>CM019064.1:263511850-264711850 GCA_009667805.1 Leptobrachium leishanense
AACAGACCCAAAAACCTGCCTCAAACCTGCAAAAACCCACCGGAACCGCCACAGAAAGAACCCGAGCCGCCGAACACAGCACCGACCAGCGTCTGGAAAAAGCCGACAAGCTGACGAATGGGGTAAAAAGAAAAAAATTAGAAAGTGTCAAAATTGAAGCGCTGTTTGCAAAAAAAGCACTCAACAAAAATGCCTGGAATTTACATATAAGATCCTATGAATGATAATAAAAAGTGTTACAGAAAAAAGAAAAAACACTTTTTAAAAAAAAACTAAAAAGGAAAAAAATTTTAGCCGAAAAAATCCCGAAAAATGCCTAAAAGATCCTTACAATATCTATAAATAAAGAGACTGTTTACTGCAGATTAAAAGAATAAATATTTTATTAGATATTGTATTAAAACGGGAATATTTTTAACATTGAAGCCTATGGGATTCGCCTGAATAAACCTGCTGAATGAAAACACCGAACAGCAGGGCATTTCGGCAACTTTTCACTTCTGTTCAGTGTTCTCTAAATAGATTAACCATTGCTTCTCTATGGGGATTTTACTGCCTTTGAACAGGCACTGCACCTGCTGGCTGTTCACCAAAATTTGGTGAACTGCCGGCTCTCTGAATAGACACGAAATGTCACTGTATGGGGAAATTCCCTGTTCGGTGACATTTCAGGGCCAGATCGGCTCTTTGTGAATAACCCCTTCTGTTTCCTAAGTAGGTTTGTAAATCTATAAGTTGGTCCCCCAATTCTTCTTGTAAAGTGTTGGTCATTGTAAAATGTTGGTATTATATACATTATGATAATAAGAATAATAGTGAGAATAACAACAAAATGTTAAAGTCTTTACCATACCTTCTCAAACCAGACTGCTACCAGCTCGCTCACCTAAATGACTAATCCATGATCAGAGTGTCTGATCTTTAAATGCTCTTTATCAGGCTTATGTGCAATAAGAGTCATGTCATTGAAGAAGCGGTGTCACTGGTACTATTCTGAAAGAATTAGTCACCTTTCAGGTTATGGGGTTAACCAAGCCAATGATGTTCAGAAAAATATGGAGACTACAGCAGATGATAATGACATAAAAGTACCTTTCACTCTAAGTAATCACGGTGTACATTATATTGTAGTGCACTGATTAAACTTTAAAAAACCAAATACTAAAATTAAAGGTGTTTGAGGTCAACTTATTTAAACTCCTGCCAGTGCTATGAGTACGGGAAGTCCTTGAAACTAATGATGTTATTTCTGGAAAGTTGAGGGGAAGCTAGCTTCAAAGTATTATTCTCAGTACATGTTTTTATTATAGAACCACTCAGCTGAAAAAAAACTGAAAAAAAACCCAACAACCCTGAAATGAAAAGCAGGATTCCATTAGCAGAATATATATGTCATGTCTGACCCACAAAGAGCTGGCCACAAATACTGAATTCAACATAAAAACATATATAAGTACTACTGGTGTCATTTTGTGTGATACATGGGACAAGTATGAAGAAAGCCTACTGGAGTCACTAAATCTCAAGTCAGGTATAAACTTAAACCAGAGCTCTGGTAAACGTCATAGTCCATATTCTTCAATGGCACTGATACAGTAAGTTTACAACAGCTCTCTTTACACCTGACTTTAGATTCTGAGGCAAATGTATATTTACTGTATTAGAGCAGGTAAAGTCATGGAGTTGTCAAGTTTACCAGAGATCTACTTTTTTTAAAAAATATATATATATATTTTATAGTATTTCAAAAGACACAGAACATCAAATAAAGGAGAGCTCATGCAGGAACAGCATATCAGGTCCCAGAGAATAAAAATAAAAGGGGGGGGGGGTCGATAACACACGGCAGGTGTTCCAGTCAAGAAAATTGGTGTAGTCAGCACTGGGAAACCAGGGGAAACAAAATGGAAAGGGGAGTGGGGCTACCCAATAGAGATGACATTCCCGGCTCACCTCAACAACCTAAAGGAAAGCCAGAGGCCATGGAAGAGGTCACGGGCCGGGAGACCTAGGGCCGAGAAAAAGGCCAGAGCCATGGTCGCTGTCTTGATGGCTCACCCAGGACAACCCAATGTTCCCACTCACAAAAAAAGGGAGGCGAGAAGGGATGGTGGGGAATAGGAAATCCTGACGCCTCAACAAGCACATAAGAGTCCCATAAACCAAAAATAAAGTCTGCAGAAAAGGGAAACGTGCAGGTAGAAAAATAAGAACAGGGAAGCTTGCCAAAAAGGGGGGGATAAAAATGGACAAGAGGGACAACAAAAACAGACAAGGTTATTCAGAGAGATCCGAAAAGTCAACGCACATTCGGTGACCTTTCGTTCCCTGCACTTCGGGGCGATTTGTCAATTCTAGTTCGCCGACCCTGCGTTGTATTCAGCAAGCACTGCAGTACCCCCTGTAGTGCAGAGAAAACTCACCGCAAACCCGCAGAACACTCACCGAACACTCTCCAAAAACCCGCAGAAACCGCCGCAAAAACCCAGCCGAACACGCCGGAGCCGCCGATCACAGCGCAGAGCAGCCGCCGGAAAAAGCCAACAAGCAGACGAACGTGGTAAAAAAAAAAAAAATACGCTTGACAGTTTCAAAATTGAAATGCTGTTTGCAAAAAGACTACTAAACGAAAATGCCTGGAATTTACATATAAGGTCCTATGAATGATAATAAAAAGGGCTGTTCTAGAAAAAAGAAAATACGATTTAAAAAAAAAGAAAAAAACGGGGCAAAAAATTTGCCACAAAAATCCCGAAAAATGCTTAAAAGATCCTAAAAAAATAAATAAAATAAAGAGACTTTTTACAGCAGAATAAAATAATAAACAGTTTATGAGATATTGAATTAAAACGGGAATATTTTTAACATTGAAGCCTATGGCATTCGCCTGAATAAATCTGAAACCACTGAAGAGCAGGGCATTTCGGAAACTTTTCCCTGCTGTTTGGTGTTCTCTGAATAGATGAACCATTGCTTCTCTATGGGAGATTTCACTGCCCTCGAACAGGCACCGTACGTGCAGGCAATTCGCCACAATTTGGCAAATTGCCTGCTCTCTGAATAGCCGAATGGCCCCGAAATGTGAATTTCGGTGTCCGTTACATTTTGGGAACATTTCGGATCTCTCTGAATAACCCCCAGAGTCCGCGATTCCCAACGAGACTTGGCAAAAAGGGGGAGTCATTCACCTTGGCTCTGATGTTGGTCTTGGGGAGTCTGGCGGGGCCGCCATAGGGCCAAAACGTGCTAGCACAGCCTGCGCATCCGTCTGGGTCATCACCAAATTTTTTTATTTATTCATAAAGGATTTTATTTATTTATTTATTTATTTATTTATAAAGGATTTTACCAGGAAGGATACATTGAGATTTCTCTCGTTTTCAAGTATGTCCTGGGTTCAAGAACATTGTAGTGTTACAGTTACAGAAATACAAAGTAATACAATGCAAGATATTAAAAACAAAACACAAATATACAGATTAACAGAAAAATATGTAGGAAATATACAGGGTTATCCAAAGAGATTCGAAAAGTCACCGCACGTTCGGTGACTTTTCGTTCTCTTCAATTCGGTTTGTTTTGCCGATCCCATTTCGGTGACCCTGCGGTGTATTCAGCAAACAGCACAGGGTCCCCGAATTGCAGGGAAAAGCTCCCGAAAACCTGACGACAACTAACCGAATGCACGCTGAAAAAAAGCAAAAACATCTGGATTAACCTTCGAAGAAGCCGAAGAGGAGCCGAATCACACAGAGCCGAAGCAGCTGTGACGTAGAGGAGGCAGTGAATAAATTAGCAAAACCATTTGTATGAATCTGGGAAAATGAAACGCTGTTTGCAAAGAAACTACTGTGCGAAAATGTCTGAAATTTTCACAGGAGGTCCAGGGAATGATAATAAAGAGGGCTGTTACAAAAAAAATAAGTAAACTGAAAGAAAATCAAAAGAAAAAATCGGACTTTTAAAAAAAATAAAAAATCAGAAAAATGCTTAAAGTATCCTAAAAAATCTATAAATAAAGAGACTTTTTGCTGCAGAATTTTATAATCAATGGTTTATTAGATATTGGATTAAAACGGGAATATTTTTAACATTGAAGCCTATGGGATTCTCCTGAATAAATTTGCCGAATTAAACCACCGAATGGCAGGGCATTAGGGGAACCTTTCACTGCTGGTTTGTGTTCTCTGAATAGCCGAAGCATTGCTTCTCTATGGGGATTTCACTGCCCTCGAACAGGCACCGAACAGGCACCGTATGTTCAGGCAATTCGCCAGGATTTGGCGAATTGCCTGCTCTCTGGATAGCCGAATGGTCAGGAAAGGTAACGAACACTGATTTTCAGCGTTCGGTTACCTTTCTCAAGCAATTCGGATCTCTTTGGATAACCCTGATAGTCACTAGGTTACATGTTTACAGGTGCATTCTGTATTGAGGTATGTTAGTAAGGAGCTTTTGAGTGACTTAAGACTGGGGGAAGATTTGATGGTGTCTGGGAGGTTATTCCATAATTTACCAGGAAGGATACATTGAGATTTCTCTCACAGTACAGTACAGAACAGAAACCTATGCAGGCTGTCAACGTCAGTAAGGGTAAGTACCGGTAAAAAGTAATACAGGCTGAGTCGTAGGTAACCGTATAGGTGGGGCCGGCTGCGGCAAGGATCCAAGCATGGATAGCAACATCTCTGGCAATCAGAATTACATCCCGGCAGGCCTCCACCGGGACAGCGGCGGCCTTCTTGATCTGCATGGCTGAGACAACAGGAGAGTCCGGGGTGGTCGCCGAAGACGAAAAGAGGTGAGCCACCAGGCCCCGAAGGTAATCAAGAAGCCCCTCCTCACACACATCTTCCAGAATCCCCTGCAAACGAAGGTTCTGACGTAAGTGACAGGACTCTAGGGTCAGCACAGCGGAACCGAGATGAGCAACCTGGGACTCCTTACACCTAGAAAAACTCGGATGGGGCAATAAAACGGCCATATGCCGCCAAAAAATTGCAAGACTGCCTTGAGCTCTGCAGGAAGTCAAACGCTCTCCTCAACATCCAGACACACTCCTGGGATCAACACATGAATAATTTTTTTTTAGCTTACCTTGCATAAAAACTGTGAGAGAAAATTCATTACCGGTGCTACTACCACTAGTGTATGTAACACAATCGGGAAATGTTGGTAGATTGCTACAGCCAGGGCTGCATCTTATATTCTACCCTTGGCCTTTCCAATTCCACCACAGCAAATGAAAATGCTACTCCTCGGTATGCCAGTTCCCATTTCTAATCCACCAAAATTCCCCCCCCCTGGCATGCCCAAATTTAAAATTTATCATTTTCTCTATACAGTAAGAAACTAGCAGGTCGATTGTGCTACAAACTTCACAGCTGGATGTCGGGTGATTATGGATTTATTATCATTTCCCATTGGTATTTATAATTTTTTATATCACACCAGCCAAATAAGAGAAGGAAAATGGTAGCATTTTTGTTCATGCAATAGGAATTACAATCATCATTGGTACCACTAATATCACCATGGCAACCATGTAAATGTAGTTATCATGCAACATGGAATACTGACGTGAGCTCTTATGATTGCCAAACAGTTTTGGCAATTTATGAGCCTCACACAAAGGCTCTAAGCAGATTTGAGCACTGACCTCTAAGCTTGTTAGGCATCACCATTCCAAATAGCCAATCACAACACAACTCCTGCAAATCTCAGTTGTCACACTCCAGTTGTCAATAATCAATGCATGCAGGCACTTCTCAAAGTATTTTGGATAAGTATTCAGAAAGCATGAATAAAAATATACGAGGGAGCTAGTTCTCATTACAATCTATTTTCCACAGCCGTTGATTATTTGAGAACTTGGTGATATTTGAGGTTAAGCATAGAATCATGATCAATAGAGGCCCACACACGAAGTACTTGTGCACCGAACTGCACACGCACAACGCACATGGCACTGGCTGAAATTTAGGCAAGAACGTAAAACCGCTAGAATGGTCACGCAGAGTGCGCCACGTCCTCGTAGCGTTGTGTGTGTGTGATGGAACGAAGTCAGACGGACCGCATTTGCGAAGTCCAGCACCATGATGTACACAATGGCTTTTAATATCATGTATCAATTTTTTTCATTTTTCATATTAATTTTGTTTCACATAGTTCTCTTTTTTTTCCTACGTCAATCAAGAAAAACGGATCGTGTGGTGTCTACAGTATCTTCCGTCAGTACGTCTGTCCGTTCTGCACGCAGGCAGAGTGCGCTCAGAATGCGCTCGTCTGACATTAGCCTAAGGCTAGGGACAGATGAGCGCATTTTCTGCGGCCACCGTCAAAATGTACGTCGATGCGTGCGCACGCATTTTTTCACGGAATACGCTTAAGTGGTCAGACGATGCGCAATTCTGGACGTATTTCATGACGATGGGGTGAAAAGAAGTCTAGGGAAATCCGGCTGTTTGAACGTTATGTAGGCCGCACACTAGCAGCGTCTGACATCTCCTAATCACGCACACACGCTGCTATGCGGCCGCAGCGCACTCTGTACGTCAGTACCAGCGGTTTAACGTTCTCGAAAAAATGCGTTCATTTTCCACTTGCGTTGCGCGGCCGGACTTTTGTGCGACCGTACTTCGTATATTGGCTGTCATTGCCCGTCATCTGCTGCTAGTGCGGCCGTGATTATGTGCGCCAGAACGCGCGTTCGCACTGCCTCAGTCTGACCCTAGCCTTAATCGTGACAGCTTGTCTGAGTGGCAGAGACAATTTCAATGTCAGTGCAACAAACGTGCGTATTCGTCTACCGCGGGTGAACCTGCGCGAGCGTTGCGCGAGCGTACTTTACTGCGCACGTCCTATACTTAACATTGTGAGCGCAAACGCAAATGAACGCTGGTCCGCGGATGGTATTACAATCTATGTGCAGGATTTACCGCATAGCCTTTACGCGCATAATTTTAGCAACTCCTAAAAGCTGGTGTTAATGGCAAATCTAAACAACGTGGCCGAACTCAAATACACCAGCCCAAAAAAAAAAAAATGCAGCAAAGTATAGTTACACATTCTACTCATACCAAACCAATAAATTTGAGAAGTTGTGTGTGCATTTATTATTGCTGCAGCATATATGCTCAGATTGACTTTGGCAGGCGCAATTTCTTAACGTGAGATAATTGTGGTTCTTAATTTGGATAGGCTGAATCGCGTGAAAAAAACAGTCCGTACACTAGACATGTGCACAGCACAAAATTTTGTTTTGAACTAATGTATTAGTCCTAAAATGCAATTTATTTAGTTGCTAAAGAAATTTGTTTTCAGTTCTTTAGTATGAAAACTAAATTCATTCATCCAAAAACCAATGGATACAATTACTATTGTAGTGGCTCCTCAGAGGGCTGAGATCACTGCTTGTTACAGTATCACTCACTCTCAGCACAATGTGCCAGGCAAAGCTGTTACAGTAACTGACTGCTGCTCATCACAGCGCTCAGAGTTTCAGTAAAACTAGTAAATAATATTTTTATTTATAAGAGGTTAGAACAATATTATTTCCTTATTTTACTGAAACTCTGAGCGCTGTTACAGTCAGTTACTGTAACAGCTGAGCCTGATACATTGAACTGAGAGATAATATAACAAGTAGCCGATCTCAGTGCTCACAGCCACTGGATTTAAAGGACTAAAAAAAAGGCTCCTCTCTGTATAATGTATAGAACGTCCTCCTGCATTAATTAATACACCTCTCTGTATAATGTAGATAACATTCTCCTGCATTAAATAATACCCCTCTCTGTATAATGTGTACAACAACCACCTGCATTAATTAATGCCCCTCTCTGTATAGAACATCCTACTGCATTGGCATGTGGAGGGTGCAGAACTTCGGAATGCAATGCTTATCCAGCACAGGAGAGGGAACTTTTACTTAAACTTTGCATCTCTGTGGGGGAGACACAGGAATATAAAAGCAGGGGAGAGGGAAAATATTAACGTAAATCAGTCTGAAAGCTCAGAGAAGAGATGACTGGTGCAAATTGATTTTTATAATAAAATAAAGCACTTTAAATCCAGGGAAAACATTCAAATAAATCACACTGAAGGCTCATAATGACAGAGTAACTGTGAGGGGCTGGATACTAAATGTATCAGACGTAAAAAAAAAAAACTTTATAACAAGCAGCATTGGGAGAGGAGAGGGACTTTATATAAAACGTGTATTATACATAGAAACATAGAAAAATGTCGGCAGATAAGAACCTTTCGGCCCATCTAGTCTGCCCAATTACATGGATACTTTACCTGGATTTATCTTTTGTTTAGGATAGCCTTATGCCTATCCCATGCTTGCTTAAATTCAATTACTGTTTTGGCCTCTACCACTTCTACTGGAAGACTGTTCCATGTATCCACCACCATCTCAGTAAAATAATGCTTCCTATAGATGAGGAAAGGGGGATAGTGCTCCTGGATAATATAAAATGTGTCAGACCTAAGCCCCTATTATGCAGAGCGGGAGGGGAGATAACACACGTTTTATAAAGTACCGCTCTTCTCCCAGCGCTACTTGTTATAAAGGGGTTTTTACTATCCAGCCCTCCTCTGTCATTAGCTTTCAGTGTGATTTATTTGAATGTTTTCCTTCTCCAGCTGCTTTTATCATCTTGTCTGCCTCATAGACATGCAAGGGTTAAGTAAAGGTTTCCTCTCCTGTGCTGGCTGTCTGTGCTACGAGTGAGTATTCTGGAGCTCTATCACTGTCAGATTTTCGGGTAGGGGTCGGAAAGGATTACGCATACAAACCTTTTCTGTAGCTTTGCGATGTTGCACTTCATTACTGGTCTCCTTCACTCATCAATGTAATATCACAAAAATGACTGAAACTAAAATGTAGTGAATTTTATTTTAGTTTCTTTCGTTTTTTGTACTGACCAGTTTCGTATCTCTTGAGTCATACTAAAACTAAATTATCCCAAAATTCGGACCAAATCGTTTTAGTACTAAAACGAATGCACAGGTCTACCGTACACTGATTTCTGCGCAATGTTGCTGTGCGTGCATTTGTGCGCGTCCGTTTTACACGTGTTATTGCTTGACGGATGAAAAAATGAGAGAGGATTGTAATTCCAGCGGTGATTTACGCGCGTTAACGTTTAACGCTTGGCGCACAAATTCACACGTTGTGCGAGCGTTTTAACACGAAGATTGTAATAGGGCCCTAGTTGGGGTGTTGTTATCATAAAGTTGATTATTCCTTCTCCCCGAACATTTGTCCATCCATCTGTAAGTACTGCAAGACATGGTGCTTCACGGATTTTTCCTTCTACATATTCCATCTCATGTTCTTCATATTCCGACTCTAAAAGAGGCTTGATCAAGGAAAATCTCCTTTGCAAATGGTATGATGATCGTCATAATTTAAAATCTTCCTGCCAATATGCATTCTCTGTTATTGACAATGCTGCTCTAGAAGCATATATTGCTCTTGCAAGAGCTTGATCAATTTTCTCCTGATTTTCAGGAGTCATTTTATCTATAAATGAAGGTATTGTGTATTTTTGCGAGGCAGTGGTTTGCAGTACTTCCTCACTTGAAGATGCTGCTGGTGAAGAAACACTTTCAGGTCTATTCAATAAAGGTGAAACTCAGGAGATTTGAATGGAGAAGTGAAAAATCCAGGCCAAAATAGCTGAGCCAGAAAAATTCTCCCATTTATCTCACTTTCCAAATCTGCTATTTGGACTACTAGACTGTTCTCTTTTTCTGACAATTCTCCGGAGTTTCACCTTTTAGTGAATAGACCTGTTTGTGATGATCTAGAAGCAGCAGAAAGAATGTATCTGGAATGAGAACTTTGGAGGGAAAAGCTACCTGCATTTTCATTATGATCCTCATTTAATTCCAAAAATATTTTCTAATGTCTGTAGGGCACCTCTGGCATGCAAGGATGTGTTTTGTCATCCTTGTTGCATTTGGAAAAGCATATTTCTCACAATATTTGCAAATTGCAGCTTTGCTCTCAGCAGATACCGCACTCTGGAAATGCTTCCAAACTCCTAATGAGTCCAAACATTTACGGAGAGGCGGAAAAGAAAACTAATTTACTGACCAGACTGTAGGCAAACATTATGCTTTGATGGGGGAGAACATTATCTAAATGATCCCTATTAAAGTTTTTAAAGATAAACAATATTTTTCAGACAAATTTAACCTCTTACCTGTCAATTTAAGCCTGAGAAGACAGAAATTATCATCAAATGCATCCCAACAACCACTGTAGGAGGTAAAGATGGAGCTCACGATCAAACTAAACTGAAGCCTTTTCCCTGCAGTGCCCCCTAGAGGCAGAAATGCATATTTTTGTTGTCTGAACATTGCATTGATAAGTGTACTTGAATTGTATTCCAAGATTTGCTAGCCTTCAGCTGAGAGAATTGGCAATGATTTAAGACTTTACATAAAGTCTCAGAAGTCTTTCATTAAGGTTTTCGTATATAGATTGAATACCAAGTCAATAGACATGCAATTTATCATTGCAAAAGAACATATTACATGCTAATTTTTTTTTCTCCAATTTTTCCGGAACAAAAAAAAATTGTTCACCCAAATTTTTCGGTTCTTTTCCAGGCCTTCCCATCACTATTTCTGTTACCCACTTAATACCAAGGAGGCCACAGTGCACAAGCAAGATTGAAATAACTGCAGAGAAAGATAAACACAGATTGAGTTACAGTGTTGGCGCCAGTTTTGGCTATGTTTAATTAACTATTTAATTAGTACCAATTAAATTCAGTATCAAACTGTTATACAGACACACACAAACACAGTTTTAAATATCTTCCCTTTCTTTACAGTCTTGCTTGCATCAATATTATCTGATACTTACAAAGAACATAACCATTTTAGTTTAGGCTTACTCTAAATGAAATATCTTTGCAAACGGCTTAACTCTTCTTTTAAATGACAAGCAAACGCATAAAACTGTTGTAGACAATGATAAATGCATTCTAAGAATTAAACATGATTTTACATTTAAAGTGTGCTTGAGTGCATCTGTTACTTGCTTTTATTCCTTGCATACAGAAATCAATGCTAACAGACCATACTCATTAATCAAGTGCCTTTTCCTTTTTCCACAGTGACTTAACATCTAATAACACTTTCTATACACCCCAAGGAACATAATAATGCATTATTAAGACAACTTTTAAACTGTTATAAAGCATTTGCTTAGCTGTAGAAGAACAGGCTATTGGTGCCAGCTATGGATAGGTTTAATTATCTGTGGCCAGAAGAGCTTAACGCCTCCTTTCGGTTTTGGAAAGATTTTGGATTCAGAATTTTCCAATCTGGACAGATATCCTAAACTATTGAACCGATCTGGAATGTTCAGACAATTAATCTTCCTAAAATAGGGTTACTTTCAAGGCTAGGGTTTCTTTCAGGGTTAGGGTTAGTGTTAGGGATAGGGTAACTTTTAGGGTTAGGACTACCATTTCTGCATGTTTTATGACTGGGGTTGGGGATAGAGAATTTGCATTGCACAATGAGAGCAATTGGTTTCAGTGATCAGAATCAATCTGAAACAATCCTATTATATTAAGTTTCGTATTGATTCAGAAAAGTTATGTCGGGAGCAGTTCAGCTCGTCACCTCAGTGATTCCGAATTTTGAGGCTTACGATTTGTTGATATTCAACTAAATGTGTCAGAACCAAAGTGCCATTCACCGTTCCTTGCAGCCACTCTGATGGAGTTTATTTAATTTTCAATCTATAGATATCGGACGTTCGCGTCAATTGCAACAACAGTGAACACTGGATTTTTGTGAATTACCTTTTTAGTGAAATCATAGATTTACTGTGTTTCAGTAGAAAAAAAAATAGCCTGGAGTTCCTAAATTGGATAAGAGAAAAATGAAGTCAAATATAATTAAATATTGTTGGAGTATGTTCTAATTACATTGTGAGATAATAGAAGAATGAGTATAAATTGAGCAACAGAAGGGGATTATGGCAGTGAAGTTAGCTTCTCTGCAGCAAATAATTCACAGCATGGTGCCTCAAGGTCATTTGTACAGAAGGGGCTTTATAACAGGTTAACCCTTCCTTTAAATTTAATAAATAGAAACGGTGAAAGAGCACACACACAGTGAGGAAGCCATTTTCTAAAGCTTGCACAATGAAGCTCCTTACAAAGCAATTTTTATTTTGAAATTCTAATTATTTTTGTGCAGGGATTTAACGTTGGGTTTTCTTTAATGTTTTCCAAGGTCTGGTCTGTAAAGAGAACATATTTAACCTAAATAAACTGAAATCCACTTCCCTTCTGTCAGTCTGTAGTGTGTGCTATTTTTATTCATACAGTCAATGTAGACAACAAATATATAGTTTCATGGAATATGGTTGAGGTCTTTCTGTTGTTTTCTTTCCTACAGAAAAAAAATCATAAAAGTAATTTCTGGCACTACAGGTGGTTAATAGTATGGTATTCGTTCCAGTTTAGCACAGGATATACAGTTTGTTCCGCATAATTGTAATTCTGTTCACTACATCAGATAAATGGTAGTACTCATAGGAACCCTGCTATCAGGACTGCTAGTAATGTCCTGCTCCTCATCACTTTCAAATGGGGGCAGTAATACAATGAAAGGAAAATATGGAGTAGTATCTGCAATATAAATCACACATACATGGTGCAGGCCGTAGCAAATAAAATCTTAACAGCCCCGCTAGAATATCACTCACAGGAAGTATAAATCATGTAGGCACATAAACATTTTTACCGCTCCTGAATGGAATTTTGAATGTAGTACTGGTGGGTCACCTCCTGAAATCCAGCATCCCAGATCACAGCAGGAACCTCTTTCCAGTAACCAGAAAACACTGGTATAAATAGTCCATAGGCGGATAAGCCTTGATGCAAATAGTAAGTCGGGGCTTTAAAATATAAAAAAAGGTTTTACTAAAGCAAAGCTGGAACACACTCCAACGCGTTTCATCTTTAACTATCAAAGACTTCATCAGGGAAAATTCTAGGTCATCTGTCTAGTATATGTATCATCTATCTGCCGGATATCTATTATCTTTGTTTCATCTGTCTAGTATCCATCTGTCTGTCTAGTTTCTATGTATCATCTATCTAATATCCATCTGGCAAGTATCTATGTTTCATCGATGTCACATACCTCCTAGACATATAACGTCTAATCCCTATATGCAGACAAGCTATACTACACTGCAGGTCCTTGAAGTGGCTGGTAATTCTACGTATTTCCAAATATAAACCATACCAGAGGTATACACTAACAGGAATAAAAAATAAACACCAGGGGTTAATACCAGAGATACACGTGAGCCAGATATCAGGGGTTAATATACCAGAATGCTCGTGAGCTAAGTACCAAGGGTTAATACCAGGGTGCTCGTGAGTCGGATGCAAGGGGTTAATACCAAAGTAGACCATTAACCAAAAGCCAGGGATTGTATTACCAGAGGGGATCATCAGCCAAGTGCCAGGGGTCGTATCGCCAGAGAGGATTGTCAGATAAGTGCCAGGGGTCGTATCACCAGAGGGGATCGTCAGCCAAGTGCCAGGGGTCGTAATACCAGAGGGGATCATCAGCCAAGTGCCAGGGGTCGTATCGCCAGAGGGGATTATCAGCCAAGTGCCAGGGGTGGTATCGCCAGAGGAGATCGTTAGCCAAGTGCCAGGAGTTGTTATGCCAGAGAAGGTAGTCAGACAGGAGCCAAGGGGTTAATAACCAGGAGAATTGTTAGACAAGCAAAATCGGTACAGGGGTGGTCAGATGGATTTAGTAAGGGACGCACTGAGAGGAGTGAAAACCACATCAGGGCAAGGAACCATGGCTCGAGTGTCTGATTTTAAACTCGGCAGATGCTGCGTCATCACGCAGTGCCCTTCCCACGACTCGCGACCGCGTCCATCCGATACTTCACTCAGCAGCCAGCCAGTGAGCAGCAAGGAAGGCTTTACTACTCTGAGATAGCATTCGTTTTATACTGGGGATGTGTTTTACTCCACATTTAATTTAGTTATTACATGGAAATCTGAGACTGTATCTCCTATGCAAATGATAAATCTACTATAACCTATGAGGACAAATTGCTTATCTACAGATCAGGAAATGCAGACTGACTTGTAGAATCTGCCAAAAACTAGATATCTAATTTTCTATGGCACAAAAAGCTTACTTTATGCTTATGAGATTACATGTTTTACTTTTAAAAACACTGACACTGAATTCCCAGCTCATTTCCTTGTATGATACTGGTAGACTACTGAAAGCGGAACAGATTTCACTTTTAAGAGACAACAGTTACTTGAAATATACACTACACTGTTTTGATGCTAAATTGGATTCACCTTCCTGTATTGGATGCTTTATCTAGAAGGACTTGAGAGAATACTTTGTCATTGGGCATTTGCCAGTGATACAGCAGACTATGCAGAACCTTACCCACCAAATCAAAGCCAGTTTGCAAATGTACAGTCATGCAAAATTATATATGCTGAATGTGAACTCTGTTCCCCCTTCAAAAACAGGGGGGACGACTATATTTCCATGTCTCCAACTCAAGTGATGACGACGCAGGAAAAAAGCAGTTTAATTTTTTTTTAACACTTTGACACTCCGAACTCTGCTGTGGACGAGTTGGCCACTCCAGTTCAAAATGAACCATCTTTTCCTATAGTTAGGCTTAGAAATTAGAGTTAGGATTAAAAACTAGGATTGGGATTAGGAATTAGAGTTTGGCTACTCTTTATGTTTGTTTTCTGGGTTCATTTTTATGTAGAATTTGTTGCCTAAAAATTAAATACATATTGAGCAGAATGTTACAGTTAGGATTTACAGGGTTATCCAAAGAGATTCGAAAAGTCACCGCACGTTCGGTGACTTTTCGTTCTCTTCAATTCGGTTCCTTTTGCCGATTGCATTTCGGTGACCCTGCGGTGTATTCAGCAAACAGCACAAGGTCCCCGAATTGCAGGGAAAAGCTGCCGAAAACCTGCCGAAAACCTGCCGAAAACTAACCGAATGCACGCTGAAACAATCAAAAACATCTGGATTAACCTTCGAAGAAGCCGAAGAGGAGCCAAACAGGAGCCGAATCACACAGAGCCGAAGCAGCTGTGACGTAGAGGAGGCAGTGAATAAATTAGCAAAACCATTTGTATGAATCTGGGAAAATGAAACGCTGTTTGCAAAGAAACTACTGAGCGAAAATGTCTGAAATTTTCACAGGAGGTCCAGGGAATGATAATAAAGAGGGCTGTTACAAAAAAAAGAAGTAAACTGAAAAAAAAAAAAAAAATCGGACTTTTAAAAAAAAAAAAAATGCTTATAGTATCCTAAAAAATCTATAAATAAAGAGACTTTTTGCTGCAGAATTTTATAATGAATGGTTTATTAGATATTGAATTAAAACGGGAATATTTTTAACATTGAAGTCTATGGGATTCTCCTGAATTAATTTGCCGAATTAAACCACCGAATGACAGGGCATTAGGGGAACCTTTCACTGCTGGTTTGTGTTCTCTGAATAGCCGAAGCAGTGCTTTTTCATGGGGATTTCACTGCCCTCGAACAGGGACCGAACAGGCACCGTATGTTCAGGCAATTCGCCAGGATTTGGCGAATTGCCTGCTCTCTGGATAGACGAATGGCCAGGAAAGGTAACCGAATGCTGAATTTCAGCGTTCGGTTACCTTTCTCAAGCAATTCGGATCTCTTTGGATAACCCTGTTAGAGCTTGGGTTACACCGTCTTTTTCAGGTGTAAATTTTTCATTAGAACATAAACTGCATGTATCATGTATACAGGAAGATGTTTGCGTTACGCTCTAATTATTATCTATATATGAATTTAATGTGAAATCTCAGATTTTAAAGCCGTATCAGGTAGCTCACACAGCATTGTTTGGAACACAGTTTTAAGAAATATCAGGTACATGAAAACAAATGATGTATACAATTTATTCTCTAAACATAATTAAAAAAACTACATATCTATCCATGTCCCAAAAAATGATATATAGCAAACAAAGGGCCCTATTACACCCTTAACGCAAACGTTAACGCTCACTTGCGTGAGCATTAACGTTTGCCGCGGTATTCACCGCATATTACAATCCAAACGCAGAACGGGTTAAAAAAAACATTTGCGTTTGGTACCTTGCGCTCCTCTGCGCGAGGTTACTGTACTTTGCACTCCCTATGTTTAACATGGGGAGCACAAAGTGTTAATCAGCGCTGGTATTACAAAGTCCCAGCTCTGATTAACGCTTGGCTCTGGTCAACGCAAACTTAAACCGAGCCAGGACTTGGTGTTAATGGATTCTGCTTCTGCAGAATCTGTTAACACCAGGTTAAAAAAATAACAAAAGAATCAGATGCTCACCTCCTGTCCCGCAGCGAGGACCGCGGCTCTGATCGCCTCCTCCAGCCGGCGGGAGCAGGGAAAGACTGGGGGGAAAAGTCCCCCAGCCTCTCCCTGCGTATCACTACGCCGACCTGCCGGATCTCGCTTTGCATCGTCATGTGACCGGCAGGAGGGAACTCAATGGAGTCCTATGGACTACAGCGAGTGGATGCCTGCGAGTGGATGCCTGCGGCTGCGCTTAGCGCTGCCGCGAGCATCCAGAATTTTAACGTGCGATCACAATGCAGGCAGCATTTTTTGCGCCCGCAATGTAATCCAGCGTTAAAACGCGGGCGCAAGGGGGAAACTGCGGGCACACTTTTTCCTCCCTTGCGCCCGCGTTTTAACGCTCACAATGTAATAGAGCCCAGAAAGTCTTAAAAAATTAATTGGAACCTGTAGACATCAAAACAATTTACATAAACACAAAAACGTCTTGATTCAATGTTCATCTTCCCTAGATATAGATTAAAAAGAGGAACATTTCCGACTGTGCAAACACCAAGTTTATAAAACAAATGCTAAAATACACTTTATAGTATTTTTAAAAATATATTTATGGATTGGAATATATTCCTTTGTACCACTTGCAAAAGGTTGCATTATTTAAACCTTTCTTTTTTTCCAGAGAAGCACTAAAAGCACAGAGTTATTCATGCCTGTTTTAATGTAAATACATTTATATGCTCAACAGGAAATGTTTTAATTTTGTTCTCATAGGGTGTATATTGTGCCCAAACGCACTGCTTTCTGTTTATTTACTTAACATTTTAATTGTTATGATAACTACAGACATCAAAACTCCCAAACATCAGCAAATCTCATTTCATGTAGATCTTTCACTTGATATCATGTGGTTTTTTTTGGGTCTATACAGTACAGTAATGATGTCGGAGCCAGCAGGTAACCTGCTGTCCCCATATAAATACGTTTCCTGTCTGTATCTAGAATATTTCATCTAGGTTTGTCAAAATGATTTGTAGAAAACATTTCTGCCCATCCCACGTTGAGACCATGTGACATTTTTCTCCGCACCATCTCATTTAAAACGGTTCTTGTGAAATAGTAAAGTGCTACAGCATAATGTCTTTTGGAGGTACAGTCACACAGCAGGAAAGCGACGACGAATTGCTGTGACTGATCCAAAAATAAATATACGTTTGCATGCTGCATGCGACATTATAATTGCTTTACTATGATTGAGGACCTGTATATACTTAAAATGCTGAGTTTTAATGGTCCTGATCTGCTCAATGTTGCCCCTCACCTCTCTCAGCTGTCCCTCAGGGACTGTGAATGCTTTTAGAAGCAAAGGGCTTCCAACTGTTGATCAGCTCAGACTGGACAACCTTCCGGGATTTCTGTCATGTTTTTGTAAAGCTGATTGTCCAACTCTCTGTAATGAAAGTTTTTGATTGACTGTGTGCATGCTAGTACAGCAACAAAGAGCACTGAAGGAAATGACAGTATGGGAAAGAAGGTAACTTTTTAATACGGCATAGTTTAAGCAAAAACTAAAAATAAAGGGGGTAGGAAGGGGATATGGAGGGTTTGGGTCTGTTCACACTTTTTCAATGTTTATGGCAAATGTAAATGGAATTGTATTTTTCATGTTTGGAAAAGCTTTTAGCGCATTGAAAATGATTTACATAAGATTAGATATCTAGTCTAAAGTGTTCCACTAACCGCCACTAGATAACCTGAGTCTTGTTCATCTGAAGAACAAAGCTCTGTATTTGGAGATATCAAATTTGAGAGACACAGAAGACTGACTAGTAAGTTAATATTATTTAGAAGAAAGAGTTAGCTACAAATTGTGTTCATTTAGTTGAGTGAAATATGATTACAAGGCATTTTAGTCAAAGGACTATGTCTAAAAACTAAATTAAAACTGGTCCCTCCCTAATATTTTCGTCTAGTCTTTATTAGTTGACAAAAACATCAATAGATTTTCGTCATAGTTGAAGTCATCATAACTGAAAATATATAGTTAATCAAGTCTTTCTGATGAGAATTATTGATCCACTAAATGAATTGTGCAATGGAGTCATTGTTCTATCTGGCCGCTGATAGCAACAGACATTTTGGGTATCCCTCAGTAAGGAATTGGGGAAGAGACAAAAGATGTTACATTAATACATGAATTCCAAATGATAACTTATGCTTTAATTTTGCTAGCAAGAATTTATCAAATATGTATGTTTTTTAAACCTTTACAGGGTAATTCAGAGAGAGGTGAAAACCAGGAGAATGACTGGAAAACTGAAAATTCTAGGTCAAAATAGCCAAACCAGAACAATTTCCCATTTATCTCACTTTTCAAATTGGCTATTTTGACCTATAATTTCCACTTCTCCAGTCATTCTCCTGGTTTTCACCTGTCTTTGAATAACCCTGTTAGTCTTTTTAAAACCTCACCTTAAATCCAGCATCAAGCTCCCTTGCATAAGGATTGGTGTTAACTCCAGAGACAACCCTTAACCAAACCACCAACCCTTCCCTGATCCTTGGAATGGCCAGGTAAAGGAAACTAGCCCTAAAACAAGTAATAGAATAGTTAGATGTAAGCCATGGAGTAACAAAGAATAATAAACAATACTAGGTGAGGAAAACAGAACTCAATGGATAATACCAAATCCAGGTCAGCAACAGAGAATGCACTATAGGGCGTGCAAGGCAAAAACTTTGATAGGACACTGAGGGAAAAGGACATAGGATATTTAAAGGGAGCACCTTATGAGGCCACCATCATGTGATGCAGCCTGCTCCACATGGCTTGGGTGTCAGTGAGAAAGGAGCAGATAGGACTTTGTATAACTGGCTGAGCGAAAGCCAATCTGCATCAAAATGGAGGATGGCCACCTGATGCGGGACTGAGGAGCATCACTCAGACTGGTCAGTCAAGGATTTCAGAACCTGGACCTGAAAATGATGTGACGAGGTGCAAGTAACCTGCTGAGACCGATATCCAGGCAAACAACGCAAGAGATCAGCATCATTCCGTAGAGAATCCCTGAAACCTTGGGATTCGTCCAGACATGAAATGCTGCCTGCTTCCTGCCAGCTGCTGCAGTCACATGATCAGTAGCTAATCCAATGGCTCTCAATGCTGGGAGCACATACAAAGCCATTGTTGGGTGCTGGAATCAGTGGTCAAGTCCTGGTAAAAAAAGTGAGGGAACTCACCCACGAATTCCAGAACCCCTATTACCTGAGGAAAAAATATATATATCACGAGTATAGCAGTACGTGTGATACCAATTTTATTGGGTTAACATTACATTTAAAAGACAAGCTTTCAAGAGTGCAACGCTCTTCTTCAGGTCTGGAAACTATACTGATCAGTGAAAGGTATCACTACGTACTGGTATACTCGTGATTTTGGCAACTGGACTAACACGTTATATATAATATATATATATTTATATATCACATACATATATATATATATATATATCCAGGCACAGACCCCCCAGAATTATATACACAGGCATTGGACCCCCAGAATAATATGCACAGCACTGAGCCCCAAGAATAATATGCACAGCACTGAGCCCCCAGAATAATATGCACAGCACTGAGCCCCAAGAATAATATACCAAGCACTGGACCCCCAGAATAATATACCCAGCACTGAGCCCCAAGAATAATATGCACAGCACTGAGCCTCAAGAATAATATGCACAGCACTGAGCCCCAAGAATAATATGCACAGCACTGAGCCCCTAGAATAATATGCACAGCACTGAGCCCCAAGAATAATATACACAGCACTGAGACCCAAGAATAATATACACAGCACTGAGCCCCAAGAATAATATACACAGCACTGAGCCCCAAGAATAATATACCCAGCACTGGTTATATGGATATATTTGCCCCAGCTCACGTGGATATATTTGCCCCAGCTCACATGGATATATTTGCCCCCAGCTCATATGGATATATTTGCCCCCCGCTCATATGGATATATTTGCCCCCCGCTGATATGGACATATTTGCCCCAGCTCATATGGACATATTTGCCCCCAGCTCATATGAATATATTTGCCCCCAGCTCATATGCATATATTTGGCTATATAATTGCCCCAGGCCAGCTCAAATGGATATAATTGCCCCCAGCTCACACATGGATATAATTGCACCAGGTCAGCTCAATTGGATGTAATTGCACCAGCACGTATGGATATATTTGCCCCAGCTCACCTCTCTGCCAGGTGCCAGGCCCGAAACATTTTAGCTGCCGGCTTGGGGCTGTGCTTCATTCCAGCGGCCGCTCAGAGGATGAACACGCGGCCGCTGTGCCGGCAGCTAAATTGTTTCGGGCTCCGGCCACAGCGGGAACCTGTGTTCCCGCAGCGTTCATGCTGTGGGAGAACTGCGGGACGCCGTTCCCGCAGGACTCAAGCCCTGTGCTGGATCACAAACGTCCTGAAATTCTGAACCCTTAGATCAATGCTCAGGTATAGATGGAACATATCCGCTGCACTTGGAGGGCTGAATGAGCCTTATGAGATGCCCCTTGGGGGTAGCGGGGTGTGGCCACTCAGGTCACTGTAACCACTCAAATTACATTGAGTTGTAATAGTGTCTAGCATGGCCATTCAATACAGTTAGCACAACTCCTCGTGATGTGATTAAAAAAAAATACTATTATTTCCCTAGTAACCATGTATTACCCATAAAATATTTTTCTTGAACTCCTGAAAGTGTCTTACTGCAGAGTCTATGATCATCCGAATCATACTTGGTGCTGGTCTTTTGATGATTTTTTTTTTAGCATCACGTAATGGTAAACTACTGAATAATTTCATTCTATATGGAGCACTGACTTTCAGCCAATCTGGATTTCCAGATGTCAGTAACTTCACATCAAGGGGCATTCTAGAATAGGATTTGAAATTGTCATTGCTGTGCCCAGTGTGATCCTGAGCCGCGGGGATCCCGATGTGACAGAAATATATCATGAGACAAGTTTACACAGAGTAAAATGCTTTTACTCTTTCCAGAACCAAAAGCAAAATGTAGGGTACATTCAGGACAGTTCTTTGTTCCACTTAGACAGGTATTGGAAATGCTGTTAGAATTACTCTACAAAAAAAAGACATACGAGGCATTAAACCTGCTTTTACCTCACCATTTTATCCTGGAGATAATCACCTCCAAATGGATTTTGTGACAAGGAGATCAAGGCGTAAAGAATTAATTCTTCCTGTAAGATGGGGCAGACTGGACATTATTTTTAGTTCTGATTTTTCTTAAGTCATTATTACATGGATCTTTAATAAGTCATTATTACATGGATCTTTAATATTGGCATTTGTGCGTAGCGGTGCTGAGGGAATGTAGCTTTTAAAATGAAATCCCTAATCAAACGTCTTTTTTCAGTCTGGATCAGACCTGTAGTTAATTCCCTTTCTGCATACATTCAATGCAGAGCTTTTCTCGGGCTGATTGCTGAAAAACATCTAATTACACGGACTTTAGGTAAAATGTTTAGAAATGCACAAATGTACAAAGCTTCAAGCATAGATGTAAATTTTATAAAATGTTTATTTGGATGAATGAGGTAATATATTGACTGATTTTAGTATTAGTCCAGGGTAGCATGTATCAAACAGGATTATAAATATAAAAATAGGCATGAAACAAGAAGCAAATAAAAATCATTAACGGTTCTGCAAGTTGTATTTTTAATTTGTCTCTTGAAAAAAAGTAAATCTAACAATACCTTGTTCAACAAAATTATTCATTTTATAGCATCCTACATTACATAGCTCCAGGGTTGCATTTTTTGCCTTGGCCAACTAGGCTTGGGACAGAGCAACAGTTTGGAGAAGAGGGTGGCATTTTTCTTTTTTTAATGCCCTCTTTTTGACTGTCCTTACTTTTAAAGCTCAAATATTCTGGATTTAGGGTGTGAAGATGCATACCAGAGGTGCAAAGCAATAAAAATCGTAGAGGCGAATGTACACTGAAACTATGATAAACTAGAATAAAAATACAGAATAAACTATAATAAATGTTGTTACACTTGGTGTAAATAATGTACTTAAGTTGTGTTCTAAATTTATTCACAAATAGGTCATGAATGTTTGTATTAATGTCATGTTTATAAACATGTTTACATTTGATATTGAGTTGGGAAGGGGGAGCCAAAGTTGCAGTGTCTAGTGCAGCATCAAACGTAAATATGCCACAAATAGCTCAATTGGCTTTTCTTATAAGACCTTTTAAGATGCACACATATGTATACAAAGATAATGTATTATATTGTATTATTCACCAGTCTCAGAAAGAGCAGGACAGACCTGATTTTCCAGTAGAGATTACATTCTTCAGTAATTTTAGCGTAATGTCTTTGGTACACTTGCTACAATTAATAAAAATATATAATATGCAAACAGCTCGCCAAACGTGTTCATGTATAGTTCCTTATGTGGCTTTTTATGCTGCCCGAGATCATTGTCAGATGGGTTAAACATGTTATTATTAAAGATTTTAAAATACTAGAGGAACATACCTCTTCCATAAACTTGTTTGTGTATACTTACGAAGAGACATATTTTCTAACAGGGTTATTCAAAGAACTCCAAATTGTGGCCTAAAGGTAACCAAACGCTGAAATTCAGTTACACTTGTTGTTCCTGGCCATTTGGCTATTCAGAGAGCAGGCAGTTCACCGAATATTGACGAATTGCCTGCACATACGGTGCCTGTTCGAGGGCAGTGAATTCCCCATAAAGAAGCAATGCTTCATCTATTCAGAGAACACAAAACAGCTGAGAAAGGTTGCCGAAATGCCCTACCATTCGGTGGCTTCATTCGACAGGTTTATTCTGGAGAATCCCATAAGTTTCAATGTTAAAAATATTCTCATTTTAATTCAATATCTAATAAACCATTTATTATTTTAGAATGCAGTAAAAAGTCTATTTTTAGATTTTTTAGGATCTTTTAGACATTTTTCTTGATTTTTTAGAGAATTTTTTTAAAAATCGTTTTTTCTTTTTTCTGTAACAGTCCTTTTTATTATCATTCATTGGATCTTATATGTAAATTTCAGACATTTTCGTTCTGTAGTTTCTTTGCAAACAACGTTTCACTTTTCAAACATTCAAGCGTACTTTTTTTTTCACTCCATTCGTCTGCGGTGTCGGGTTTTTCCGGCGGCTGCTCTGCGCTGTGATGTGATAAGTGGCTGCTCGGGTTTCTCCGGTGTGTTCGGCGGGGTTAATCCAGATTTTTGCGGGTTTCAGTGTGCGTTCGCAGGGTTTTGCAGTGAGTGTTCATCAGGTTTGCGGCGGCTTTTCCCTGCACTACGACGGCCCTGTGGTGCTTGCTGAATACACCGCAGGGTCGCCGAAATGGGATCGCCAAATCCCACCTAATTGAAGAGAACGAAAAGTCACCGAACGTGCGGTGACTTTTCGATTCTCATTGAATAACCCTGTTAATGTAATGAGAATGAAACAGAATGTCCAGTTGAATTGAACATATTGTTTCAGCATATCTCAGGACAGCAATTTCAATTATAGTTAAAAGAATATTCTCATACAGTCAAAACAGATCCAAGTGAAAATGCTAATAGAATGCAATAAAACCAGCACATATTTGTGAAATTTCACAAGATATAACTACAAATATTGCACAGCATTATAGGAGAACCAAACACATGACCATACATATCAGCACTCAATTGTAACATTTCAGGAGCACAGGTGCTAAATTAGCGTTCGGATTGTAATATGGGCAGCCCGCGCTAGGGCCACTTAACCTAACGTTAACGTTTACACAGCTGAGCGCTAACATTAGCGTTAAAATTTTAATATTGCCCAAAGACAGCAAAAAGGGTTACAATGTATGTGACACACAATTTATGAAGGTAAATGAAAGCTTTGTGACGGCAGCTTATTGCAAGAAAAAAACACATATCAAGTCTTTTAAAGCCTCAAATTTTATCATATTTACAATAAGACAAAAATTATTAGAAACAGGATCAAATTGGTCTAGCATTAGACCAAATCAGCTAGAACTTCACTCAAAGCAAGCATGAGTTGAAAACATATTTCCTGTTTCTGAACTAACTCTGGAATAAATACTGTAGGTGACTGGGCTACTTTACAAGCAAAAGGATGCAACTAAAAGGATACTTTAAACACTGTGACAACAACGTAAATTGAGGAGTCACGTATTTGGCCCTTCCTAGAACAGGGGCTTAGCTCCGCGAAGCTAAGATCAATGAGGGTTGACCTTCTAGTTCTGGTACTAGGTAGATGGAATCAATTGGGTTCCCAACTTCCTCCTTTCCAGCAACTAAACTGGCTGGATCCTCACCCTGTGATCATGTGACATGATCAGACTTCCTGCAAACCAGACGCGGGCCACCTCCAGAGGATTAGAGTCCAGCACGGCATGCTGGGGAGTTTTAAAAAAAATAACTACGGGGTTGAAAAAGGAGTTTAGTGCAGAGGGCGTCTGTTTCCATTCATATTAAGTGTAGAGTATTTCTTTAATAATACAGAGGACCAACTAATGACATGGAAAGGATAGAATTGGCTTCTAATTTCCTCAATCCATTTCTACAAAATACACAAAAGCAATATATCCCCTTTCCATTCTGTTTATAATGTTCAGAATGTGTGCTGCTGTCAACTGACCTATATAATTGGGATAGTTCTGAGTAGAGCCAAGTATATTAAGGTGATGTTATGTTCATTTGGCAATAGCATCTATTTCAAATGATTACCCATATGTATTGCTTGAAGACTGTATAATCTTTGCAATTCAAGGTGTTTAGAACTCTATCTGCTTGTCTATATACAGTATGCATCTATGTGCTTATCACTCAGTATATTGATGTAACATATTATTTTATCTTTATTGTAGTAAGTGTTTATTTCGTTCAGGACTTTGTAATGTCTCTTTTGACAAATAACATTTACTCTCTAGCACTGACTTTAGCCTTTTGCCCATTTCCCAATATATCATGGATATTTTTACACTCTATCCTGCTTAGTGCTTTATTTCCTCTGAGTGTTATTTAATGGTCTACTGGGTTCTGATATATCCCTTTTACAACCTTTTCAGATTGGCTGCTCTTCATGCATCTACAGGAGATTTTGCAGCTTCCTTAGAACTGATTTTAGAAATCTATAAAACCATTGGGTCAGATTGTGTCTTAAATCATTTTATCCTTAATGGCTTCAACGTAAAGTTGGTTAAAGTTTAGTATTACAAAAAACATTCAAGAAGCAGTTTAATAAATGTCAGTCGTCCTTTAATGCAACTGGTATGACCCATTGATGAATAAATTAATATAGCAATAGAGAGCAATAAAACGATAAAAAAAAGGATTGTTGCCAGTGCACTGTTCCTATTTACCAGTGTGCGTTTCCTATTGTGGCACAAATAATAATATCTCTGCTGTTATTTCAAGTTAATCCAGTTATTACTCAACTGACCTGTGGTTTACTGTACTTTTAGACACCCTACATTTTGTGCTTAATATTCATAAGTAGCGAGACCTGTAAAATAACAAGTGATTTTGAGTTGTTTGTTATCCTCCCACATCCGAATTAAAAATTATCCTGGCTCCCAGGACCTGGTGTTAACTTATGTATGCAAAGAAATTGAATGAAATATACATGGAATACAAGGATTTGTTTTCTGAAAACTATTTTACCAGGAAGGATACATTGAAATTTCTCTCATTTTCAAGTATGTCCTGGGCGGCGAGTATGTACCGTTAGGTGTCTTGCCAAGGACACTTACTGGAGAGGTGCTCTTGTCGGGATCAAACCTGTGTCTCCACATTCTCTCTCCACGGTTATAGAGCAGTGATGTTACCTCTACTCCACCCAGCCGGCACTATTTAAAGCCCAATTCTCATCCCTAGGTGAAGAGGAAAGTACGGTCTTCCGTTTCCATTCTGCACAGCTGGACTAATGAGAACAAAATATTCTTCCATGTGTGATCATGCAAGATTTTGTGAGTCTCACACAGATCATCACAGTAAACTTGGGCACTGTGAAAAACGTTTGGTTTTGCCGAATTGATTTGGTTTGGTGTGAACCAAATTTTGTGCAAACTGTAGTTTGGTTAATCTGTTTTGTTAATAAAATTTGGTTCGTTAAAAATGGTACAAATTAATCTGGCACATGCACAGGTCATTCACTTTTTCTACCATTCTTTAGCAATTTGAGGAAGTTATCCCTTCATTTTTCTGCCTTTGCCTGTGATATTTGTTGGATTCATAAAATTTTGTTTCGAATAAATATATGTATATATAACATAGTAAATGTATTATAAAGTAATGGAATAAATTATATTTTAATTTCATTATGGATTAGAATCACATTTATTTTGGTTTACATTTACAGGGTGAATAATTGGAATAGCTAATCTATGTAATATAATGTTTTTGATGTTTTATTAACTAAATTACTACTATTAGGGCCAATAGTCTAGTAACCCTTTCACTACCGTGATTGTGTGTGCATGATCAGCGGTAGCAGACACAGCAGCCCAAGATCATGTTAACACAATCTGGGGCTATGCTGTATGATTACAAATTAAATTTGTTTGTTGCAAACGAATTTCGTTTGTTTTTGGGCTCCATAAGGTGCCCCCAAAGTTTTCTCTGTGTGGACATAATGCCTTAAGTGCTGAAACTGTTTAGGCTGGGGTCAGACGAACGCAGTTTTAATGTCCGTGTAGCCGCACTTTAGTACGTCCGTGGTAGCAGATAATCATGACCAATGAAGGTCCACACACGAAGTACGTCCACACGGAATTTGGATGCACTACAGACGTGGCAAATGGACGCAGGTTAGCAAGAACATCGAACCGCAAGGACGGACGTGCGGAGTCCGCAACGTCTGCATAGCTTTGAGTGATGGAACGTGGTCAAACGGACTGCATTTGTGCGTCCAGCATTTTTGACTGACAAAATGTTTTTTCATTTTAATTTATTTTCCCTGCTACATCCGTCAAAAATAACGTCAGTCACAAAAACGGACTGTGTGGACACTACTGCGTCTTCTGTCAAAAAGTGCGTCCGTACTGCACGGGCGCACAGTCCATAGAAAACGCGCTCATCTGAACCTAGCCTTAACCCCTTCACTACAAAGTGGTTTTCAATTTAAAAAAAATTCAAAGAGATCGAAATTGTAGCCGAAAGGTAACCGAACACTGAAATTCAGTGTCTCTTTATGTATATGTTTATTTAGGATCCTTTAGGCATTTTTGGGGATTTTTTAGCAAAAAAAAAATCTTTTTTTTTTAATCGTTTTTTCTTTATTCTGTAACAGCCTTTTTTATTATCATTCATTAGACCTTATATGTAAATTTCAGACATTTTCATTCTGTAGTTTCTTTGCAAACATCTAACCTGGTCATTCGGCTATCCAGAGAGCAGGCAGTTCGCCAAATGTTGGCGATTTGCCTGCACATATGGTGCCTGTTCATTACCTGTTCGAGGGCAGTGAAATCCCCATAGAGAAGCAATGCTTTGTCTATTCAGAGAACACCAAACCACTGAGAAAGGTTGTCGAAATGCCCTGCTATTCGGTGGTTTCATTCGACAGGTTTATTTAGGAGAATCCCATACAGGGCTATTCAAAGAGAATCGAAACGTCAATGCACGCTCAGTGACTTTTCGTTCTCTTCAATTTGGTGCGATTTGGCTTTCCCATTTTCGGTGACCCTGCGGTGTATTCAGCAAGCACCACAAGGCCGTCGTAGTGCAGGGAAAAGCCGCCGCAAACTCGCCGAACACTCGACGCAAAACCTGGCAAATGCACACCGAAACCCGCAAAAACATCTGGATTAACCCCTCCGAACACGCCGGAGAAACTCGAGCAGCCGCTGGAAAATCCTGACGAATGGAGTGAAAAAAGAGAAAAACAGTACGCTTGAATGTTTGAAAAGTGAAACACTGTTTGCAAAGAAACTACAGAACGAAAATGTCTGAAATGTACACATAAGATCCAATGAATGATAATAAAAAGGGCTGTTATAGAAAAAAGAAAAAACGATTTAAAAAAAAAGAAACGAAAAAAGAAATTCGCAAAAAAAAAAAAATCGAAAAATGCCTAAAAGATCCTAAAAAATCTATACATAAAGACACTTTTTACTGCAGAATATTGTAATCAACGGTTTATTAGATATTGAATTAAAACAGGAATATTTTTAACATTGAAGCCTATGGGATTCGCCTGAATAAACCTGTCGAATGAAACCACCGAACAGCAGGGCAATTCGGCAACTTTTCACTTCTAGTTTTTGTTCTCTGAATAGACGAAGCTATGGGGATTCACTGCCCTCAAACAGACACCGAACAGGTACCGTATGTGTAGGCAATTCGCCAACATTTGGCAAACTGCCTGCTCTCTGAATAGCCAAATGGCCAGGAAAGGTAACTGTATGCTGAATTTCACTATTCGGTTACCTTTCGGCCACAATTCGGATCTCTTTGAATAACCCTGATAGGCTTCAATGTTAAAAATATTCCCGTTTTAATCCAATATCTAATAAACCGTTGATTATAATATTCTGCAGTATAAAGTCTCTCTATGTATAGGTTTTTTAGGATTCTTTAGGCATTTTTCAGGATTTTTTAGCAAATTTATTTTTCCGTTTTTTTCTTTTAAATCATTTATTCTTTTCTCTGTAACCGCCCTTTTTATTATCATTCATTGGATCTTATATGTAAATTTCAGACATTTTCATTCTGTAGTTTCTTTCCAAACAGCATTTCACTTTTCAAACATTCAAGCGTACGGGGTTTTTTTTTCATGCCATTCGTCTGCGGTGTCGGCTTTTTCTGGCAGCTGCTCTGCACTGTGATCGGCGGCTGATTGGGTTTCTCCGGCGTGTACGGTGGGGTTAATCCAGATGTTTTTGCGGGTTTCGGTGTACGTTCGCCGGGTTTTGCGGTTAGTGTTCGTTAGGTTTGCGGCAGCTTTTCCCTGCACTACGACGGCTCTGTGGTACTTGCTAAATACACCGCAGGGTCGCCGAAATGGAATCGCCAAATCGCACCGAATTGAAGAGAACGAAAAGTCACTGAACGTGCGGTGACTTTGATTCTCTTTGAATAACCCTGCTAGTCAGGAACCAGTCAGTGCTTGATTTGAAAAATCTATTCAATTATTATTCAGTAAGAAATATTTGAGAATATTCCCAATGTATTTCTTTTTGTAAAAAATCTATTTGGCAGGGAGATGTCACCATCTACTGGCCAAACGGAGTTACTGCAGATAGAAATGCTTCTCATTCCCCGCATCGGCTGCTGAAAGTCCAGTAAGGACATTCAATTAGCTGATTTTAACCAGTTTTAGCACCTACATCCTGCCCTACGGCAAGCGACCAGTTACATCCGAGTATGTCAGGATTTTATTAGGATATTTAATATTGCTGCTTGCTAGATTTTGCAAGACTTTTTTGTCAGTAAAGATATTTGTAATTGCGCATGATGCAGGCAAGCAGGATTGTCATTGTATATTATTTTTTATTACAGAACTAACAAAAGCTCAAGCTCTGTACAACTTCCGTGTCATTCTGCATTTGCACAATTTATTTTGTAGTAAAGACGTTAGGGGGTAATATACAGTAAATTTATTTACAGAATATAACTCTGGGGTTTATTAATTAAATAGTGTGACAGAGTGATTAGGGACAGGGTGATAGACCGTAGATTTATCAGCCAGCAGATGGAGGACTCCCTTTTCCCTAAAGGGTTAACTATAGCTGAGGCCTAATTGGGATTGCCCTGCCCTTTAATGGAGGTGTGTGTAGTTCCCTCAGTGTGCAGTCTTGAGTGCAGGGTGCAGAAGGAGGAAAGCTTAATTCTGAGGTAAACCAAAGGGGTTATTAAGAGAGCACCAACATGTCGCTGATATTGAATTAAAACAGGAATATTTTTAACATTGAAGCCTATGGGATTCACCTGAATAAACCTGATTAATGAAAACACCGAACAGCAGAGTACTTCGGCAACTTTTCACTGCTGTTCGGTGTTCTCTGAATAGATTCTATTCAGATAGATTGCTTCTCTATAGGGGATTTCACTGCCCTCGAACAGGCACCGTACGTGCAGGCAATTTGTCAAAATATGGCAAACTGCCTGCTCTTTGAATAGCCGAGTGGCTCCGAAATGTTCCCATACACTGAATTTTAGTGTCCGGTTACATTTCGGCGACATTTCGGACCTCTCTGATTAACTCCTCAAATTTTACTTTTATAGGTTGGCAAACGGCTTAGCCGTCCACCATGTTAGACAGATATGTTACATTGTTTAGTTAGCCTCCTCCTCCAAGGTATTTATTTTGCATTTGTTTTATTTTGTGAAATTGTACCCTGCAATGCCTGCCCAATAAAAATCAGAAACCTGAAGTGATATTCGTGTCCAGTGATTATATCACAATAGGTAACTGCTTTTAAACAACCACTTTTTTGGGGCAGAGAGGCAAGTGAGGAGAAGAGGTCAGACAAGAGAATTGTATACACAAGATACAAGGTTGTGTAGAAGGGGACTGGGGAGTGTTAATGGGAGAGTGAGAGTTAGACTTGTGCACCGATTTTTTTTTCGGTTCGATTCGTTCGGATGTTTAAAATTTTCGATTCGGCTCGTTTCGACCGATTTCTGTTTCGATTCAGTTCGGTTCGGCTCATTTTTCGTGTACATTTTTTTTCGGAATATCGACCATTTTTCGTGTTTTCGGGTCACTTTGCTCGTTTTTTGTATCGACTTTTCGTGATTTCGGAAATTTTCATTTTTTTCGGAACGTCTATTCTCCTCGTTTCAAAGTGTCTAACTCTATACGTTTTGATGTAAACTACTATGGTTTATTTATTTTATACTTTATATATTTTTTTATAATAAATTTTTGGTTTGTTTTTCGAATCCGATAATTCATTCTCTCGATACGATAATTCTGTAGATTCTATCGAGTTTTTTTTTTATTAAATAAAGATCCTTTTTTTCTTAAGAATATACATTTCACAACTTTATTTAATCATATTAAAATTTAAATGTTATGAAAGCCAAGGAACAAAAAAAATGAACAAAACGATTTAAAAAACGCTAAACTGACCCAAATGGTCTGACTTTAAAAATAAAAACCAGAACAAAAGGTTTTAAAACGGAAAAATAGTTGATCAAAAATACGCATTTACAAATACAAAATTTACAGAATCAGCGATATAACCTATAATAGTTAAATATACGATGTCCAGAATTATCGAAATGGAACCGAAATCACGAATGGAACTGAAATCATGAATAGAGCGAAAATAAATTTCGATTTGACACATTTCAAGTCCATTCGAAAACTCCGAAAATTTTTCGTTTTGGCTCGGAAAACTTTTCGGATCTGTCGGTTTTCGGGTCCGATCCGATTCGGAAAATCGGTCGAATCCGAAGACACGAATCGGGAAATCTCGTGAAAATTCCGAAATTCCGAAACCCGAAACGCACATCCCTAGTGAGAGTTAGGGATTAGAGGCATAATAAAAAAAGAGACAAGATATTAGGGGTTTAAAATGTGAGTATACGTATTAAAGGGTGACAGAAAATGGAGAGACAAACATATTTGCAGTCACGCACCATGAAAATTTTCAGAAATACACTCAGAGTTATAGTTACAAGTATTTATAAAGCACCAACAAGTAGCGCTGTACAATGGGTGGGACATAACAAATATACATGCAAGTTAGACACACAGAACAGTGGGAAGAGCACCCTACTCAAGACCTAACAATCAAGGGGAGAGCGGTGACACACTTAGGAGAAGGTAAATAGCTGAGTTTGAATAGTAGTGGGGTGCATGGGGGCTGTGCGGGAAGTACTTACAGGTCATAATGTCATTTACTCTATCTTCACAAATTGTGCCTATATTTAAACTTCTTTATCAAGCTCTCGATTCCAGTTTACAATATTTAGATGAAGGGTTAGTGCAGATCATGTTTTCTAGGCACACTTTCATGTAATTCTTAATAACATCTATATGCCCCGAGTCAGTTTTTGATTAAAACACATTTTTTATATTGTACATTTAGGGATCCTGGCAGAAAACATTAGTCATTATATTGCACAAGAACTTTTGATGACCTGCATACTGAGAAGATACACTCTGTTCTTTAATGTCAAGGAGCGTGAAGCAAATAAGTGATTTTTCAGTCTATGAACATCAATATCTTCGCAAACCTACTTTAGAGGACATTAAATGAAACAAAGTATCAAATTTATTGGCCCATATTCCAGTAGGACCACTGCTTTGCATGTATCCACTCTCTAGTAGGCCACTAGAAGCCATTGGTATTAGCCATAGGACTCCATGGAGTGTCACAGATGACCTTGTGGGATCCCTCTGGGCTTGCACAAGGACACCAGAGAACACTTTGTTTTCATTATCTTTTAAACTGCAATAAGAGATAACAGATCGTGCCCTCTTCATAGGAGGCATGAGAGGTACATATTAATTTTGTTTTTGCTTTGTTGATTGGTTATGCAACAAAAAAATCATTTGCGGGATACACCCCAAGCTACGCGATCGCCTAGGGATTGACGCCATGCCCAGGGCCTTCCAGTTCCTATCCGGACAGAATTTGAGTCCACCTTGGGAACGAATACACCCGGAGACTTCCCCGACGCCTCTGGAACGTTTCAATTTCGCACAAGTCTCGCACTATCTACTCTCTCTACCGGCCAGGCATAGGCTGACCAGACCTCTCACATCCTTTGAGGACCTTTGCAAAGCTCGGAGCCCGCTTCGGCACGGAATATCAGTCATATACCGACTCCTGCAGGTGGCTATGGGAGATACCTCACCGGCCTTTGAACATTCGTGGGAACGGGTGTTGGGTGCCACAGTGTCAGACCGGCAGTGGCGAGACACATATGAACTCACCCACCATGGCTCGTCCCTATCCCGACTGCAGTCTAACTCATACAAAGTGCTCTCGATGTGGTACTGCACCCCGGCACTACTATGTCGGATGGGGCTCCGTCTTACACCAACCTGCTGGAGATGCGAGGAGCCAGTGGGCTCATATCTCCATGTCTGGTGGGACTGCGCGAAGATAGCTCCCTTCTGGTCCATGATACGAGACACAGTGGCGGAGGTCGCGGATCTGGATCTGCCCTTCGCCCCCGGGACGTTCCTCCTCACGCATTTCACCTGCTCTACAGCCTCTATTAAACACTCAGTGGCACTCCTGATGCTTATGACGGCAAGATTGATGATAGCCCGTACGTGGGGATCGGCGTCCGTACCCACTTACAGAGAGTGGCTGACTGAGATGGAAGCCGTACGAAATGCGGAGGATCTTCGGGCGGACGTGACTGGTGGACTAGAGGCGCATCTGACCAAGTGGTTTTACTGGGGCTCGTATGTGTCCTCGACCTCCTGTCGGTCCCGGGCGGTCTGAAACGACATATACCACCGATAAATGACTCTTGCGACGTTGCCCCACGGTGACCTCTTTGCTGGCGATCCACCCGGGTGTCCGGGCGGGGTTGGGGCCGCTGCGTTTCCGCCAACCTGTTCCTTTCTCCTCAGCTGTCACTAACGAACTGGCGGCCCCAGATACCTAGGCTACTATCCTATGTCCCCCCCCCCTTCTTTTTTTTTTTTTCTTTCTTTCCTATCTCTTTTCTCTGCTCTCTCCTCCTCCTCCTCCTTCTCTTTCTCTCTCCCTTTATCCTCTATCTTTCCTACTTAGTTCTTCACACTTCCCCCTCCTCCCTCACCCTCAGCCACTCTCCCCTCACGTCTTCAGCCCGTCTCCTTGTTTCCACCCCTCTCCTATTGCCCTCCCCTCCCCACCCCTGTGTCTCCACAAGACCTTGCGCAGTGCTCCGTCCCGTCCTCGGGTCCCCCCCGTCCCCCTTTAGCTCCCTACGGGATACCTCTCACCACTCCTAACGCGGCGGAGACGACCCGTTCACTTGCAGCCTCCTCTGCTCAGGGCACAGTCTCGCATGTCCTCTATTTACACGCATCTTCAGCGGCCCCTCACACGGGGGTCACCTGAGCTGAAAACTACATGGAGCACCTCCTTTCTTTCCTATATCCTTTTCCCTGTTTGCTCTCTCTCCCCTCCTTACCTGCGGAGTGTTCCCCCGCTACGCAGCCATTTCATTACTCTTTTTCCTCCAGTGGATTACGTATTTCTCTATATCACTCCATAGTACTCGGGAGGAGATAATACTCCTTGCGACTCTTGGAACAGTCAGTTAGCTTTTACTCCGAGACAAATTGAGTTTGCTTATACTCGCGCAGTATATTAGATGTAACGTTTTAAGTCTATGATTCAGATTGTTTGCAGTTCATTTGTAAATACTCACCTCTTTGTATAGCTATTACTCTGCCTTGAATAAAAAAAAAAAAAATCATTTGCCAGGATTTGGGTTGTTGTATTTTTTTTTCCCTCTAACACAAACAACTTATGACTGTGTGCCCTATTCTGATGTAGCCTGTAACTGTGAGTCGTTAAAGGTAAACATCGAAATTGATAACCTTTAGCGGCTCCCTGTTCTCGCCTCTATTATAACAGAGTTTCTGTACTACAGGGGCGGATCCAGGGGGGGCAATTGCCCCCCCCGAAAATATTACTGACCCAGCATTTGCCCCCCCTCCCCGAGCTGCGGTCGCACTAAAACGCAGGGCCAGACATTAAAGGGTTTATTTTTGGCCGGGTGCCGTTTCACAGCGGCATTGTGTAGGTTTTTTTTTCTTTAGTCCGCAGGACGGAGGAGGAGTTTCTCTCCGTCTCCAGTGCCTGCACACAGCTTCCCCGGGTGGTCTGTGTCATGTGACGCAGGAGCCCCGAAAGAAGAACTGACAAGGAGCCGATACACGGTACCTGGCACATGCTCACTCAGGCGCCGAAAACACCAGAGAGTGAGGCACTCAGACACTGATGTCCTGTGTATGTATATAATTCTTGGGGTCTGCTGTCCTGGGTATATAATTCTGGGGGGTCTGCTGTCCTGGGTATATAATTCTGGGGGGGTCTGCTGTCCTGTGTACATAATTCTGGGGGGTCTGCTGTCCTGTGTATATAAAATTCTGGAGGTCTGCTGTCCTGTGTATATAATTCTGGAGGTCTGCTGTCCTGTGTATATAATTCTGGGGGGTCTGCTGTCCTGTGTATATAATTCTGGGGGTCTGATGTCCTGTGTATATAATTCTGGGGGGTCTGCTGTCCTGTGTATATAATTCTGGGGGTCTGATGTCCTGTGTATATAATTCTGGGGGGTCTGATGTCCTGTGTATATAATTCTGGGGGGTCTGATGTCCTGTGTATATAATTCTGGGGGGTCTGATGTCCTGTGTATATAATTCTGGGGAGGGGTCTGCTGTCCTGTGTATATAATTCTGGGGGGTCTGTTGTCCTGTGTATATAATTCTGGGGGGTCTGCTTTCCTATGTATATAATTCTGGGGGCTCTGCTGTGTATATAATTCTGAGGGTCTGTTGCATATATAATGCTGGGCTCTGCTGTGTGTATATATGTATGTATGTATGTATGTATATATATATATAATTCTATTTCTGGGATCTGCTGTATATATAATTCTGAGGGCTCTGTTGTGTATATAAATAATTCTGGGCTCTGCTGTATATAAAATTCTGAGGGGTCTGTGCCTGGTTATATATGATTCTGGGGGATCTGTGCCTGGTTATATACAGTCAGGTCCAGATGTCCAGAAATATTGGGACATCGACACAATTCTAACATCTTTGGCTCTGTACACCACCACAATGGAGCTGGAATGAAACAAACATAATGTGCTTTGACTGCAGACTGTCAGCTTTAATTTGAGGGTATGTACATCCAACTCAGGTGAACGGTGTAGGATTTACAGCAGTTTGCAGATGTGCCTCCCACTTGTTAAGGGACCAAAAGTAATGGGACAATTGGCTTCTCAGCTGTTCCATGGCCAGGTGTGTGATATTCCCTCATTAGCCCAATTACAATGTGCAGATAAAAGGCCCAGAGTTCATTTCAAGTGTGCTATTTGCATTTGGAATCTGTTGCTGTCAACTCTCAAGATGAGATCAAAAGAGGTGTCACTATCAGTGAAGCAAGCCATCATTAGGCTGAAGAAACAAAACAAACCCATCAGAGAGATAGCAAGAACATTAGGCATGGCCAAAACAACTGTTTGGAACATTCTCAAAAAGAAGGAACGCACCGGTGAGCTCAGCAACACCAAAAGACCCGGGAGACCACAGAAAACAACTGTGGTGGATGACCGAAGAATTCTTTCCCTGGTGAAGAAAACACCCTTCACAACAGTTGGCCAGATCAGGAACACTCTCCAGGAGGTAGGTGTATGTGTGTCAAAGTCAACAATCAAGAGAAGACTTCACCAGAGTGAATACAGGGGGTTCACCACAAGATGTAAACCATTGGTGAGCCTCAAAAACAGGAAGGCCAGATTAGAGTTTGCCAAACAACACCTAACAAAGCCTTCACAGTTCTGGAACAAGATCCTATGGACAGAGGAGACCAAGATCAACTTGTACCAGAGAGATGGGAAGAGAAGAGTATGGAGAAGGAATGGAACTGCTCATGATCCTAAGCATACCACCTCATCAGTGAAGCATGGTGGTGGTAGTGTCATGGCGTGGGCATGTATGGCTGCCAATGGAACTGGTTCTCTTGTATTTATTGATGATGTGACTGCTGACAAAAGCAGCAGGATGAATTCTGAAATGTTTCGGGCAATATTTTCTGCTCACATTCAGCCAAATGCTGCAGAACTCATTGGACGGCACTTCACAGTGCAGATGGACAATGACTCAAAGCGTACTGCAAAAGCAACCAAAGAGTTTTTGAAGGGACAGAAGTGGAATGTTATGCAATGGCCAAGTCAATCACCTCACCTGAATCCCATTGAGCATGCATTTCACTTGCTGAAGACAAAATTGAAGGGAAAATGCCCCAAGAACAAGCAGGAACTGAAGACCGTTGCAGTAGAGGCCTGGCAGAGCATCACCAGGGATGAAACCCAGCATCTGGTGATGTCTATGCGTTCCAGACTTCAGGCTGTGATTGACTGCAAAGGATTTGCAACCAAGTATTAAGAAGGGAAAGTTTGATTTATGATTATTATTCTGTCCCATTACTTTTGGTCCCTTAACAAGTGGAGGCACATCTGCAAACTGCTGGGAGTCCTACACCGTTCACCTGACTTGGATGTACATACCCTCAAATTAAAGCTGACAGTCTGCAGTTAAAGCACATTGTATTTGTTTCATTCCAGCTCCATTGTGGTGGTGTATAGAGCCAAAGATGTTAGAATTGTATCAATGTCCCAATATTTCTGGACCTGACTGTATGATTCTGGGGGGGTGTATCTGTAATGGTGTGTGTGTGTGGTCAGTGTGACATGGTCAAGCCATGGCACACATGCACATTGTCTTTTTTTGTTTATGAGAAAGGAGCGTATAAGATTGAAAATATATATATATGTATAATGTATGTATCTGTCTGAGATCTACTGCAGGGACGTGCGGTGAGGTCAGTGGCTGGTGAGGCACTGGCTAGTATGCGAGCCAGATATACTTAGGTTCAGTGCTCCCCAGGATCTGGCTACTCTCAGTGCTCCCCAGGATCTGGCTACTCTCAGTGCTCCCTAGGATCTGGCTACTCTCAGTGCTCCCTAGGATCTGGCTGCTCTCAGTGCTCATCAGGATCTGGCTGCTCTTCAGTGTTCCCCAGGAACTGGCTGTGACCTGTCACTGCGAACCCAACACCAGTTCTTAACCAAAACTGGTTGAGTGCCCCCCCCAAAACCTGTGTCTGGATCCGCCCCTGCTGTACTAGCAGCTCAAGCCGTATTATATGGGACCCATTGTATGCTGCCAGGTCATCCCGAAGCACCACGCTTCTCGAGTCCATAGGATTCCATGGAGACAGGTGCAGCTCTGCGCAAACTCTATGCAAGCTTAAGTAAGTGGGATTGCGCTGGGGTCACAGAGAGACACTTGGAAATGTTCTGTTGCCTACAGTGGAAATGGCGCCAGATGTGCTGTTGGACCAGAGGTAAGTAATGCATTTTTTTCAGCTATTTATTGTTGTGTGTTAAGTGATTTTGAAAACGGAAAATCACAGGTTAGAATAGGGTTTGAGAATGGTTCATCACTCACCAGCTCCCACTACATTTGCACCTCTGATACAAAGTATAGGACAAGTAAAAGTACAGTCAGGAGCTTCCAATCAACTTAGAAAAAGCAGCTGAAATGTTAGCATCTGCAAGTGGAGCCCCAAGAGTTAATATCTTTCTTACATATGCTAATGACTTACTAGAATAATAATGTTGTATACTCTGTGAGATTTAAAGAATATAATGTGGCTCAAAGAAAATTAAAAAAAAGACGTTTATAAGGTAGGCTGACAGATTATGCAGTGTTTTCAAGCAGGATACTCACCAGCTTTTGTAGTAAATTAACTGAACCATCATACAGATGATATATTAACATTTTCACCCACACAATTCTTTGTCCAGCTTAACAATGATCTTATTTTTAACTTCATCAAGTTTGACAAATATATAACAGATCAGATATTTAAAGGTCAAAGCAATGAATATATTTGTCACACTCATTTAAGGTGGGAGGTAAAGTATCTTGCTTGAAGAACAATGACCAGCAGATTCATAGAATGAATCATCCCAGTATTATTGAAGTAATCCCTAAAAATCAATACTGAAACTTGCCCTTCAATACAATGAAGTTGTAAACAGATGACTAAGGAAGTCATGGTGTCACCCAGCTGAAAATCACTAGAAATTGACCAAGACCAAGAAAAGTCAGGCAACTGCCGTTGCAAAAACAAAGTAATCCATAAATTGCAAATTTTGAATCAAATTGCTCAATTCTACAGAATTACAATCAGGATACACCCAGGCTCATATGATCTAGAACACAGTTCTACTGATTAATTTACAGGCTGTAGATGATTGAAATCTGGATGGAAATGTACATCTTTTTTGTTATTGCATTCTGACGGGACATGATGTATTCACATAATAATAGATTATTAATCTGCTGAGTCTGCTGAAAATAAGGATATATAATTTGTCTAGGTCTTACAATAAAACATGACTTCAAAACACGTTTAAACATGTGAGCACAAAATAGCAAAAATGAGCTCAGCACACAGAGGTGAAATTTATTTTACAGTATTTTACCAGGAAGGATACATTGAGATTTCTCTCGTTTTCAAATATGTCCTGGGTTCAAATACATTGTATTTCTGTACCTACTGTAAAAATTCAAAGTAAGATTAAAAAAAACAACACAAATATACAGAATAACAGAAAATAAATATGTAGGAAATATATTCACTATGTTACTTGTTTACAGGTGCATTCTGTATTGAGGTATTGTAACGGTAGCGATATTGCTTCCCCACGAGTAGCAGAGTTGAGATCCTTAAGGGCAAAAGTATCTGCTGGATCAATACAGGAGTTTCATAAAATACAGACTAAGGCTGGGGTCAGACCAGCGCACTTTTAACGTGCGTTCTGGCGCACATAATTACGGCCGCACTAGCAGCAGATGACGGGCAATGACGGCCAATATACAATGTACGGCCGCACGAAAGTCCGGCCGTGCAACGCAAGTGGAATTTGAATGCATTTTTCTGAGAACGCTGAACCGCTAGTACTGACGTACTGAGTGCGCAGCTGCGGCATAGCGGTGTGTTTGCGTGATTAGGAGATGTCAGACACTGCTAATGTCCAGCCTACATAACGTCCAGACGCAAAAAGAGTTTTATTGACGATCCGTACAAAATCACACCCGAAAATGCGCGTCGTCTGACCGTTTTTGCGCATTCCGTGAAAAAATACGTCAATGCGTTTGGACGCACTTTTTCACGTTCGCGGGGAAAAATGCTTTCGTCTGACCCTAGCCTTACTCAAAAGCCAAGGAGTCCCAAGGACTGACTGAATTGCCTCTAGGCTCTGAAGGTTTTGTGACCGACAGGTAACCTAAGACACACTCAGAAACACAAGACGTAGTTCGACAGTCTTTATAGTATTCAAGGTGCAGGGCAGTCAACAGAAAGGCAGAAACAGGTTGTACTGTTATGTACTTGTGGATAGTAGATACCGGGCGAATACCCAAAGGTATTAACTTGCATACAGGGTTGTTCTCATGAGTATATTCTGAGATGCTTTCAAATATAACATTTGGTAAAAATAAACAATCTTTCTTAATCGCGGTTTTCACATGAACATTAACATGAGCTGTACATTGGGTAAAGGTACCTCAAAAGGTCACAAGCGATATCCCTAAACGAGATGGGACAGAGCCCAGATAACGAGCAATAAACCCAGCGGCAAGCATGGGGTTAAATTGTCAACGCTCAAAGACAGCGATATACAAACAAGCAGAGAGAATAGTCAAAGTACAAGCCAGGTCGAATAACAGGAGCAGGAATCGCATACAGAAATGGGTCGTCAACAGGGAATAGTAATCAGTCTCAGAATAGCGGTGCAGGAAATTAACTCCTCGTCAGGACAACGAGGAAACTCCTCACGCCCTGTTTTAAAGCCGGCGGCTCCTTTTGACCACACCTGGCCCCGCCCCCTCAGACGCCGATCTGCCAGCGGGAAGTGCTGGCACCCTACCAACCAGCGGTACCCCACCATGCCCAGACCCCCCCAGGGAGCACAGCAGGAGCTGAGGATGTAACAGGTATGCTAATAGAGATCTCTTTAGTGACTTTAGACTGGGGGAGGATTTGATGGCGTCTGGGAGGTTATTCCATAATTGTGGTGCTCTGTAGGAAAATGAGGATCGAGCCACTTTCTTTTTGTATTGTGGTATTGCAAGTAAGGTGCAGGTCCTGGATCAGAGGTTATAGGATGAGGGAGCTGCTGAGGGAAGCAGTCTATTCAGTTAGGGTGGTAGCTTCCCAGAAAAGCTCCTAAACACCAGGTTGGAAAGGTGAAGAGTGTGTCTGGATTCCAATGATGGCCAGTTTAGCTCTTAACATGTCACAATGGTGGGTCATGTAGTTACATTGTAGCACAAAACGGCAGAATGAGTTATACAATGTAGTAAGTTTCTGAAGGTGTGTTTGCGGGGCCGCTGCATACACTACATCTCCGTAATCAATAGCCGGCATAAGCATTTGCTGTACAATCTGCTTTCTTATCGCGGGGTTCAAGCAGGATTTGTTTCTGTACAGGGCACCTAGTTTGAGGTAAAGTTTAGATAAAGAGTTTTTTGATGTGGGGGCCAAAGGATAGATTTGGGTCTAACCACATACCTAGATATTTGAGAGAACTGACTGTGGTCAGCGTGCCATTTGATTTTGCTAGTACTATCATGGACATATTTCATGCTAGCTCGGCCTTGGTGAAACTTTTCTGGTTAGAAGGGATACTCTATTGAAAAAGAGAATTGCCTTTATTTTGCCCTTAAATTATTGGGCATATGCTTCTGACAGTCTCTGCTCAATTATTTTTTTAAAATTTTTGTTTTGGTGAATTTTCCTCACCTTTTGTCCCTCATTGCATACCGTACTAACTGCAAATTGCGCAAAACTATGTACTTGCGCACTTTATGTATACAAGTTCTGTAGAGCCTTTACAGAACAATGGGTGAAATCTGCAAGCATTCACACATCCTATCCATCGTTGCCTCTCTGAAACCGATCACTACAGTGGGTGCTCTCCGAGAGGGTGATGTCGGCATTATGGTGACCGGCAGTCGGGAAAATCAAAAATCCGTGCTGGTGGTGACATTGGGTGGGGTGGAGTTAACTCCTCCACTTCACCGAGTGGTTACACCCAATCGGTGGAGGATGAGTAAAGTGTTCCTTTAAAGGTCATGGATTCTTCTTAGGAAAAAAAAGAGCAGCTTCAATAAGCACTCTTTATTATTTGAGAATGGAGCCACAGGGTCTCTCAAAAAAGATAGAGCCTGGATGACTGCGACATTCATACTGTATATGCCAAATCAAAGGATGATTTCCCCATTATAAGGTATAGTGACTAAACAATGTATCAAAATTCAGATTATCATCAGCACACCATATTTTATTTATTTATTTATTTATTTATAAAGGATTTTACCAGGAAGGATACATTGAGATTTCTCTTGGTTTCAAGTAAGCAGGTAAACAGAGGTATATTTTGCTAAAAGTCTTGACTCTCTGGAGGAGTTCCTTACCAAGCTGTCCTGAAGATTACTACCTGGATTTTACAGATTGTGAATGGTTTTAAAGTAAGCTTTTTAAATTGGTGCACCTGAGCAAATAGTTACCCCTGCTTCAAATATACACATAGAAGGATTATATTTTAATAGACTTGACACTCTTCACAATTTGGATGATGAAAGAAAAAAACATTAACCTTAACAAACACCACATATAATACATTTTTCAATGCTGAAATTAATAGAATAAAGTCTCCTTTAAAAGCAATCCCGAAAGCCATTTGTTACATGGCTAGATCAACATATGGTCCTTTGAAAACAAAGTATGGAAAATGTTCTGTTGAGAAACCATTGCTTACTCTGCACAGGTTTCAGGTTAAACATGCAGATTTTGTAAACACATAACTGTATTGTCCATTTTTCAATATGATGGAACAATCTGTGTAATACCTATCACACTATACTTTCCAGTTCCCAATCTTGTTCCTCCAGATGAAACTGTACGTCCATTGATGCTCAGGTACTCATTAGATTGGGGCTTAGTATTGCAGGAAATGTAGTTCCAAAACATTTTGAGGGCCAAGGTTGGTGACCTCTGACTTACATGAAGAATTCAATGATGTGAACCTATTTACATATTAGTGCTTAACCTCTCCACTACCAAGTGATTTTTCCAAAAAGACAGTGTCAGAAACTATTGTTTTTTTTGGAAAATAATTTTTAATTAATTATACAGTAAGAAATATTTTATTTATTTGCAAAGTATTTTACCAGGAAGGATACAGTGAGATTTCTCTCGTTTTCAAGTATGTCCTGGGTTCAAGAACATTGAAATGTTACAGTAGTTACAGAAATACAAAGTAATAAATGCAAGATATTAACAACAAAACCCAAATATAGAGAGTAACACAGAAATTAAATATGTAGGAAATAGTCATTATCGGGTTTATTCAAAGAAAATTGAAAAGTCACCGCACGTTCGGTGACTTTTTGTTCACTTCAATTCGGCACGATTTGGCGATCCCATTTTGGCGATCCTGCAGTGTATTCAGCAAGCACCACAGGGCTGTCGTAATGCGGGGAAAAGTTGCCGCAAACCCGCCGAAAACTCACCGCAAAACCCGGTGAAGGCGCACCGAAACCCGCAAAAACATCTGGATTAACCCCGCCGAACACGCCGGAAAAACCCGAGCAGGAGCTGATCACAGCACAGAGCAGCCGCCGGAAAAACCCAACACCGCAGATGAATGGAGTGAGAAAAAAAAAACTGTACGCTTGAATGTTTGAAAAGTGAAATGCTGTTTGCAAAGAAACTACAGAACGAAAAGGTCTAAAATTTACATATAAGGTCCAATGAATCATAATTAAAAGGTTAGTTACAGAAAAAAGGAAAAACGATTAAAAAAAAAATGCCTAAAAGATCCTAAAAAAAAAATCAAAAAATGAAGAGACTTTTACTGCAGAATATTATAATCAACGATTTATTAGATATTGAATTAAGACGGGAATATTTTTAACATTGAAGCCTATGGGATTCTCCTGAATAAACCGGTCGAATGAAACCACCGAAAGGCAGGGCAATTCGGCAACTTTTCACTGCTGGTTTGTGTTCTCTGAATAGACGAAGCATTGCTTCTCTATGGGGAGGTTATAGGATGAGGGAACTGCTAGGGGAAGCAGCCTATTCAGGTAGGGTGGTAGCTTCCCAGAAAATCTCAAACACCAGGTTGGAAAGGTGAAGGGTGCATCTAGATTCCAGCGACGGCCAGTTTAGCTTTTTTAACAAATATTTTAAGAAATATTTGAGCATATACTCACTATTTCTTACGGTAAATAACCTATTAGGCTAGTAGATGGTGCCATCTACTGCTAAATTAAGTTACATCCGTTTGAGCTGCAGGTCTATTTTCATTTGCTTTCCCCTGCATTGGCTGCTGAATGCACGATGTCAGAGCATTCAGTCAGCTGATTTTACACAGTTTTAGCTCTTTGGGCATTATGCCTACAGGGCTAAAACTTTAGGGGCACCTTCTGCATCCCAAAGGCAAATGAAATGTGTTTTCTGCAAAAGAGTTTCATTTGCTTTTGGGCTGCCGATTAGTTTACTGACATAACTCCATATCGGGGCACCAGATGGTGCCTCTGCAGTCTGAGATATCTCGATCTCAGTAGTGAAAAGGTTAAGCTTGGATAATATGCATCTTCCAAATTACACATTTACAAAAGTCAGATAAAACTACACAATTAACCACATCACATTTATAAATCTTCTATGTGTATGAATGATACAGGAACACTCAGACAAATTCTGGCAAGCATTATTTTTATTATATGTTTTCTTTCATGTTTAACTTCAAACCAACATAAGAAAAAGATGGTGGGTATTTTCAGTTCACTGTGTTACTGGCCTTTCAATTAGAATCATATTATTGATACATACTGTATATCAGGGGTCAAAATTTCCACTCGCCTGCTCGCATTTGGCGAGTGGAAATTAAGGGTGGGCGAGTGGAAATGCAAACGCAGGCAGCACGATAAATTATATCGTGCTGCCTGCACTGCGTATTCCAGTGGCAGACGTTTTTTTTCTTCTAATCTATTTTCGGCTGGCAGAAGTCACTTCTGGCACGCTAACAGCTCCGCATGCTCCTCTTACTGTCCGTCACTTTTCATGCTGTAGCTGGCGTGAAGGGACATCCAGCGTGTAGCAGTCAGGTCCGTTAGAAGGGCGGCGGGAGAGGGAATTTGCACCTCCCTGTTGTGGCACTTTGAGGACCAATTGATTCCTCGCGCTGGACGTTTCCCATCTCTGGTTTTCATGTAGCTGGCGTGCCCTCTGTCTCTCAATGCTACACTCAATGACGCTGCTTCAGGGAGACGGGTTGAACCTCTTTCTGATCTCGGAGCTCGGCACACTCGCCTGTGATCCGTTTGCTGCAGCATGTGAACAGATCACGGGAAACTGCACCGAGCAAACATCGCGAATCAGTAAGAGGTTCAACCTGTCTCCCCGAAGCAGTGTCAGTGAGTGTAGCATCGAGAGACAGAGGGCACGCTGGGTACAGCATGACCATAGATGGGAAATGTCTGGCGTGAGGAATCAATTGGTCCTCAAAGTGCCACAACAGGGAGGTGCAAATTCCCTCTCCCGCCCCCTTCTACCGGACCTGACTGCTACACGCTGGATGTCCCTTCACGCTGCGCTCCTCCTCTTCCGGGCACAGTGTGAAGGTGGACTCAGCATGCCTCAGCGAGTGAGGGAAGCAGGGATTATCCTCACCCCCTCATTCTACTACTCGCGATTTCAGGTAAAGGGAGGGGGATGAATTGCATGGGGGGAGGAATGAATTGCAGGGGAGGGGGAGAAATGAATTGCAGGGGAGGGGGAGAAACGAATTTCAGGGGGAGGAATGAATTGCAGGGGAGGGGGAGAAATGAATTGCAGGGGAGGGGGAGAAACGAATTTCAGGGGGAGGAATGAATTGCAGGGGAGGAATGAATTGCAGGGGAGGGGGAGAAATGAATTTCGGGGGAGGAATGAATTGCAGGGGAGGGGGAGAAATGAGTTGCAGGGGAGGGGGAAAATTAATTGCAGGGGAGGGGGAGAAATGCGTTGCAGGGGAGGGGGAAATGAATTGCAGGGGAGGAGGAAATGAATTGCGGGGAGGGGGAGAAATGAATTGCAGGGGAGGGGGAGGAATGAATTGCAGGGGAGGGGGAGAAACGAATTTCAGGGGGAGGAATGAATTGCAGGGGGGAGGAATGAATTGCAGGGGAGGGGGAGAAACGCATTTCAGGGGGGAGGAATGAATTGCAGGGGAGGGGGAAATGAATTGCAGGGGAGGGGGAGAAATGAATTGCAGGGGAGGGGGGAAATTAATTGCAGGAGGGGAGAGGAATGAATTAAAGGAGGGGAGAAATGAATTATGGGGGGGAGAGAAATTAAAGGGAGCCCTTGGCAGAACTAACATCTCCCGGGAGGGGTCATAATTGGTGAAATGGTGGCGTAGGCGTTTGAGGTTCAGCAAAATATATCTATTTATAAAGAAAGATGAGCGATACGGAAAGAGCAAAAAATTGAAAAAAATCGCACACAAAGTATCGCACACAAATATTAATGGATTCATCTGTATCAGCATCCAACGGGGAAACTTGACTCTGGGGTCTTCTAACTTCTATTGATAACCTGGCATACGAACAATGAAAAGAGAGTATTCGGTTCCCCTTGATATATCGGATGAATAAACCCCAAATTAATTTGGTCCTAAAGAACTGTTGGAGAGGAGTCTGTACATGGAAGATACTACTTGGGTCTGATGTCTGGATATACATGTATCTGGGGTCTCGGTCCGGTTATTAAAGTTATTTATTTTTGTAACTTTATTCTGAATAAAACCTTTAACAGTGTAATTTCATAAGATAATTTAAGAGGGTTTGTTTAGGGGCGGAGTTCAGGGCAGGGTAGGTGGGTCAACTGATGGCGAGTAACTCTTAAGGTCTGGCTAGTAGCTTGGGACTTGAAATTTTGAGCCCTGCTGTATATGACCATACAGCTTATTTACCCCTCCTGACACCTCTGCATCCTCCCTTTTTTAACCATATTTTATAACCCACCTATCAAGCGCTAGGCTGTCTCTGAGGTTCCCTGAATTTGACACATTGCTGACTTTCTGCATTTCATTTGACCGGGGAGGGGCAGGGTGATTTATCAGGCATCCAGTCAATCCAATGGCTCTCAATGTGGCCGCACTAGGCTCGGCTTCCTAGAACTCTACAGAAGCTGAGATCAGCACTAGATGATTATCAGATTCTGAGCAGAGCTATGCCCCAACACTCAAAAGCTGAATCGGCCTTCTGATACCTCCCTTGTAGGGACAAGAGAGGTGAAGATGTTCAGAGCATTGTGACCACTCAATTACACTGAGTCGGCACCGTGCCTAGAGTGGCCCTTTAACAATATATCTGTAAATCTATTATGAATTGTACCTTCAGATTAAAGTAAACAAAGATTAATATAGAGAAAAAGACAAAAAAGTCAATTCACTGTCCCTTTAATGTTAGATTCTATGTTACCTGCGGATTGTCAATATAATTCGGAATCATAAACCTAGCTCCTTAATAGCAAAAGAGTTAAAATATATAAAAGTGAATGTAATTTACTTGTCGTTTTAAGACTCAATTATATTTTAACAAGAAAAAAATTTGATTTGTCGAGCAACAACAAGCACATCACACTCAGCCCCTGGAGCGGCATGTGACTTGTGATATCCTGCAGGACCCACTGTGACAGCAATGACTAAGCAGATATAGTGCGAAACAGCAGCTCATATATTAAAGTGGGAATAAGTAAGACCCCTACACTTTACAATCTCACTTCACATGTAAATAATGCAGTGTATTTTAACCTCCGTGTTAACTTAGTGAGATCAATGGGTTGGTTCAACAAAATGTTAAGGAAAGCTACCATGGCACATCCATCTCCCAGCCTCCTGTTCACAAAGGCTTGAAATCCAATCTTAATTAAATGTTGATCTTGAGATATTTGAGGTCAATATAGCCCTTTTCTATACAGATTTACTGATTTTGATTCTGATGGTGCCCTTACACAGGCTATTTCCATTCTTTAAGGGCAATGTATATCCACTCGTAGTATTTTGAGAGTAGCTGTGATTATACAAATGCATTTTCGTCTTAACCAGTCCTATGTCAATTAATTGGACATAAACAGGGCAGGAGACTGACATTGTCATGCTTTTCTGTTCTTCAGAGTTAAATCTAATAAGTATTAAGATATTTATTTCCTCTAGCGGAAATTTCGAAGCTGCAAAACACATAGGTCAAGTACGGTAATCAATTTTAATAGCATCTAAGATACTTACATTTATGTTACGGTGATATTCATAACATGTACCATATCTTGTTCACATAACACAATTAATTTAAGTCCAAGACACAAGGCTGATAGAGCACTTTGGTCGGCAGGAAACCATTAACTTTCTGAAAGGTGTTCTGCATGTTGTGTATTGCATAAGTAAATATTGACTTAAACTGAACTTGCCTGATGCATACGAAGCATGAACTGAGCGTTTGTACGACAAACACAGGAAAGGAAATAGTAGAAAAGAAATGATTAAAAACAAAGGGAGAGAACATAAAAAGGGAGGCTTGTAATATGAGGCCTGGGGAAGAAGTGGATTCCGGTTTTGAAATACCTGTCCAAATGTCAACTTTTTAAACACTTACAAAATATGGCTGTCCTCCGTTCTCTCACTGTAAGAAGAATAACATTGAGAGTGAGAGGCATTGAGCGAGTATAGGGGATGTATATAGGGTCTCTTGCTTTTTGGATTGGGGTTATGTTCATGATATTTTGTTTTCAAAAGTGTGTTGTGGCACCTGTGTGAGAGATTGTCTTTTTAAATTTTCACCAGACCCTAGTTACAGGGATCTCATACTCTTGCCACTCAGATGATAACCCCTTAGTGACCAGGCGGATTTACAATTGTCTGTCCGAAAGTACCCACTGCTGTTTTTACGTTTCTGCGCTGTTTGTGTTTAGGTCTGATTTTCCTCTTACTCGTTGATGCAACCCACACATATAATAAACCATTTTTCTCGCCATTAAAATGGACTTTCTAAAGATACCTTTATTTCCATCCTATCTTATAATTTACTATGAAAAAAATTAAGAGATATGATGAAAAACAAATGGAAAAAAACCACACTTTTTGAACTTTAATACCCAAACTCTACAACCGCCAAAAAAGGCCCCCGCTAAATAGTTTTGAAATTTTGTCCTGAGATAAGAAATAACCAATGTTTAAATGTTTTTGCTTCCTAACCCTTCACTGCTGAGCCATTTCCCCCCTGTGCGCTGAGCTCATTTTGACTGTTTTATGCTCATCATGTTTAAATGTCAATTGAAGTTCTATTTTATTATACTCCAGACAAATTTTTTAAAAAAAACTTTTTTTAACTTTTACACTAAAGTGTAGTCCTGGAAAGGCTATGATCAGACCATTCTAATGATATCAAACCTGACTCTCTAGCTGCCACAGATTGGGAGATACAGGAATCCAAATGATCCCCCTAGCTCCACTTGGCAGCTAGGTGGTTAACTGGCCGACTGATGTCATTGCCATTGATGTCATTGCCATTGATGTCATATGGTGATGACATCAGTGGTTGGGGGTGACCCATAGCCTTGGCTGACATCGAAGACATCGAAGATGTCAGCAACTTCCGGGTTCAAATCGCAATCCGGTGCCGATTGGTGCCAGATTGTGATCCGGCTCCTAAGGGGTTAAAGAGAGGTACCGCTGAAAAGAGCAGGCTCTCCCCTTTCCAGTGGTAACTTTCTTTTTGTAACCCTAGCCATTTGGGAGGGAGAGGCGTCCAAAGGACCCCCCCACCTCTTTCAGGTTCCTCCTGCAGGCATAGGGAGACGCCTGAAAGTGATGTCATCACGATGGCTGGGTCCATAAAAACGCTTGATGCTTCCTTCACTTTGCAAGACATGTTTAGTGAATCTAGCCCATTGAATTTTGGCCTACCTTATCTTTTTGAGATGAGTGTTAGATGCATAGATATAGAAACAATAAAGTATAGTGACATTGTTAGAGACGCATTTTTCTCAGCCTAGCTGCACCAGGATCAATAAAATGATGTCTGTTTACAGTTGTTCAGTCTACAAATAAGCATTACATGGGATGCCATGCAGTGTTAAATGCTCGAGGTAATAGATACCATAAGAAAGGGTTTATTTTCCATTATTGAACCTTTTATTTGTCAGATTATAAAAAATAGTCACAAGTCATCATCTACAACCAGTTGACACTTCATCAGCAGTATGCAGGCTGTTTAAAGACCGGGTTCACATACTGTGGGCCCAACTGCAGTATAACAGCACCACTAACATGGTGATAAAAAATATATAGGAATTCTATACTTGCCCCACATATCGCGATAAGGACAATGTTACAATGCCTCTTCTCATCACAATCAGAAGAACACGGAGAATAAACCGCTCCTACTGTTCTTCTGTCAGCCCTTTGCAATCCTACAAAATTGCATATGTAGCCCAGTGCAGTCATTCTGCCTGAAAACACTGCAGCTGGGTTGTCATGGATACTGACCTTTCCCCCAGCACCAGTCGCTTGTCTCCTGTGAGCCAACCAGGCTCTCTCTTGAACTGTGGCATTGTATGTCAGCCTATGAGAAGCAAGGATGTTAGAGAAGTTTCTGCAACAAGAAGGAAAGCAAGCCAAAAAACAAATACTCGTCTCTCATCCCGCGGTGACAATGGGGGACTGATCCGCCACTTCTGGCAGCCAGCAGCCAAGGAAGACTGGGGGAAAAAAAGTTCCATGTCTCCCTCTGCAATCACTCTGCTAACCAGCGGGATCTTGCGAGAGGTGATATCCTGCCGGTTATGTGACACACCAGGAGAAGCCTCCATGGAGTCCTATGTACTCCATGGTGGGGATACCCGGGACAGCACTTTAGCGCTGTCCCGAGCATCTGGGAGCCTAGCGGCTGCTACGGGGCAGGCTGCTGGACTCAGCGCCTGCCTCTTAATCCTCTGGCGAAACTGGGATGCAATGGGGAACTTAGCGATTGCTAATTTTTTCCCTTAGCATCCCGGTTTTAGCTACAGGCACGTGATAGTTCCCGTGGACTCTGGAATATATGGGATGAACCCCAGATCGCTGTGATGTCAAACTCTCCCCTTTAATATGTCCTGGCAGTGGTTGAATGTCTCAGCAATGAGACCTAGTAATGCTGGTCCCCAATTGAACATATAACATATAGTTGATCAGTTGCTGGGTCAATGGACATGTTAAAATGCAAGTTTCCAGCTCTTCTAATACTTCCTAGAGCAAAAAAAGCCATATATTCTGTTCATTTTTTTTGCAGGCACAGACATGGAAAGGACCCAGGCTGTAATTACATGAAACCATGCTGGGAAATAGTCACAAAATCAATAAGTGATTAAGTATAAGGTTACATTAAGATGTTCCAACTTAATTTATCTTACAATAATAATCTTACAATTAGTATTAAAAATATACATGTTATAAGACAGGCTTTGTTTCGAGGTTAATGTATTGGACCAAGTCTTGCTGTAGGTCTTAATGTTTTCTAAGTACATTAAACACCTCATCTATTTAACAATGTGCATTGCAACTTGACAATCTACATTCAGAATTTAGGTCGAACACAGACAATGTTTCCAAGGATACAGTATTGTGAATAAACCCTTAGATCTGTGTTCGTTTTTACACACCGATAATATCTGTCTGAGAAGAACTGGTCAACTCGCTCAACCAGGACACATGCAGGACAGACTTTAATTTACCAAAACTGCTAGTGATGTTTATAACTGTATTTTACATAAAACAACTTGTATGCTATTTATAAAACTACAATGTTCAAATAATTAGTATCTGCTACAAATCTAAAATGCATATGTAATATTGCATCTGTATTTCAGCAGAGAAACTGATATAGAGGTGTCGTTAAAGCATCCGGTTGTGAGATGTAAATACCAGATTGCAGAAGATGATTACTTTAAGATTACAATTATATGTTTTCCAGATACGTAAATTAGCTAATTGTTGGTTATGTGTTCTACTAGACATGCTCTAGAGGAAAGAGACATTGGGGATTCCTTGCTTGTGCTCAGTATTCTATTTATCGTAAGACAAAATGAAATAATCCCCAACTAAACATTAACTCCTTCACTACCGTGATCATGTATACATGATCAGCGGTAGAAGACAATGAAGCCCGAGACAGTGTTAACACGATCTGGGGCTGTGCTGGATGATTGCTTTGTTTTCAGCTACAGAAGGTTCCTTCAACGTTTTAGCCCTGTGGGGGCACGTCCACGGTGCTACAACTGTTTAACCCCTTAATGCCGCAGGACGTACAATTACGTCCTGCATTAGGCGGGCTTTGACGCCGCAGGACGTAATTGTACGTTCGCGGCGTTTGCAGCTCCCCTTGGCAGATACTCACCTCCTCCGGCGGCTCCCTCGCTGATCTGAGTCCCACGGAGTCAGATCGGCAGGGTTTACTCCTCCGGCGCGATGACGTCTGTTTCAGGCGTCCCCCCGCCAAAGCAGGGGAAGCGCCTGAAGGGGAGGGGGGGATCCTTTGGATCCCTCTATCTCCCAATCGCCGGGGACCAGGCGGCTGTGGTCAGCACCGCTGGAAGGGTCACAGCCTGACCTTTCCAGCGATGTAGGGGGTTAACCCCTTAGTTGCCAGATCGCGGCCTGGCACCAATCGGTGCAAGACCATGGCCTTTTTCCGGTGGGGGCCGCCATCTTGGATGGCAGCCCCCACCTCTGGGTCCCCCCCCCGCGTCAACTGACTCATCGTGCCATGCGCGATGATGTCAGTTAACCGGGGAACCCCCTAGCTGCAAAGGGATTTCCTATGGAAATCCCATAGAGGAGATAAAGTGGTTAAAAGAACCCCCCTATCACCTGATCGGTGGCAGCTAGGGGGTCATGTATGATATTGCTGGAAAGGCCAGAGCATGGCCTTTCCAATGATATCAAACATGACCATGATAATAGTAAAAGAAGAGTGCAAGAAATTAAAAAATAAAGTAATAAAAAAATGATTAATTAAATAATAAAAAAATAAATACGTGTTTTTTTTATTTTTTTATGCAGCACTATTGTTCACATTTCAATTATAATGTGAACAATGATGCCTCTCTAATGATTTTTGGAGGGGGGGGGGTTTAGCTTAAATCACGCAATTTCTCCCCAAAAAAAAACAAATGAGTTCCCCGTTCTATTTTTTTTAACAAGTCTACCCCATAGCATATGAACGCAAAGGCTCGGATAATAAAATAAAATAAAAAAACACTTTACACACTGTGGAAGATTGAAATTTTATTGACAATTCAAATTTCTTTACTTTTTTTTCCCATTTTTTGTTACAGCATTTTGGCAGGGCATGACCTATACATATAATAATGATATATTATTAATCTGCCGAGTCTGCCGGAAAGAACGATATATAATTTGTCTGGGTGGTATAATAATACGTGACTTAAAAATAGTCAAAATGAGCTCAGCGAACTTCTACTTCCGAAACAGCGCCGAAGTTGTAAAATTACTCGCGTCCTTAAGGGATTAAAATCCATACATACAGAAAAAATGGCATTGCGCCTGTACTCACCAGAATGGCTGCAACAGCCAGAAGTAACAACCCAGTTCATGTATAAAACATAACAAGAAATAAATGTGTCATGGGCTGACAGGGAGACACTGGCTGCAGTTCTGCCTGCAGTAACTCTATTTGGCCAGTAGATGGTGCCATCTGTCTGCCAAATAAGCTATTACAGTAATAAATACATTGGGAATATTAACAAATATTTCTTACTATATATTAACTCAAAATGATTTTCCAATAATCCACTGGTTTCTGGCTTTTGTGCTCCAGAAGGTGATCGCAAAGTTTTAGCCCTGTGAGCGTAATGGCCAATGTGCTAAACCTTTTTAAAATTGACTGTGAAACATCCTGACATACTGTATCAGGCTTTAACCAGCTGTTGCACAGAACCACGTGCTGCACTTAGCTGCAGTTCCACCTGTAGTAACTCTATTTGGCCACTAGCTGTTATATCTGCCTTCCAAATAGGTTATTACAGTAAGAAATACATTGGGAATATTCCCAAATATGTCTTCCTGTATAATTAATTAAAATTGTTTTCCAAAAAAACACTGGTTCTTGGCAGTGGAATTTTGAAAAATCACTTGGTGGTGAAGGGGTTAAAGGGGAATTCCAATCATATTCATTAATTTATCCTCAATTTGAAAACACTGAATAAAACTATATGGCATCAAAGTTGGAATACTTAATTTTCCATCATTATCTATGGTGGGAATGTAGTCCCTTATACAAGGATGAAGGACTATTAAAATAGATAATCAATTAATCCCTCCGACAACTACAATCACACAATAAATACAGTATATATATTCTATTATTCTGATCAGTAAGCTTCTATACCTGACGAAGGGAGGAATCCTCTCGAAAGCTTGTACTTTAAATGTAACGTTAGTCCAATAAAAAAGGTATCACTACAGACTGCTGTACTCGTGATTTTGGCATCTGGACTAACACGGCTTACCTAATCTACATATATATATATATATATATATCACCATTGCAGGTCAAAACATCAATCCATTACTTAATGTTCTAAATAAAGTTTGAAGATTTTAGTGAAGGATCTGGCACACCTATATCATTTTATATAGATACTTTAGTGGAATATACCACAATCAGGTCAGTATTACAGTGTTGGTGCTAACTTAACCAGAGCTGTTGTAAATTTAAAACCTCCATAGTCTATAATGGCTCTGGGAAGTTTACAACAGCTCTGGTTAAATTAGCACCAAATATGTAATATGGCCCTCAGTGGTAGGGGCGACAAACCGGATTCCAAAAATTAGGACTGTTTTGACAGAACCAAGACAGCTGGAAGGTTGCATTGTTCCCCTGAAATGGAAGGTGCAGAATCAGATAAGTGAGGATTTGTGTTCTTATGTAAGAATTCCAATGAGACATTCAGGAATAGTCATATGTTGACGACAATTTGTGTTGACGCATATTGAAAACAATTGCTATAATATAGCTTTGATGACAACAAATCGGTTGAAACTTTTAAACGTTAACAGTTTGCTTCCCTTATCACCACAATCATAGAAAGATAAGGAGAGAAAACATTATTATTTTGGTTTTATTTAAGTAATTAGTAATAGTACATCAACACAACAATTAGCCCTTTTTTAAATTTAGAAAAGGGAAGGTTTCCAATCACATACCCAGTGATGTCATGAGAGGATTACTCCAACATGTTCAAGAAAATAAAGTGAAAGAGATCAATACCAATTTCTGATTCTTTCAGACACTTAACAGAACCAAAAGAAATATGAAAAGATTTCCAGTGACCCGTCTGCTTAACCCCTTCACTACCAACATTGCGATAACTCCATATCAGGCACCTGATGGTGCCTTTGAAGACCCGAGTTATCTCGATCTGCAGAATAAAAGCAATTGAAATTTGTTTGCTCCAAATTAACTTCATTTCCTTTTGGACTGTAGAAGGTGCCCTCAAAGTTTTAGCACATAATGCCCAAGGTACTAAAATCAACTAATCAAATGTCCTTTTCGAACTTTCAGCAGTCGACGCGGGGGAGCCACAAACTGCAGTTCTATCTGTAATAACTCAGTTTGGCCAGTAGATGGAGACATCTGTCCGCCAAATAGGTTATTACAGTAAGGTATACATTGGAAATATTCCAAAATATTTCTTACTGTATAATTAATATCATATTTAAAAAAATACTGGTTCCTGACAATATTTTTTTGGAAAATCGCTTCATAATGAAGGGGTTAACCTCATAACCCTTTCACTACCAAGTCTGTTTTGTTGAAAAACATTTATCATAGCATTTATTTGAACCATGGGATGCGAAGTTAACAAATATAGGGTAAAATAGAAATTTTGTACAGAGATTGTTCTTCTGAGATAGTAAATTTAAAATAGTGTACATTTGCTCAATTTAAAACTTCATGTATTCCTTTATACAGAAATATTGTTGGAATGAAAGATTCTGAGCTCTAAATGGCGTCCCTTATCTCACACAATGTCTCACTAGGTCTGCATATGTGCAGAAATGGCCTTTGTGTCAAATCCAGTAAATAAATAAAATCTATGCTGCTTACAAGTATTTGTAATAGACATGTGCATGGCAAAAAAATTAATTTTGCTTCCGATCAATTGGTTCAGTTTTCTTCATTTCGTTTCAGATAATTTCATTTTTTTGTTTCGTTTCATTTGTTATGTTAGTGAATCGTATTTCAGATTGATTTGGACGATGGGTAATTCGTATTTCGGGTTGATTCATTATTTCGTTTTTTTGGATCAATTAGTATTCGTTTTTATTAGTTATTTCGTATTTAGTTTTTCGGGATTCCGGCTGATCGCTGTGCCCCCGGTGCGGGCTGACATCCTTCATGTCAGCCCAGGATCCGGGACCGCATCGGGCATTAATTAGATGTCATTGCGCAGTGCGTGATGACATCTAGTCAGGCACCCCCCCGCCATTGTGGGGAAGGTGCCTGAAGGGGAGGGGGGGTCCTTTGGACCTCTCTCCCGAACGGCTGGGGGCACGGTCAAAAGCCAGGCACCGTTTGGAAGGGCACAGCTTTAACCCCTTGGGGGCTGGATCATGATTCGGCGCCAACAGGTGCTGTATCACGGTCCCCTGATGGAGCTGGCTGAAATCTTGGATGTCGGCCAGGCTTCCAGGATCTCCCCCTGACGTCATTGCGCATAGCGTCAGTTCTGGAGTTAAAACCTAGCTGCCACCAATGGCCGATCCGAGGCAGCTAGGGGTTAATGTTTGGTATCATTAGAATAGCCAGAGCATGGACTTTCCAACGATACCAAACATGACTATGTTAACTGTAAAGAAAAAAAAATGAAAATAAGAAAATAATAATAAAATAATATATAAACAGTTATTTTTTTGTTTTCGTTTTATTAATGCAGCAATATTGTTCCCATTTCAATTATAATGTGAACAATGATGCTGCATTAACGATTTTTCTATGGGGTGCGTTTGTTAAAAATAACGTAATTTCCCCCCCAAAAAATGTAACGAGTCCCCATTTCTAATTTTTTAACAAGCACAACTCATAGAAAATATAACCGCAAACGCTCACATGATAAAATGTGAAAAAAACCCACTTTTATTTGCATTTTTTAAATAATATTCAGGCAGGACATGATGTATGCATATAAAAATGATATATAATAAATCTGCCGAGTCTGCTGGAAAAAACAAAATAGTAATATGTCTGGGTCATATAATAAACGTGGCTTCAAAATGCATTTAAACATGATGAGCAAAAGTGGTAAAAATGAGCTCAGCACACAGGCATGAAATGGCTCAGCAGCGAAAGGGTTAAATATTTTTATTTTTTCTTAATTTGAACATGATCATGTTTGGTATCATTGGAAAGGCCATGCTCTTTTCGAATGACACCAAACATGAACCTCTATCTGCCACCGTTCTGGAGATATGGGGGTTCAAAGGAACCTCATACGTCCTCCGCCATGGATTTCCTTAGGAAATCCCCAGGCAGCTAGGCGTTCCCCAACTAACTGACGTGGCGTGGCATGGTGTGATGATGTCAGATGACGAGGGGGTACCCAGAGGTGGAGCTGCCATCTAAGATGGTGGCCCCAACAGAAGTAGGCCGCGGTCTGGCACCTCAGGGGTTAAAGACAGGCATTGCTTGAAAGGCCTTTCAAGTGATGCCTGTCTTTACCGTCTACCTCCTCTCGATCGGGAGAGAGAGAGGGATTTAAAAGTGGACCCCCTCCCCTCAGGCGATCCTCCCCCGCTACGCTAATTGCGTAAACAGCTTAAGAAATCTGCAGCGTGCGTCTGTTCAAATAGGAACAGACGAGTGCTGCCTACTTCCTGAAGACTGCTCTTCAGAGCCTCAGAGAGGCACTGAGAGAACAATGGAATAGCAAGGACCAATGAGAAAGCGCCATGGGTCCAAGTCATTAAAAAAAACACCAGCATGGGAAGCTGGCCTCTCATTGACAGGGAGTAGTGATGTCCGATTCATGAATGATTCATTCTTTTGATTTGAGTCAAATGATTCCGTTCATGATTCGATTTATTTAAGTGAGTCACTCATAATGAACCAAATCAATTCACTGATCTGGAATTCCTATCACTAACAGGAAGGGGCATATTTATTAAATGTTGGCCACAGTTACACCAGAAGGAGGAATTTGCCTCTACTTTGTTGTAGCCAAGAGTTATTCTGCCCAAGGCATTCTCTTTTTTTAACCCCTTAGTGACTGGGCTATTTTTAAGCATTTCTTCGCTGTTTGTGTTTAGCTGTAATCTTACTCTTACTCATTTACTGTATATGACCAGGTTTGGTGTAAAACTAAAAAAATAAACAAAATGAAAATTAAATTAAAAAAAGTTATTTTTTTTTTAAAAAACAAATTGTCTGAAGGGTATAATAAAATAGGACGTCAACTCTTGTTTAAATATGATGCTTATAAACAGTCAAAAATGAGCTCAGATTTTGGGGCTTAAATTTTCCAAAAAGTCTGTTTTTTCAATTTTTTTCATAATTTCATAACATTTTTTATAGTAAATGATACCATTATTTCCATCATATCGTATCTTTAGAAAGTCCATTTAATAGCGGTGGGTACTTTCGTACAGACAACGGTAATATTGTCTGGTCACTAAGGGGTTAATGGAACATAGCCAGAAATCAACAGCTAAACACATAATGCCTCCCAAAGACCTATATGTTTATGTCTAAATCTACAACACCCCATAACAGCAAAAAATATTATTTTCTACCACAGTTGTGTGTAGTATACAAGTTTGGTTGAGGAAATACAGTTGCAAGAAAAAGTATGTGAACCCTTTGGGATTACGTGGAGTTTTGCATGAATTGGTCATAAAATGTGCTCTGATCTTCATCTAAGTCACAACAATTTGAAAAACACAGTCTGCTTAAAATAATACAACACAAACATTATATGTTTTCATGTTTTTATTGAACAGAACATGTAAACAGTCACAGTGCAGGGTGGAAAAAGTATGTAAACCTTTGGACTGGTTGACCCTCCTTTGGCAGCAATAACCTCAACCAAACGTTTCCTGTAGTTGCAGATCAGACCTGCACAACGATCTGGAGTAATTTTGGACCACTCCTCTTCACAAAACGGTTTCAGTGTAGCAATATTCTTGGGATGTCTGGTGTGAATCGCTCTCTTAAGGTCATGCCACAGCATTTCAATCGGGTTGAGGTCAGGACTCTGACTGGGCCACTCCAGAAGGCGTATTTTGTTTTGTTGAAGCCATTCTTTTGTTGAATTACTTGTATGCTTTGGGTCATTGTCCTGTTGCATCATCCATCCTCTGCGGAGCTACAGTTGACAGACAGATGGTCTTACGTTTTCCTGCAAAATGTCTTGATAAACTCTGGAATTCATTTTTCCATCAATAACAACAATCCATCCAGGCCCTGAGGCAGCAAAGCAGCCCCAAACCATGATGCTCCCTCCACCATGTTTTACAGTGGGGACGAGGTTTTGATGTTGGTGTGCTGTGCCTTTTTTTCTCCACACATAGGGTTGTGTGTTCTTTCCAAACAACTCAATTTTGGTTTCATCTGTCCACAGAATATTTTGCCCAGTGCTGTGGAACATCCAGGTGCTCTTTTGCAAACTTCAAACATGCTGCAATATTCTTTTTGGACAGCAATGGCTTCGTCCGTGGTGTCCTCCCATGTACTCCATTCTTGTTGAATGTTTTCCTTATTGTAGATGTGTCAACAAAAATGTTAGCATGTGCCAGAGATTTCTGTAAGTCTTTAGCTGACACTCTAGGATTTTTCTTTACCGCATTAAGCATTCTGCACTGTGCTCTTGCAGTCATCTTTACAGGACGACCACGCCTGGGAGAGTAGCAACAGTGCTGAACTTTCTCCATTTGTAGACAGTCTGTTTTACCGTGGACACATGAACATCAAGGCTTTTGGAGATACTTTTGTAACCCTTTCCAGCTTCATGCACGTCAACAATTCTTGATCGTAGGTGTTCTGAGAGCTCTTTTCTGCGAGGCATGGTTCACATTAAGGCAGTGCTTCTTGAAATACGCAGATTGACTTTAACAGGCGCAAATACCGAAACCTAGCAAATGGTGGTTCTTAATTCTGATTGGCTGAATCCCATGAAAAAACAGTCTGCCCACCGATTCCTGCAGGCAACGGTCATTTGCGCCCGGCTTTCGCGTCGGATTTGAGCTCGACAAAACATGAAGGCTGAAAAACTGTGCTCGGATCGTAATACCGTGTTAATTTGCGCGCGCTAATGTTTTTTTGCGTGCTCAAAAAAAATTGCGCTGCGCTAGCGCATTTGCGCGAAGATTGTAATAGGGGCCATAATGTTTGTGTTGTATTATTTTAAGCAGACTGTGTTTTTAAAATTGTTGTGACTTAGATGAAGATCAGAGCACATTTTATGACCAATTCATGCAAAACTCCACGTAATCCCAAAGGGTTCACATACTTTTTCTTGCAACTGTAAGTATGTTCAGTCAAGGATCTTTAGGTCGTATTGCAGCATCAAAAGGTACACTTTAGTACTGTCACCACTCAGTGTTATCTGGTCACAGTCACTCGAGTGTCTACGGTCCCTCTCCCTCACCCTGCTGATTCAGTCTCTGGGGTGCAAGGATTAGCCTTGTGCAGAACCAGGAGTGCTTAGCTCAGGTTCAGAGACCTTGGAGAACCAGATCCCACCAATGACTGTCAATTCTGTCAGCTGTATTGGATGCCTCCCCATAGTCACGTGACTTGCTGCAGCTTACAGGAAGGTGCAGCACAGCAAATCCAGACCAGTGCAGAAGAAACATGGCTCTGGATTACGGGTGACTTTAAAAAAAAATCTAAAGGGTTAAAATAGAAAGTGGGTGTGTAGCAGGTCAGGAGGGGTTAATGATTTACTTCTACATTCCCCATCCATATATTCAGCCAAGAAGCCAGATCTAAATCTATACCATATATTGCAAAACCTCAAAGCGTTAATCTCTATTTCACTCATCTGCCTGCATCAATCTGCTAATTTATCATCATATGCTAGGAAATATGCTACCTTCCTAATAATCCGTAAGCAATGAGCAGATGTAAAGATGATTGGGCTTATTTATGGTATGTGTATCTACATATAATTAGGAGAAGCGGGATCTGTGTCGCAGCACAGGGTGACTGGTACAGATAAACAACATACAGCGAAGCAAATGCGAACAAGAAAAAAATCATTCATGGAATTATGGCCCACACACTGACAAATGTCTCTGCAGCAGTGTGCCTATAATATAAATGAATAAATCAAGCAGCCTTTTAAGATGACGTTTCAATCAACACAACACATCTTGCCTATTAAAATGTATTTACGAAGATCCTGCAATTTGTACTTTTGGAAAATAACCATACCGCTCGCTAAATACGGAATGGATTCATCAAAACTCCTGAGACTGGCATCTGCTCGCCTGGCAGAGCAAGGAAATATTTATCCATGGGAGGGGGGGTGGGGCGATATATATACGTAGCACTCTCCGAGGCACTCAGAGGATTAATTAGTTTCATTGGCGTCTATGTCCAATTCTATTTCCATTCAAAACAATGAAATGATATCCCAGAACAATATGTTGATTCAGGTCTGTAATAAAAACTGGAGCTGTGGGGGAGGACGTGCATGGTGTCGTCCTCCTCAGAGCTGCTGGGAAATGCATGGGGTCTGTGAGCAGGATCCATCTGGATTATTACCAATTAGCCTGCTCAACCTTTAAGGATTAGCCTGTTAGGCAGGAGAGATAGACCTGTTGCTGGTCGTACGTCTGTTTACGACAATAAACCATGGTAAAGCAGTGGATAGAAGTGAAAAGTCCTGGTTTTTGGAAAATTCCATAGGGTGTTTTTTTTTTTTTTTTTAATAGGAGATAAACATTTGGTTCTGAAAAAGGCTAATCCTTTGCATGTTTGCATTTTAATGAACCATTCACCATCCGTTCCATGCACAGCAAGCTGTTGAAGCAATTTTTTTTCTTTTAACAAGTCGGAAAGGCAGACCCAAATCGCTTGGCCAAGAAAGCAGCCCATGCCTGGGGATCAGTGGATGAGAGATACTTGCATTGCTGAAATCTTCACACTTAGGGCTAGAAAGTGAAGGTGTAATGTGTATTAACTCACCACCCCTGGACTGGATCACCTGTGCACCTACGGAGCCTTTTCACGGTTTTAGTCAAATGCGGATATTGCAATACATGATGTGTTAAACCTCACAAACCACACCTGTTTTATTTATTTTAATAATATCCCAGAGTATAGCAGTAAGTACGTAGTGATACCTTTTTTATTGGACTAACAAAACATTTAAAACATAAGCTTTCGAGAGTACAACTTTCTTCTTCAGGTCTGGAAGCTATACGGTTATACTCTGGGGATTTGTTTTTTGGAGAAAGTATTTTAACAGGACGGATACATTGAGATTTCTCTCGTTTTCAAGTATGTCCTGGGTGGCGAGTATGTACCGTTAGGTGTCTTGCCCAAGGACACTTACTAGAGAGGTGCTCTTGCCGGGATTCAAACCTGTGTCTCCACGGTTATAGAGCTGGATGGAATAGAGGTAACATCATTTTAGCATCTGCACTAACATACCTTATCCAATATACACTTGTTTGACTATATAGACACACTGGGCAAAAGGCCTATTTGGTACTAGATATATTCAGATTGTTAGTTGTCATAGCAATCAGCACAATATATTAAAAGAGTAATGGTTACAATAATTAAGTTGATAAAACTGTAAACATTTATTTACAGAACTTGCATATTCATGAGTAACTATAAATATACACTCACATAAACATACCCTCAATTCCCATATAGATTGTAAAATCCCTCAGGAACAGGGCTCTCCAATAGGGATGGGCTGCCGGTTTGAATCGGTTCGATGTTCGCATTGAACATCGGCTGTTCGAAAGTTCGCGAACTTCGAACTTTTCAGGCCGTTTGCAAAAAGTTCGAAATTTTTTTTAGATTTTTTTAAAAAATGCTTAAAAAATCCTAAATAATATCTACAAATAGTCTCTTTACTGCAGAATATTATAAGCAACGGTTTATTAGATATTGAATTAAAATATAAATATTATTAACATTGAAGCCTATGGGATAAAACAATCTTGTTGCTAAAACATCAGGCAGACGAGGCCCTCTAATCAGGCACTGTAGAGGGCAGCCCGCTGGGCGCTCCCAAGGATCCCTTGAGGAGCATGCGGCCGCCGGATGACTGAGCTGCGACTGTGCGGGCAGGCCGGCCTGGTGCATGTGACAGAGAGGTGGCGCAGGGAGGGAGCCACTGCACCTGCGGCCACGGCAGTCCCCCCCCCCACAACCAGGATCCAGGGAGCCTCCACTGACTGACCACCAGGCTAAGGTAAGGCGACACATTTCTAAAAAAGAATAATAAATCCGAGAACATTTTTAAATGTCCCAAGGAACATAAAATAAAACTTTTTTTGTTTCTTTCTATTACTCACCTGATTCCTGGATCCACCAACAAGCGCACCCTCCCGTCTCCCACGCTGTTAGACGCTGCATACACCGGCGCTCTGTGTGCAGCTTCTCAGAAGATACTCTATTAGTGTAGAGGGAGCGATGCAAAATGCGCAGCCGGCTTCCTCGCTACACTAATAGCGTATCTTCTCAGAAGCTGCACACAGCGCGCCGGTTAAAGCTAGTGTCAGACTGTAGAGTTGCTGCCCGACAGTGTGAAGATTCATATGCTGCATTAATTCTTCTTCTTACAAATTTGATTACTTAACCCGTTTGCGTTTGGATTGTAATATTGTGACATCCAGGGCCCTGGGTGGCGATCGGGGGGCCCCCAGACGCATGGTGCCGCCAGCTGGCCGAATGCCAGGAGCTCCGGTGGCACCCGGAGCAGCTGTGAGTGATCAGGGGGCAGGGCGCGGCGTGATGACGCAGAGCCGCTGGGAACTTTAAATCAGGAGCGCGTGCTTACACCTCGCCTTGCCGTGGAGTTTCATTCCCGCATCGCTAGCTTACCGAATCAGTTTGTATATTTGTTACTTACCCTGCTTGTTCTGAGGACCCGATCTGTTGCCGGCTTTGCCTGCTATTTGCCTATTCTCTCTGTGTACTCCCTGCCTGTTCTGTTTGCCTCCTGTTGCTACTGGTGTGCGCCGATTCTCACTATGTACAAGTGCCTAAACATTGTTGACCCGTTTTTTTTATAACGACTACTCTCGCTCTGTGCCCCTGTCTGGTATATCTGCTGCTTTTTACTGCTGGTGCGCTTCTATCCTGTCATACACTATAGCGCAGTGCAAACGAATATTGATCTCAGTCTGTGGTGTATATTGTTGGTGCTGTCTCCCTGGCCTGTGTGGCTGCTAGAGGTTGGGGTTAGTGGTCCCAACCTTCCTAAGTATTGGAGGGTTAGAGGTCTGTTACCAGGGATCCTACCAGATCTGTCCTGGGTAATCGTTACAAATATGCGGTGAACGCCGCAGAAAATGTTAATGCTCACGCAAGTGAGCGTTAACGTTTGCATTAAGATCGTAATTTTCCCCACTCGTTGTTGCTCAAACATTTCCCATGGCTTCAAATCACGTTTAAACGTGAGCAAAAGTGGTAAAAATTAGCTCAGCGCACAGCGGTGAAATGGCTCAAAAAAACGTTTTTTGGTTAAAAACGCTTTTTTTAAAAAAAAATGTTTTTTATTGTTTCCTGTCCTCCAGGGCAGTACCCGAACCCCCATACACCTTTTGTGACCAATATCTTGCATATATGCCCTCTTGGAGGGCACCTTAATTTTCAAACGTTCGAGCCCCATTGACTTGCATTGTGTTCGAATCGTGTTCGAATTCGAACTTTTTCAAATGTTCGAGTTGGAATGCGAACCGAACATGGGGGTGTTCGGCCCATCCCTACTCTCCAATCCTACTGTAATGTATCAGCTTTGTTAAATTATGTGTTATTCAAATATATTGATTTTCTATTGTATTATCCCTTTGGGTACCATTACAGCACTGCAGAATCTGCAGGTGCTATATAACTGAAGTATTATAATAATATCAATTTATACTGACAGTGGCTTGTTGTATGTTGTTTTCTGGAATTGTTGGGAGGGGACGGTTTATAAGGTATTGCATGCCAAAACCATAAAGCAGAGCACCATTATTCAAAGTCTGTATTATTTTTAAACCCATTAAAAAGATTCCCATAGGTGATTAATTAATTTGTACTGAGTGAATTTCACATTACTCTGACAGCATGTAAAATCCACCCAGTACAAATCCTTCCATTGCCAAATCGCACTATTCATGTACCTCCTAACAGCTGATAGAATTTACTATTTTTCCAGCATTACATCAAAGTGGTAATAATAGCGGTATGCGGAAATCATGTTTGCATACTCGGGTCTGTGTAAGCTGAACTACACTCCACCCAAAATGATGAATAGAAATCCATATCACAGAAACATTGAACTATTGACCAACAAATGAGAAGAGCTGGTGATAACGAAAGGAATCAACGTATAGGCCTTGTCTCTTAAAGGAGAATTCCATTCATATTCATGAATTCATACCCAAGACATACTTGAAAACTAGTGAAATCTCAATGTATCCTTTTTGGTAAAATACTTTGCAAATAAATAAATGAATGTATCCACAGTTTAAAGTACTGAATTTAATTTTATGGCTTCAAAGTTTCAATTCTTTATGTATGGTGTGGATATGGTCCTTCATACGATTGAGCATGAATATAAAAATAGGAAACATAGCAAATTCAGAGTACTCCACTAGAATATACTCTTAAATGCTTTAAAGTCACATGACTTGGAAGTAAATTATAAAGTTGGTTATAGATATGAGCATACAGTATATTGAATAAGCCTGTCCCAACGTCAATGTACTCCACCCCAGCAGGTCCTAAACTGTGCCATGGTTTTGTACATATAAAAATAAAAAAGGTGGATAATACCACAGAGATGAGAAGTGGGAAAAGAGAAGAACCCTAAAGAAGTATTGATAAACAGTAATACAATATTTTAGGAATGATAGAGAATAAGTATATTTGGCAAGAGCCCATACCATAATTTACACAATCTCGCAAATCATAAACAAGGTGGTTATGGTGTGCAGACACCTACATCTAGGTATGCCTGTAGATAAAGATGACCTACTTAGATATATAAGAAAAGAAGATCAAAATCTTGCATATATGCCCTGTTGAAGGGCACCTTATTTTTCGAACGTTCGAGCCCCATTGACTTGCATTGCGTTCGAATCGTGTTCGTATTCGAACTTTATCAAATGTAGATATATAAGAAAAGAAGATTGGAGTGGTTGGATTAGCTTAGTCTTCGGGACCTTGGTCGAAACATCTGTGTTTCTGTCATATGGATTTTCTTCAAAAGCTTTGTTTACTGTATTTGCAAGTCCTCACATGAGTCCTAAAATTACCTCAGAAAGCGCTAAAATTATTCTACTTGAGCCTATAATGTTGTGGCTCCATCATTGGTGAATGTGCACTTTTCCTTCACAATATAAGGACTGACATACTGCCTTATGATACATTTGTTTTGTGATATCTATTTATCAAGGAGCCGTAGATTACCAACCCTATGTGAGTGAATGCTCATACCCAAGAGCAGAGTTTGCGTGGCTCTACATTACGTGAGTGCCCATTCACTCAGTTCATTGCTACAACACAAAATTGTACAATATTGCACTATTTTCATTTCTTTGTATTTTTTGTGTTTGAGGAGAACTACATCAAGAACAAAATCACCCTCAGGTATTCAAGCATACAGGTAGGAAAATAACCCTGTGATACCCCAAAACTAGTTGGTAATTGACTGGTGTAGTCGGTTTTTGGTAATTGTCAATTTACAGCTGGGGTTACAACACAGACAAGGTATAACAACTTTATAATCTGAGTGCCAAAAATATTTATTAGCTTCTATGTACGGATACATATTTGTCTACTGAATTTATAATCAGGTCTGGATGCACATTTTAATAACTGAGTGATGGATTGTGGATATAATTTTTGTAAACCATCAATCTCTCCAGATAACAAAGCTCAAAAATTAATATTCACAGACTCTACAAATCCATGTTCGCTCAAAATTATGCAACATATTAATACGGAATGAGGTTTTTCCAATTATCAGGTCTACCATCTGCTAGAAGAATGGATTGTAAAAAATAAATTCTAAGCATGCTAAGTTCCTTTCAGATATCCCATAAATAAATGCTCCAAATGGACTATGCTCTACAGAAGTGACCTCTGACCCTTTTTCATGTGAAATGTTGCAGTGGTTATAGAACTAGAGGAAAAGGGATGATGACATTTTAGATGATTGACAAGGATAATTGCCCCAGCAAAATGCCTCTTCTCTATGTGCTTTCAATAAAAAGCCCAGTAATACATAGAACTGATAAGGAGGGCTTTACTAAAAGCTTTAACCTCCCTTTAGACCACAATTCTCTAAGTGCCTCAGCTGAGACAGCATCGGAAGTGCTTAGGATTTCAAATAGATACAGAAATTACATAAATTATTGGGTAAAATAAGAAATTATTGCATAAAATATACATTTTGAATAGAAATACAATATAACACATGTCCTTCATTATAATTGCTAAGCTAGCAAATGACACGCATTTTGAAAGGCAGCACGCAGGTCAGGCCCCTCCAACTGTGCAAAGACCCTGTATCAGAGAAAAACTTACAGGGTTATTCAGAGAGCGTGAAAAGCAGGAGAATGACTGGAGAATGAAAAATTCTAGGTCAAAATAGCCAAACCAGAAAAATTCTCCCTTTCATCTCACTTTCCAAATCGGCTATTTTGACCTAGAATTTTTCATTCTCCAGTCATTCTCCTTTTCACGCTCTCTGAATAACCCTGTTACTTTTATACCAGTGCCTGTCAATGTCATTACTAAACTTCTCCGAAATAAAAAAATGAAATACCAGTCTGGACTAGGGATGTGCATTTGTTTCGGAAAAATTCAGAATTTGAAACGAAATTTGATAATTCATAGTTCGGAAGTACTTCCGAATAACGAATCGATACGATACGAATTTGAAACAAAACAAAACGTATATAACGAATTTATTTTGTTTTACACGGTGTCATCATCATAAAAGAAAAATTTGAATAATTGATATCAACTATCGAATTTGAAATGAACTATCAAATACATATCAACTATTGCAGACCTCAAAATTTCCACTCGCCTGCTCGCATTATGCGAGTGGAAATTATCTGAGGGCGGACTGACCCGTCAGTTGCTTAATTGACAGCTCCGGTATCGGACTCTCGGAGTCCGAATCCGGAGCTGTCTGTTCAGCGCTGTTCACCTGCCCACCCACGTGAAGCGTCCCATGTGAAGCGTAAGTGCTGCGAGTCAACCAAGCCTCACATGGGTGGGTTAGGTGATGAACAGGAGGGGGCGGCACTAACGGAGCGTGCAGAAGAGACGGAGGACAGAGCATCGCAATTTGTAAGTGACTGTTTTGGGGGGAGTAAAAAGACTGAGAATGGAAGACGGGGATGAAAAAAAAGACAGAGGGGATGAAAAAAAAGACGGGATAAAAAAAAAGAATGAGAGGGGATGGAAATAAAAAAAGAATGAGAGGGGATAAAAATAAAAAAGAATGAGGAGATGGAAAAAAAGAAAGAGAGAGAGGGTTGAAAAAAAGAAAGAGAGAAGGAAGGGGTAAAAAAAATGAGAGGGGTATAAAAAAAGGCATTGGACCTCTGATACGCTCCTACACTGCACAGCAATAAAACTCACAGTAATTTGCAGTGTGTATAAGCGTATCAGAGTTCTACAGCAATAAAACTCAATGTGCGGTGTGTATGAGCATGAGTTTTAGTACCGTGGAGCTCCCTGAAATGTGTGGTGTGTATGAGTGTATCAGGTAGCTCCACAGTAATAAAACTCACGCTCATACGCACTGCACATTATTATGAGGTTTATTGCTGTGGAGCTCTGTTATACACTCATATACACCACACATTTTCCTTTAGGTTTACACTGCTTTGTTATATTATTAATGATAATTAAACAATCATTTTAGAGGGTGTGTTTAGGGGCAGAGTTAACGGTAAGGGTTGGGTGGCGAGTAACTCTTAAGGCCTGGCTAGTAGGTTGGGACCTGAAATTCTGAGCCCTGAACTATCAAATTGATATCAACTATCGAATTGATCTTAACTTAAAATACAAGTAACAGTCAGCAAAGGACTTTATGAAACAAATTAAGTTTGTTTCACTGTTTAATTTGACTCAAATACTAAATCTGTGACACAGCTTAAAATTTAACCCTAGCTTTTCTTTTAACAGCAAAATTTGATTAATTGGTGTTTTATTCAGTGATCCAAAATTTGAATGGTTATCAACTATGGAATTGATATACGAAATTTGAATCAATACGAAATCGATACAAAAACAAAATGAAACAATTAGTTATGAAATTCCGAAAACGAAATTATTTAAAAACGAAAAAAAACTAAACTAAATGAATTTTTCAGCCATGCACATCCCTAGTCTGGACCTGATCAAATCCCAGCAATTCTGCTGAAAATCGGTGCGCTGGCAATTGCAAAACCTGTTGCATCTATAATCAATGAATCACTGGCAACTGGATACATAACCAAACTCTGGAAGACTGCGAGAGTGGTACCTATTCATAAAAGTGGAGACAAGACTTTGGTATCCAACTACCGCCCAATATCTTTGCTTCCTATAATGTCAAAAAATCTTGAAAAATGTGTCTACACTCAATCACGTGATTATTATCAGTATTGGAACTATTTAACCCCAGATCAATCAGGCTTTCTTCCAAATCCTTCAACTACAACTGCCCTTTTAAAAGTTTGTACGGTTATCAAAGCTGGCATGGAACAAGGAAGCCTAACCGGCGCCATCTTCCTTGATTTTGCCAAGGCCTTTGACACAGTAGACCATGGCATCCTATTACAAAAATCTAAAAAACTGGTATTGGTGATCGTATGCTAACCTGCTTTCAATCATATGTATCTGATCGGTCGCAATATGTGTCCATTTCTGGCAGCTCCTCCCTCCCCCTCCCAGTCACATGTGGTGTACCCCAAGGCTCGATACTTGGCCCCCTGCTATTCACGATATTCATAAATGATCTGCCCAAAGTCTGCAAAGCCTCAACTGTACACATGTACGTAGATGACACTGTAATCTATTCCAGCAAACCAAATCTCCCACAACTGGAGGCCGTGCTGCAAGAACAATTCACAGGGGTAGAAAAGTGGAACAGAGATAACAAACCTTTTCTAAATACTGACAAAACTGTTACGATGCTCTGTGGTACAACACCTAAACTACACAAATTGCAATCGCCCCATCTAGGTGTCAGGACAAGATCAAATGACATGTTGACCACAATCACTTCTCTCAAATATCTAGGTATGTGGTTAGACCCAAATCTATATTTCGGCCCCACATCGAAAAACTCTCATCTAAACTTTACCCCAAACTAGGTGCCCTGTACAGAAACAAATCCTGCCTCAGCCCCACGGTAAGAAAGCAGATTGTACAGCAAATGCTTATGCCAGCTATTGAATACAGAGATGTAGTGTGTGCAGCTGCCCACTAGTGTATTTTGGCCTAGGCCAACAAGGCCCAGGCCTAAGGCGGCACTTTCCAGGGGGCGGCGGCCCGCTGGGTTGCCCCACCCCTAAAAAAAAAAATATATATATTTTTTTTTTTTTTTACTTTTGCAAACTATTTTACCAGGAAGGAAACATTGAGATGTCACTAATTTTCAAGTATGTCCTGGGTAAGCAAGGCCTAGGCTTTCACTTTCCAGGGGGCAACAACCTCACCACTAATTGGGTTACTCACAGAGCACCGAAATGACGCCAACATTTTGGTGTTCTGTAGTTCCCTGCACTTCGGGGAATAAAATTTCTCAACCCTGCAGTGAATTCACCATTCACCGCAGGGTCCCCAAAGTGCATGGAGTCGGCCGCTGTATGCTGCCACCGCAAACCCATGGCCTGCTGTTCAAAAGAACTACTGAACGAAAATGTCTAGAATTTACATATAAGATCCTATGATTGATAATAAAAAGTTCTGTTACAGAAAAAGGAGAACCGCTATTAAAAAAAGGGGGGGAATTTAGCCCAAAAATTCAGAAAAATCACTAAAAAGGTACAAAAAAAATAATCAATAAATAAATAAAGACTTTTTACTAGGGTTGCACCGATACCGATACTAGTATCGATATCGGTGCCGATACCGGGTACTGCAGGAGTACTCGGTACTCGTGCAGTACCCCCGATATTTTTTTCCGATACCGGAAGCCGGCATTGAGCCGGCTTGCCGGCATCCGAGGGGCTGGGGCGGCTGTCCGAATGCTCTATCGGCATTCGGACAGGACCTGCAGCTGCTCACTGCATTGTTTAATACTTACCTTCCTGGGAGCCGCCGGGAAAGTCTTCGCGCGCGCGCGCGCTCCTTGGAAGGTCCCCAGCCGCGACCACGTGGGACCATGTGATCACGGCTGGGGTCCTTCCAACGAGCGCACGCACGGAAACTTTCCTGGCGTCGCTCAGGAAGGTAAGTATAAACAAAGTGAGGAGAGCAGCTGCAGGGCCTGTCCGAATCCCGATAGAGCATTCAGACAGGCCCTGCAGCTGCTCTCCGCTCATACTTACCTTCCTGAGCGACGCTGGGAAAGTTTCCGCGCGTGCGCTCGTTGGAAGGACCCCAGCCACGATCACATGGTCCCACGTGGTCGCGGCTGGGGACCTTCCAAGGAGCGCGCGCGCGCGAAGACTTTCCCGGCGTCGCTAAAGGAAGGTAAGTATAAGCGGAGGGGGGGCAAATCCATGTGCTGGGGGGCAGTATCCACGCTGGGGCCATATCCACGAGCTTGGGCAGATCCAGGAGCTGGGGGGCAGTATCCATGAGCTGGGGGGCAATATACATGAGCTGGGGGGCATATCCATGAGCTGGGGCAATATCCATGAGCTTGGGGGCAATATCCATGAGCTGGGGGGCAATATCCATGAGCTGGGGGGCAATATCCATGAGCTGGGGGCAATATCCATGAGCTGGGGCAGTATCCATGAGCTGGGGGGCAAATCCATGAGCTGGGGGCAAATCCATGAGCTGGGGCAATATCCATGAGCTGGGGGGGGCAAATCCATGAGCTGGGGGCAGTATCCATGAGCTGGGGGCAATATCCATGAGCTGGGGGCAAATCCATGAGCTGGGGGCCATATCCATGAGCTGGGGAGGGCATATCTATGAGACCTGGGGGCTTTATATGAGGTCTGTTCTTATTTTAAAGCGTCACGTGACATAAAATAAAATTATTGGTACTTGGTATCGGTGAGTACTTGAACAAAAGTATCGGTACTCGTACTCGGTCTTAAAAAAGTGGTATCGGTGCATCCCTACTTTTTACTGCAGATTAAAATAATAAATGGTTTATTAGACATTGCATAAAAAACGGGAATATTTTTAACATTGAAACCTATGGGGTTCGCCTGAATAAACCTGCTGATTGAAACCACCGAACATCAGGGCATTTCACTGACATTTCTCTGCTGTTTGGTGTTCTCTGAATAGATTAACCATTACTTCTCTATGGGGATTTGCACTGCCTTCAAACAGCACCGTACTTGCTGGCAGTTCGCCAAACTTGTGTGTGAGCATATCACCAGAGCAGTGGTGTACTTAGTGGAGTGGCGGAGGGCGGGCCGCCCCAGGTACCAGTGATTATTGGGGTGTCATTAGGGGGTACTAGGAGGTGCCACTGTCACTGTGTGTCAGCTTTGAGCTGTGTTCTCAAACAACGAGCAGCGGAACATGGCGTTTGCATACGGAATAAAATCGAATAGAATAAAAATCCCCCTCTCCTCCCTCCATAGCTCCTCCCCTGCCCCGCAGCAGCTCTAGGAGAGGGGAGGGGGATGTGATATGTGTCCAGAGAGAGAAGATGACAGTAAACGGCAGGTAAAGGGGGGGTTTCAGCAGAATATGAAGCCCTGTCTGCTTACTGCTGTTTAAAGTGGACCTTTCCTTAACCAGCACTGCAGTGATAGAAATTTGTCATTGAGCTGCCTGGCTCCTGGTGAGGCTGCTTGCGTGCAGGTCACACTCGGTCCGGCCAGTCAGGTGGTACTGAGTCTCAGTACCACCTGACTGGCTGAACCACGTGACACGCATGCACGCAGCTGCCCGCCCTTTCGTTAACATGGACTGTCACTCTATTCTGGACTGAACACCCACCGGGAAGGGAATCAAAGCCACGGTGCACCCTCTGGCAGTGGCACCCCACGGCTGACAAGATGGCTCCACGCACAGGCACAGCCGTGATCCTAACGTGGCCTGGAGGGACCTCCTGCTGAGTCTGTACACAGTCCCTGCTGACTCTGCACACAGCCCTACCGCGGACAGAGGCCGGTAAATGTAGAATAAATAATTGCTGTGTGCTCATATACACTCGGTTTGCTGGGAGTTTTATTGCAGTGGATTCTGATGCACTCATACACACCGCACATTGCATTGCTGGGAGTTTTATTGCTGTGGATTCTGTGATACACACTGCATATTACTGTGAGTTTTATTGCCCTGGAGCTCTGGGATACGCTCATACACACTGCACATTACTGTGAGTTTTATTGCTGTGCAGTTCTGTGATATGCTCATACACACTGTCTGCACATTTCTGTGGGTTTTATTGCTATGCAGCTCTGTGATACGTTCATATGCAGTGCACGTTTCTGTGGATTTTATTGTTCCACCAATTAGAGCGGCTGTGATCCCGTTTACTTGACATGCGTGGCTGTTCTTTGTAAAAATACTTGAATTTAAACATTTCATAATTTTCTTTATCTCAATAGATACATTTGAAATGGTATACAAAATATACAAGTAGGCACTTGGTATCCACTTTTAATATAAAGAGAGGAAAAGGCGGAGCTCTAAGAGGAAAAGGTGGAGCTTAAAGAGGAAGGGTGGGGATTAACCAGGAAGAGGTGTGCCCTTGACAGGAAGGGGTGCGTCAAATTTAAATTAGGGGTGCACGAGTTTAGTCAGGCCTAGGGCAGCACAAAACCTAAATACACCACTGCAGCTGCCCCACACACAAACACCTCCAGAAACTTACTACATTAACATAGAAACATAGAAAAATTTCGGCAGATAAGAACCTTTTGGCCCATCTAGTCTGCCCAATTACATGGATACTTAACCTGGATTTATCTTTTGTTTAGGATAGCCTTATGCCTATCCCATGCTTGCTTAAATTCAATTACTGTTTTGGCCTCTACCACTTCAACTGGAAGGCTGTTCCATGTATCCACCCCCCGCTCAGTAAAATAATGCTTCCTGATGTTACTTTTAAACCTTTGCCCCTCTAATCTAAGACCATGTCCTCTTTTTTTGCTACTTGTTTCCATTTAAATATACTCCCTTCCTCTACCTTGTGGATTCCCTTTACGTATTTAAATGTTTCTATCATATCTCCTCTGTCTCGTCTTTTTTCCAAGCTGTACATGTTAAGATCATTAAGCCTTTCCTGGTAACTTTTCTCCATCAAGCCGTACACCATTTTAGTAGCCCTTCTCTGAACTCTCTCTAAGATGTCTATATCCTTCTGGAGATACGGTCTCCAGTACTGCACACAGTACTCCAAGTGAGGTCTCACCAGTGCTCTGTACAGTGGCATGAGCACTTCCCTTTTCCTACTGCTAATACCTCTCCCTACACAACCAAGCATTCTGCTAGCATTTCCTGCTGCTCTATTACATTGACTACTTACCCTTAGATCCTCTGAAATAATAACCCCTAAATCCCTTTCCTCAGATGTTGAGGTTAGGACTGTATCAAATATTCTATATTCAGCCCTTGGGTTTGTACGTCCCAGGTGCATTATCTTGCACTTATCCACATTAAAACTCAATTGCCACAGCTCCGACCATTTTTTTAGTTTACCTAAATCATTTGTCATTTGGCTGATCCCTCCAGGAACGTCAACCCTGTTGCAAATCTTTGTGTCATCAGCAAAAATACATACTTTTCCATTAATACCTTCTGCAATATCACTAATAAAAATATTAAAGAGAATGGGTCCAAGTACTGACCCCTGAGGTACCCCACTGGTAACAAGACCTTGCGCCAAATAAACTCCATTTACCACAACCCTCTGTTGCCTGTCACTCAGCCACTGCCTAATCCATTCAACAATATTGGAATCCAAGCTCAAAGATTGCAATTTATTGATAAGCCTTCTATGCGGAACAGTATCAAAAGCCTTACTGAAATCTAAATAAGCAATGTCTACTGCACCACCTGTGTCTATTATTTTTGTTACCCAATCACAAAAATCAATAAGATTAGTTTGGCATGATCTCCCTGAGGTAAACCCATGTTGTTTCTGATCCTGTAATCTATGTGTTTTTAGATGTTCAACAATCCTTTCCTTTAACATGGTTTCCATTAATTTCCCCACTACTGACGTAAGACTAACTGGCCTATAGTTCCCCGATTCCTCCCTACTACCCTTCTTGTAAATGGGCGCAACATTTGCTAATTTCCAGTCTTCTGGGACGACTCCCGTTAACAGACTTATTTAACCAATCCTTGTTAACGGTTGTGCTATTACATCACTGAGCTCTTTTAATAATTTAGGGTGGATCCCATCAGGCCCCATTGACTTATTTGTCTTTACTTTAGACAGCTGCTGTAGAACCTCCTCCTCTGTAAACTGATATGTAAATGTCTCGTTAGTGTTTCCTCCTAACTGAGGTCCCTTTCCTTCCTTTTCTTCTGCAAAGACTGAACAAAAATATTCATTGAGGCAGTCAGCGAGACTTTTATCCTCTTCTACATACCTTCCTTCCTTTGTTTTTAATCTAACTAATCCTTGTTTTACTTTTCTTTTCTCGTTTATGCATCTAAAAAATGTTTTGTCCCCCTTTTTTACTGACGGAGCTATTTTCTCTTCTGCGTGTGCTTTGGAAGCTCTTATAAATTGCTTTGCCTCTTTCTGCCTAATCTTATAGGTTTGAAAGAAAGGGTGGGTCCTAGTGGCGCAGTCTCTTTTGAGAGCGGTCAATATACGGTCTAAATTATAGTACAATTGTGCCTAAAATAAATGGGTGTAGTGGTCCCACTATTCCAAGTAGTGCACGGTTGAAACGACCACTAAGGTGCTGCCGTGAATGGAGCTATGTACAGTAATGTCACTGTGCAAAAAAGACATATAATGCAAGGTGACAGTTGATGTCCTGATATAGTCAAAAAATCACAGGTATAAAGTGCAAATGCAGGTATAAAGTGCATATATAAGTGCATATAGTGCAATCGAAGGTGTTTCAAAGAATTATTGTTATCGAGTCTTGTTTTCCAAATCACTGGTGAAGACAAAAAAACAGTCCAACCGACCATATATTCTGTATTGAAGATAAGGTAGTCTGGTTGAGTCTCCACGTGGACAGTCCAGAGGTGTACGTGAGGTCCTGGTGCACTGTCTTCACCTAAGTCCTATATAGACTCCCGATTCCCAAAAAAATTGGGAGAAAAAAAGGAGAGGAGTAGAGAGGGAACAGAAAAAAGAAAAAAATAGTACAGTATTGTCTGATACAGAGTTAAGTGCCCATAGACAAGGGAACACTTACACTTTATAGAGCCTCGTGTACCGGCTCTGGTGTGGAATACCTCGGGCCTAATTGAGGGTAGCCTCTGCCCTTCTTTAGAGTTTTCTTGGAGTAGCCTCTGCCCTTCCTTGATGCTTGCTCGATCATCTCAGATACAGAAAAAGCGAGATCCTCATAGCGCATTTTGTAACCAATGGTTGGAATAAGATAGGTGAAAGTCAAAACAAACTCATCGATGTTGGAGCCTTAGGTTCCAGGCTCAACATGTAAGCGTGTGGTACTGCTTATTCGGTGGGTACCTTCACCTCTTTCATCTGCAGCTGGTTTTCTTATCTTATGTAGATGGTAGGAGAAATAGAGAGACGTAGCATATGGGGCATATGCTGCTTTAAAAATGGGTCTTAAACGGATGCAAATGGCAAAAAAGGGAATTTATTAGTTAAGAGCATATATAAAATATGGTGGGAGGGTGTCACAAATATGGGATACGCGTTTCGGCTATAAAACAAAGCCTTCCTCAGTCCATGTGCAGGATAAAATCAAAAATTATTAAATCTCATTTTCGAAAAATCAGTTTTTTTAAAGTCTAAAACTTTTGTTTTTGTGTGGTGCGGCTCCATCCCTGTTCTTATATTAAACCATACTGACTGGTGATCACTAGATCCCAAATTTTCACCTACAACAACGTCCGATACCAAACCTCCATTTGTGAGTATTAAATCCAATATGGCCTCTTTACGTGTCGGCTCCTCAACTACTTGTGTTAGAGATAATCCCAGTAGGGAGTTTAGAATATTTGTACTCCTGGTGCACCCAGCTGTTTTGGTTTTCCAGTTCACATCAGGAAGATTAAAGTCCCCCATGATAATAACTTCCCCCTTCATTGCCATTTTGGCTATTTCCTCAAACAGCAGATTATCTAGCTCTTCTACTTGTCCAGGGGGTCTATAGATCACACCTACACGAGCTACTGTATGATTGCCAAATGTTAGCGTAACCCAAACTGACTCTATGTTCACCTCGCTCACTTTTATTTGGTTCGTTTTATGTTGTTTATTACATTGTATAACTCATTCTGCCGCTTTGTGCTACAATGTAACTACACAACCCACCACTGTGACATGTTAAAAGCGCTAAACTGGCCATCGCTGGAATCTAGCCGCACTCTTCATCTTTCCAACCTGGTGTTTTGTTTAAGAGCTTTTTTGGGAAGCTACCACCCTACCTGAATAGGCTGCTTCCCCCAGCAGTTCCCTCATCCTATAACCTCCGATCCAGGACCTGCAACTTACTTGCAAAACCACAATACAAAAAGACAGTGGCTCGATCCTCATTTTCCCACAGAGCACCGCAATTATGAAATAACCACCCAGACGCCATCAAATCTTCCTCCAGTCTAAAGTCCCATAAGAGCTCCCTATTAACATACCTCAATACGGAATGCACCTGTAAACATGTAACATATATTTATTTTCTGTTAATCTGTATATTTGTGCAATTTTTTCTTTTTAATATTTTACATTTTATTACTTTGTATTTCTGTAACAATTAATGTTGCTGAACCCAGGACATATTTGAAAACGAGAGAAATCTCAATGTGTCCTTCCTGGTAAAATCCTTTATAAATAAATAAATAAATACAGGGTTATTCAAAGAGAAATCGAAAAGCCACCGCACGTTCAGTGACTTTTGTTCTCTTCAATTCGGTGTGATTCGGCAATCCCATTTCGGCAACCCTGCGGTGTATTCGTCAAGCACCACAGGGCCGTCATAGTGCAGGGAAAAGCCGTCGCAAACCTGCCGAACACTCACCGCAAAACCCAGGCGAATGCACACCGAAACTGGCAAAATCCACATCTGGATTAACCCCGCCAAACACACAGGAGAAACCCGAGCAGGAGCTGATCACAGCGCAGACCAGCTGCTGGAAAAAGCCGACACTGCAGACGAATGGAGAGAATTTTTTTTTAAAAAAAAAACAGTACGCTTGAATGTTTGAAAAGTGAAACGCTGTGAAACTACAGAACAAAAATGTCTGAAATTTACATATAAGATCGAATGAAAGATAATAAAAAGGGCTGCTACAGGAAAAATAAAAAACGATTTAAAAAAAAAACAGAAAAAAATGTTTGCAAAAACTGCCTAAACGATCTTAAAAAATCTAAAAGTAAAGAGACTTTTTACTGCAGAATAAAATAATAAACAATTTATTAGATATTGGATAAAAAGGGAATATTTTTAACATTGAAGCCTATGGGATTCGCCTGAAAAAACCTGTCAAATGAAACCACCGAACAGCAGGGCATTTCAGGCAACTTTTCACTGCTGGTTTTTGTTCTCTGAATAGACGAAGCATTGCTTCACTATGGGGATTTCACTGCCCTCGAACAGGTAACGAACAGGCACCATATGTGCAGGCAATTCGCCAACATTTGGCGAACTGCCTGCTCTCTGAATAGCCAAATGGCCAAGAAAGATAACCATACACTGAATTTCAGTGTTCGGTAACCTTTCGGCCCCAATTCAGATCTCTTTGAATAACCCTGATAATAATTTTACATACATTTATTTTTACATACATGATACAGTATATAAATATATCTATATTCAGAGCCCTTCAATAAAAATTAAAGATGAAATTGTATTTTTTAACATCAAGCTACCAAGATACAATTGCTTTCTGTGTTATGTAGATTTGCAAGAAAAAGTATGTGAACCCTTTAGGATTATGTGGAGTTTTGCATGAATTGGTCATAAAATGTGCTCTGATCTTCATCTAAGTCACAAAAATTTGAAAAACACAGTCTGCTTAAAATAATACAACACAAACATTATATGTTTACATGTGTTTATTGAACATAACATGTAAACATTCACAGTGCAGAGTGGAAAAAGTATGTGAACCCCTAGCCTAATGACTTCTCCAAGAGCTAATTGGAGCCAAGAATCCTAGAGTGTCAGCTAAAGACTTACAGAAATCTCTGGCACATGCTAACATTTTTGTTGACACATCTACAATAAGGAAAACATTAAACAAGAATGGAGTACATGGGAGGACACCACGGAGGAAGCCATTGCTGTCCAAAAAGAATATTGCAGCATGTTTGAAGTTTGCAAAAGAGCAGCTGGATGTTCCACAGCGCTACTGGCAAAATATTCTGTGGACAGATGAAAACAAAATTGAGTTGTTTGGAAAAAACACACAACACTATGGGTCATATTACATAGTTGGTGCTAACTTAACCAGAGCTGTTGTAAACGTAACACCTCCATAGGCTATAATGGCTCTGGCAAGTTTACAACAGCTCTGGTTAAGTTAGGGCCATATTACATAGTTGGTGCTATGTGTGGAGAAAAAAAGGCACAGCACACCAACATAAAAACCTCATCCCCCACTGTAAAACATGGCGGAGGGAGCATCATGGTTTGGGCTGCTTTGCTGCCTCAGGGCCTGGACGGATTGTTGTCATTGATGGAAAAATGAATTCCAGAGTTTATCAAGACATTTTGCAGGAAAACGTAAGACCATCTGTCCACCAACTGAAGCTCCGCAGAGGATGGGTGATGCAACAGGACAATGACCCAAAGCATACAAGTAATTCAACAAAAGAATGGCTTCAACAGAACAAAATACGCCTTCTGGAGTGGCCCAGTCAGAGTCCTGACCTCAACCCGATTGAAATGCTGTGGCATGACCTTAAGAGAGCAATTCACACCAGACATCCCAAGAATATTGCTACACTGAAACAGTTTTGTGAAGAGGAGTGGTGTCACGATGGGGGTCGGGGACCTGACCTGACAGAGAGGGGTGTGAGCCTAATGAACAGTAAAAATAGACCATGAGCCTGAACTAGAAAAATAAATATATATTATTTATTCTAGGAACCAAAAACCAAGAGCAGGGAATACAGAACATAAATACAATAAGCCGAGCCTTTAACTTCAAGGCACGAAATATAAAGAAAACCAGATATAAACAAAATAGGCAACTAAACATGGGAAGCAGAACTAAACATGGGAAGCAGAACTAAACATGATACTACAAGAAGGCAAGAAAAACAGGGCAAACCAGACATGAGCCTGTAAACAGAAAGGCTAAACAGGATACATCTAAACCAGGGCAAGACCAGACATGAGCTAGAAGACAGACAGACTGAACAGGATTAATCTAGACCAAGTCAAACCAGACAGGAGCTTGAAGACAGACAGACTGAACTGAATGAATGATTCAGAATGAATCTAGAGCAAGGCAAACCAGACATGAGCTGAATGACTGATACAGGATAATTCAGGAAGAATGAGACCGCACCCTACTAAGGGAGTGGTCTCCATTTATACAAAATGGTCCAGGGTGAACCAATGGAGTCCAGGTACTGATCAGGCTTGGAATCCAAGAAATTAATGAAATGAAAAGTCCAAAGCAGCAATGTCCACTACTGCCAGAGAGGGCGCCAGAGACCCAGGACGTCACATATGGAAAACAAAGTCCTGGAAATGGCATAAATCATGCAGAATATGACGAGGAAGGAGAACAAAGGGGGCGCCAGAGGGTCTGGGGGTACGGACCGTGACAAGTGGTCCAAAATTACTCCAGATCGTTGTGCAGGTCTGATCTGCAACTACAGGAAACGTTTGGTTGAGGTTATGCTGCCAAAGGAGGGTCAACCAGTTATTAAGTCCAAAGGTTCACATACTTTTCCCACCCTGCACTGTGAATGTTTACATGTTCTGTTCAATAAAAACATGAAAACATATAATGTTTGTGTTTATTTTTTTAAGCAGACTGTGTTTTTCAAATTGTTGTAACTTAGATGAAGATCAGAGCACATTTTATGACCAATTCATGCAAAAATCCACGTAATCCCAAAGGGTTCACATATTTTTTCTTGCAACTGTATGTCTACATTCACTGTATAAAGAATATTGATTGAGTCTACTAAACCAATTAGCAGAATAGCTAGAAATCTCCATGAGGTCGATTTGATTATGGACAATAACACAAACGGTTAATCCATTTCAATATATACATATATTTTTAATAGAATTGCTTCAGATTTGATTTATTTGCTTAGTGTTCTTAGCATTTTTGTTTTCGTGCATAACATTGATATAGCTAGAATTTTCAGAGAACTGTGAACATTAGTCTCTTTCACACAATCAGCTGCATTTCACTTTGTATCTCAAATGTAAAACTAAAATAGAACCTGCATTTTTCTTATTTCTTAATTTACTTTTACATGTCTTTACCTGGCAGAAAAACAAATTTGTAAGCAGAACTACTGGAAGAGTTTTGGATATCAACAATCCATAAGAAGAATTGTTGTTTTATTCATAAAAAACAACACTTCTTTTCCTTTCACCCAGGATACAACCCAGTTTATAAAAAGGTATATCATCATATTTCTGATACCTAGAGTAGGTTGTTTGTCCATTCAGCCATAGCGTGGTTACATGTTTTGGGCCCTATCAGCTCCCTACAGCTAAAACGGGGATGCTAAGGGGAAAAATTAGCATTCGCTACTCTCCCCTTAGTGTCGCCGTTTACCTGCAGATTACAGGGCAGGTGCTAAATCCAGCAGTCTGCCCCATAGCGGCCACTAGGGTCCAAGATGCTCGGGGCAGTGATAAAGCATCTAGGGTTACCAGATCAGCCATGCTTTCCTGGATACATTACTATTTTGTACAGAAGGGGAGCACAGGAAGCACCTGTCTATACACACAGCACTGCAGGAGAAATGCTTCCATTCGGTTAATTTACTCATTTATATAGCGAGACAGTAGTACTATAATTATCAATTAAATATTTTTAATGTGGATTAAATTAAGGTATTTTTATGTCCCGTTATTTTACAGAATAACTTCTAAATGTTTTATAAAAATATGGAAGTTTAGGAATGGAGTTTAATAGTACAGGTTTAAAACTTAATTTGTACTTCTACCAGGAATCTATTAAGATCATTTAATTCTGGAAGACTGCGAGAGTGGTACCTATCCATAAAAGTGGTGACAGTACTTTGGTATCCAACTACCGTCCGATATCGTTGCTCCCTGTAATGTCAAAAATTTTGGAAAAATGCGTCTACACACAATTACGTGATTATTATCAATATTGGAACTACTTAACCCCAGATCAATCAGGCTTTCGTCCAAATCACTCAACTACAACCGCCCTTTTAAAAGTCTGCAATGATATCCAAGCTGGGATGGAACAAGGAAACCTAACTGGAGCCATCTTCCTTGATTTTGCCAAAGCCTTTGACACAGTAGACCATGGCATCTTGTTAGAAAAACATAAAAACGCTGGCATTGGTGATCGCACGCTAACCTGGTTTCAATCATATGTATCCGACCGATCACAATATGTGTCAATTTCTGGCAGCTCCTCCCTCCCCCTCACAGTCACTTGCGGTGTACCCCAAGGCTCAATACTAGGCCCCCTGCTATTCACAATATTCATAAATGATCTGCCCAACGTCTGCAAAGCCTCAACTGTACATATGTACGCAGACGACACCGTAATCTATACCAGCAAACCAAATCTCCCGCAGCTGGAGGCCGTGCTGCAAGAACAATTCACAGAGGTAGAAAAGTTGATTAAACACAACAAACGTTTTTTAAATACTGACAAAACGGTAACGATGCTCTTTGGAACAGCACCTAAACTACACAAATTGCAAAATCCCCATCTATGTGTTGGGACACAATCAAATGGCACTCTGACCACAGTCACTTCTCTCAAATATCTAGGTATGTGGTTAGACCCTAATCTATCCTTTTGGCCCCCACATCGAAAAACTATCATCTAAACTTTACCCCAAACTAGGTGCCATGTACAGAAACAAATCCTGCCTGACCCCTGTGGTAAGAAAGCAGATTGTACAGCAAATGCTTATGCCGGCTATTGATTACGGAGATGTAGTGTATGCAGCTGCCCCGCAAACACACCTTCAGAAACTTACTACATTGTATAACTCATTCTGCCGCTTTGCAATACAATGTAACTACATGACCCACCATTGTGACATGTTAAAAAAGCTAAACTGGCCATCGCTGGAATCTAGACACACCCTTCACCTTTCCAGCCTGGTGTTTAAGAGCGTTTCTAGGAAGCTAACACCCTACCTGAATAGACTGCTTCCCCCAGCAGCTCCCTCATCCTATAACCTCCGATCCAGGACCAGCACCTTACTTGCAATACCAAAATACAAAAAGACAGTGTCTCGGGTCCTCATTTTCCTACTTGGCACCACAATTATGGAATAACCTCCCAGACACCATCAAATCTTCCCCCAGTCTTAAGTCACTCAAGAGCTCCTTACTAACATACCTCAATACAGAATGCAGCTGTAAACATGTAACATAATGACTATTTCCTACATATTTATTTTCTGTTAATCTGTATATTTGTGTTGTTTTTTAATATCTTGCATTGTATTACTTTGTATTTCTGTAACTGTAACACTTCAATGTTCTTGAACCCAGGACATACTTGAAAACTAGAGAAATCTCAATGTATCCTTCCTGGTAAAATCCTTTATAAATAAATAAATAAATAAATTTAAGGGCCTGGAGCTGAAAGTTTAGGTGGGCCAAGTTTTGAAATTGCGTGAAATGAAACCACATATTTTTTTATAACTCAACAGATATTTATATACAGCTGTACATATAGGTATATATAACTGGGCAGATAGAAAATAAATCCTGCTTATATCTAATCATTCTACTGGTGTCAAACATATTTCTTAACCTTATGGGGGTTATTTAGAGAGCACCAAAATGTCGCCGTACGGGGGAAACTTCCTGTTCGGTGACATTTCGGGCCAGATCGTCTCTCTCTCTGAATAACCCCTTATGTTTGTTTTGTTCTACCCATTCCACAATGCTACTGAATAGGTTAGCACTTTATCATTAATTGTAATTGTATATACAGCTGGGCAGATAGGTATGAGCAGAGAGACATGCTCCATTTCAGTTAGTTTGCTGCCAATTCTGCATGCCCCTATTTCATTTCCATTTGCCTCATCTCGCTGACATGTGATACCTTGCTGCCTTTAAAATCGTGTCTGTTTAATATTCAAAAGACATACATATGTAATCGTCAGGGGAATATAATCTTAAGTATTATACATAAAAGATACCAAAAATCAGAGACAAATAAAAATATCAGACGTTTCCGATATTCCGAATCAAGCCAATGTCACAGCCCTTGCCGTCGGCTCAGTAAGAAGGCCAAATATGAGGCCAATCCCCCCCCCCTTCATGGATATTCCGGACCAGACGTTCTCCTGTTCTCGCGTCCAGGTGCCCAGGAGTCCACGATAGGTTTTTCCCCAATCCAGATCTCAGGTGCTGACTGGGCCTGGGCCTCCTTTATAGCCGCAGTCATTTATAGCTGCAAGTGGAAGTGCTTCAGCATGGAAGTCCCTCAGTTGCCTTTAACCTGCCGTCAGTGCACATCAACTACCTGTTCTGAAGATCCTGCCAAACCTACCATACCTCTACTATTGATTTCCCTCTGTATGACCGGTGCTTTGGACTCTGACTATTCTCCTGCCACGACCCATGCTAAGGACTTTGACAACTTTCTTCTGGAGTAGCCCTTATTGATACCACACATCGAGATCCTCATCCATTTGCCAAGACCCTCATCCATTTGCAGGGACCTTCATCATTTGCTGAGACCCTCACCTATTGCTTCAATCCCCTATTGTTACCATATTGCTTGCCCTGCTGCCTGATCCCCTGGACTTCCACTCTCACTGCCCCTGGATTATTACCTACTCTACCCCTGCATACGTGGACTTCTACCCACTGTTTCTGAGACCTCAGCCCCCTCCTTTGTTCTATCTTACTTCTAGTAAGCGTCTTTGTGTCCTCCAGTTGCTCTGTGTTTTTTAAGTTCTATTACAGTCAGGTTCCCGTCTCACCCAGTCACCTGTTATAATTTATTCAGGGTCTCCTCTGGTTTATCCCTGCTGTTAGTCCTCATGTAATAAACCTTTGTCTGTACTACCCGTATATTTGCCACGCTCTACTTTCTCACTGCACCTGGGCTCGACCCTGCAACCCCGACAACATGAACCATGACAGCCGATACCAATATATCAGAAGATTCTGATATTCTAAATCAGCCGAGTCTGATTATTTTGGATTCCCAAATAATCCAAACTGAGCCGAGTCAAATTATTCCGTTGTGCAAAATGTGTACATACTTGTGTAGTGTGCACTATGAGTAGAATGTGCAGTGTGTTGCGTAGAATTGTGTATATAAAAGTGTAATGTGTTCTGTGCATGCAGTGTGACTTCGGCCAACACACTTACTCCTTCCTCACTTAGCCAGAATAACGCTCTGTTAACACTCTCACTTCTATCACATTCAGCCAGACACTCATTCCTAACTCACTCAAAACAGATTTACTCCTAGTTCTCTCCAGCCCCATACATCAATCTCTGTGACACACATGCTCACAAATATGCTACTCACCCCCCATTTCCATCACATTCAGTCACTTTCAACCCTATGAAAAAAGTGGCCCCGCATTTTACCTTGCACCTGGTCCTGCTAACTAGACCCGGCCCTGACCGTGGCACAGAGAGTGACCCCCTTATCCAAAGTCCATGCAATAACTGCTGCAGAGGAATAACATTCTATGTGCACACTGCCCCATACTGATCCCCTTCAGCACAGGAGGGGGCTGCAGGAGTTGCTAGCAGATAGTAATGTCCCATTACCAGCCAGGCAGCTGCAGATAAATGAGACTCCCTCTCGTGGTTGCTGCCGCAGGCCCAGTCCTAGGTGGCGTTTGCAATAATACACTATGGGTATATCTAGAAAGGTAAACGCTGCATATGTTGTTGGGAGGTTTTTGAACAATGATGCTCAAGGGTATGTAAAATTCACAGGCTGCCACAGAAAATCAATTCAGTAATCATGGAAGGAACGTCTGTGATTCATGTATTAATTAAGAACTTGAAGTTTCCCAGAAAAAAACCCCAACATAAACAAAGTGGAAATGGTAAGAAGCATTTGGCTTCAGTTTTCAATTTTCCATCGCAGAATTAATCAATAGAGACTTATTAAAGTATTTGTGATGTACGTGCAATTTTCATCTTAACTATCTTTTAGGATATTATTTGGAGACCGTTTGTCTTTGCAGGCTTTGTCATGCAGCCAGAAGTAGAGAGCTCCCTGCTAGGTCTGTCCATGTTTCCTGTCTTCCATATGATGGGAAACGGAGAGCTCCTTGTCTTGATTTTGACATGACTGGCAAAGTACATAGCAAGGATGTTTGCAGCAGAGGTGGGTTGTCAGTTACCTGCCTTACACACAGCAGGTATAGCACTTCCTAAGTGTACAAAGGCACTGGGGTATATTTGATATGCCTAGTGATTACCAATACAAGAGATGGTCTGCATTCGTGCATTATACAGTTCAATTAATTGATACCAGCGTGACATCAAACTAGTACATTACCATTTAAAAAGCTAGAAAAAGTAGTCAGGTTAGCTAGTAGCCAATATACTATATATGCTATTTCATTGTGGCACAATTGTTTGTGCCCGTTACTTGCTTTGAGTGATGTCAGTTTCTTTGGGTGCCATTTAGTAAACACTGGCAAGTGCAAATAAACGGTAATAGCCATGGCTGAGTTGCGAGCATTCACCAACAATTCTCTCTGGTCTCAACCTGATCTTGACAAATACCAGTTGTCAATTTCCGATGAATTTGAGTTGTTGGCATCTATTCAGTGATAAAAGCCAAGAGTTGGTATGTTAGTAACGGAAGACATTTTTATGTAGAAATCTTTGAGGACAAAGCTCTTATGTGTGTTAATGAAAACACTTATGCTGGCAGAGACAGGCAAAATGCACTGAAATACAACACCCATCACCACTGCTTATTACCCAGTCCAGTCCACACGCAGCACACGCTAAGTTGTTTCACTGCTTTAATGTAAGAGTAACTACTTGGGTCTTGTAGAAGCTTGTATATCTTTTTTGTTAAAATGTTGTATTAGAAGGTTTCTTCTGTGTTTCCTTATCATGTGCTGATATAGTAAGTATATCAAGGAAGTATAAAGTCCTATAAAATCAAAGTAGAGATATAGTGCAGATTGTTGTGTACTGGTAATATAACCCCAAGTAATAAAGCACTCACAAGATAGTTTGCATATTCACATGTGCATCAGATCTGGTACACCCCGAAGTAAATGAAGCAGAGGTAAAGTGGCGTCACCATCCATGAATCAGTCTGTGTGGTCGAGGCCTTTCAGTTACCGGAGCAATTATCCAAAGATGCGTTGAAATATTTTCCCCAAAAAAATCTTTATCAGTATAAAAATACATAAAACAAGCCCGACATCTTTCGTCTGACCATCCAGACTTTTTCAAATGATCATTTTCCCTTGAAAAGGTCTAAATGGATCGACAAAACGCTTCTTTCAGGCAGTGCCTCTCTTTAACCCCTAAGGGTCCGCGATTCAGTACCAATCGGCGCCGGATTGTGGTCCTCTTCCGGAGGTGGTTGACATCTGGTGGCCTCCCCCTGCCCTTTGTCATCGTCGCCATATGGCCGATGAGGTCAGTTGGGCAGTTAACCCCCTAGCTGCCAAGTGGAAATAGCGGGGTCACTTGGACCACTGTATCTCCCGATAAATGGAAAGACCAGAGCAAGGCCTTTCCAAGGATACCAAACATGACCAAGTTTGGCATAAAACAAAAAATAATAAAAAGAAAAAAAAACACTTAATTAAAATTTTTGCCTGGGTCATATAATAAAATAGGATTTCAAATCGCGCTTAAACATGATGAGCATAAAACAGTCAAAATGAGCTCAGCGCACAGAGGTGATATGGCTCAGCAGTGAATGAGTTACCCATCATTTATGTTTTTGCTTTGTATTTCTAAACTCAGGACAAAATTTAGAAACTATTTAGCCAGGGTCTTATTTGGCGGTTGTAGATTTTGGGGTCAAAGTCTGAAAATGTGTGTTTATTTCCATTTTTTTTCATCATAGTTCATAAATTTATTTACAGTAAATTATACGATATCAGGAAAATAATGGTATCGTTAGAAATTCCATTTAATAGCAAGAAAAATGGTATATAATATGTGAGGGTTCCATAAACAAGTAAAAGGCAAATTAGAGCTAAACACAAACAGCGTAGAAACGTCAAAACAGCAGTGGGTACTTTCGTACAGAAAATGGTAAAATCATCTTGTCGCTAAGGGGTTGTAATAATGGATAATCTCAAAATGCTCTAGATCAAAAGGTTTCTAACCGTGGTCCTAAAGTTCCATTGAAAAGCCAGGTTTGTCAGATAGCTGAAGCGCAGCCCAGGTGATATGATTTGCTTCTCAGTGATTAGTCAGTCTACATTTCACCGAGGTAATCATTAAAACCTATACTTGAGGACCATGGTTGGGAAACACTGCATTAGAAAAATGCACTGGTTGAGGTGATTAGATCCTTCATCTATTTTAATCAGTAATGATATTGGTGCTAGCCAATGGGATTTATTTTAGGGCAACATCATAAATGTCACTGGCACTTCATTTCTGGCTGGGTGGAGTAGAGGTAACATCACTGCTCTGCAAGGAGAGAGCCTGTGGAGACATGGGTTCAATCCCAACGAGCACCTCTCCAGTAAGTGTCCTTGGGCAAGACTCCTAATGGTACATACTCGCCACCCAGGACATACTTGAAAACGAGAGAAATCTCAATGTAGCCTTCCTGGTAAAATACTTTCTCAAAAAAAAAAAAAAATATTCACTTTTGGAAGCATTATTTTACTGAGAGGGTGGTGGATACATGGAACAGCCTTTCAGTTGCAGTGGTAGAGGCCAAAACAGTAATTGAATTTAAGCAGGCATGGGATAGGCATAAGGCTATCCTAAACTAAAGATAAATCCAGGTAAAGTATCCATGTAATTGGGCAGACTAGATGGGCCGAAAGGTTCTTATCTGCCGACATTTTTCTATTTTTCTATGTTTCTATTTCTAAAGGAGTTCACCATATCAACAAAAATACATTTTACTGCTCAGCGACCATAACCCCTTATGGTTTTCCCATAATCTTGGACCACTCGCTACTTAATGTGTCTCTAGGAGGGTTTGCTTGTTTATTTTCTCCCTGTGGATAAGGAGTACTGTTTCATTCGAAATCTATCCAGTCCAACATCAGCCCAGCACATATCCTTCTAAGGGCAAGACTGCAGGTTGTTGACTACATTGATAAAATGCCTCTCCTCAATAAACTTGGTAGCCAAATTGCAGTTTAAGGTTCTAATGGAGACCATAAACACATCGGCCTGTGAGCATATGCTTAATTAATTCTCGGATCTCCACCTCCTGGTCCCCCAATAAGAGTGATAAATGAATTCAGTTCTGATGTCATTGCTCTTGGGGACATGGAGTTGGAGATCCCATCTGTTACTCTATCATTCAGAGTGCCTCTCTGCATACTAAACCACTAATGATCCTGAAGAACTACTAATCTCATATATTTATTTATTTTTAGTTTTGCTGTTTTAAGAGCAAAAGAAAGAAAGGAATGCTAAAACCATTAATAGCTCTCGGTACGTTAACCCACCACCCCCACTCATAATTTCCTCAGGCTGGAATTTTGCTGCTAAGCATGATGTACTCTATGAAATGTTAAATTCCCATTATTAATGGACATGATAGCTAGGGATGCTGTCTTTTGTTAGGGACCCAACCGAGATATGGCTTATGGGAGGAATGGTTCAGTATGTAGAACTCTTCATCAACAGAACAGCTTTACCGTACAGGACTTGTCTCATACATTTAATCATTTTCGGAACTTTTGTTTCATGCTATCTTGATCTTGTATGATATAATTAAATTTCTGTTCTAGCAGAGATGCCTGAATGGTAAAATACACTATTAAAAGAGGTCACAGTCTGCGTTCTCCCAGCTCCTTGTGCTATTACTCTGTGTATTTATGTCAAATCACAGGTGATGTAGCTGAGAGTAATGCAAACGATCCTGAACCATGAACAGAACCTGCATCATTAAACCCCCACCTCACCCCCTTTCATAATTGTATAGAAAACAAATAATGCTGTGACAACAAGAAATATTGTAATACATAATTGATATTAAGGGTGCTCTTATATGCCATAAAACAAGCAAGTTAACCCCACGGAAGCCTCTCTGTGCTTTGCCCTGCATCCAGACAGCACAGTAAGCACCATATTGCACTTTGACAAAATGAGAAAAGTGATGAGAAACCGTGGGACACAGAGCAATGTATGCATGAATTCCTGACTCCTTGAAATATGGCCATTTCAATGTGTCTCAAAAAAATAAAGAAAAATCATATACCTTCATAAATTAGAATTTATTTATCCTCGACTTTATTACTGAGATGATTAAAAGTGATAGGATTATATATGCATACATAGGAGCATATTCCACCTTTCGGTAGCACTTCACAGTTTTTGCATTTATTTATGTACTCATTTTCCTTAAAGGAAATTAGATTTGTATTTTATGTGATGTGAGGGAATGTATTTAATGTTCTCACATCTATTACTCTGAAGACGGTTAAATGAGCACAGCCAAATATTCAACACATTATCAGAAAACATGATCATTTGTGGTATCTACAAATCTAGTGCTTCCATGTCAACAGTAAATATATATCTTCCTGCGTCAGTCGTTGTGTGTGACGCGTGCGTCACACGCGTCGCACACGTGACTGGAGGGCGGCGCCAAAGCACACTTCACACGCTGCTGTAGGACGGCCCAGGGCTCCAGGAAGCCAGTACAGCTCCGGATTAGGACTCTTAGATTCCGATACCGGAGCTGATGCCCCCCCCCCCCGATCAAAATAAATTTAAACGATTAAAAAATTTAATGATTAATCGATTAATTAATCGGTAATTTCTGCAACCCTAATATGACAAGCTGCATGAATTGGACATGTTGTCAGCTGCTAATAATAGCTAATCTTACAATGCCTTGGATCAGTAGTTTCCAATTCTGTCCTAAAGTTCCCCTAAGGCTGGGGTCAGACGAGCGTGATTTCTACGGACTGTACGTCCGTGCAGTACGGACATCGTCAGTACGGATGACGCAGTAGTGGTCACACAGTCCGTTTTTTCACTGAAGTTATTTTTTGACGGATGTAGGAGGGAAAAATAAATTACAATGAAAAAACATTCTTTCCGTCAAAAATGCTGGACGTATAAATGCAGTCCGTCTGACCATGCTCCATCACTCACACACAAAGCTATGCGGACGTTGTGGACGTGGCGCACTCCGCACGTCCGTTCTAGCAGTATTACGTTCTTGCCTAACCTGCGTCCGTTTGCAGCGTCCGTCATGCGTCCGCAGTTCAGTGCGGACGAACTTCATGTGTCAGGCTCCAATGGACTTTCTTTCATGCTATCACGGACGTACTTTTAGGCGCAATCACGGACGTGAACACTACGCTCGTCTGACACCAGCCTTACAGGTCAGGTTTTCCAGATATCTGAAACACAGCACAGGTGATATGATTTGCTGCTCAGTGATTGCAGGATTCAGTCTGCATTTCCCCCAAGGTAATCTTAAAAGTGGCTTGCATGTCTAGAATGTAATTTTATAAAAATTGACAGTAAAAGGCTTTTATACCAACAAACTAAAATAAATCAAAAACGTTCTGAAAATGTGTAAAACATTTTTATTTTCCTGCTTTAGACTCTGTTATTTTATCTTCTCTGGCGATGCCCCTCAGCTAGGGGTGTTTTTCAGCTCTCTCTTCCTATATATTCCCCACCTCCTCTCCGTCCACTACTCCACCCAAAGCTTCACATGTACTAGCTCAAGCTGTGCACATGAAACCCTGTGCACGCTCAGGACCTCAAACTGGGGAAACTAAGGAACTGAGTATTAGCATCTCTGCAACTGTGAAAGCAAAACACACTCACCCGCTGACTCGCTCACACAATCACGCTCTTTCACACACAGACTCACTCACTTGGGCTCTTTCATGGTCTACATACTCACTGTCTTACTCAAACTCCCTCACAGGTCACTCTCTCTCACACGCTTTCTTGTGCTGTCTCTTGTGTGCGCACTCTCACTGTTTCACTTGCGCTCTCTCTAGCTGTTTCTCTTCCACGTTCTCTCACTGCACTTTTTCTTTTGCCCTTGCATCTTTAAGGCTGGGGTCAGACCAGCGCATTTTTAACGTGCGTTCTGGCGCACTTAATCACGGCCGCACTAGCAGCAAATGACGGGCAATGACGGCTAATATACGAAGTACGGTCGCACGAAAGTCCGGCCACGCAACGCAAGTGGAAAATGAACGCATTTTTTCGAGAAAGCAGAACCGCTAGTACTGACGTACAGAGTGCGCTGCGCCCGCTAGCGGTGTGTGTGTGTGATTTGGAGACGTCAGACCCTGCTCGTGTCCGGCCAACATAACGTCCAGACACCCAAAGTTTCCTGGTTTGGATCCGTAAAAAACACGCACGAAAATGCGCATCGTATGACCGTTTTCGCGAATTCCGTGAATAAATCCGTCAATGCGTTCGGACGCACTTTTTTACGTTCGCGTGTAAAAATGCTTTCGTTTGACCCTAGCCTAACTTGCTGTCTCTCTGTTGTTTTTTTTTTGCTCTCTCTCTCTATGCTGTCTCTTTTTCTCCGTGTGTATTGATTTCTTGTCCTCCCGGTCTCTGCAGTAGCTGGGAGTGCAAGAGTTACAGATTGGAATGGCACTCGGCCCCGCCCTCCTAAATTACTATTAAAAATATTATGCAACATTCTGATAGTACATCTTGAAGGAAAGACTCATAAATAGTTATTTGTTTTGCACAACCTCTTTATTGAAGTTAAACAATGCATTTAAAAGAATTATAACAATATTTTTGTGACGATATAAACAGTATTGCAGGATGCACAGACAGCTTCTTATATTGGACTGGCAAATAAAACAATAAGATAAGCTTTTGACCGGCTGGGTGGAGTATAGGTAACATAACTGCTCTGCGTGGAGAGAACCTGTGGAGACATGGGTTCGATCCCGACGAGCACCTCTCCAGTAAGTGTCCTTGGGCAAGACACCTAACGGTACATACTCGCCACCCAGGACATACTTGAAAACGAGAGAAATCTCAATGTATCCTTCCTGGTAAAATCCTTTCTCAAAAAATAAAATATATTAAAAAAAGGTATCTTTGTATCCTGAGTATTTCATCATTTGAACTTCTGGACTAACTCGGCTTCTACTATCTACCGCTATATATTTTTTTGAAATAAGAGCAGTACTCACCTCTGGATTTCTGTTTATCACTCTTGTCATAGATACATAGCTTTATTTATTTATAAAAGTATTTTACCAGGAAGGATACATTTCTCTTTGACAGAGAAATGAAAAAAGGTAAGAAATATTTTGCTGCTTTTCCTTAATTGGTGAACTGGTTTCTATTCTTTTTCTCACAGTTTAAGCTATTGTTTTGCAGTGACTCATATAGTTTGTTTTTGGACATTTTGTGTAAATTTGTTTCACAATGAGATGAATCATTCGTACCCCATGGGCTTTGTTCTTTTTTATTAACCATACTTTACCCAATTTAGAATTTATTATAAACCTCCCTTATCCTTTTGTTTGAATGCATCCATCCTGGTTTTTACTATAAACCACTTCTTCTCTTATGTTTAGTTTCATTGACACCATATAGAGAGTCTCCATTTGTAAGCTACAAGTGCATTGAGAGTCATTGGTTGATCGGGGGTTGCACGACCTCTGCAAATCTGATTGTAACCCTGCAAAGCTGTGCAGTGCAATCTGACAGCCACTGGACAGAAGGAGGCCCTAACCTTAGAAAGACTATCAAAGCCTGTAGAGACAGCTGGGGTGAAGAGTAGGGGACCGAGCATGCCATGAGGCACCTGGCACACCATGAGTAATTGAGTTAATTTGGTCATGTGGGCTGGAGTGATCATTTATATGCATCACCAAACACCTTAATTTCCTACTCAATCCTTTCTGAGAGAAAAACTTGATGACAGAATCCTAGTGATTACTGGCTTTCTGGAATAGCTGCTGATCTCTTACCATTATGAAAATTAGCCCATGGAGTTTATTCCCTAAGCTACGTGCATCGGTGCACCTGTGCAGAATATCATTTAAGATTTTTTTTCTGCATGACATTTCCATGTTTAAATCAAACACTGTATACTATACAAGTCATGGTCAGCAGCATCACTTCTATCCAATTATGTAACCAGCAAATGTGAAAGCTTATTTTACAGTAGGAACAATGACTGATTTGTTCAAGGTTATCCTTGAAAGCCTACTCCCTTTGATATCGTATATATGTTATCAGACATGAATTTACGAATAATCATAAAAGTAGACCTATTCGGGCATTTCTTCCCACATTATGTTGGGTTATCCCAATGGCCCATTTTACTTCTCAATCTGGACTCCTGTATTCACTAGTCTAATTGTGCACTTTGTAATTGTACAATTCTAAAAGGCCTGAAAAATTGTCAGGATTCTCAGCACCTACGTATCACAAGGTTTTCTTAAAAACTAGGTAGAAAAAGGTACACAAGAGAGTAGTCAGAGAACAAGCTGAGGTTGAGGAAAACAGATCACGTAAGGGAGAAGACAAAACTGAGTCAAAGGCAACAGAGGTATACTTAGGTCAGCCGGAGCTGTGTCAAGAAATTCGAACGTTAAGGCTAGGGTCAGACGAACGCAGTTTTAACGTGCGTTTAGCCGCACAAAATCACGGCCGTGCTAGCAGCAAATGACGTCCAATGCCGGGGAACACACGACGAACGGCCGCACGAAAGTTCGTCCGTGCAACGCAAGTGGCAAACGAACGCATTTTTTCGAGAACGTCAAACCGCTACTACTGACGTACAGAGTGCGCTGCGTCCGCATAGCGGCGTGTTTGCGTGATTGGGAGACGTCAGACGCTGCTAATGTCCGGCCAACATAACGTCCAGACACAAAAAGTGTTTTATTGATGATCCATACAAAATCACGGACGAAAATGCGCATCGTATGACCGCTAACGCGTATATTTGGTGAAAAAATACGTCCGTTCGTTCGACCGCACTTTTCCATGGACGACGCGAAAAATGCATTCGTCTGACCCTAGCCTTAGCAAACAATAGGAGCGTGCTGATGGATTAAGACAGAAACCAGAGTAAGGCAATGATTTTTGGCCAGAGCTGAGATTATATAGTGTGGGAATGATGCCCATAGACTGGCATAAATTATGAGCACCAGTATATAAATTAAGAAAGTGAAGACACCACACTACCGGAATAGAAAGATTGATAGAAATGTTCCCAGCCAATGGGAAAAGGCTTGCATAGCTTTCTCTCTTCTGCGGTTCCCCATTGTTGGTCAGTTGTCTTCTGGCCCAGGGTTTTATTATTTTCTAAGAAGAAAGAACTGTGAATGCATGCAAGGGAACTGTGTATAGAAGATAAGCAGATAGTTGGTGGGTAGCAAAAGAACTAGGGCTGGTACTGATTACATTTTTCGTGTTCGATTAATCGTTTTTTAATGGATTATATCGATTAATTTCAGTTCATTATAACGCACATACAGATCCAACTACTTTTAGCTGATCTGCTTGGGTCTTCGGTCTGGGCCCTGGCCCTTGGGTCTTTGCATGCTGCTGTAGGCTCGCCCAGGGCCCCAGGAAGCCAGTACAGCTCCGGATTAATTAATCGTTCATTTTCACAGCCCTAAAACAAATAATTATTAAATAACCAAGAGCTCCTGTATCAAATGTAGTAGTCTGTCATAATGCTGTCATGATGTGAACCCGACACCTACAAAGTGACCGGTTTGCCCCTCATTTAGATGTGTAGCCATGACTTTCTATTCCATGTAAATACTATATGGCTGTAGCTCAGTTACAATTTAACAAACGTTGACCCAATGTTGTAAACAGCAGCACACCTATCTCTTTCCTGAAAAACATCCACATCTGGTAAATTACCACTGACTGCGCCGATAACACCTGTCATCTCGCAAGATGCTCTTTACAAGCTGAAATCTTCAGAAAAAAACACCAGCTGGTCACATATAAACCACCTTAATTGTCATTGATGCCATCAATTAGACTTACTAAAAAAAGAATATCGTTTGCGATGGTTTGCCTTTAGACCCAGGACGTCCATGCACTCGGTAGTTTTATAAGGATAAAATAGGTAAATGAAACTTGTGAACCGAAGCAAAGCATATGTAGCGTTTTTGCTAAATAAATAGATGGGGAATAAAACGGAGGTGCCAGCAATAAAAACAATTAAGACAAAATACACAGGATTATGGCTTTCCTCAACAAATGGGAATAAAGGCAGACACATAATAATTTAAATATAAGATCACCAGCTAAGGGAAACGTAGACAGTAAACAATGTTTTTTATCAAACGACCTCATGGTTATATGAACTGCTAAATATTATTTTTAAGTATATTTTATTAAATATGAAATGGTCCAGCCACACATAATCTCACATAGACCAGTGTTTCCCAAACTTGTCCTCAAGTCCCCCTAACAGGCCAGATTTTAAGGATTACCTTCGGGGAAACACAGATTTATTTTAGTTTGTCTATTGGTATAGAAGTGTTTAAATGTCAATTTTTATAAAATAAAAAAACTCTAAACATGCAAGTCCCTTTAAGGATCACCTTGGGGAAACACAGACTGAATCCTGCAATTAATGAGCAGCAAATCATATCACCTGTGCTGTGCTTCAGATATCTGGCAAACCTGGCCTGTCAGCAAGTTCTGAGGACAGGTTTGCGAAAGACTGACATAGACAAACAGAATACATATAACGTCATAAGAATCAGATCATAAGGATAAATAAATGGTATAAATTATTTAGCTTAATGAATATACGGTTTTATCGGTTAAAAATTACTACATGTTCTGGCATCTGCAATAATGTAAGTGTAAAAGAGTAAGATAAATCCAACCTGTCTTCGGAAGAAATAGCTCAGTAGGTTAATGCACCAACTGCAGACAGCTTACATTTTTTGGAGAAGTCAGAAATTATCCAAATCCCTTGCATTTGGCTGGAGGGAGGGGGAGAAAGAAAAATACATTTAGGGCTTAAATTCCCTGAAGTTGTAGTGTCAAAGTGGCTTAAGCTTGCCAGCATGTCCCTGTAAATTGCCACCAACTGCCATCATCAGTACCCTATGGTGTAAATGTATAGAACAGAAACATTGCTCTGGGTTATTGTATGAAATGGAGATTGGAGAGCGCAAAAGGAAGACTTTTTCTCTCCAGGCTGCGATAAGATGAGAGATCATGCAATTTTATATCTGCATCAGAATAAGACAATGTCAATGTACATATGCTCATACATGTCACATATTTAGTGTGTGCGCGCATTATTCTAATTACTTATGAGTCTTTGTAGAATTTGGAAAATAATGCTCTTTTTATGTAAGTTACTTAAAAAAATAGTTGCATAGGTTGAAATAAAATCTTCATATTTCATACTAAATTTTGCAGACGTCAGCCTATATTACTACACTGTAAACGAACAAGCAATTTACAAAACTAACTGGTAAATGTGAACTCTAGGGTTAAATACCTATGATATTAGGACCCAACAATTATTTTTTGAGTGTAAGTAAAAAATTTTTAAAAGGGTAAAATATTTAGTATGCTAACATTGAATGCTACTTTACAAAGAACCTGCTGTACTTTGTGTATGTCATAACTGATTTGCTACCTGAATATGTGCCCTATTCTCTTATTTCTTAAATAACACTTCCCACTGTACATTGTTCCCACCAGGTTCCTATATAACTGAAATATGGGGGTGTTAGATAATCTGCAGTGCCTCTGTGCAAAAATAATCCATGTCATTCTCAGATCTGCCAACTTTGTCAGGTCTGAGTTTGGGAGAGTGGAGGTGGCTGTTGAGAGGGAGTGCTCATGATGAAAATTGTGCGACACTGACTCTGTACTCATCCTCAAAAGAGGGCGAGTCATCTCATTGTGCATGCACACCATAATGACAGGCTTCCTAGCTGGGCAGCCAATCAGAGCTGGTCATCCATGAGTGCTGCATTAGCACTTGGGTATGGGCTTACATGGCCCTGATTTTTAAATATTTAAGCAACACAAGTGGGTAGGGAACTCACTGTAATATTTGCATATGTAATTACTAACCAAATCATATGCCAGTGTTCAAATTGTCTGGTGACCGTTGAACTGATTGAGTCAGTTGGCAGTTGGCCTCTCTGTGAGTAACGGTCATTTCAGCAGCTCTGCCATATTATAATAAAACCGGCAGCACGTTTATCCTTATTTCTGCACCCAAAAGTCATTTGCACAAACGCCTCAGCTTGCACAAAAACAAAACCTTACACTCATGGGGTATTTTCCCACAGTGTTCCTGAAAACCAGTTGACAGTAAAGGGCTAGCGATGATCAGTAAAAATTAGGAAAAACTGTGTCACATAGAAACAAAGAAAATGTCGGCAGATAAGAACCTTTCGGCCCATCTAGTCTGCCCAATTACATGGATAATTTACCTGGATTTCTCTTTTGTTTAGGATAGTCTTATGCCTATCCCATACCTGCTTAAATTCAATCACTGTTTTGGCCTCTACCACTTCAACTGGAAGACTGTTCCATGTATCCACCACCCTCTCAGTAAAATAATGCTTCCTGATGTTACTTTTAAACCTTTGCCCCTCTAATCTAAGACTATGTCCTCTTGCTTTGCTACTTTGTTTCCTTTTAAATATACTCCCTTCCTCTACCGTGTGGATTCCCTTTACGTATTTAAATGTTTCTATCATATCTCCTCTGTCTCGTCTTTTTTCCAAGCTATACATGTTAAGATCATTAAGCCTTTCCTTGTAACTTTTCTCCTTCAAGCCGTACACCATTTTAGTAGCCCTTCTCTGAACTCTCTCCTATGTCTATATCCTTCTGGAGATACGGTCTCCAGTACTGCACACAGTACTCCAAGTGAGGTCTCACCAGTGCTCTGTACAGTGGCATGAGCACTTCCCTTTTCCTACTGCTAATACCTCTCCCTACACAACCAAGCATTCTGCTAGCATTTCCTGCTGCTCTATTACATTGACTACTTACCCTTAGATCCTCTGAAATAATAACCCCTAAATCCCTTTCCTCAGATGTTGAGGTTAGGACTGTATCAAATATTCTATATTCAGCCCTTGGGTTTTTACGCCCCAGGTACTTATGCACTTATCCACATTAAAAGTCAATTGCCACAGCTCCGACCATTTTTTTAGTTTACCTAAATCATTTGTCATTTGGCTGATCCCTCCAGGAACGTCAACCCTGTTGCAAATCTTTGTGTGATCAGCAAAAAGACATACTTTACCATTAATACCTTCTGCAATATCACTAATAAAAATATTAAAGAGAATGGGTCCAAGTACTGACCCCTGAGGTACCCCACTGGTAACAAGACCTTGCGCCGAATAAACTCCATTTACCACAACCCTCTGTTGCCTGTCACTCAGCCACTGCCTAATCCATTCAACAATATTGGAATCCAAGCTCAAAGATTGCAATTTATTGATAAGCCTTCTATGCGGAACAGTATCAAAAGCCTTACTGAAATCTAAATAATCAATGTCTACTGCACCACCTGTGTCTATTATTTTTGTTACCCAATCAAAAAAAATCAATAAGATTAGTTTGGCATGATCTCCCTGAGGTAAACCCATGTTGTTTCTGATCCTGTAATCTATGTGTTTTTAGATGTTCAACAATCCTTTCCTTTAACATGGTTTCCATTAATTTCCCCACTACTGACGTAAGACTAACTGGCCTATAGTTCCCCGATTCCTCCCTATAGGCCAGTTAGTCTTACGTCAGTAAGAAACTTAATGACTTGGCAGGTCTGCATACTTGAACGTAGGTACTAAGGAGTATGGTGTGAAGGATCCCTCCATTAATGCAAAATGTAATAAAGTAAGAAACTGATCTTGATAGTAGTTTAATTATTTTAAATCTTGGCAGTCACATCCCTCCTCAGATTATTTCAGGTTCCACAGCAGTGATTTCATTGCTCAGTGAGGATCAGCATAGGAGTCAAACAGTGTTGGTGTCTTTGTCTGGATTTGAAATCAGCACAATTTAAATAAAAGTTGGTTAGTTTGTATCTGAGCAGCACACTATAAATACAGGTAATTCCATAACATGAACAAAAGACAGAGACACAGTATGAAATTAATATGCAATTCTGATTTTCGCTTTATAGGCCAATAGTCATAGGTTAATGGCAGTAATCTTTTTTTCCTCTAATTGGCTTAGTTAACGGCAATTTTCCGGTGGAACTATTGCAATGAACTATTACTTTGGTCTGACATCATACAGAACATACGCTCCAGCTATACATCATTAGCTCTCCTAGAAGGTTTTCTGAGACAGTCCAGTGCTCACGTAAGGGGATGGGCAGGTCACTGCCCAAGCATGGTTAATGCTAGCAATTATTACACATCTGAATTGCAAGTTTTGCGCTTTTCCATTGTGTATCAGGTCATAAGCTGTTATAGAACTAATTTTTTCGCACATTTTGCACCTTTACTACAGTCATTTCACAAAGCATCATATAAAATCAACGCCATATGTTTTGCATGATGTCATATGCATGGGTATTGATAAACAACATTCTACTCAGTACTTTCTTGGTAACTGTTGCAATAATAAAGAACGTGATGACGTTAATGCCTTCATAACAAAAAAATGACAGCATAACATTTGTTTGAAACATAAGCTGGACAGCAAGCCCATAGACATAGGATGGCACAGCTACTCGGTTTTAGAACTTGCAACACAAGTGTATTGGTTTATTTGCCCTTTACGGACATACTGCGGATATAGGTTTTGGATAGCAAATAGCAACCAAAAGTAAAACGGATCTGTGTTGGCATAATAATCACATACAGCAAGTACCATTCCTAGTAACTGTATCATACAAGGCTTCACAAACCGCCAATGTAGCCTTCGGACCCTTGCTGCCGACAGTCGTGCTATGCCTTCCTCATGGCAGGCAAACTTCTATGCTGCACGATGACATAAGACTCCCTGTGGCTTTCTGGCCCCCTTCCAACCCACTTCCCTTCCCAGCAGTCTGTGACATTGGTGGCAAAAAGTTGTTGCAGTGTGAGGAGTCTCATGGCTACTGCTGTGCTGGAAGCAGGCAATAGGACTATATCTGCAATACCTCTACACAGATGTAGAACAGAGTATGAGACGACATAGAAGTCTGTTTCTGCTTGTGATGAAAACGAGTATGGATCAAAGTATATTTACCACTGACCAGTTTTCCCTTTCTCAGTACATCTACACGATTTGTTAATTTTATGTCTGTGTTTTGTAGTCCTATCCACTGCACAGTGCTGCGGAATATGACGGTGTTTATAAATAAATAGTTGTAATTCTAATTAAGAGGAATTCCACGGTAAAATGAGTATTTGAGCAGACAATGGAAATTTAGGGATTAATGTCTTTTTATGTTGATACATTCTCAATTGTTAAACCAATTCATTGTGTAAACACAATGGATGAATACCCCAAAAAAGAAAGATTGTTTTTTGCCCTAATCAAAACTTCCTGGAAGTATATGTAAATATGCAGCGCATGGAACTCTGATAGCTAAACACACTATGTAGTATGAAAATGTTCTAGTTTCTTAATTTTTAACGTCAGAATAGTTCTTTCATAACCTAGTTTTGAAAATAAAAATCATATTTTTAAAACTATCCCTTTTCATGACTGCTGGGTTGTACAGAGCTGCTATTAATACATAAGCAGGACATTTTGTGCTGACAAGGTCATTATGACCAGACTTTGACAATTTATAAATACATTTATCCTTAAGGGCAAAACACCAGTTTAACAAAAGTTTGCTCTTTTTTTTTTTTTTTTTTTTTATAAAGATAAAATTAAAATAATGAAAAGTACAGCTTTATATCTTCCAAGGATGTCCAAGAGGTCAAGCTGAGCACTATTTTTCACCAAAGGGGTTATTCTGAGAGAGCCGATCTAGCCCCGAAATTGTACCGAACAGGGAATTTCCTTCTACGTTGCAATTTCGTGGCCATTCGTCTATTCAGAAAGCAGACAGTTTGCCACGTTTTGCCAAATTGCCAGCAAAATATGGTGCCTGTTCGACGGCAGTGAAATCTCCCTCATAGAGAAGCAATGGTTAATCTATTCAGAGAACACCAAACAGCAGAGAAATGTCAGAGAAATGCCCTGCTGTTCATTGGTTTCATTCGGCAGTATTATTCATGTGAATCCCATAGGCTTCAATGTTAAAAATATTCCTGTATTTAACCAGTATCTAATAAACTGCTTATTTTTTTTAATTAGCCGTAAAAAGTCTCAAATTTTTTCTATGATTTTCCTGGCATTTTCTGCCAAAAAATGTTTTCAAATTTTTTTTTTTAAATCGCGTTATTTTTTTTTTTATTCTGTAACAGACCTTTTTATTATTATTCATAGGATCTTTTGTGTTAATTCCAGACATTTTCATCTGGTAGTTTTTTGCAAGCAGCATTTCAGATTTGAAACTTGAAATATTTTTTTACCCAGTTCCTCGGCCTGTCGACTTTTTCTGGTGGCTGGTCGGCGCTGTGTTCGGCAGATTGTCGGCTTTTTCTGGACGCATTCGCGGCAGCTTTTCGGATAGGATTACTGCGAATTTAAAAAAGAAAACCGCCGCAAAACCACTGAAATTATTGTATGTTTCGATAAACTGCTTCCAATAATGACAGCGGGTTTTGCAGTGTTTATTTTAAACAAATTTGCAGCAGTTTTTCCCTGCACTTCGGGGACCCCGAATTCACCACAGTGTTGAGGAATTTGATTTCCCCAAGTCAGGCCTGGATTAAGATCTCTATGGGCCTGGAGCTGAAGATTTTGGTGGGCTTTTTTTGTAATTTAGTGAAATGAAAACATATTTTTGGTTATTTAATAGTGCAGGTATGGGTATATCTAAGCAGGCAGATACTGTGTGATTAATTTTTCATTCAGATTTCAGTCATTTAAAGAGTGCATTTTTTTCCCCCCATTTTATCATCCAAACCTCTGTGGTTATATGTTCTATAGGGCATCCTTGTAAAAAAAAAAAAAAAAAAAATGGGAACCTGTTACTGCATTTTTCTGAGAAAATATAAAATTTTAAGAAAAAAATGAAAAAAAAAAAATAGAGATATTTCCCTTGTGTTTTGGAACATGTTTTTTTACGAATAATGTGACTATGTATAAAACACTGACCTTGCTCCCAGCGTGGGAAATGAGAAGGTGAGTAATGGCGGTGATATTGCTAATTTTATACGTGACAAATGGATAATGCCAACGCTTTGGAACTAAAATTAAATAAAGGTTTTCTATTTATATTTTACATGGTCAGGTTTGGTATTCATGCAAAGGCCAGACTCTGCCCTGTCCAATGACACCGCATTTGACCTTGTGAGGTGTAAAGATTAGTGATCTAACGTTCCCCCAGTGCTCTTCACTGCAGTGCGGTAGTTTAGGTTTTCAGGTTTTAGGTTTTTGATGATACAATCCATTGTCACGAATTGTTACATCACCCATCACCTCCACACTTGTTGGTGACATGAGAAATGTGATGGTTAGTTAGTGCAGCATCATTGTCTACTTTATAAATGAAAAGTGTGGCTGGCTGGGTGGAGTAGAGGTAACATCACTGCTCTTCATGGAGAGAGCCTGTGGAGTCATGGGCTTGATCCCAGTGAGCAACCTCTCCAGTAAGTGTCCTTGGGCAAGATACCCAACAGTACATACTCGCCACCCAGGACATACTTAAAAACGAGAGAAATCTCAATGTATCCTTCCTGGTAAAATCCTTTCTCAAAAAAAAATAAAAAAATATTGCAGTTGGAAAGAAATAGTAAATATTTATTATTTTGTTTTATTTAAAACCTGGTCATGTTTGGTATCATTGGAAAGGTCATGCTCTGGCCTTTCCAGTGATACCTCACTTGTCTCTGCAGCTGGGTCCAAATCCCATGGGTCCAAATCCAAAATGCAGACATACAGGGTTATTCAGAGATCGTGAAAAGCAGGAGAATGACTGGAGAATGAAAAATTCTAGGTCAAAATAGCCAAACCAGAAAAATTCTCCCTTTCATCTCACTTTCCAACTCGGCTATTTTGACCGAGAATTTTTCATTCTCCAGTCATTCTCCTGCTTTTCACGCTCTCTGAATAACCCTGATAGTTATCCTTTCTCTGGGCCTATTCTGAGGCTTGGGCCTGGAGCTGCTGCTCCATCTGCCCCTATGTTAATCCAGCCCTGCCCAAAGTGTGGGGAACGAGAGAGTGAATTGTCGGTGACATGTCGTGTTCTCTGAATAACCCCTCAAGAATTGTAATTTCCATGTGGCCCATACACTAACATTTTTGAGGTGTTGCAGTGTGAGGTACGGAGCTATAAAGTTTATGGTCAAACTTTGATAGTTTCCAATAAATTTGAATGTTTTAGCAAGTTGCTAACCTGCTTCAATTTGTTTTTACATTTTTTGGTGAATTGTATTTTTTAAAACTTATTGAATTTTTTCTCATTGTCATTATAGTAGATAAGGTTAAGTGGATAATTATGGGGGTTATTCAGAGAGATCCGAAATGTAACCGGACACTGAATTTCAGCGAACGGGGACATGTCGGGGCCATTCGTCTATTCAGAGAGCAGGCAGTTCGCCAAATTCTGGCGAATTGCCTGCACATACGGTGCTTGTTCGAGGGCAGTGAAATCCCCCATAGAGAAGCAATGCTTCGTCTATTCAGAGAACAACGAACAGCAGTGAAAAGTTGCCGAAATGCCCTGCTGTTCAGTGGTTTCATTCGTCAGGTTTATTCAGGCAAAACCCATATGCTTCAATGTTAAAGATACTCCCGCTTTTATCCAATATCTAATAAACGGTTTAATATTATTATATTCTGCAGTAAAAAGTCTCTTTATAGATGTTTTTAGGATCCTTTAGGCATTTCTTGGACAACCTTTTTTTTTTTTAAAGCGTTTTTTCTGTAACAGACCTTTTTATTATAGGATCTTATATGTTTATTGCAAACAGCGTTTCAATTTTGACACTTTTTTTTTACCCCATTCGTCAGCTTGTCGTTTTTTTCCGGCAGCTGCTCTGCGCTCTGTTCGGCGGCTTATCTGCATTTTCCGAAGGTGTTCGTGTTTTTGCGGCGGTTTGAGTGATCCGATACTTTGGATCGGATGCGTTTTTTCGGCGGGTTTTCCCTGCACTCCAGGACTCTGCGGTGAATGCTGAATTCACCGCAGGGTGAGGAACTTTGATTCCCTGAAGTGCAGGGAACGAAAGAGCACCGAAATGTCAGCGACATTTTGGTGCTCTCTGAATGGGTGAAAAGCTTAAGGGGTTATTCATTTACAGAACATACAAAGGGTATATAAAAAATATTGCCTTATTAATTAAATATCTAGTAAACCTTTTATTATTTTATTCTGCTGTAAAGCGTCTATTTCTAGAATTTTTAGGATCTTTTAGGCATTTTTCTGGATTTTTTTGGCCAAATTCTTTTCCTTTTTTTTTAAATGTTTTTTTCAATTTCCCTCAACAGACTTTTTTTATTATCATTTATAGGATCTTATATGTAAATTCCAGACATTTTTGTTGTTTAGTTTTTTTGCAAACAGCGTTTCAATTTTCAAGCGTACTATTTTTTTTTCCCACCACATTCGTCTGCTTGTCAGGTTTTTCCGGCAGCTGCTCTGCGCTGTGATCGGCGGCTAGTCGGGTTTTTCCGATGTGTTTGGTGGGGTTTTTGCAGCGGTTTCTGCGGGTTTTCGGCGACTGTTCGGCGGGTTTGCGGCGAGTTTTCCCTGCACTACGGGTGGCCCTGAGGTGCTTGCTGAATACACCGCAGGGTCGGCGTACTAGAATTGCTGAATCGCCCCAAAGTGCGGGGAAGGAAAGGTCACCGAACGTGCGTTGACTTTTTGGATCTCTCTGAATAACCCTGTAAATTTGTTTCGATGGATGAATCAAAACCACACAGAATGTTGTTGGTGAACTGCCTCCAATACTAAATAAATAGGGCAGGTGATACATAGAGAATAGAACACATGAGCACAGGCCTCAAAGTTTCCACTCGCCTACTCGCATTTGGCGAGTGGAAATTACAGGAGGGCGAGGAAGTGCAGATGCAGGCAGGGCAGGATAAGGGTTAGGTGGGGCAACTAGTGGCGAGTAACTCTTAAGGCTGGCTACTAGTAGCTTGGGACTTGAAATTTTGAGCCCTGCGATGAACTCACTAAATCAGAGATATCTCAAGAATGTAAGCACATCAGTTAACGGGATATTTTTTAAGATACTTGAAAAAGGAAAACTTTGAGGAAGTGGAGAAACAGGGGAGTTCAAGGTGGAAATGTAGTGAGATTGAAATATGACGGTTTTGTGCGTGAAGCTAAAAAGGATTTAAAAGATCGGAGTTGCAGAAAGAATTGCTGTGGTATGAAGCTGCGCATGGCCATAGGACAAATTCAAGGATAGGATGGATACATAGAAGTGGTGAATATAAGTAAATGGTGATGTAATGCTATGAATACATGAGGCGCAGATTGTCATGTATGGAGGTACATGCACAATGGGTTTCTTTCTTATCATTACCCTACCTTATTTTCTTGTGCTCAACTAGGTGATCTGTTTTGGTTTTACTTTATTATACCATGGATGGAGAAAATATATAGGACTCTATTCCTGTTCTGGTCTACCAGAGCTATTGCGATCTTCACAGAACCATTAAATTCTATGGAGTTGCTAAGCTTACAACAGCTCTAATTAAGTCCATACCAAGGTTGAAATAGGGCCCAAAATGTGCAAATGAAAGCAGAGAGGATATGGCAGTTGTTCCTAAAATTATATATGGAATTATTATATATAAACATTTTCAATTTCACTTTCTTCCCATTGCTCACTGAATGGATACATTGGATAGTGGTCTATGTAAAGTATGGGGGAAAAAGTCGAAGCCAGTATATAGTTTTAATTCAGTCATTGGTCACAGAGTCATGGTTAACCCCAAAAGTACCAGACTCTGCCATATCAATACAGGGGTATTCATGTTATAGAAAAGACAGAGCAAAGAGAGGAGGGGGAATTGTTATTTATGTTTAGGAGTCCATAAAGTTCACCCCCTTACAGACTTCTAGCTCTCCTGTCACCTTTGATTTCCTCTCTGGTATAATTGAGATCCCATTCAGTAAATCAATCATTGTTGCTGGATTCTATCATCCACCGAGCTCTCCAGTGCACTCCATCTCTGACATATCTCAAATCCTTAATAACCTACTTGCCCAAAACCAAAAAAGTGAACTGCTGGTCCTCGGCGATTTTAATACAGATTGGCTAAATCCTAAAAACAATAAACACTGCTCACTGTTTAAAACTTTGCAGCTAACTCAATTAATCTCCTCCCCCACTCGCATTAATATGAAAAGCCCTAACCATACCTTGATGGACTGGATTCTCTCCTCATCTCCTGATAGAATACAGGAGGCAAGCGTTCTTGCTAATAGCTTTAGTGACCATTGTCTAGTGTACTGTGTGCGCAAAATAAATGCCATGAAATCTCCCCCAAAGGTAATAACCACCAGGTCTTTCAAGAAATTTATTCTTGAATCCTTCCTAAGTGATCTCAAACAGCTCCCCTGGTACAGACTAAACCTAATCCCAGACCTAGACTGTGCAGTTGAATACTTTCAGTCTGAGCTCCTGCAAGTCTGGAATTCCCATGCCCCGCTGCGTAAAGTGCGAGTAAAAGGGACCCATCTCCCCTGGGTTACAGCTGATCTTACACTAACGTACCAGCTTAGAGATTCACTATGGTCAAATTTCAAGAGTACTGGTTCCATAAACGATCACTAGGAATACCGAAAATGCCGGAATGCATGCACAAAACAAACAAAAATGGCTAAAGCCCATTACTTCAATGAAAATCTAAACAATAACATATCAAACCCTAGAAACTTTTGGAGAACCATAAGTAACATACAAGCACCCCCAGTCCACTCCCAGCCAGCTGCTGTCAAAGTAAACAACCAAACCCTGCAACACCCCCTAGATGTAGCAAATGCCTTTAATGATTATACTGTTGGATGCGCCACCACTTTGATTGCCAAGCTAGGAAATGACATGCAATCAGAGAGGCCTCATGCAGGTCAGGCCCCTCCAACTGTGCAAAGTCCCTGTATCAGACAGGAATTCAGTTTTAGACCAGTGCCTGTCAGTGTCGTTACTAAACTTCTCCGTAAGCAAAAAATGAAATACCAGTCTGGACCTGATCAAATACCAGCAATGCTGCTGAAAATCAGTGCGTCAGCAATTGCAAATCCTGTCACAACCCTAATCAATGAATCACTGGCGACTGGATACATAACCAAACTCTGGAAGACTGCGACAGTGGTACCTATCCATAAAAGTGGTGACAGTACTTTGGTATCCAACTACCGTCCGATATCATTGCTCCCTGCAATGTCAAAAATTTTGGAAAAATGCGTCTACACACAATTACGTGATTATTATCAATATTGGAACTACTTAACCCCGGATCAATCAGGCTTTCGTCCAAATCACTCAACTACAACCGCCCTTTTAAAAGTCTGCAATGATATCCAAGCTAGGATGGAACAAGGAAACCTAACTGGAGCCATCTTCCTTGATTTTGCCAAGGCCTTTGACACAGTAGACCATGGCATCTTGTTAGAAAAACTTAAAAACTCTGGCATTGGTGATCGCACGCTAACCTGGTTTCAATCATATGTATCCGACCGATCACAATATGTGTCAATTTCTGGCAGCTCCTCCCTCTCCCTCCCAGTCACTTGCGGTGTACCCCAAGGCTCAATACTAGGCCCCCTGCTATTCACAATATTCATAAATGATCTGCCCAACGTCTGCAAAGCCTCAGCTGTACATATGTACGCAGATGACACTGTACTCTATACCAGCAAACCAAATCTCCCGCAGCTGGAGGCCATGCTGCAAGAACAATTCACAGAGGTAGAAAAGTGGATCAAACACAACAAACTTTTTTTAAATACTGACAAAACTGTAACAATGCTCTTTGGAACAGCACCTAAACTACACAAATTGCAAAATCCCCATCTATGTGTTGGGACAAAATCAAATGGCACGCTGACCACAGTCACTTCTCTGAAATATCTAGGTATGTGGTTGGACCCTAATCTATCCTTTGGCCCCCACATCGAAAAACTCTCATCTAAACTTTACCCCAAACTAGGTGCCCTGTACAGAAACAAATCCTGCCTGAGCCCCGTGGTAAGAAAGCAGAATGTACAACAAATGCTTATGCCGGCTATTGATTACGGAGATGTAGTGTATGCAGCGGCCCCGCAAACACACCTTCAGAAACTTACTACATTGTATAACTCATTCTGCCGCTTTGCATTACAATGTAACTACATGACCCACCATTGTGACATGTTAAAAGAGCTAAACTGGCCATCACTGGAGTCTAATAGCACCCTTCACCTTTCCAGCCTGGTGTTTAAGAGCATTTCTGGGAAGCTGCCACCCTACCTGAATAGACTGCTTCCCCCAGCAGCTCCCTCATTCTACAACCTCCGATCTAGGACCAGCACCTTACTTAAAAATACCACAATACAAAAAGACAGTGGCTCGGTCCTCAATTTCCTACAGAGCACCACAATTATGGAATAACCTCCCAGACACCATCAAATCTTCCCCCAGTCTTAAGTCACTCAAGAGCTCCTTACTAACATACTTCAATACAGAATGCACCTGTAAACATGTAACATAATGACTATTTCCTACATATTTATTTTCTGTTAATCTGTATATTTGTGTTGTTTTTTAATATCTTGCATTGTATTACTTTGTATTTCTGTAACGCTTCAATGTTCTTGAACCCAGGACATACTTGAAAACTAGAGAAATCTCAATGTATCCTTCCTGGTAAAATCCTTTATAAATAAATAAATAAACTGGTCAGTTAGCTAAGTCTCATGGAAAAGAACTCTTTCTAAAATTGTGTCATTAGTCTCCAAATGATAAACTTGTTTTGTGCATGAACAATGAAATGACTGGCACAGTATATCTGGTATCAAAAGAAATACACAACTATATTAAACAAATATATATATAAAAAAGAAATATATATGGTCGATATAAAAAATAAAAATTACATGGATAATTACTTTTGCTTGAACTCTGTCCATAAAACAGCAACCTTTACATCCAACATTAGCTGACACGGATTAATGAAAGAACTGAATGAAACAGGCAGAAACCTTATGTTAGTCATTGGAGAATAAGCTTTAGTCCATCTTGCTGTACCACTTCAGTATTCAACAAGGAAAGCTTGATATCCCAAATGTCCCAGCCCCTTCTCTGCCACTGCGACTTAATGTAATGACTATTTATGAAACTAGCAACTCTAAAATGATCATCTAGAGTGAAATAAATACATTTATTTATGTTACAATGTACAACTGCTTTGGGTGCAGGACCAAGGACTTCAAAAGGATTCCATTTTTGAAGATACACTTTCAACAAACCTATGGATATTTGGTTTCCTTGCTACCAGTTCTGTTCTTTTCATACAAAATCAGTTTGTGAACTATAACGTCAATACACATGTCATGCCATGACACTTTTGTTTAGGATAGTGAGACTCTGATTGCAAGACACATTGCTGTAATGTTGACAATCATTCCGATTGTTATGCTCATGGTGTTTTTCACATATATTGGCTATACCTTTCGACGTATTGAATATGGAATTTTCTTCAACTAAAAACTGTAGTAAAAAGTGTTTTAAAAAAATAGATTTTACCATTGCCTCAAATGACAATTGGTGCATTCTGAAGTGAACCCGATAGCTTGGATGATGGGGCTAGCTAATATACACGTAAAATATTACCAATTTGGGTCATTAAAATTTCCATTCATGCAAGTCATTTATAGTTCAACATAGTGAAAATTTCTTGTCTCTTTGAAAGAATGCTCTACTTTCTACCAGATTGAGACTATACGGGATGAAAGTACAGCGTGAGTTATACAGACCTCAAAGATTTCATTACAGATTGTAAACTAATGCAAGGAAATTAATGAGAGTTTCAGGAAACGTCTTATGTTGAGCATCACAATTAGGGATGAGCTGTTCGGGTTCGGACGGTTCGGAGTTCGGCCCGAACTTTGGCAGTTCGAAAGTTCGCGAACTTCGAACTTTTTGGGTGTATTCGGTTCGAGTTCGAAAAAAAAAAGGAAATGCTTAAAAAAATACTAAAAAATCTAGAAATAAAGAGACTCTTTACTGCAGAATATTATAAGCAACTGTTTATTAGATATTGAATTAAAAACTAATGTCTAGGTGCAAAGATTCTCACCTCTAAATTACCTTTTTTTTTTTCCAAACGGCATAACAACAACAGATGTTTTAGTCTGGTCTGATCAATTTGATACATTTTATGTAAAATGAAGGTGTGGGGTGTCTGCTTCTGTTCTGAGTGAGTAATTTCCCTCCTAAGGCTAGGGTCAGACGAACGCATTTTTATGTTGTCTGTGAAAAAGTGCGTTCGAACGAATGGACGCATTTTTTCACAGAATACGTGATAGTGGTCATACTATGCGCATTTTCGTCCGTGATTTTGTACGGATCATCAATAAAACACTTCTTGCATCTGGACGTTATGTTGGCCGGACATTAGCAGCGTCTGACGTCTCCCAATCACGCACACACGCCTCTAGCGGACGCAGCGCACTCTGTACGTCAGTACCTGCGGTTTCACGTTCTCGAAAAAATGCGTTCATTTTCCACTTGCGTTGCGCAGCCGGACTTTTGTGCGACCGTACTTCGTATATTGGCTGTCATTGCCCGGCATCTGCTGCTAGTGCGGCCGTGATTAAGTGCGCCAGAACGCGCGTTCGCACTGCCTCAGTCTGACCCTAGCCTGAAACTTCCTAATATGCTGCATTTAACTGCTGTGTGAAAAAATACAAAATTTCCTCATTGCCCGCTTTTCACATCTAAAGCAATGTTATTTTTCACCTCGGGATTAAACATTCACAGGGTTATTCAGAGAGCGGTGAAAAGCAGGAGAATAACTGGAGAAGTGAAAATTCTAGGTCAAAATAGCCGAACCAGAAAAATTCTCCCATTTATCTCACTTTCCAAATCGGCTATTTGGTCTAGATTGTTCTCTTCTCCTGCCAGTTCTCCTGGCTTTCACCTCTCTCTCAGGGTTGTTCAGAGAAAGGTGAAAACCAGGAGAATGGCAGGAAAAGAGAACAATCTGGACCAAATAGCCGATTTGGAAAGTGAGATAAGGCTAGGATCAGACTAACGCATTTTTCACAGCGACCGTCAAAAAGTGCGTCCGAACGCATTGCCGTATTTTTTCACGGAATGCGCGAATACGGTCATACGATGCGCATTTTTGTGCGTGATTTTTTACGGATCCAAACCAGGAAACTTTGGGTGTCTGGACGTTATGTTGGCCGGACATGAGCAGGGTCTGACGTCTCCAAATCACGCACACACGCCGCTAGTGGACACAGTGCACTCTGTACGTCCGTACTAGCGGTTCTGCGTTCTAAAAACCGAAAATGCGTTCATTTTCCACATGCATTGCGCAGCCGGACTTTCGTGCGACCGTACTTCGTATATTGGCCGTCATTGCCCGTCATTTGCTGCTAGTGCAGCCGTGATTAAGTGCGCCTAAACGCACGTTAAAAATTCGCTAGTCTGACTCTAGCCTAAATGGGAGAATTTTTCTGGTTTGGCTATTTTGACCTAGAATTTTCCAATCTCCAGTCATTCTCCTGCTCTTCACCGCCTGACAGGGTTATTCAGAGAAAGGTGAAACTCAGGAGAATGACTGAAGAGAAAATTCTAGGTCAAAATAGCCGAACTATAAAAATTCTCCCATTTATCTCACTTTCCAAATCGGCTATTTGGTCTAGAATTTTCAATTCTCCTGCTTTTCACCGCCAAAAAATCAGTAAACTTTTTCTGCGTGTCCGAAAATGACTCCTCTTTTCATACAGACTGCCGCCCCAAGCAGTTGTTTATGGATAGATTAACCCCTTAAGGACGGGAGTAATTTTACAACTTCGGCGCTGTTTCGGAAGTAGAAGTTTGCTGAGCTCATTTTGACCATTTTTAAGTCACGTATTCTTATACCACCCAGACAAATTATATATCGTTCTTTCCGGCAGACTCGGCAGATTAATAATATATCATTATTATATGTATATGTCATGCCCTGCCAAAATGCTATAACAAAAAATGTAAAAAAAATTTGAATTTTCAATAAAATTTCAATCTTCCACAGTGTGTAAAGTGTTTTTTTTTTTTAATTTTATTATCCGAGGCTCTGCGGTCATATTCTATTGGGTAGATTTGTTAAAAAAATTAGAACGGTGAACCCATTTTTTTTTTGGGGAGAAATTGCGTGATTTTAGCTAAACCCCCCAAAAAAAAAAAAATCATTAGTGAAGCATCATTGTTCACATTATAATTGAAATGTGAACAATAGTGCTGCATTAAAAAAAACTAAATTTTTTTTTATTATTATATTTATTATTTTTTTATTATTTAATTTATTATTTTTTTATTATTTTTATTTTTACTTTTTTTACACTTTTATTTTACTTTTACCATGGTCATGTTTGATATCATTGGAAAGGCCATGCTCTGGCCTTTCCAGCAATATCATACATGACCCCCTAGCTGCCACCGATCAGGAGATAGGGGGGTTCTTTGAACCCCTTTATCTCCTGCAAGGGATTTCCATGGGAAATCCCTTTGCAGCTAGGGGGTTCCCGGTAAACTGACATCATCGCGCATGGCGCGATGAGTCAGTTGACCGGGGGTGACCCAGAGGTGGGGGCTGCCATCCAAGATGGCGGCCCCCACCGGAAATAGGCCGCGATCGGGCACAAATTAGTGCCCGGTCGCGACCTGGCAGCTAAGGGGTTAACCCCCCATACATCGCTGGAAAGGTCAGGCTGTGACCCTTCCAGTGATGCTGGCCACAGCCGCCGGGGACCAGCGATCGGGAGATAGAGGGATCAAAGGATCCCTCCCCTCCAGGCGCTTCCCCTGCTCCGGCGGGGGGGACGCCTGAAACTGACGTCATCGCGCCACCGGCGCGATGACGTCACAACGCCGGAGGAGGGATCACACTGATCTGACTCCGGGGGAGTCAGAACAGCGTGGGAAGCGACCGGAGAAGGTGAGTATCTCCCGGGGGGGGCTCTAAACGCCAAGGACGTACATTTACGTCCTGCGGCGGCAAAGCCCGCCTAATGCAGGGCGTAAATGTACGTCCTGCGGCGTTAAGGGGTTAAAAGGAAAACTGTTTACCATCATTTGAAACGTCATTTTTTTGTTTTTAAGTGTTTCTATACATCCTAGAAATCCGCCACTTCACGGGCAGGTTATGGGGACTTCCTAGGCACGATATTTGAAGGAATTTTTCGTTTTTATTATTAACCCTTATTTCATGGAAAACTCACTGTCCCTTTAAAAACGTTTTTTTAAAAACTTTATGTCCTTGTTTCCTGTCCCCCAGGGCACTACCCGGACCCCCATACACCTTTTATGGCAAATATCTAGCATATATGCCCTCTTGGAGGGCACTCTAAAAACCGAAATTTTCAGCCCCATTGACTTGCATGGAGTTTGAGTTCGGGTTCGGACCCGAACATATGGAAAGTTCGGGTTCGGGGCCGAACCGAACTCGGGCGGTGTTCGGCTCATCCCTAATCACAATAGCACTCCCAAAGAATATAATTGCTTACTATTTTGAAGAGTGTGTTTATTGTGTGAACCTTTTGAGTTACATGCCACACATAATGAGGGTCAATGGAAACAATTTGGTGTTGCACCGATACCATTTTTTTTAAGACCGAGTACCAATACTTTTTTTCATGTACTCACCGATACCGGAGTACTGATACTTTTATTTAAAGTCCTATGACCGCATTCTAACAAATAATTTAGCATTTTGCTGAAAGCCTGTCCAATTTACATTAACCCCTTAGTGACCGGGCGGTTTTACACAAATCCGTCTTTTAGTGACCGCTGCTGTTTTTACGTTTCTGCGCTGTTAGTGTTTAGGACAAATTTTCCTCTTACTCGTTTATTCGACCCACACATATTATACACCCTTTTTCCCGCCATTAAATGGACTTTCTAGAAATACCATTATTTCCATCATATCGAATAATTTACTATAAAAAAAAAAATGAAATATGAGTAAAAAAATGGTAAAAACACACTTTTTTGTAATTTAATCCCCAAAATCTACAACCACCCAAAAAGACCCCGGCTAAATAGGTTCAAAATTTTGTCCCGAGACTAGAAATACCCAATTTTAACATGCGTTTGCTTTTTAACCCCTTCACTGCTGAGACAGTTCACCTATGTGCGCTGCGCTCATTCTGACCATTTTGTGCTAATTATTTTTAGATGACAGCCTAGGTCCTATTTAATTAAACTCCCCCCAGACAAAAAAAACTTTAAAAAAAAACAACATTTTTTTATTTTATTTAATTTTTTTATTATTATTATTATTATTTTTTTTCTTTTTTTAAAACCAAACCTGGTCATGTTTGGTATCATTTGAAAGGCCATAATCAGGCCTTTCAAATGATGGCAAATATGACCATCCAGCTGCCATGGATCGGGAGATAAAGGGATCCTTAGGATCCCCTTATCTCTACATGGCAGCTAGAGGGTTAACTGGCCCACTGACATCCTCACACATATGGTGAGGTTGTCAGTGGGTGGGGGGGGACCTGGAGGCTTGGCTGACATCCAAGATGTCAGCCCCCCTCCAGGTTTGAATCGCGTTTTGGCGCCGCAATGTGATCCGGCGGCGAAACGGTTAATGCCATACACCGCTGGAAAGGGGAGGCTCTCCCCTCTCCAGCGGTGCAAACGGCATCTCCCTAGCTTCAATGGTTGGGGAGATAGAGGGCTCCGAAGGAGCCCCCCCCTCCCCTCCATTGAAACACATGGGGGCACCTTCTGATGACGTCACCACGCAGCGTGGCGACGTCATCAGCCTCGCCTGCCCATGTAAATCACATGGGCAGGCTTCCTCCCTGCCAGATCGCCGTGGGATCCGACGAGGGAGGCGAGTATCGGGCGGGAGGGGGATTTGGCGCCGCTGACGTACCCTGTACGTCCGCGGGTCTAAGGGAGACCCGAGGACAGGACGTACAGGGTACGTCAGGGGTCATTAAGGGGTTAACATTGAAATGTATGGCAAGACACCCCATTTACCCACTGCACACACCCTGACCATATATATATATATAGTTTATTATTGCAGAGGTCATTTACACATCCCAGCAATTCAAAGAACTGCATCACAGAGCTCATGTGCTACATTCCCCATATGCAGCACAGAATGCTGGGAAAGATATGCAAATGACATCTGTATTTTCTCATTTTTTTGCATCCTGGGTCTGCTTTTACACAGAACCCTCCAATCAATGCCACGCCATTCTAGATTTTTTTTTAGCAGAGATAAAGTATATACAACTGGTCAAAGCCACTACTGGACAGCTGTTTTGGATTTATTGTACCCTCATCAGCAGGAGCTAGGCAGTTGCAGTTTGATGCTTAGCCCGTAGGGCAAATCAATACTCATTTAAGTTGTGGTGGAGGGCAAAAAATTAGATTAAAAGCCTCCACACTGCAAACAATACAGTTTATTATTGCAGGTCATATAATATATATATATATATATATATACACACACTCACAAACACACCAGACCTCAGATACATGTATACCCACGCAGACCTCAGATACATGTATACACAGATATATACAATATCTCACAGAAGTGTAGACCCCTCTCATTTCTGTAAATATTTTACTATATCTTTTCATGTGACAACACTGAAGAAATTACACTTTGCTACAATGTAAAGTAGTGAATGTACAGCTTGTATGACAGTGTAAATTTGCTGTCCCCTCAAAATAACTCCACACTCCATTAATGTCTAAACCACTGGCAACAAAAGTGAGTACACCCCTAAGTGAAAATGTTAGTGTCAAGCTTTATGATTTTATGCACAATTTGCCAGCTTGAAAGGAAACTTCAAACATCATCGCCGGAAATAATAACTGGATTCCACTCTTCATTTACTTGCATTTAAGTTAATTTCAGTAAGTTGGGTAGTAAATTAAGTAGCTGTAGATTGAGTAGTAAACTGAATAGTTGATTAAATGATTAGGTGATTCGATGATTAGGTGAAAAACCTTTACCAGAAAGAAATACAGAAATTGTATAAATGCATTGCACATAAAGTTTGTTGAACATTAACCTCTGTGTCAGCTTCATATTTTCGCTTCTAGAATAGCATTACTGCCAAAATATTTTTTAACTTGAAACAGATGAAATGAACTAATATAAAGAAATGCATGTGGAATCTCCTCACACTGAGAATGAAATAGAACTACAAGTTAATGGACTGCATTGATCACTAAACTGGCTCAATTCCTTTCCTGCACATGAATGTGAAACAAGTCCTTTTGCTCACCGGCTGCCACTCCAGGATCTGAAGATGTTTGTAAATGTCTGTACTTTCTTATGTCCAGGTTGCCTCCTGCATAGCATGGAGCTTTAAGATGGCTCCTCTCTTCACCACAGATCTCTTTGATGCCTCTGGGAAGCCTGACCTTTGCTCTGATTGGCTGACCCTAAATGGAGCTGAATTGCATGCAGGGACTAGTAGTTCTCACAGACTTTTGCTGATTTCAATTACCTAAACTGAATAACAGTCATCATTTTATTATTCCACTTGTTGATACCTTAGCTGACCATTCTGTACCTCTGCAATTTGACTTGACAGTCTGAATAGGGCCCAATTAGCCATTTTCCCTCCCCGGAGTCATGTGACTCGTCAGTGGTACAAGGTCTCAGGTGTGAATGCGGAGCAGGTGTGTTAAATTTGGTGTTATCGCTCTCAATCATACTGGTCACTGGAAGTTCAACCTGGCACCTCATGGCAAAGAACTCTGAGGATCTGAAAAAAAGAATTGTTGCTCTACATAAAAGATGGCCTAGGCTATAAAGAAGATTGCCAAGACCCTGAAACTGAGCTGCAGCATGGTGGCCAAGACCATACAGCTGTTTAACAAGACAGGTTCCACTCAGAACAGGCCTCGCCATCATTTACCAAAGAAGTTAAGTGCACGTGCTCAGCGTCATATCCAGAGGTTTTCTTTGAGAAATAGACGTATGAGTGCTGCCAGCATTGCTGCAGAGGTTGAAGGAGTGGGTGGTCAGCCTGTCAGTGCTCAGACCATACGCCGCACACTGTATCAAATTGGTCTGCATGGCTGTCGTCCCAGAAGAAGTGCTCTTCTAAAAGATGATGCACAAGAAAGCCCGCAAACAGTTTGCTGAAGACAAGCAGGCTAAGGACATCGATTACTCGAACCATGTCCTAAGGTCTGATGAGACCAAAATAAACTTATTTGGTTCAGATGGTGTCAAACGTTTGTAGCAGCAACGAGGTCATGACTACAAAGACAAGTGTGTCTCGTCTACAGTCAAGCATGGTGGTGGGAGTGTCATGGTCTGGGGCTGCCGGGACTGAGGAGCTACAGTTCATTGAGGGAACCATGAATGCAAACATGTACTGTGACATACTGAAGCAGAGCATGATCCCCCCCTTCGGAGACTGGGCCTCAGGGCAGTATTACAACATGATAATGACCCCAAACACACCAAGACGACCACTGCCTTGCTAAAGAAACTGAGGGTCAAGGTGATGGATTGGCTAAGCATTTCTCCTTCACTTAGGGGTGTACTCCCTTTTGTTGCCAGCATTTTAGACACTAATGACTTATTTACAAAAATGTGAGGGGATACTGTATATACACACATACACACATTCCAGACCTCAGATACAGACACTGGGGTGGCTGGCAGAATGCTCTATGAGGCCCCTGTGGCTGGCCGCGTTCCATCGAGTGGCCGCCAGCAAAGGTTTAGAGCGGCTGCTCAGTGAGAACCTCCAGCCGCGATCTCATGTGATCTTTCACAGTTCGAGATCTCGCGAGATCACGGCTGTGGGTTGCCACCAAGCCGCAGCTCTAAACTTTTGCCGGTGGCCGCTCAATGGAAGGAAGTCAGTTGCAGGGGCCTGGTAGAATGCTGCTACAGCATTCTGTGAGCTGCCCCAGCTCCTCGGATGCCGGAAAGCCAGATAAGTGCTGGCTTCTGGTATCGGGGGTGGTTTTGGGACATCTGCACTAGTACCAAGTACTCGTGCAAATGCAAGTATCGGCACCGATACTAGTATGGGTATCGGTGCATCCCTAGCAACTATCCTGAGTTTTTTGGAGGACCATGTAATTTCCAAGAATCTGTGGCGACCCTGGTCTCCCAATCTTACCAGCCCAGAATTTCTTTTTGTGTGGTTATCTGGAGGAGTGGGTGTGCCATAACAATCCCCGCATCACTGGACATCTTAGCGGTTAACATTAGGAATAAGATCCAAAATAATGGATGATGCAATATTGAGACCTGTTAGTGGCACCATGCAATGAGTGTCGATATGTGCCTAACAGAATGCGGAAGCACTTTAAGCACTTGTTGTGATAGGATGCGCTCAACAGAAGTGGAGGTATGTTTCATGAAACTCTCATTAATTTATATTCATTTGTTTATGGTCTGTATAAAACCTTTGTGTTACAGACTATATGAATCGCACTGTATAATGCAATATATTCTGTGAATAATATATTCATGAAATAGCTGAGAGTTTAGTGGCAATATTTATGCAGGTGAGTTTTAATGTGCATTTACATTAGCCTATGCTAATATAAAAAAATACGTATACTCGTATATGTGCATTTTCTTTGAACTTCTTTAATTAGATTTTTTTTTCTATATATTACTCCTGCAATTGTGTCTCATGGCAGTGTGGTGAACTTACGTGTTTGTTTCTACAAAAAATATGGAAATATTGCGGAAAGCATTTAGTATGAAAGAGACTGGCTCAATTGAAGTGTCTGTTTATGTCAGTGCACTAAGCATCTCTGCTTGCGTATCTGTTTGTCTGCTTTTTCTCATTAATGTGTTTTCAAAAGCAGCAGAAACAGCTTGCATTGATTTTCAAAATGCTGATCCACGTGGAAAGTTAAAGGGAAAGTATAATAAAATAATGCTTTTCGGCACCTAAATTTTTCAAACATAATTTATTTTAAGATAAAGAATGACAGAGTCATTACTATTATAGGCTTTCTGATTTAATCCTCTTTTTTGCAAACCTCTGTATTTCCTTGAATTAATGGGATTCTCTGTCCTTTTTTTTTTTTAACTGCTGCAACTCCCACTATATTTTTTCTTGTACATACTGTAAATCAAAATTAAAAGTAAGAAACTTGCCTTATAATTTCACGTATTTTCCTTTCTCTATTTTACAGTGCAGGCCTTGAGCTACAGTACGTGGCTGGGTGCTTGTTGTTCAATGAAATGCTTTTTAAAGAAGTACTTTGAGAACAAAAATGTGCATGTAAGTCGGCTGCAAACACAATCAATCTAATGAGTTTCACGCACAAGAAATAGTTCTTATAGAAAAGTATTACAAACGGTTGAAAATTGTGCTTTTCTTCATGTGTGCCACTGAAATTGTGGTGTCATCTGTTTCATAATTTTGGTCTACTATATATCTATATACAGATGATCATGGATAACTCGAGGAGTGCGGCATCATTTGCAAACCATCTACATACCTGTATCAGGGATTTCAAACTCTGGCCCCCCCCAGATTTTGATGAGCTGAGAGTCCGGAGGCAGAACTGAGCCTCTGCTCTCGGAGGGCTGAATAAGTCATCCAAACTTTTCCTCAGAATGAGCTGGAAGCTAAGAGCAGTGTGACCAATCAGGTAAGACTGACAGGGTTATTCAAAGAGATTCGAAAAGTCACTGCACGTTCGGTGACTTTTCGTTCTCTTCAATTCGGTTCCTTTTGCCGATCCCACTTCGGTGACCCTGCGGTGTATTCAGCAAGCACCACAGGGTCCCCGAATTGCAGGGAAAAGCTGCCGCAAACCTGGCGAAAACTAACCGCAAAACCCACCGAATGCACGCTGAAAACCCTCAAAAACATCTGGATTAACCTTCGAAAAACCCGAGCAGGAGCCAATCACACGCAGTGAAGCAGCCGAACAGGAGCCGAATCACACAGAGCCGAAGCAGCTGAGACGCAGAGGAGGCAGTGAATAAATTAGCAAAACCGTTTGTATGAATATGTGAAAATGAAACACTGTTTGCAAAGAAACTACTGAGCGAAAATGTCTGAAATTTACACAGGAGGTCCAGGGAATGATAATAAAGAGGGCTGTTACTGAAAAAATAAGTAAACTCAAAAAAAAAATAATCAGAAAAATGCTTAAAGTATCCTAAAAAGTCTATAAATAAAGAGACTTTCTGCTGCAAAATTCTATAATGAACGGTTTATTAGATATTGAATTAAAACGGGAATATTTTTAACATTGAAGTCTATGGGATTCTCCTGAATAAATTTGCCGAATTAAACCACCGAATGGCAGGGCATTAGGGGAACCTTTCACTGCTGGTTTGTGTTCTCTGAATAGCTGAAGCAGTGCTTTTCATGGGGATTTCACTGCCCTCGAACAGGCACCGAACAGGCACCGTATGTGCAGGCAATTCGCTGGATAGCCGAATGGCCAGGAAAGGCAACCAAACGCTGATTTTCAGCGTTCGGTTACCTTTCTCAAGCAATTCGGATCTCTTTGGATAACCCTGTGAGTGGTCACACTGTATAGAGCAGGGATCTCAAACTCTGGGCCCTCAGATGTTTATTGCCTACAATGTCCAGAATTCTTTGAATGTAATAAAAGGCCAGAGACTCATGGGTGTGTAATTCAGAAACATCTGGGGGACCGAAGTTTGAGATTCCTGAGCTACATCTACTGAGATTTTCTCTCTATGGGTTTTCTTTTGAAAGAAACAGTAAAAATTAAACCACATAAGGCTGGGGTCAGACCAGCGCACTTTTAACGTGCGTTCTGGCGCACATAATTACGGCCGCACTAGCAGCAGATGACGGGCAATGACGGCCAATATACGATGTACGGCCGCACAAAAGTCCGGCCGTGCAACGCAAGTGGAATTTGAACGCATTTTTTTGAGAACGCTGAACCGCTAGTACTGACGTACTGAGTGCGCAGCTGCTGCATAGCGGCGTGTTTGCGTGATTAGGAGATGTCAGACGCTGCTAATGTCCAGCCTACATAACGTCCAGACGCAAAAAGAGTTTTATTGACGATCCATACAAAATCACGCCCGAAAATGCACGTCGTCTGACCGTTTATGCGCATTCCGTGAAAAAATACGTCAATGCGTTCGGACGCACTTTTTCACGTTCGCGTGGAAAAATGCTTTCGTCTGACCCTAGCCTAAAATATAGACTTGTTTTCTATCCAAATCAAATATTTCAGCCAAAAAAGCATCAGTGCGTAGAGTACCTTAATAGAACCTCAGATATGTGCTGTACCACAATCTTCCTGAAACACATTTGTTTTTTTTATTACAACACAAGTCTAAAATATTTTCCTTGTGGTGTTTGGGCAGTGACTATGAGCTAACAATGACAGTACATACTAGAATAGTGAAACCATTTAAGCAAGATGACGTTATAATTCGTTAATATCACTTTTACCAGCTGGATGGAGTAGAGATAATAACACTGCTCTATAACCGTGGAGACCCAGGTTCGAATCCCAGCCAGAGCACCTCTCCAGTAAGTGTCCTTGGGCAAGACACCTAACGGTACATACTTGCCTAACACACAATATCGGCTGTGAAGTCCAGTGGTAATGTCTTTGACCGTGGAGAAGCAAGTCAACATTCTAATCAGCACATCCCTCCAATACAACAGTGGAGAAACAACTCTCGACTTTACGAGAAGCGGGTTCATCCTGACGCGATCCCACACACGCCACCAGCGAGTGTCCTTGAGTAAGAAAACTAACGATATGGATGCGCCTACCTCACAAAATACTTTTAGATCTCATAGACTGTAAGTTCCCTTGGGGACAGGGTCCCCTGAATCAGGCCGTATCATCCATCATCTAATGTTTTGACTCCTTGTACACGAATCTGGTAAAATGCTGCGGAATTTGTGGTGCTATATAAATAAAGGATAATCATTATTATAGTCAGTGAAACCTAGATGGACCTAACATATACCTACTTGGCGAGTTCATAAACAGTTGCATAAAATGAATGAGATGCAAGCTAGAACTTAAAATGCATTTTGAAATTCATCACCGCACGTAAGGAATTACAGGCGGATATTTGCACAATGTGTTCTACAGAACCATAATTATAAGCATGTATGAGTACATGTAAATAAGAGGTGAAAATTTAGAAAAGCCCTCCAGAGAAAACTCCTGTTGCATTGTGCACGCTATGTTCCTCCGCTTAACCTCTTCATGACGCACACCCGGTTATTGCTGGCTTAAGTAGAATTTGTATTATTTTCACTGGGAGTAAAACAATTATTGAGAAGATTGTATAGTTTTGCTCGGAATAGAGACTCTCCTTTTGGGTTTTCAGTAATTCTCAGTTTGGTGAATATATCCCTCAAATAATTACAAGTAAAATACTGAAATTTGGTGAATTCAGAAAGGTATGAGGACACTTTAAATTAAAAAGACAGAAACATGATCCAACTCGGCAAACTTGAATTCCGTGTTGTAATTTCAAGACAAATAAAATCACACCAACATTTGAGCAAACCACAAAGGTAATGCATAAGGAATTACTGAAAATATCTTTAAAATATAATTTGAGCTAATGTGTAAGGGAAAGCTATAGTGACCAGGTATTATTTATTTATTTTTTAATTGAAGCAACTGACTTCCATAGGTATTAAATGTTATTTCCATGTACGAATTGAGAGAAAAAAATCAAGATGATAACTGGCTACTATTATGGAAAAATATTGAAATAAATGCTTACGTCATGTATTATCTTGCTGTGAAATATTAAACCTTTTGCTTTTTTTCAGCCTCCACTGGTTAAAATAGTTAAAGAGCTTATTCAAAAGACCAACAAATTGGTCACTGAATTGCATTGAACGGTGAATTTCCCCCTATAGTGCAGTTTCATGGCCATTCGGCTATACAAAAAGCTGGCGACTTGTCAAATATTAGCGAATTGCCAGCGAAATATGGTGACGATCCGCCAAACAGATCAGCGAACGCATCCAAAAAAAGCTGGCGAACGTATCTGGAAAAAGCCTGCCAGCTGTCTTTGGTGTCACTGAAATTCCCCATAGAGAAGTGTGTTTTTTGTAGAAAGGATTTTACCAGGATGGATACACTGAGATTTCTCTCGTTTTCAAGTATGTCCTGGGTGGCGAATATGTACCGTTGGGTGTCTTGCACAAGGACACTTACTGGAGAGGTGCTCTTGCCGGGATCGAACCCATGTCTCCACAGGCTCTCTCCACGGTTATAGAGCAGTGATGTTACCTCTACTCCACCCAGAAGTAACGATTAATCTACACAGGGAACACCGAACAGCTGTGAAAAGTTGTTGAAATGCCCTGATTTTTGGTGATTTCATTTGATTTGTTTAAACAGTCGAATCCCATAGGTTTCGATGTAAAGAAAAATTCCCTGTTTTTATTAAATATTTATTCAACCGTTAATTTTTAGTCATTTTTCGGGGAAAATTTTGATTCCAATTTTTTTTACTTTAATTTTTTTTCAATTCCGTAACAGACCTTTTTATTGTTATTCACAGGACCTTATATATTATTTCCAGGCATTGTCATGCGCTATTTTTTTAAAACGCCTTTTAAAAGTTGCTATTTTTTTTTTGTGAAGTTTACAACAGATCTGGTTAAGGCTAGGGTCAGACTAACGCATTTTTCGCGTTGTCTGTGAAAAAGTGCGTTCGAACGAATGGACGCATTTTTTCACGGAATACGCGATAGCGGTCATACGATGCGCCTTTTCATCCGTGATTTTGTACGGATCATCAATAAAACACTTCTTGTGTCTGGACGTTCTGTTGGCCGGACATTAGCAGCGTCTGACGTCTCCCAATCACGCACACACGCCGCTAGCGGACGCAGCGCACTCTGTACGTCAGTACTAGCGGTTTGACGTTCTAGAAAAAATGCGTTCGTTTGCCACTTGCGTTGCGCGGATGAACTTTCGTGCGGCCGTACTTCGTGTGTTCCCCGGCATTGGACGTCATTTGCTGCTAGCACGGCCGTGATTTTGTGCGTCTAAACGCACGTTAAAACTGCTTTCGTCTGACCCTAGCCTAAGTTAGCACCAATTTTGGAATATTGTCCAAATGTGTCCTTCACGATGTGGATCCAAGCTATGTGTGATTTAACATCTATTGTCTCTCGGTATCCATCTACGCGTCTGCATTTGTCTATTTCCCCATCTAGCATCTGTCTATACGGTCTACCTACCATCTTTCTGTATCAGTCTATTTCTTCATCAATCATCTAGTTCCACTGACTATTATCTGTCTATCTTTTGCAGGACCTTATCTGTCACATTTGTTTATCTGGAAATGGCCAGCTTTGGCTGGTGTACACCTCCAACAGAAGAGTTGTTATCAGCACATTTTACAATATGTTATCATATTAAACCAAGATGAAACTACTCAGCAAGAGGTAAATCATTACATTTGGCAAAGAACTGAAAGCTAATTCGGAAAGTGAAAATCCTATAGGGTTATTTTTAATGCAACGCATGAAAAGCTCAGGATTATAATTCCTTTTCAGAAAATGAAATAACAGCAAACTAAATTGAAAAGAAAATTTATATTCTTTCATCTGGAAGTGGCTCAGCTGCTATGAGCCTCCAGGTAATAACAAACCCAATGGTTGCAAATACAATTCTTTCCATCTACAGAACCATCTCATCCTAATATTCATGACTGATAATCATGGAATAGACAGATATTTCCTAAAGCATCTTGGTGGCTGCTATTTACTCCTACTGAAAAAAATTGGAGTAGAGAAAAAAGCATCGTAGATATGCAAATCCTGAACTTATGGAAGTCATGCTATATGTATCATGTTATTGATATTCAGATCAGGGGTACATCTGCTGGGCTTCCAAAAGTTCAAAATGCAGGTCAGTGACAGCAAAGCTGAGCACCCCAGGTGTTTTGAAACTACAAGTTCCTTGATGCTCAGACTGCTTTAAGGCTGGCTGATCATCATGCAACATGTAGTTCCCAAACATCTGAGTTTCCGAGGTTCGCCATCACTGCCTTAGGTCATTTTGTTCCTTAGTTATACCAACCTCATTGCGAAATTATGAATTTCTCAAGGAAAAAAAAGGCAGCAGAAAAGAACATGTTGTGCTGTTCTGTCACTGTGAAAATAATAGTAATCTTGATCGTTGTACTGGAGTCAGAGAAACAGATTAACATAAGACTCAAAAATAGTGTATTACGAGGTACTTCAAAATCACCAGCAGAAAATATTTCTAGGGGCCTCACTGCCCTGATGTCAAGGTTGTCGTGACCTAAGCTTGAGCCGGAACCATAATGAAACGTAGCGCCGTTCCATGAGGTAACTGGTATATAAAGTGACAGAAGGAACAGAAACAAAGACAAGCCTTGAACTGGTTTGTTTAATGGTCAGATAAACAGAAACAAGCGTGATCACTAAAAATGACCAGAGAGGAGGCACACAGAATCGACAAGTTGGGTCAAGGAATACAGAGATTAAGGCTGGGGTCAGACCAGCGCACTTTTAACGTGCGTTCTGGCGCACATAATTACGGCCGCACTAGCAGCAGATGACGGGCAATGACGGCCAATATACGATGTACGGCCGCACAAAAGTCTGGCCGTGCAACGCAAGTGGAATTTGAACGCATTTTTCTGAGAACGCTGAACCGCTAGTACTGACGTACTGAGTGCGCAGCTGCGGCATAGCGGCGTGTTTGCGTGATTAGGAGATGTCAGACGCTGCTAATGTCCAGCCTACATAACGTCCAGACGCAAAAAGAGTTTTATTGACGATCCGTACAAAATCACGCCCGAAAATGCTCGTCGTCTGACCGTTTTTGCGCATTCCGTGAAAAAATACGTCAATGCGTTCGGACGCACTTTTTCACGTTCGCGGGGAAAAATGCTTTCGTCTGACCCTAGCCTTAGAAAAGTCAGATGGGAAGCAGAGACAAAAGCAAAAAGACTTTAGATGGTATGAGCACACGGATAGGTCATTAACAGATCCATGTTAGAACAAGGACTGGATGTGAACAGAAATCTTATACAGTATAGGAGTAAGTAGGACTTCGTTGGTTGTCATCATCCATGTGTGCCTAAGCATGCTTGCACAGAATGATGCACCCTGGGTCACATTCATCGTAATGACGCACAGTTGAGAGTCCAATAACTGACCCTGTCTGCGATTGATCCTCATCAAAATCAATAGTACGCAGGGAAGACAACAATCCAGAGGCGCTGTCAATGCGAACATGTGAAGCATCAACGTGCCATTATGAGGACCAGGACCATGATGGCTACAGCTAAAGATCTGTCAGGTCATGACAATGTTTGCGCAAGACACAGTCCTCTACACTTATTTTAAAACTCAAAAAAACTACTGCAGCCATGTACTTTTAGAAATTATATGCAATGAAGCATTGACTGAGGGTTACATCCCATAGGGCCTGCAAACACATTGGGCTCTATTCCATAGTTGGTGCTAACTTAACCTATGGCGATAAGTTTACAACAGCTCTGGTTATGTTCCCTATGTACTTGTTAATGCTTAAATGGGGAAAACCTGCGCCTTCACGTTTCCCCATAGCATCCCCATTTTAGCGTGAGAATCTGGGACAGACGCGAATTCAGCACCTGACCCCAGACCCAAGCGCTACCTTCAGGGATACTTGCAGTAGCGCTTCCATGCCGCCAGGGGTATCACCTCCTGGTAGGACTCCATGGAGGGTTGTGCTACTGGGCGAGTGAGATCGCGCAGCGCCGTGCAGTGATTGTGGAGGACTATTTGTCCCCAGTCTCACTCTGCTCCTAGCAGCCGCAAGTGGCAGATCGGGCCACCATTCTCGACATGGGATGAGACGTGAGTATCGGATTTATTGGGGGGAGGTTTAGTTGGTGTTAAATGATACTGCAAAAGCGTAATCAATTAGCACCAGATTTTGGGTGCCAGTAAAAAAAAAAAACTGTTAACCTATTGGTGTGGTAATTACTGCTAGGACTTTATTATACCTTACTTATCCTAATGCTAATTACTGATTGCACTCCCCATGTTAAGCATAGGGCGCATAAAGTACAGTAAGCTTGCGCAAGCTACCGCAAATCACAGATGTGCTGATTGTTTTCAACGTTTAGTGATAGGAAGGTGATACGGGTGGCATGCGTTAAAGTCACTTATTCTGACGTGAACGCTTACTAACCCGAACGCTACCATTGGCGTTGATTAGTGCATAGGACCCTCTAACGGCTCTGGAAGTTTACAACAGCTCTGGTTAAGTTAGCACCAACTATGAAATAGAGCCCACTGGGATTTAAGTGGTCACATACTCCATAGGAACACACATTATTAATTGCTTATCACTTTATTAAGGCTTTAGCGCGCTTGTAAAATAAATTAAACGTGGAAGTTTAGTTTCTTAAGAATAGGTCACCCTGGGCAGGACCGAGATGCTAAAATAAGAATCATGTGAAAGCTTGCATGACCAGGTTCAGTTCTCGGAGGAAAATATTTCAGCTTTTTTATGTTATCCTCGAGGTGCTGGAAGACAGTGAATAACAGGAAAGAAGATATAAGAGTTTTTCCAGGCACCGACGTAAAATGATCAAAGTATATCGAAAATAACAAGAGAGTGTGTACCACATCTCATCTGCTCAAAGGACCATCATCCTATTCACATCTTTATTGCACTGGGAAAAAGGAACCCTGAACAAAGAAGACTCCTATATAAAATAATCAGGACATATTATCAATGGATAGTGTCGTCACAATGCAATGTGGACACATTGGATACTGTGTGAAGCCAAATTCTAATGATTGATATGAACAGATCCTGTCATTTACATCTATCAGGTTGATACAGCCATTAACCTTGGACACTGTGGGGGTTATTTAAAGAGCGCTGTCCTTGCAAAGGCAACAAATGTCAATATTTCACAAAACACAAATACAGCAGCAGGAGAAGCTTCTCTTGCCGCTGTTTGCATTCGTCTTTTGTTGCGTTTGTAGCTTTTGCAAAAACAGAGAATTTCGCCGTTGTTTCCAACTACGACAAACACTGGTGCTTTTTGCATAACCCTCTATGAAGCATGCGCATGCATAGCGTTTAACAAAAGTTTATCTAGATTTAGGTTTGCATCGAACAGCCCACATTTAAAAACACATGGTAGGCACAGTTTCCGAATGAGCAGTGAACGTGAAACGCTGCTTTACGAAGGTAAATGTTACTCAGCAGGCTAACAGTCAGGTAAGCATAGACTTTTTTTTCCCTATAGAGGAACTACTATTGTATGAGAGAAGAGGGGAAAAAAGGTCACTTTGTGCATATTTTTCTTTCTCTGTTTCATCCTGTGCATCACTTTTAAATTTCAATAACACCATGTGAATAGCTAATTATCACTGCATCTATTATCCTGGCATTTAACAGTTGCTGATAGAGAAATTCTGCTCGGCGGCACAACAATAGACACCAGATTCTTCTTTATGACAAGCCAGAGCTGATTTATAAGCAAAAGAGACAGACAAGCACCTTTAGCTGATCAGCAGCATTAAGGCGGCTGTATGTGTGACATTAAATGAGACGCTTTCCTCAACCGGGTTAAATAGAAGCATCCTTTGTCATTATCATCATATGAACAAGCAGCAACTGGTGGCTCTTCCACAGCTTTCCAACATGTCCTTGTAATTGCTGTAAACCTATAGATTTTGGACAATGTTAACGTATTTATACATTTATTGCAATCCAGGCAGCAAAACATACCTAAAACCCAACATAAAAAGGTACTTAATCTTTTATATATTGCTCTTAACATGGGATTTTTCCATGACAAACCTTTTTACACACAAGGAAGCAAGCTCAGGTATTGTACAAACACACCATGCAGACTAAGGCTAGGGTCAGACTAGCGCAGTTTTAACGTGCGTTTAGCCGCACGAAATCACGGCCGTACTAGCAGCAAATGACGTCCAATGCCGGGGAACATACGACGAACGGCCGCACGAAAGTTCGTCCGCGCAACGCAAGTGGCCAACGAACGCATTTTTTCGAGAACGTCAAACCGCTACTACTGACGTACAGAGTGCGCTGCGGCCGCATAGCGGCGTGTGTGCGTGATTAGGAGACGTCAGACGCTGCTAATGTCCGGCCAACATAACGTCCAGACTCAAAAAGTGTTTTATTGATGATCCGTACAAAATCACGGACGAAAAGGCGCATCGTATGACCGCTATCGCGTATTCCGGGGGAAAATACGTACGTTCGTTCGACCGAACTTTTTCACGGACGACGTGAAAAATGCGTTCGTCTGACCCTAGCCTAAAGCCATGTCTGCTGACCCTCAGGTTTTCACAGGAGGAATGGAGTGGGCATTCCACTATATTAGGATGGGATATTTATTAATCACTTGCATGTTTACGCTTACTAAATGCATCACAAAAGCACATTTCACTCACAATGTCATCACAGAAATCCAGTCAAATGACAAGCTCTTTATCATGATCCACATCTTAAAGATGTATAGGAGGGACCTGCAGGACCCTTCACCCATACATTATAGTTTGGCAGGCACACCCTCTGCACAGAATCTGTCCTGGGATTAACATGTATTGATACAAACTGCAAATCATCTAAACAGCAGACAAACACATTCAGCACCTTTTAACACTGGTTAGTTTGTGAGTGTTTTCTTAACCAGTTGTTAAAGTTTGCTGATACAATGTAGAGGTTTGGAGTTGCTATATTATACATGGTAAACAAACAGCAACATATATATAAGATATGGATGGAATGTTGGGAATAAATTCTATTTCATAACAGATAGATTTAAAAGATCCCAAGAAAGAGTCCCCAGAATTTTTTGACATCTGTTGGGATCTTAATCAGAAAAGCAAAAGAATTATCGACTTTGACAGATACGGTTGAACAAATAATACACACACACGACAGCAGGACAACATTGCTGAGTAGGACAACTGGCAAATGTCCCTTTCCTGCAACACAGAGTATGTAATGAATCAAATCCCACAGAACTTACTGCAATCATCTGAATCGTAGCCATCCAGGTCCACCTCCTCATCGTGCTTTGAAGGTGTGGTGGAAGCTGCCCCATATGCTCCAAATAATTTGTCCACATCCTCCTCTTCCTCCCTGGAACTTTCAGAAGGACTGACAGAAGGTTGGCTCACGTTAGACTTCAAGGAGTTACTACGGCTGACAGCTGCAGGGATACCACGGGGGAATCGGGGGAAATAATCAGAAATTTGTTTGATCGGTTTGATGGGACCTGGGCACACGTCAATAGCCATATGCTCCTGGATGCTTATGGTCATTTTCTCTCCTTTTCGGAATGTCATGCATGCGATTCTGCACTGAAACCCAAACCAGAGAATGGATTGCAGGGACAGTGGCTTCTTGAAGTTTAGCTACATAAAGAAGCAAAGGAGAGGAAGGTCGGACTGATGCCTATGTGTCTCTAGGACTTTCAGACACCTTTTGCATGCTGCCTGTAGCTCCGGCTGCCACAAGCAGTCTTTATCCTCCCAGTGTTGCTGCTAAGCCTAAGCATTTACTAGAGGGAGAGAAGAATTGACAGGCAGGAGGGGGCTGTGCCCTGGATGATGTCACTTGGTGGCAACCAAGGAAAATACAGGAAGCAAAGGAATGAGGGACGATCAGGTAGACTCAGCAGCTCCCACCATCCAACCTGCCAGCATCAGAATTCCAATCACTGCATGTCAAAATGATCAAAACAAGGGGCACAGCTATTTCTTAAGCAAGTTGCATCTCCCTGCTGTGCTTTTCAGTAATCACTCAGTGGAGTGGAGTTTTGTTTATTGTTTTCATTCCTTGTTATTTTCTGCAGCTCTCTGTTATGCAAATCCTATTCAGACAGAGATACTTTGTATCAGCCATTCCAGTCTGGGTTTTCATAAAATGATTTACCTCCAAGATATTGCTCAGAAATTACATTTACTGAATTACTAGAGGGACACATCATGACAGTGCTTTTGCTTTATTTTAGTGGACAAATGACAGGGTTTAGCTGGGCTTATCTGTGTAATACTCAGACTGATATCATTTTATTATTATTATTTTTTTCCAGCAGTACTGGAAGCAGAGATTGGATTACAGAATCTGGCATAATATTGAGGACAAGAATAACAGATATAAAGTATATCTTTTCCTGGATTTGAGTGCCATATGAAAAAATTAAAGATTACATAAAAAATATTATTATTATTATTTTCTCCCCAGTAATGCATGGTTAATGGTGGATAAACAGTTCTGGTAACATTTTGTTTAAAACTAAAAACAACAGCTGTGGGTTAAAAGAGCATGACATTATATACAAGTTATTTTTTTATTTAAACAAATGACCCTGCATCACCTCTTGTGTTTGCCTGTAAGCACTGTCTGCATCTCAAGTAACCCATTTGTATTGCTACTATGTAATCATGTGCTATCATCTATGTGTGGTGTTCTGATGTCGCAACCCCTTGTACACTGATCTTGTACAGCGCTGCCGAACTTATAGCGTTATATAAATAAATGTAAAATAATAATTTTGCAAGAACATTAGTTCAATGTCCAATTCAAGCAAATGTTATTAACCCCCTGGCTGCCAACAGAGGGTGAAAGCATGATCAAAACATGTTATAATACTGCAGAGTACAGAATTTCTACTTGACGCTTGGTGAATCTGAAAGGGTTAGACTACAACACTTATAGGTCTATTCACTAAACCAGTGTTTTCAGGACCCTCAACCAGGCCAGATTTTACAGATCACCTTTGGGAAAGAAGACTGAATCCTGCAAGAACTGTCAGAAAATCATATCATCTGTGCTGTGCTTCAGATATCTGGAAAACCTGACCTGTCAGAGGGTCCTGAGGACAGGTTTGTGGAACCCTGCACTAAAGGGTGAAACTCAGGAGAACTGTCAGGAGACAAGAACAATCTAGACCAAACAGCCAATTTGGAAAGTGAGATAAATGGGAGAATTTTTCTGGGTTGGCTATTTTGACCTAGAATTTTCTCTTCTAAAAAGTTCTCCTGAATTTCACCTTTAGTGAATAGACCTAATAGACATGCCCTTGTAGAATAAGGCTAATTTCAGACGAACGCAGTCTGAGCGCACTCTGCGTGCGTGCATAACGGACGTATGTACTGACGGAAGATACTGTAGACACCGCACGGTCGTTTTTTTTTTGACGGACGTGGAAAAAAAAGGAAATATGAGAAACAAAATTAATAGACAGGTACAGTCAACCAGACCAAAAAAACCTCTGAGCGTCAACGTGATGGATGTCGCAAATGTGCTTCGTCTGACGTCGCGTCATCACACACACAGGCTGCTACGTGGATGCGGCGCACTCTGGGTGTCCGTCGTATTGCTTTTATGTCGAGGCCTAAATGGCGTCCGTTGCCACCTGCGTGCACACTTTGGTGCACACGTACTTCGTGTGTTGGTCTCTAGTGATCACAAATCAATGCTACGACGGACGTTGAGGCCCATGTCAGACGAACGCAGTAATCACGTCCGTGTTGCCGCACAGTTTAACGTCCGTCGTAGCATAGAATCATGAGCATTAGAGACCCACACACTAAGTGCGTCCGCACCGAACTGCGCACGCACAACGCACGTGGCAAACAGCGCAAGTTAGGCAAGAACGTAAAACCGCTAGAATGGATGCGCAGAGTGCGCCACGTCCACAACGTCCGCATAGCATTCTGTGTGAGTGAGGAGATGTCAGACGCAGCGCATTTGCGACGTCCAGCACCTTGATGCACAAAATGGCTTTTCATATCCTGTACCAATTTGTATAATTTTTCATATTAATTTTGTTTCCCATAATTCCCTTTTTTTTCTGCGTCTGTCAAGAAAAACGGATCGTGTGGTGTCTGCAGTATCTTCCGTCAGTACGTCCGTCCGTTGTGCACGCACGCAGAGTACGCTCAGACTGCGTTCGTCTGACATTAGCGTAAACTGTGCGGCGACACGGACGTGATGACTACGTTCGTCTGATACCTTACACTGCACGTATTATTGATCTGGTGCTCCTGCAAACGTGGTCTTATTAATTAAACACTGAACTATTTCATATTATGTAAATTAATATACTTATATTGTTATAATTTGTGTTTGGTAGCTGCATAACTTTGAAACAAAGAAACAAATTGATTTGAAATGCTGTTTTGTTCTAGAGATCAGCAAAGCCCATAAAATTGATTTTAAGAAAGCCATCTAAGCATTTGAGATATTCAATTTTAATAAAGTGATAAAAGGGTAGCTGGCTCTACAGCAGTGTTTCTCAACTCCAGTCCTCAAGTCCCCCTAGCAGAGCAGATTTAAGGGATTATCTTGGGGAAATGCAGACTGAATCCTGCAATCACTGAGCTTCAAATCATATCACCTGTGCTGTGCTTCATATATCTGGAAAACCTGGCCTGTTAGGGGAACTTGAGTATAGGGTTGAGAACCACTGATCTACAGCATATAACTGGCAGAGGGAGACCTTTCATAATGGACTTGTGACTAAAAGAAACTGTTTATAGTGTTTGTTCACCGAGTGTTGCTTTGTAGTAAACTTAGAGTGTTATTCAGCGAAAGGTGAAACTCTGGAGAACTTTTGGAGAAGTGAAAATGCCAGGTCAAAATAGCCGATTTGGAAAGTGAGATGAATGGGAGAATTTTTCTGGTTTGGCTATTTTAACCTAGAATTTTCACTTCTCCAAAAGATCTCCAGAGTTCCACCTTTCTTTGAATAAAGAAAGAACAAAAGAGAGAGAGAGCGATAACCCCCACTCTCTCGGACTGTCAGGGGAATTAAAAACACAATTTTATTATTGAACATTGTCAAATAAAACAACTTGGCGATAATCAAACATATATAAACTGATAGGAATGAAAAAAGATGCCGTCCATAAAAGACAGACCAAGCCCTACAATAAAGCCATATGGCTGTTGTTCCAGAATGGTGAGAGTATATTAGAAAAGAGGTCTCTTACACTATATTGCCAAAAGTATTCGCTCACCCATCCAAATCAGGAGCTGGGCAGGTGAGCGAATACTTTTGGCAATATAGTGTATATATCCAAATATTGAGGTCAGGAAAATAAGAAGTAAAGTTACTCATATAGGATGGACTAAGAAGCGCAATACAGTAATTTGTATATAATATGCTAAAAATGCACTGTATAACTTAGTCTGACCCTAGCCTAATTAGCTCACTCTAACTCATTTTTCGCGTTGTCCGTGAAAAAGTGCGTTCGAACGAATGGACGCATTTTTTCACGGCATACGCGATAGCGGTCATACGATGCGCATTTACGTCCGTGATTTTGTACGGATCATCAATAAAACACTTTTTGTGTCTGGACGTTATGTTGGCCGGACATTAGCAGCGTCTGACGTCTCCTAATCACACACACACACGCCGCTAGCGGACGCAGCGCACTCTGTACATCCGTACTAGCAGTTCTACATTCTTGCAAAAATGCGTTCGTTTGCCACTTGCGTTGCGCAGCGGCACTTTTGTGCGGCCGTTCTTCGTATGCTGCCTGGCATTGGACGTCATTTGTTGCTAGCACGGCCGTGATTGAGGCTAGGGTCAGACTAACGCAGTATTAGGCTAGGGTCAGACGAAAGCAGTTTTAACGTGCGTCTAGACGCACGAAATCACGGCCGTGCTAGCAGCAAATGACGTCCAATGCCGGGGAACACACGAAATACGGCCGCACGAAAGTTCGTCCGCGCAACGCAAGTGGCAAACGAACGCATTTTTTCTAGAACGTCAAACCTCTAGTACGGACGTACAGAGTGCGCTGCGTCCGCTAGAGGCGTGTGTGCGTGATTGGGAGACGTCAGACGCTGCTAATATCCGGCCAACATAACGTCCAGACACAAAAAGGGTTTTATTGATGATCCGTACAAAATCACGGACGAAAAGGCGCATCGTATGACCGCTATCGCTTATTCCGTGAAAAAATGCGTCCATTCGTTCGAACGCACTTTTTCACAGACAACGCGAAAAATGCGTTAGTCTGACCCTAGCCTTAACGTGCGTTTAGCCGCACTAAATCACAGCCGTGCTAGCAGCAAATTATGTCCAATGCCGGGCAGCATACGAAGAACGTCCGCACAAAAGTGCGGCCGCGCAACGCAAATGGCAAACGAACGCATTTTTTCGAGAACGTCAAACCGCTAGTACTGACGTACAGAGTGCGCTGCGTCCGCTAGCGGCATGTGTGTGTGATTAGGAGACGTCAGACGCTGCTAATGTCCGGCCAACATCACGTCCAGCTGCAAAAAGTGTTATAGTGATAACCGTACAAAATCACGAATGAAAATGCGCATCGTATGACCGCTATCGCGTATTCCGTGAAAAAATGCGTCCATTCGTTCGAACGCACTTTTTCACGGACAGCGCGAAAAATGCGTTCGTCTGACCCTAGCCTTAGTGCTGCTAAACGCACGTTAATACTGCGTTAGTCTGACCCTAGCCTTAAGTATCACAACCAGACATAGTATGTCATACATTGGGAAAAAATAGAAATAAGCTCCTGCACGTGATAGTGAAAAGCAGATCAGGGTGGTAATAAGAGGGAGTTAGTAAAGCAAACAGTGGGGAGACAAGACTCAAATAATATTCCCTGTTATATATGACCGTGTTCTAAAAATAGATTTCTAGTCTACCCCTACTCTATCCCTATAGGCTAGGGTCAGACGAACGCATTTTTCACGTCTACCGTCAAAAAGCGCGTTGATGCGAACGCATTTGTTCACGGAATACGCGATAGCGGTCATATGATGCGCAATTTCAGACGTGATTTTTTATGGATCCAAACCAGGAAACTTTGGGTGTCTGGACGTTATGTTGGCCGGACATGAGCAGCATCTGACGTCTCCTAATCACGCACACACGCCGCTATGTGGCCGCAGCGCACTCTGTACGTCCGTACTAGCGGTTTGACGTTCTTGCAAAAATGCGTTTGTTTGCCGCTTGCGCTGCGTGGCCGAACTTTCGTGCGGCCGTACTTCGTGTGTGGGCCTGCGTTGGACGTCATTTGCTGCTACCACGGCCGTAATACAGAGCGGCTAAACGCACGTTCGCACTGCGTTCGTCTGACCCCAGCCTAAGATAGAGGGAAGAGGCTGGTAGTCAAGTAACACAATGGCACAAATACCAACACAACAATATCACAACCGATAATTGCAAATGCCCAGCGCAATCAAAGCAAGGAGCAAAATTGAAAGAAAAAATTGATAGCATGGATCACAGCACGACGGGCTCTGGATAAATCATACTAGCTGCTCATCACACTCAGAACAAAAGAATAGATTGGTTGGACTTGGTCAATATTGAAGGTGACAAATAAGTGACTGTTAAAAGGGGAAAAACACCCATAGTGAGGTATCGCACTCGACGCTAGAAGGACTGCGGCTTCGTCAGGAGGTTATTTTGAGGTTAGTGCTTACTAAGGAAGTTTCTCTGAATAACCCTGTTGGAAATTTTGAAGGTCTGAGAAAAATGCTGTAAGGCTGGGGTCAGACGAGCGTAGTGTTAATGTCCGTGATTGCGCCTAAAAGTACGTCCGTGATAGCATGACAGAAAGCCCATCGGAGCCCGTTACACGAAGTACGTCCGCACTGAACTGCGGACGCGCAACGGCCACGGCCCACGGACACAAGGCAGGTAAGAACGTACAACCCCTAGAATGGCCGCACAAAGTTCGCTGCGTCTGCAACGTCCGCATAGCTTTGTGTGTGAGCGATGGAACATGGTCAGACGTCCAGCATTTATACGTCCAGCATTTTTCACGGACAAAATGGTTTTGCTTTTTATTGTATTTTCTCTCCTACATCCGTCAAAATATACATCAGTGATAAATGGACTGTGTGGCCACTACTGCGTCTTCCGTACTGACGTACGTCCATGTGCACGGACGTACAGTCCGTAGAAATCACGCTCGTCTGACCCTAGCCTGAAAAGTGTGCTTTCAAAAAAATAGAAATGTTAAAGGTTTATTTTTACCGATCAACAAAATGTAAACTGAGCAAACAGAAAAAAATCTAAACCAAATCTGTAGTTGAGGAGGCCACCCTTTGCCTTAAAAAAAAAAAATGTCTTTCAGGTACACTTGCCTGCAGTTTTTTAAGGAACTCAGAAGGCAGGTTGTTCTTCGTAGATCAGGAAAATAAGTTCACAGTTCACTAGTGGGTTTCAGTAACCTCAGTTCTTTCTGTCTTTACGTGTAATCCCAGATAAACTTAATGATGTTCAAATAAATGCTCTGTATGTGTATAGCCATTCCATCACTCCTTAAAGATAGTTTTCACTGACCTTATTGCAGCCTTGCTCTTAAAAAAAATGGTTGGAGCTTGGTATTGGAAGCCATTAGCAGGGGCGAACTGACAACACTCAGGACCCCGGACCAAGTAGAGCAAGGGCCTCCCACCAAACTCAAACCATGCCTGGTCCCACTTATGCTCTGCCCTTGTTCCCACCCAAACCCCACCTCAACTCCCACCCCAAGATTTTGCAGAGAACAAATTCAGTTTTTTTTTTTAAAGCAAATTGAAAAAATATATATAATGATTGCAAAGATTCCTTTTTTTCTGTTCTAAGACAGAGTCATTATGTGCTTTTATTTATAAAACAAAAATGCCACACCATTAACTCATCTACTCATTTCCCACACTGGGAGCAAATATAGTGATGGCACAGTGTGCTATTATTTCATATTGTGTCCTCTGAAACACAAGCCTCCACACAGCTGCAAGGAAAGGCCGCGTTACTTTAGACATCCTTACATAGGTGTCTCTAGGGGGGTACCGGGGGGGCAATTGCCCACCCCAGGTTATTCCTTGCCCCCCACCAGGGATCAACATCCAGCTTTCCCCAGGTATTCAGACCGCTGTACCCCTGGCCCCGTGCTTCTATATGTGGACGATCGAGGTATCATTGGAAATCGCACAGTCTGACCATATTCAGTCTAAAGACATAATCATAAATAATAAAATAAAAACGTAACACAGTGTTGAAATGGCTCAGCAGTGACAGGGGTAATGGTCAGACTATATATTACTTTAGTTTTTGCCTTGTTTAGTTGTATATTAAGGGTTAATGGGTAGGCTTCATCCCTCACAGTATACATTTTATGTTTTCCTTTATTAATGACATTTAATAACACCCACAAATCCACAGACACAAACACAAACTCACCCACACATCCACAGACACACACACACAAACTCACCCACACATCCACAGACACACAAACACAAACTCACCCACACAAACTCACCCACACATCCACAGACACACACACACAAACTCACCCACACATCCACAGACACACACACACAAACTCATCCACAGACACAAACTTACCCAAAGAGTGGCATGGTCCCCGGCCCGCTGAAGTACTTTTTGGATGCTTGAGAGCCTGGTCGAGGTCTGTAAAGCTTCTTAGAGGCCCGGCCTACCTTGGGCCTAGCTCAGGGCCTGGCCGAGGGTTCTAATGAAGTCTCTCTCTGATCGGTGTCTCAGGATGACTACCTTGACTACCTGCCTCTGTCCCTATGCAAGTTCAGAGCAAACTAAATGTATTTCATCCTCATGATAGTTTCCTGTAACTTATTTTATTTGTTTAACAATGACATCCTCCACACTGCCCTCATTAGTCTTTTGTCTATGTTGTATCTATGAGACTTATAAAAATGAATGTAGATACATTCTAATGATGTGCTGATGGAAGCCTCTTCTGGCTTCCATAAGCACATCATTAGAATGTATCTACATTCATTTTTATAAGTCACATAGATACAACATGGACAAAAGGCTAATGAGGGCAGTGTGGAGAATGTCAATGTTAGACAAATAAAAGAAGTTGATTTGTTGATGATGAGCAGGTCATTTGACATTGATAAGCAGGTCCCTTGACGTTAATGAGAAGGTCCCTTGATTTTGAGGAGTAGTTACCTTGATGTTTATGAGTAGGTCCCTTGAAGTCGATGAGTAGCCAGCAGACTTGAAAAGGGTCTGGTCCACTGAAAAGTGGCGGGTTCCGCCTGCCACCTCACGCGACAAAAGGATGCAGGCGTCAGCCCACTCACGTGAAGGAGGCGGGTGGCACTTTGTTGCATGAAGGGGCGGGCACCATCGCCACTGAGAGGGGTGGACCCTGACCCACTGAGAAGGGCGGGTGCCACTCACGTGAAGTGGCAGGCGGCACGTCATTGCCACTGAGAGGGGCGGACCCTGGCCCGCTGAGAAGGGCGGGTGCCGCACGTGTGAAGAGGCAGGCGGCACGCCATTGCCACTGAGAGGGGCGGACCCTGGCCTGCTGAGAAGGGTGTGTGCCGGCCCGCTGAGAGGCGCAGCAGTCTGGCTTTGGAAACTGATGGAGGAGGCAGGCCGTACCTTGTTCAGGGGGGAGCTCGTCCACGCCGCGGCCCTTGAAAGGGTGGCAGAATGCCACCCCTGACAAAGGGCCGCCTGGCGCCATTGCTCCACCCTGCTCCATGGACGGGCCGGCCCTGGATTCACGTGCTGCAGGAATTCATATGATCTAAATCATTGAACTGATTTCCACATCCTGTAGGGACGTCCTTTCCTGTACTATGCACGTTCTATAATGCTTTACAATGGAAATAGTTTAGAGGCCATTGATAACCATGGACAATTATGCAAAATAACGATGGACCTGCTCCTGAAAGCTGACAGTAAATTGGGAGGTCTGGCATATGTGCTATTCGAGCACAATTGGAAACATAGGTTGACACGTCTCTATATGTTTCGTAGCTACACGAGTAACTAACATGCTCCCCAGATTAGGGTAATTTATTCATTAAAGATCAGAAAATGAAATCTCTTTCCTAATCTTTAGTTATTTTACTATTCAGGAGATAAAATTGCACATTAGTTTATCATTCACTAACCTCATTATCATGAGTTATGGTTTTCATAAGTTATTTCTACATGAGATACAATCTTAAGATCCGAGACACTTACAGGGTTATTCAGAGAGAGGTGACAAGCAGGAGAATGACTGGAGAATGGAAAATTCTAGGTCAAAATAGCCAAACCAGAAAAATTCTCCCATTCATCTCACTTTCCAAATCGGCTATTTTGAGCTAGAATTTTACATTCTCCAGTCATTCTCCAGCTTTTCACCGCTCTCTGAATAACCCTGTTAGGCCTAAGGTTTTCCTGATTCTCCATGCTTTCCTAAACACAAGTAATTTATTCATATTGGTGGGCAGTGCATGAAATAATGTAACCCAGCAGTATGTAGGAAGTAAAAACATTTGGTGTAATCGCGCTTTGCAGCTCCGTCAACGCGCGTCCTAGCACTTTAACGTAGAGGCTTGGATAACGGATGCTTGTGTAGCGCTGTGTTAAATCTTGCTGCTGGCAGTACCTATTTTTGGCCACAAGATGGAGACAATCGCGATTAGAGACACGAGACATTGGGACTACATTTCCCGGCGTGCTTTGCAAAAGGGACAGGAAGTGGATGGGACACAGGACGCTTACTTCCCGAACCTCGTGGAGAACGCGCCAGAGCGCGCGAGAGAACGAGAGAGAGCAGACGCAGTGCAAGACATCGCAGGAGGGCCTAGGCCAGAGCGCGAGTGAGACCTGTCAGTTCCTTTATCGGGTCATTCAGCCTAAAGAGAAGGAGACCTCCAAGTTCCAGAGATTGCTGCAGATCAAAGAAACCGAAGACCTCGAGTGAGGAGTTGCCGCGAGCTGATCGGATACGGAGAGCAGGCGGTGAGCGGGACAAGTCGTGGACAAGCAACAGAGAGTCAGACAACGGATCCGGCCGCTAGTATCCCCAGTCAAAATCGAGCGGAGAGACGTCCTGGGTCAGCGGAGCCTAAAGCAACCGGTGGATGGGTGAGAGGCCTCCAAGGCCTTATGTAATTAAGGAACACGCTGCTGTTTTCTCTTTAAAGTCCACAGGGCCCCAACTTGACTAGTCGAAGACATTCCTTAAGTAAATTCACTGGCCAGTTGAACAGTACCCGGGTACCACACACACATACACACCTTTTACATTCCCGGGACTTAAACCTGTGCAGGACTCATTTTGTTACGAATCGGAACGGGAGTTAAAGTTACGTTCTGAATACATATTTTTCTCTTTTCCGCTGCGCGTTTATCGTAATACGAAGAGATTGTATTTTTGGGGTTCGCTATGTGTCTCTGTTTTTCCGAACTATCGGGCAATTGCATTCTTTTTTTTTTTCTGTTCGGTTGCGAATATTTTATTCTTCCGAAATACGAAGCCTCGTGTTTCGTTTCTTTTCCGCTACGCGTTTTTACCGCGATACGAAAGTACTGTGATACTATCTGTGAATACCGTGTCTCAACATCAGCTTACTATTCTAGTAAACTATTTAAATTATAAAACTCACAATTGTGTTGGAGTATATTTATTCCCTAGTGCGGGGAGACTGACCCGTGGTTTATTTTCAGCGGCTCCTCCGGGAGTGAGCGCTACACTTGTTACGCAAGCATTTTGTGCGCACGCACAAGTGTGTGACCGGCCCCATTACAGCGTCGAAAACACGCTTGGCTAACGCCAGCCTAAGGCTGGGGTCAGACGAGCGCATTTTTGACGTCTACCGTCAAAAAGTGCATCGATGCATCTGAACGCATTTTTTCACGGAAGACGCGATAGCGGTCATACGATGCGTAATTTCGGCCGTATTGTTTACGCATCCAAACCAGGAAACTTTGGGTGTCTGGACGTTATGTTGGCCGGACATGAGCAGTGTCTGACGTCTCCTAATCACTCACAGACGCCGCTATTCGGACGCAACGGACGCAGCGCACTCTGTACGTCCGTACTAGCGGTTCGACGTTCTTGCAATAATGCGTTCGTTTGCCGCTTGCGTTACGCGGCCGTATTTCGTGTGTGGGCCTGCGTTGGACGCCATTTGCTGCTACCACGGCCGTAATAAAGTGCGGCTAAACGCACGTTCGCACTGCGTTCGTCTGACCCCAGCCTAAACCGCTGGCAACAAAACTGAGTACACCAAGTACACCAAGTGAAAATGTCCAAATTGGGCCTGAAGTGTCAATATTTTGTGTGACCACCATTATTTTCCACACTGCCTTAACCCTCTTGGGCATGGAGTTCACCAGAGCTTCACAGTTTGCCACTGGAGTCCTAAGTTTATTATTGCAGAAGTCATTTATACATCCCAGCAATTCAAAGAACTGCATCACAGAGCTCATGTGCTACATTCCCCATATGCAGCACAGAACTCTGGGTAAGATATGCAAATGACATATATATCCACACACGCCAAACCTCAGTTACATGTATACCCAATAGACCTCAGATACATGTATAGGCAACAGACCCCAGACCAGAGTGTGCGTGCGTCTACACACACACACACTTCAGACCTCAGACGCAGACACTTCAGACCTCAGATGGAGACACTTCAGGGCTGGCTGAATGCTCCAGCAGCATTCTACCATGCCTCTGTGGCTGGCCACATTCCAAGGAGCGGCCACAAAGGTTTAGAGCGGCTGCTCGGTTGGAACCCCTCCCCCAGCCGTGATCTCATGAGATTCTGCCCAGTTCAAGATCTCACAAGATCGTGGCTGGGGGGTTCCCACCGAGCGGCTGCTCTACTTGTACCTGTGCAAATGCCGGTACTAGTATAGGTATCAGTGCATCCCTAATTTCAATAATAACAGATTGGACAGGCTTTCAGCTAAATCCTAAATTATTTACTGGAAAGCAGTCACATGACTTTAAATAAAAGTATTGGTACTCGGTATTGTTGAGTACCTGCAAAAAAGCATTGGTACTCATACTCGGTCTTTAAAAAATGGTATTGGTGCATCCCTAATATTTAACATGAATTTAGTGAATAAAGTGATACACAAATCCAAAATACCACATAATTTACCAAAATTATTATTTTATAAAAGAAAAACTTAATTTTTTTTAAATAGGGAGAATTTGCAGTTAGAGACCAGCATGCAGGTGTTTGGGATCAGGTAATATATCTGTAAGTATTGATTGCCCTTAGAATCATTGGGATTTCTAAGCTACAGATGGTCAGACAGCCAACGAGCTGATAAAGCCAGGAGATGGATGTTAGATTATGAGATAATTACCAATCTTCTATATGTAGTATTACAAGGACAAACATGTTGAGGGCTGAGGTTAAGATAGCATAAGGTTGGGAATGCCATCCAATAAAGATATTCGTATCGTGATTGAGTGTTGTTTTTCTCCTAGTCCAGAGACTCAAATTTTCTTTATTTGTCTGAAGTAACCAGTACAAGGTCAATTCATGAAGCAATTCATTAACTTACATTCTACAGTAAGATTTATTTTCAAAGTTAACACTTAGGAGGAAAATACAATTTCCAACGAATAAAGCAATATTATATCCACCAGCTTGTTAGTATAATAAAGCACGTTTTACAAAATGTGCCGTTTGGGGTGGGGTGGGGGGGTGGCGACCATATTTGCCAAAGATTGCTTTTACATTTCCAAGCTGGCATATAAAATATTGTCTTATTGGTTGGAAACGACATGTGTGAACCATCTGGTGGAATGCTTTACATGTTTTTGCACTTTCTTCTTTTGTGACCCTATGGTGAAATGGGTTGGCCCGTCCGTTGCTTCTTTTCACCGGGTTCCTAGTTCCTAGTCTCCCTCCCCGATCAATCTGTGGCTCTTCACGTTCTCGCTAGAGCGAGCTTATGAAGAGCTCGCAGCTAGGACACACAAAATTCCATAGAGTCCTATGGACACAAACCAGTACTCGCGGCGGCATGGAGAGCTTTGCGCTGCACTCCGGGGCGAGGGCTCATTCAGCCCTCCAAGTGCAGGGGCTTAGTTCAGCCTCCACAACATGAGTTCAGAAACCCTGGGAACTAAGAACCCACCAAAGGCTTTCAATTCTTTCCAACATTGAGAGCCCCTGAGTTGGCTGGCATACCAGTCCCACTGCGTTAACATGGCATGCTGTTTTTACAGCATGTCACGTCCTGCAGGGTTCAGAGCAAGTTCAGCTCTAAATAAGTATGTTCTATAGCAAACAAAAGGGATAAAACCAGAATGGGTAGCGCAAAGGAGGTCCAGAGGGGTTCATGTTTAACCACTCCAGTTTCCTCCCCTCTTGTTTCAACCATATATTATCCCGTTAAGCACCATATTGTGTGAATAATATTTTAATGGTATTTTTTCACAAATGTTAAAAATGAAATGCCTTGAACATGCTGCATGACATTTATGTGGTCTTTTTTTTTAATTAACCTTTACCAATATAGAATGAAATCTAGCCTTTTCATTCGTATGGCATGTCTACTCTTTTGGCCTGTCTATTTTTGATACAAAGAGAGATAATAAGATGGATGATAAACTATAGGGATTATTCACCAGCCTCCAAGTTGCAACGAACTGTGAATTTCATCATTCGGTGCAATTTCGGGGCAATTCGTCTATTCACTCAACTGTCAATTTGTCAAATACAGGAGAATTGACAGCGAAATAATGTACAATTCGGTGGCACTGAAATTGTCCCAAAGAAGACTTTCGTATCTTTTATTCACAGAACACTGAATTGCACTGAAATTGGGGTGAACTGCCCTGATTTTCGGGAATTTCACTTAGACAGGTTTAAACATGTGAATCTAATAGGCATCAATGTAAACAGTAATCTTTTTTTTAAAAAAATTGAAGACTGTTTATTCTTTTCATTTTTTGCAAAAATCTTTTTTTTCTTTAGAACACCTTTTCGTATTTTTTAGACGACACTTTTTGTTCTTATTTTTTTAAAAGATGTTATTTTGCAACAGACCTTTTCACTTTTTTAAAGGACTTTATTATTTGGACATTTTTTTTAACAGTTCAGTGGAATTCACGGATTCCAATTCAACGGTTTTCGTCGCAATTCGGCAGTTATCTAAAATTTCAGCAAAATACGGTGAACATTCGCTAAATAGTGAATCGAATCACCAAAATTCGACATAAAGTATTTTTCCTGAACAGAAATATGTTTAGTGGTGGTAAAAAGAAGGCAGCAAGTCTGTTAGCAAAGATGAATGTGTTCCATACAGAGGGTGGTTGCCACACTTGCAAGGCCAGACTTACAGCTCGGAAAAGTAGGCAAGTACCTATAGCTATCCACCACATGCCTTGCTCTGTTGAAACAAAAGCAACCTCTTAAGGCTAGGGTCAAACGAACGCATTATTCGCAGCAGTGGTGTATTTAGGTTTTGGCTGCCCTAGGCCTGACTAAACTCGTGCACCCCCTAATTTAAATTTGAGGCACCCCTTCCTGTCAATGGCACACCTCTTCCTGGTTAATCCCCACCCTTCCTCTTTAAGCTCCACCTTTTCCTCTTAGAGCTCCGCCTTTTCCTCTCTTTATATTAAAAGTGGATACCAAGTGCCTACTTGTATATTTTGTATACCATTTCAAATGTATCTATTGAGATAAATAAAATTATGAAATGTTTAAATTCAAGCATTTTTACAAAGAACAGCTACGCATGTTAAGTATACTGGATCACAGCCGCTCTAATTGGTTGAACAATAAAATCCACAGAAACGTGCACTGCATATGAGCGTATCATAGAGCTGCACAGCAATAAAACCCACAGAAATGTGCACTGTGTATGAGCATATCACAGAACTGCACAGCAATAAAACTCACAGTAATGTGCAGTGTGTATGAGTGTATCCCAGAGCTCCAAGGCAATAAAACTCACAGTACTATGCAGCGTGTATCACAGAATCCACAGCAATAAAACTCCCAGCAATGCAATGTTTGGTGTGTGTCAGCGTATCAGAATCCACAGCAATAAAAATCCCAGCAATGCAATGTGCAGTGTGTATGAGTGTATCAGAATGCACAGCAATAAAACTCCAGCAATGCAATGTTTGGTGTGTGTCAGCGTATCAGAATCCACAGCAATAAAAATCCCAGCAATGCAATGTGCAGTGTGTATGAGTGTATCAGAATGCACAGCAATAAAACTCCCAGTAATGCAATATGCGGGTCAGCGTATCAGAATCCACTGCAATAAAACTCCCAGCAATGCAATGTGTGGTGTGTGTCAGCGTATCAGAATCCACGGCAATAAAACTCCCAGCAATGCAATGTGTGGTGTGTATGAGTGCATCAGAATCCACTGCAATAAAACTCCCAGCAAACCGAGTGTATATGAGCACACAGCAATTATTTATTCTACATTTACCGGCCTCCGTCCGCGGTAGGGCTGTGTGCAGAGTCAGCAGGGACTGTGTACAGACTCAGCAGGAGGTCCTTCCAGGCCACGTTAGGATCGCGGCTGTGCCTGTGCGTGGAGCCATCTTGTCAGCAGTGGGGTGCCACTGCCAGAGGGTGCACCGTGGCTTTTATTCCCTTCCTGGTGGGTGTTCAGTCCAGAATAGAATGACAGTCCATGTTAACGAACGGGTGGGCAGCTGCGTGCGTGTCACGTGGTTCAGCCAGTCAGGTGGTAGTGAGACTCAGTACCACCTGACTGGCCGGACCGAGTGTGACCTGCACGCACGCAGCCTCACCAGGAGCCAGGCAGCTCAATGACAAATTTCTATCACTGCAGTGCTGGTTAAGGAAAGGTCCACTTTAAACAGCAGTAAGCAGACAGGGCTTCATATTCTGCTGATACCCCCCCTTTACCTGCCATTTACTGTCATTTTCTCTCTCTGGACACAAATCACATCCCCCTCCCCTCTCCTAGAGCTGCTGCGGGGCAGGGGAGGAGCTATGGAGGGAGGAGAGGGGGATTTGCTCCGCTGCTCGTTGTTTGAGAACACAGCTCAAAGCTGACACACAGTGACAGTGGCACCTCCTAGTACCCCCTAATGACACCCCAATAATCACTGGTACCTGGGGCGGCCCACCCTCCGCCACTCCTCTAAGTACACCACTGCTCTGGTGATATGCTCACACACAAGTTTGGCGAACTGCCAGCAAGTACGGTGCTGTTTGAAGGCAGTGCAAATCCCCATAGAGAAGTAATGGTTAATCTATTCAGAGAACACCAAACAGCAGAGAAATGTCAGTGAAATACCCTGATGTTCGGTGGTTTCAATCAGCAGGTTCAGGTATTCAGGCAAACCCCATAGGTTTCAATGTTAAAAATATTCCCGTTTTTATGCAATATCTAATAAACCACTTATTATTTTAATCTGCAGTAAAAAGTCTTTATTTATTGATTTTTTTTTTTAGTACCATTTAGTAATTTTTCAGATTTTTTTTGGCAAAATCCCCCCCCTTTTTTTAATATCGGTTCTTCTTTTTCTGTAACAGAACTTTTTATTATCAATCATAGGATCTTATATGTAAATTCCAGACATTTTCGTTCAGTAGTTCTTTTGAAAACAGCAGGCTATGGGTTTGCGGTGGCAGCATACAGCGGCCGACTCCATGCACTTTGGGGACCCTGCGGTGAATGGTGAATTCACTGCAGGGTGGGGAAATTTTATTCCCCGAAGTGCAGGGAACTACAGAACACCAAAATGTTGGCGTCATTTCGGTGCTCCGTGAGTAACCCAATTAGTGGTGAGGTTTTTTGTTGCCCCCTGAAAAGTGAAAGCCTTTTTTTTTTTTTTAGGGGTGGGGCCACCCGGCGGGCCGCCGCCCCCTGGAGAGTGCCGCCCTAGGCCTAGGCCTTGTTGGCCTAGGCCAAAATACACCAGTGATTCGCAGCGACCGTCAAAGAGTGTGTCCGAACGCATTGACCTATTTTTTTCATGGAATGCGTGAAAATGGTCAGACGACGCGCATTTTCGTACGTGATTTTTTACGGATCATCAATAAAACACTTTTTGCGTCTGGACGTTATGTAGGCTGGACATTAGCAGCGTCTGACATCTCCTAATCACGCACACACGCCGCTATGCCGCCGCAGCGCACTCTGTACGTCAGTACTAGCGGTTCTGCGTTCTCGAAAAAATGCTTTCACTTTCCACTTGCGTTGCGTGGCCGGACTTTCGTGCGGCCGTACTTCATATATTGGCCGTCATTGCCCATCATTTGCTGCTACTGCGGCCGTGATTAAGTGCGCCTAAACGCACGTTAAAAATGCATTAGTCTGACCCCAGCCTTAGATGTATGGTTGTTTTGAGTGCTCTAAATTATGTACAATACAGAGCCTGATTTACATTTCAGGAGCCTGTAGTCACAGAAATGTGGAGCGCCCCCCCCCCCACAAGGAAAAAAGAAACATGCCAAAATTACTTTTTTAATTTTTTGTTTTTGGTCAAATAAAAAGAAATTAAAAATTAAAAAAAATAAAAACGTTTCTCTCTGCGCTCAAATCAAAAGAAGAGGCAGAATTTGTTGCCTTAGTTGAGTTCATGCAGTGGCATTGTTTGTTTTATATGTAAAAGGATATATTGCCTCTGCCTTAGAATAGAGAAAATAATACATTTTGCATTAAATTTTTTACAATTTTTATTTTTACACATTACAGTGATACCAAATGTGACCATGTAAAGACCAGACTCTGACCTTTCCAATGACACCTCACTTGTAGCTTGTGCAGTGTACAATTCAGAAATGCAGGGTTCCATAGCCCCCCTCTCTCCTCACCGCAGTGCCACGGTCTAAGTTATCGATGAAACAATGCATTACATCATCAGCTCCACACTTGCTGGAAGTGCGGGAAATGAAAAGGTGAGTTAAAGCAGCATCACTGTTCACTTTATTATTGTAAACTGAATAATTGTGCTGCGTTAGAAAAAAAAAAGAGAAAAAAAATATTTTATTTTTACATAAATTTAACCTTGATATGTTTATCACTGGAAAGGCCATAATCTGGCCTTTCCAATGATACCTCATATGTCCCTCTACTTCTTAGGACTCTAGAAATACAGTGGTCTAAATGATTGTGGAATTTTTTTTATTATTATTTTTACACACAGAGCAATGTGCTCCCTTGTGGCAGGCGCACCTGTAGGTACATGCCTACACTGCCTAATTATAAATTCAGCCCTACCTATGTTTACTTGTCATATTAGCACTGGTATAAAATGTACATGTTCAGGGTAGGTGATACCCTTTTCATTTTGTGTCTGTATATATACAGTACATACATACACAAACAAACTCATGACCTCCCCCCAGATGTTGATGCCTACAATTCCCAGAATTCCTTCAATACAATAGATGGCCAGGGAATCATGGGGTTTGTAGTTCAGAACATCTGGGGGGGTAGGAGTTTAACAGCCCTGCTCTAAGGCAGGGGTCAGAAACCTTGGCCCTCCAGATGTTTTGGAAGTGCAATTCCCACAAGGCTCAGACAATCTAATGAATTCCTAAGCATCAAGGGAGATGTAGTTTCAAACACGGGAGGGCCAAGGTTGCTGGTTATGTTCTAGGGTTAAAACGGGAGTTAGGGAGAAAGGGTTAACCATTAGCTCATTCTGACCCCCATTGCACACCCTCCCATTTAACCATTTAATAATTTATAAAACTCACATACTGTCTAGCGCTGGGCTCCCTTGGCGCTCCCTTGGCACTCCTCCTGGACATGACAAGCTTCCGGGAATTCCGCATGAACCTTAGATCAGTTCTTGCTGAGCTATACTTCATATTCAGAAGGTCTGAATCTGGTCTCCAAGACCCCACCAGAGAGTCACTGTAACCATTCAAATTGCATTGTCTACTATTCTAGCAAACAATGTATTACACAGGCCGACCATAAAAAAACTTTTTTCATAATTTTGTCTTTCTTATATGATTTTTTGCATGCTGAATCCAAACAAATTACCATAAAATTGTCATAGGACGTACCGTAAAAATAAATTTTTACTCTACACCGTTTATAGGAAATGTTTAAAGAAAGCATCTAGGTACTTAACAATTTACTTAAATTAAACACTTCTAAGAACAAGAAAGCTATTTCATATCCGAATCGTCAATCAGCTTTGCGTCCAGTTCCTCATGGGAAAAGTACTCCTGATCCTGTCCCACCTGAGTCATTGGATGCGCTTTCCGCAACTAGTAGTGATTCTGAGTGTGAGGTGGTTGACGTGGCTCAGACTGCGAATTCCAAAGCAGCAAACCCCAACTGTTTGAACAAAATGAACTGGATGATCCAGTGAGAGATTTACGTTTAACCAAAGAGAAAGCTGAACTGCTTGGTTCCAGGTTGAAAGAAAATAATTTGTTGGTTACAGAAACATCTTTTCGTTGGTACAGGACAAGAGAGAAAAAAATGTGCTCCTTATTTCGAGCAAGAAGGTGGTCTAGTATTCTGAGGTAACGTACCAGGGTTAGTAGAAGAAATTGGGATCGAATGCAATAAAGATGATTGGATGATTCATTGATTCATCCAAAAGAAGCCTGAAAGCTGTTCTCTTGCACAATGGCAACATATACGCTTCATTGCCAGTAGGACATTCTGTTTATCTCAAAGAAAGCTATGAAAATGTGCAGCTTTTATTACAAAAGATTAAATACTCAGATCACGAGTGGCTGCTTTGAGGCAACTTGAAGGTTTCAAGTATGTTACTAGGACAGCAAAGTGGTTTCACAAAATTCCCTTGCTTTCTGTGTGAATGGGACAGTAGGGCATGGGACCAGCAGTGGACAAAAATGGTATGGCCATCACGAAGAAATCTTGAACCAGGAAGCAAAAACATTTTACATGTAAGTTTGGTAGAACGGAAAAAAATACAACTTCCACCATTGCACATAAAATTGGGTCTCATGAAGAAATTTGTCAAAGCACTCTCAAAAAATGAAACTTGTTTTAGTACCTATGCACAAAATTCCCTCATTTGTCACAAGCAAAGTTGAAAGAAGGTGTCTTTGTTGGTCCAGACTTACCAAAACCCATGCAAGACCATAATTTTGAATCAATGAGAAACTCAAATGAAAAGGATGCTTGGACAGCATTTAAACAATTTGTTTTGAAGTTTCTGGGAAACAAAAAAGACCCTATTTACAAAAATATAGCTGAAATTATGTTAAAAATAATAATAGTCTGAAGGTTCCTTTTTCTTTACGGGATCTGGCAGGGAGGAAGCCTGCCCATGTGATTTACATGGGCAGGCGAGGCTGATGACGTCGCCACGCTGCGTGGTGACGTCATCAGCAGGCGTCCCCATGGATTTCAATGGAGGGGAGGGGGGGCTCCTTTGGAGCCCTCTATCTCCCCAACCATTGAAGCTAGGGAGATTCCGTTTGCACCTCTGGAGAGGGGAGAGCCTCCCCTTTCCAGCGGTGTATGGCATTAACCGTTTCGCCGCCGGATCACGTTGCGGCACCAATTGGCGCCAAAACGCGATTCAAACCTGGAGGGGGGCTGACATCTTGGATTATGGCCTTTCAAATGATACCAAACATGACCAGGTTTGGTTTTTTTTTTTTTAAAAAAAAAAATGAAATAAAAAAAAAAAATTAAATAAAATAAAAAAATGATTTTTTTTAAAAAAAAATTTTGTCTGGGGGGGTTAATTAAATAGGACCTAGGCTGTCATCTAAAAATAATTTGCACAAAATGGTCAGAATGAGCGCAGCGCACATAGGTGAACTGTCTCAGCAGTGAAGGGGTTAAAAAGCAAACGCATGTAAAAATTGGGTATTTCTAGTCTCGGGACAAAATTTTGAACCTATTTAGCTGGGGTCGTTTTGGGTGGTTGTAGATTTTGGGGATTAAATTACAAAAAAGTGTGTTTTTACCATTTTTTTCCTCATATTTCATATTTTTTTTTTATAGTAAATTATTCGATATGATGGAAATAATGGTATTTCTAGAAAGTCCATTTAATGGCGGGAAAAAGGGTGTATAATATGTGTGGGTTGAATAAACGAGTAAGAGGAAAATTTGACCTAAACACTAACAGCGCAGAAACGTAAAAACAGCAGCGGTCACTAAAAGACGGATTTGTGTAAAACCGCCCGGTCACTAAGGGGTTAAAGAGATGGGAAAACGATATCAAGGCTGTTGGAGTGTAAACATGATAGGAGATTACTGCTGGTCTCTCCATCAGGAAAATACGGAAACCTCGCATAAGAGGAAGAGCTACTCCCGAACTTTTACCGACAAAAGGTTGAGAAAATATAAATCTTTGGATTAACTACTTCACTACCAACAGGGTTATTCAAAAAGATCCGATTGGCTGCCGAAAGGGACCCAAACGCTGAAAATTAGCGTTCGGTTACCTTTCTTGCCCATTCGGCTATTCAGAGAGCAGGCAATTCACCAAATGTTGGCGAATTGTCTGCACATACGGTGCCTGTTCGAGGGCAGTGAATCCCCATAGAGAAGCAATGCTTCGGCTATTCAGAGAACACAAACCAGCAGTGAAAGGTTCCCAAAATACCCTGCCATTCGGTGGTTTAATTCGGCAGGTTTATTCAGGCGAATCCCATAGGCGTCAATGTTAAAAATATTCCCATTTTAATTCAATATCTAATAAACCGTTCATTATAAAATTCTGCAGTAAAAAGTCTCTTTATTATAGATTTTTTAGGATCTTTTAAGCATTTTTCAGATTTATTTTTTGATATATTTTTTTTTACTTTACTTATTTTTTTCTGTAACAACCCTTTTTATTATCATTCCTTGGACCTCATGTAAATTTCAGACATTTTCACTCAGTAATTTCTTTGCAAAGAGCGTTTCACTTTTCAAACATTCAAGCGAACTGTTTTTTTAATTTATTCACTCCATTCGTCTGCAGTGGCTAGTTTTTCCGGCGGCTGCACTGCGTGTGATCAGCTCCTGCTCGGGTTTTTCGGTGGGTTAATCCAGATGTTTTTTGCGGGTTTCGGTGAGCATTCGCCCTCGTTTTGCGGTGAGTTTTCGGCGACTTTTCCCTGCATTTTGGCGGCCCTGTGGTGCTTGCTGAATACACCACAGAGTGGCCGAAATGGGATCGCCAAATCATACCGAATTGAAGAGAACGAAAAGTCACCGAACGTGCAGTGGATTTTCGATTCGCTTTGAAAAACCCTGCAAACAATTTTTCAAAAAACACTGTCAGAAACCAGTGGTTTTTTGAAAAATAATGTTTAATTGTAAATTAATTTAATTGTACCGTAGGAACAGTTCTAAACTGTTATGAACCTATTTGACCATTGAGTTACAGCCATCACAGCTGTAGCGCTTTTTTTTTCCTGCATCGGCAGCTTGAAAGCCGCTGAAATCCTGATATTTCACAGCTTTCTTTGACCGATATTACTGTTTTAGTTCTTTGCGTATTATTATGACCACAGGGCTAAAACATTGGGTGCACCTTCTGCAGCCCAAAATCAAATGAAATTAATTTGTGGCAAATTAATTTCATTTGATTTTGGGCTGCTGATCAACAGATTGAGATATCTCAACATCGGGGCATGAGATGGTACCTTTGTAGCTCGCGATATCTCGATATTGGTAGTGAAGGGGTTAAGCACTACTGTACCTACCCTAACGTTCACTGTCACATTGTTAAAAAAATAATATTTTATAAGTACAATTTTAGGGCAGTATTACAATGTCGGTGCTAACTTAACCAGAGCTGTTGTAAACTTAAAACCTCCATAGGCTATAATGGCTCTGGGAAGTTTACAACAGCTCTGGTTAAGTTAGCACCCGCTTTGTAATATGGCCCTTACTTTTTTATTCTACACCTTTCACTGAATTACAACTTAATTGTACTACATTAACGTCATAATAGCATAATGTTTAGGGAAATTGCAGAAAAATGGTGATAGGAGAAAACCGATTGGATATTTGGAATCAGCACCCTCAAAAAATGAAGGAGTCGGATTGAATTATGAAAAAGGGTTTTTTAAAAAAAAAATTGGCTGGCCTGTGTTATTAATCTGAGCTTGCTTTGTCATGCAAAGTAAGAGAGGCTGGCTAATTTCATCTTGCATCCTTCCTGAGCAATAAAAGTGAATGTATTGACAGGTTCCAAGTAGCAGCAACAATTTCAGTATGCCAGCTCATTCTTTGCTATCATACTAACTCGCAAAAAGAAATTCAAACGGGCAGTCATATGAAAAGATCATCATTCCCAGTGCAATAATAATAACAACATTGCACATGCTTTTCAATAAACTGTGACACATACAAATATTTAACAAAATGCTTTGTGACTCTGGTAAAGTCGATGCATAATTAACGTTCTCAAAAGATGCTGGCTGGGTCTGCTTTCACAAATGTCAGTCAATAGAAATAATTTCTGCTATGTGAGCCACGGATCTGCTAATTGATAGATTTCACTGGAACCTGGCTCTGCAGCTACCCAGCTGTTGTTGTATTGCTGACCTATGATATCATTAATGGTGTGATTGCATGTGATAAATACATTTTTTCTCTATGAAATTCATGCACTGAAAAGGTATCAAAATGGGCAAATCTTTTACAATCTGTCCAGCCTTCTAGGGTAATAAAGGTACCAAATTCAAAATACATACGCCTACAAAATGTAGGAGAACGAAAACCTTTCTTAGCCCATTGATCAGCAATATATCCTTCACTACAAACCTCCAAAGATCCTTCTGCATCAGAAAGAGCCCCCTAAATAGTTTGAGCATGGCAGATTTTTATATGAAACATTTTTGCCATCAGATATAATGTAACAAACTCTTCTAACTCAGATTAATCCTAACTTCCCATCCAGCCAAACAGATCTCCAATTCTACATCGGGGTTTACAAACAGAAGAAAACATGGAAAACTTCTTAAAGATGCATATCTTATTAACCACTGTGTGGCCTCAAAACTAAAATTTATAAAGTTAGGTCCATATATATTTGGACACAGGCACAATTTCATTTTCTCCAGTATTTACCAAAACATATTCAATCTATAGTTATATCATGGATTTGGGCTGAAAGTGAAACTCTCAGGTTTAATTTGAGGGTATGTACATCCAAATTGGAGGAAGGGTTTAGGAATTACAGCTCTTAAGAGTAGCTATCCCCCCTTTTTCAAGGGACCTAAAGTAATTGGACAATTGAATCAAAAGAGGTTTCATGGCAGGTGTGGGCTACACCATTATTTCTTACTCCCTTAAACAGGTAAAAGTTCTGGAGTTGATTTTAAGTCTGGTATTTGCATTAAGAATCTGTTGCTGTGAAGTTACATCATGCGTCCATGCAAGTGAAACAGGCCATTGTAAGGCTTCAAAAACAAAACAAATTCATTAGAGATAGCAGCAACATTAGGAGTGGCCAAATCAACAGTTTGGTACATTCTGAGGAAAGAAGAACACACTGGTGAGCTCAGCAACATAAAAAGGTCTGGACGTCCACTGAAGACAACAGTGGTGGATGAACGTAGGATCCTCTCTATGCTAAAGAAAAACCCATTCACAACATCCAGACAGATTAGACTCTGCCAAAAAAACATCTAAAAAAGTCAGACCAGTTCTGGAAAAGCATTCTTTGGACAGAAGAAACTAAGATTAATCTGTAACAGAATGACAGGAGGAAAAAAGTGTGGAGAAGGCTCGGAACAGCTCATGATCTAAAACACACAATGTCATCTTTAAAACATGGTGGAGGCAATGGGATGGAATGGCTATTTATGGCTTCCAGTGGCACTGGGTCATGGGTGTTTATTAATGATGTGACAGAAGGTGTTGGATGAATTCAGCAGTGTTTAGAGATATACTGTCAGCCCAGATTCAGCCAAATGCAGCAAAGTTGATCAGACAGCGCTTCACAGTACAGATGGACAATGATCCAAAACACACTGCAAAAGCAACCCAGGAGTTTTTGAAGGAAAAGAAGTGGAATCATTCTGCAATGGCCGATTCAATCACCTGATCACAACCCAATTGAGCAGCGTTTCACTTGCTGAAGGCAAAACTAAAGGCGGAACGACCCACAAAGAACAACTGAAGACAGCTGCAGTTAGGTTAGGGTCAGACTAACGCAGTATCAACGTGCGTTTAGCAGCACTAAATCACGGCCGTGCTGGCAGCAAATGACGTCCAATGCCAGGCAGCATAGGAATAACGGCAGCACAAAAGTGCGGCTGCGCAACGCAAGTGGCAAACGAACGCATTTTTTCGAGAACGTCAAACCGCACAGAGTGCGCTGCGTCCGCTAGCGGCGTGTGTGCGTGATTTGGAGATGTAAGGCTAGGGTCAGATGAACGCATTTTTCACGTGCGTTTAGCCGCACGAAATCACGGCCGTGCTAGCAGCAAATGACGTCCAATGCCGGGGAACATACGACGAACAGCCGCACGAAAGTTCGTCCGTGCAACACAAGTGGCCAACGAACGCATTTTTTCGAGAACGTCAAACCGCTACTACTGACGTACAGAGTGCGCTGCGGCCGCATAGCAGCGTGGGTGTGTGATTAGGAGAAGTCAGACGCTGCTAATGTCCGGCTAACATAACGTCCAGACACAAAAAGTGTTTTATTGATGATCCGTACAAAATCACGGACGAAACGGCGCATCGTATGACCGCTATCGCGTATCCCGGGAAAAAATACGTACGTTCGTTCAAACGCACTTTTTCACGGGCAACGTGAAAAATGCGTTCGTCTGACCCTAGCCTAATACCCTGCTAATGTCCGGCCAACATAACGTCCAGACACAAAAAGTGTTTTATTGATGATCCGTACAAAATCACGGACGAGAATGCGCATCGTATGACCGCTATCGCGTATTCCGTGAAAAAATGCGTCCATTCGTTCGAAAGCACTTTTTCACGGACAACGCGAAAAATGTGTTAGTCTGACCCTAGCCTTAGAGCCTGGCAAAGCATAAAAAAAAAAGGAGGAAACCAAGTCTTTGGTAATGTCCATGGGTTCCAGAATTCAGGCAGTCATTGCCAGTAAAGGATTCTCAACAAAATATTAAAAATGAACATTTTATTTATGATTATATTCATTTGTCCAATTACATTTGAGCCCCTGAAAATGGAGGGACGGTGTATAAAAATGGGTGCAGTTCCTAAAATTTGTACTTGATATTTATGTTCAACCCCTTGAATTAAAGCTGAAAGTCTGTACTTCAAATTCATTTGGATTGTTTTGTTTTATTTTTATTCTGGTGGCATACAGAGCCAAAAGTATGAAAATTGTACCTGTGTTCAAATATATATAGACCTAACTGTATATAGCACTCAATATTGTCACTGTTACACAGCCAAGATACTGACCTGTTGGCAGAGGCGTAACTAGAAACCTCAGGTCCCCAGTGCAAGAATCCAGGTAGCCCCCCCCCCCGCCAGCCAGAGAGTTTTGCATTTTTACTAAAAACATTCTGCAAAAATACCTGTATACATGTTTCCTGCACTATCCAAAAATTGCTGGTTTCCAAACCTAATAATACAAAAGTGCCTATCGTCTAGTATCCATATTATATTAATATTACTATAGCATTAAATTCTATAGCTAATGCGTATATAATAGGGATACTAGGCCATAGATCGCCAAAACGTTGGGGTGCCTTGTCTTGGCTTGCAGGAGCTTTTACTGACCCACTTTATGCTTTTCACATTGTGCTTTCCCTAATATTGCATATTTCATATGCATATTTTTGCTGAGCCTGTGGGGATGCTTACTATATGCTGCATATTGTGTACTGTAACTATATGTAACATTTGTGATACTTTACTCTTGTTACGGACATTATATATTTTTGGATTTATTTAAAGATATTTTTTATTATACTTTTGGTATATATTATTTCATGGTTGTGCCCTCTTGATGTATTGTGGTTTGGTTACACATTTATAGGACCTTGGTGAGTCCTTCTTGCAGATAAGCACCCTTTTTGTGACTATTTTATAAAAATAGTGTGCAGAACAACTACTTTGTTTTAAGAGACATATAGGGACACATCACACTTGAGCGATCACAAGCAAGCGACCACCAGACCTGCAGTGAAACACCAGGACGGATCAGACTCATGATGGATAGCCAGAGGAAAAATAACAAGGCCTCTGCTGCCTAATTAACCTCTTAAGGACCAATGACAGAACTGTTCAGTCATAAATGCATTGACTTTAACCTCCCTGGCGGTCTAATTTTTTCAAAATTTTGAGTCTAAAAGCGTCTCAATTTTTTTTTAAAGGAAACGTGTTTTTGTACATAGTTAGCCTGTAATAATTAGGAATAACGCACTGAAATCAGTGCAAGCAAGAGTCCTTACTGGTAAAATCCTTTATAAATAAATAGTAAATACACTGAGTCCGACAAAGTTTGAAACACAACATAATAATTTATTATCTCAAAAATAATTATCCAAAATAATGCTAATAAATTATATTCAATAAAATAATCAAACAAAAAACACTGAAATCTGTCTGAAAACAAGAGTGAGACTATGTATGGTCTGTTTCTTATCCTTTAGTGCCACCTAGTGGCCGTTCATGAGCAGTGGCCGTTCATGAAATTTTACATTGGAATACAGTGTATTCTATTTTTTTTTCAGTTTGCTGCCTGGTCTCGCCCCTCGCATCGTGTGACTCGCAGGGAGCGTTACCAGGAAGCAAGTCGCCGCAATCACACTGCGAGGGAGTGCAGGATGAGGTGAGTATGCAGCCCGGGTGTGGCTCGGGGTTACCGTTCGCGGTAGCGAAATTTAACCCCGAGTCACTCGGGAATACTGCCAGGGAGGTTAAAGACCCTTGGTCCTTAAAGGGTTACCAGTGGTTCCACCACTGCCTAGGCCCCCCCTCCAGTGGTGGGATGCCAGGGCCCGGTCCCAAGTGCGACTGCTGCAAAGCTTGTAGTTCCGCCACTGCCTGTTGGGCATTTGGGTCACAGACTGAAGGTCCACAGTGGGGGGGCATCAGGTGAACAAGTTGCAGCTGTCCTCACATCCACGCTTGCATTCTAATACAAATCAGCCAGACCAGGCCCAAGGAAACCCTCTGGGCCCCATGCTTTCCAAACTATTTTTGCTTGGCTCTGTGGATCTTACAGATCTGTCGCTAAGCATTGCTGACCCTTCAGTGCTTCTGTGTGCGTCACGCTATGTGGCAGAAAGAGTATGGCCGACAGTATAGAGCTCACCCTGCCAGCCGCAACAAACAGCAGCACAGGGAGTGCCTCTTTTTGGAAAATCCAGCCGAGCCACCTGTGACGGTCCATGGTACGGATCACTCATTGTGCCGGATTAAGACTGTCACTGGCACAACCCAGGTCCCCAGCCAGAAACAAAAGAAACCATACATAGAGAGGTAAATTTCAAAAATGAAGCCCAGATATGAGCTGTAGCACCATCTCCTTTAAAGGCATACCTATCCCCTCCACTCTTTGCTATATATCTTATTGCTGTGGAGCTCTGTGCACACTTTAGTGTCTGACGCTTGCCTCCCACGAAATATTGCAGAAACGCCCACTGACAGACCTGTGAATTTAACTGCAATAGCTAGTGAGAAACACGGGCAAAAAAATAAATGGTTGTGAGAAACCTGCCATGGGATTTCAATGTACAGTAAACTGTACAACAGTTCACTATCAGGGTTATTCAAAGAGATTCGAAAAGTCACCGCACGTTCGGTGACTTTTCGTTCTCTTCAATTCGGTTCCTTTTGCCGATCCCATTTCGGTGACCCTGCGGTGTATTCAGCAAGCACCACAGGGCCCCCGAATTGCAGGGAAAAGTCACCGCAAACCTGACGAAAACTAACCGCAAAACCCACCGAATGCACGCCGAAAACAAGCAAAAACATCTGGATTAACCTTCGAAAAACCCGAGCAGGAGCCGATCACACGCAACGAAGCAGACGAACAGGAGCCGAATCACACAGAGCCGAAGCAGCTGAGACGCAGAGGAGACAGTGAATAAATTAGCAATCTGTGAAAATTGTATGAATCTGTGAAAATGAAAAGCTGTTTGCAAAGAAACTACTGAGCGAAAATGTCTGAAATTTACACAGGAGGTCCAGGGAATGATAATAAAGAGGGCTTTTACAGAAAAAATAAATAAACTTAAAATAGTTAAAATAAAAATCGGACTTAAAAAAAAAAAATTCTGAAAAATGCTTAAAGTATCCTAAAAAATCTATAAATAAAGAGACTTTTTGCTGCACAATTTTATAATGAATGGGTTATTAGATATTGAATTAAAACGGGAATATTTTTAACATTGAAGTCTATGGGTTTCTCCTGAATAAATTTGCCGATTTAAACCACAGAATGGCAGGACATTAGGGGAACCTTTCACTGCTGGTTTGTGTTCTCTGAATAGCCGAAGCAGTGCTTTTTCATGGGGATTTCACTGCCCTCGAACAGGCACCGAACAGGCACCGTATGTGCAGGCAATTCGCCAGGAATTGGCGAATTGCCTGCTCTCTGGATAGCCGAATGGCCAGGAAAGGCAACCGAACGCTGATTTTCAGCGTTCGGTTACCTTTCTCAAGCAATTCGGATCTCTTTGGATAACCCTGTATATTTTTGCTGGAGACCCACCATTGTGACTTTATTATGCAGTACAGAGGTCCAATATATTTATGTTGGAAACCTGTCAGTGCATTTTTAGAATACATGTAAAATATGAGTGGGAGAGTAATGTTGAAACACGTACACTACATAATAAGTTTTTTTCACAAAGCAATGAAATTGTGTGCCCAGAGTCATGGAGTCAGGTGGGGGAGAAGACAACGTATCAAATCGGGACCCGGCAAAGGGAAAGAGGTTGCGGTCTACACGCGAATGCCCTCATCCTGGAGAGGAAGGTACAGTTGTGTTCAAAATTATTCAACCCCCAATGCTGTAAAGGGTTTTAGGGAATTTAGTGTACATTTGTAATTGTATTCAGAATGAAATCCTACAAGGACTTTTTAAAGAACCATATGCAACTAAAATGACATCAATTGGTTTTGTAATACAGTAGTAAATGTTTCTTTTCTGAATTCTTCATTGACACAATTATTCAACCCCTTAAAGACTACCACTCTGAAGAACAGAGGTTCATTCAAGTGTTTTCAATCAGGTATTGAAAACACGTGTGGATGTCACGGAGCAGCAATAAAGCATAATAAGCACCAATTAGGCAGCTTTAAAATGACTGTGATACTCAGCTCCTTCTAGACATTTACTGGTGTGGTTACAAACATGGTGAAGTCAAGAGAATGGTCCAGGAAGACAAGAGAAGAGGTGATTACTCTTCACAGGAAGGGCAATGGTTATAAGAAGATTGCAAAGATGTTAAACATACCAAGAGAGACCATAGGAAGCATCATTCGCAAATTGAAGGCAAAGGGCACTGTTGAAACGCTACCTTGTCGTGGCAGAAAGAAGATGCTGACTTCGACTGCTGTGCGCTACCTGAAGCGTTGAGTGGAGAAAAGTCCCCGTGTGACTGCTGAGGAACCGAGAAAAGATTTGTCAGATGTGGGTACTGAAGTTTCAGCTCAGACAATACGGCGCACACTGCGTAATGAAGGCCTCCATGCCAGAACTCCCAGGCGCACCCCCTTGCTGTCTCCAAAGAATAAGAAGAGTTGACTGCAGTATGCCAAAAGTCATGTGGACAAACCACAGAAGTTTTGGGATAGTGTTCTGTGGACTGATGAAACAAAATTAGAACTGTTTGGGCCCATGGATCAACGCTATGTTTGGAGGAGGAAGAACAAGGCCTATGAAGAAAAGAACACCTTGCCTACTGTGAAGCATGGTGGGGGGTCAATCATGCTTTGGGGCTGTTTTGCTTCTGCAGGTACAGGGAAACTTCAGCGTGTGCAAGGTACCATGAATTCTCTTCAGTACCAGGAGATATTGGATGACAATGTGATGCAGTCCGTCACAAACCTGAGGCTTGGGAGACGTTGGACCTTTCAACAGGACAATGATCCCAAGCATACCTCCAAGTCCACTAGAGCATGGTTGCAGATTAAAGGCTGGAACATTTTGGAGTGGCCATCGCAGTCACCTGACTTAAATCCGATTGAGAACCTCTGGTGGGACTTAAAGAAAGCAGTTGCAGTGCGCAAGCCTAAGAATGTGACTGAACTGGAGGCTTTTGCCCATGACGAATGGGCGAAGATACCCGTAGATCGCTGCAAGACACTTGTGTCAAGCTATGCTTCACATTTAAAAGCTGATATAACTGTAAAAGGATGTTGTACTAAGTACTAAGATTGAATGTCACTTGGGGGTTGAATAAAATTGATAATGATGTGAGCACAGAAAAGACATTTGTGGTTATTTCATTATAAATGTTATGTTATATTTGTCTGACCTACACGTGCCTCTTTGATTTAATTGTAAGCAAGATGACTGAATGATCAAAATCAATGTCAAACTGGCCAAAACACTCAATTTCAGTGGGGGTTGAATAATTTTGAACACAACTGTACTTGGTCAGGAGCGAGTCCCATGCAAGAGAGGATCGCCCAAGCTTTCGCTGGGTCCGAGATAATGGAGGGAATATTCTTATGCGTCACCACGAGAGAGCCAGCCAAGCCCCACCGGTAACGGACCCCTTTGCGCCTGAGGAAAGAAGTCACCTCTCTGAAGCATCGTTGTGCCATCAGAATCACAAAAGGGAGATCTTGATATAGCTGGAGCTGAGTCCCTTCAAGCCTGACAAGTGCATGGGCTGCTGGAGCTGCCAGAAGTCACGATTTTGCAGCTGTGTCACCAGCAACCGCAATGACATCCCGTGGGGCACCAGCAGGGGCTGCCACAGCTTTTTGGATCCGGTAGACCACACCAAACAGGTCCGGCGAATCAGGAGGAGAGTCCAAAATGTGACACGCCACACGGTTCACGTATTTAAGCAAGTCTGCCGGGGGGCCGACTCCGGGACCCCTCGTATACGGATGTTGTGGCAGCAGTGGCGGGATTCCAGAGCCTCTACAGAGCGAGTAAGCAAGTCCACCTGAGTCCGGAGGGCGCTCACCTGTGACGACAGGACTGCTTGTTCTCCCACCAAATCCGCTGTCTGGGCTTGGGCTGCCACAACCTGAGAGCGGACCTCCTCCACTTCAGTGTGAACTCCCGATAAAGCCGTGGACCAGAGGGTTTTGATTTCAGCAATGAATCGTCTATAATCCCCCATGTTAGTGGGGCGAGTGTCATCTGAGGCTGCAACAGATTCCAGTGTGTGGCGTGGGGGGGTTTCCCAGTAGTATAGGAGGTCCCCAGTCTCTCAGAGGTACCCAGAGACGGCTGGTTCAGATCCCCAGTGTTTTTTGGGCTCTTTTTCACGCCGCCAAGCTCAGTTTTACTCTATCCTGCGTCTGGGGAGGTCGGAGCAAGCCAGTTGATTCCTGGTTCGTCACCCAACGGCCAGGGCACGTCATCCTCCCCAGAGGAGCCGTATCCTGGGGGAAGAGCGGAGGAGGCGGCTGCTACCCCAGAAAGGCAACCACCCCGCAGGGAATCCCTTATGTCCCTCTGTCTGGGCCCCCCTGACCTGAGTGGTTGCTGCCCCTGTGTCTTCTTCCCCATGTCCAGGGAGTGTTTAAAGAGCGGCAGCTGGGTTCCGGGTCCACTATATTCAGCAGGAAACTCCCCAGGCTTCCCAAAATTGCCACCACGTCTATGCCGCACCAGGCCCGAACTCCGGCAGGCCCGGAAAATGTCTTGATGCGCCCGGGAAACCACAGCACAGGTGATCCATGGGTATCCTGCGGGTGTTAGGTCGCCAGAAAGTCCAGGCAGGATGAGAGGGCTACCAGATAATCAATTAGAAAGCTGAAAATTCAGTGGAGCACTCGCAGCATGCAGCCTCTCTCATCCATGGCTAACCACGCCCCTAAGCCTGTAACAGACCTTTTTAATATCATTCATTGGACCTTATATGTTATGTGAAGGAACCGTTCCCTTCCGACGGTCCTGGCTCTCCAGACACCCCTTCGTTGCGGTCAGCCCGGCTACTGGGAGCTCTGTCCTCAGCGCCTCGAGCAGCTTGACCGGCCTGCTTCTGTTCCTCTGCCCTGGGGCCGTTAGGAATCTCCAGAAGGCCGCTCTCTGCCTTCTGAGGGTGATAGTGTAGTGTAGCGTCGCTGAATGAAACACCAAACGCGGTTGTATGTTCCAACAGGATCCTCTCTCTCTCAGCTTGAGAGTTCTCTGGCCTCTTTTAATGAACAACGCCACCATTTATGCTGAAGTACAACAGTCATAATTTGCATACCCATACTAATTAGATTATGTCAGTTATTTACAATAAATATTCTTCACATTCTCTTAGCCTTCAACTCACACAACATTTGTATATCCATTGTTCTAGCACATCAGATTAAACACACTATCAGAGATCCCTTGAATTAAACATGCAGCTAGATAATGGGGAAAACCCTGATGCATAAGTACACAGCAGCAAAGCTTGTTTACTGTATACACAAAACACATTTACCTACAGGAATATAGTATTTTAAAACCAAAGCTATGTCATTTAACACTAAACTAAATTAACTAAAACCAAACGATGTAAAATATTTAAAATCACACGATATAAATGAACATAAAGTCTCTTGGGGTTTGAAGCATGGAGCGTTACATCAACTCCATGACATATGTCCCTATGGTGCAACGGCACTGAAGAGTCCACAGTAACCCCAGCGTCATTAAAGCTGTCCCTGGCTGAGGGTCCTGGGGTTTGTGGCCGAGCCTCTTGGGGCATCCCGTGACACTCCTCCCCCTTCCCAAAGTTCGACGCACCCGGTTGGACCCCAACGGGTCATACCGGGGAAGTCGGTGCTCCCAGGTCCATAGTCTGTCGGAAGGGGGTGAGCCACCAGGCTTCTCCATTTGGCCTTGCGGCCGTGCCTGGCGGGTTGGGGGTACAAGTCGTTGGGGATACCCCCTCTGGAATAAGGATCCTGTGGCTGAGGAGGGGTACCGCCTGTGCCACCTCCGGGAATATCTCGCACCCGGGAAAAACGGGTGCTAAATGCACGCGCCCCGAGTGCCCTGGTCAGCCGTTGAGGAGAACAGTGGCTGCGTGGGGCCTCCGGGCCAAAGGGTTGTGGAGATGGGCAGAGCGGAAGCAGGCTCTGCCCCGTGGCCAGCGCGTCGGCTGGGTGGTTCAAGGCCGAGAAGGGGATCCCGGCCAGGAGAATGGGGTCCTCCATCTCCGGTGAGGTCCGTGGCTGCGGGATAAGTAGCCCGAGGGTATCCCCCTTCTGCTCCTTGGGGTGGATGGTGGGAGATGGGCAGAGGCCAGCGGCCCTCTGCCCCGTTGCCAACTCTTCTGCTGGGGGGGTGGGTACAGAAATGACATCCAGGGGGTCAAGTAGGGTCAACGGCTGCGGGGTCAGCAGCTCGGGAAAACCCTGCTGCTCCTCAGGGCAGTTGGAGAGTGGGCAGAGGCCAGCGGCACTCTGCCCCGTTGCCAGCTCTTCTGCTGGGGGGGTGGGTACAGAAATGACATCCAGGGGGTCAAGTGGGGTCAACGGCTGCGGGGTCAGCAGCTCGGGAAAACCATGCTGCTCCTCAGGGCAGTCGGAGAGTGGGCAGAGGCCAGCGGCACTCTGCCCCGTTGCCAACTCTTCTGCGGGGGTGGGTACAGAAATGACATCCAGGGGGTCAAGTGGGGTCAACGGCTGTGGGGTCAGCAGCTTGGGAAAACCCTGCTGCTCCTCAGGGCAGTCGGAGAGTGGGCAGAGGCCAGCGGCACTCTGCCCCGTTGCCAGCTCTTCTTGGGGGGGTGGATACAGAAATTACATCCAGGGGGTCAAGTGGGGTCAACGGCTGTGGGGTCAGCAGCTCGGAAAAACCTGCTGCTGCTCCTCAGGGCAGTCGGAGAGTGGGCAGAGGCCAGCGGCACTCTGCCCCGTTGCCAGCTCTTCTGCTGGGGTGGGTACCGGCACAACATTCGGGTGGTCGGAGGAGGACAACGGCTGCGAGCCAAGCAGCTGGGGTAAACCTGGCTGCTCCTCAGGGCATTCGGCAGAAAGTGGGCAGAGGCCAGTGGCACTCTGCCCCGTGGCCAGCTCTTCTGCTGGGGAGGCGGGTACCAGAACAAAGTCCAGGGGGACGGACGAGGTAAGCGGCTGTGGGGGAGGCAGCCCCAGGGTATCCCCCTCCTGCTCCTCGGGACAGCTGGGAATAGGTGGGCAGAGGCCAGCGGCGCTCTGCCCTGTGGCCAGCTCTTCAGCTGGGTGGGGGTCTTCTTGCGGGGGGATGGTTTGTTCCACCCCCGGGGCAATCAATGGCTGCGGCCAGCCTAGCTCGGGGAAACCATCTGCCCGTTCCTCCTGGCAGACTGTGGGAAGTGGGCAGAGGCCAGCGGCGCTCTGCCCCGTGGCCAGCTCTTCTGCTGGACCCGCGGACTCGGCCACCGTGTCTTCCTGCGGGTTTGAAGGAATCACTTCTTCTGCTGGGGCCCCAACGAGGACCCATGGGAGCATCTCGGCCTCCCATACTTCAAGGTTCCTTGGACTGTCGGTTCCTTCCGCCGGACAGTCCCAGTACATGGGACTTAGACCCGACTGCGGAACGCTGTCCAACAGTCTCCTATAGGCCTTCTCGAGCTCCCATTCTCGCTCTACTAGGAACTCCAGTTCCTCTAACTCAGAGTCCCTGCTATCGTACGGGAGTTCCTTTTCCCGTCGCTCCAGTATCTCCTCCGACCGCTCTTCTGTCTCTTCTCCGAACCCAGGGTCCTGGGCCATGTTCTCGTAAAGCAGCTCTGTGCCACCGTAGTGGGGGCCTGCGGTGGAGGCGCCGTCAATGGTGCGGGGTAGCAGAGGGCCTGTTAGCCACCGGAGCGCGCGGTACGCGGCATCCAGTGCAATCTCCTGCTGCACCAGGTATTGGAGCTCTGCCTCCCACTCGTCCGGGGGTCGGCCCCTCAGGAATACAGCTCTGGCATTGAACTGCACTTGGAAAATGACAGCGCTCGAAGCGACATCAACCCCGTGGCAGTCCCTTTCATGGCGTAGCGCCTCATACCAAAGCTCTTGGCGGATCTCGTCCCGCCAATCAAGCCCAGTGGGCTCCACTGTGGACCCGTGGTACCGATCCAGGCCCTCCTGCAGCCTTCTCGGAAATTCAGCCTCCATGTCGGCGAGGGTGCCGGCACAGGGGCACCACTCCTCGGCGGGGAATGTGGCGTCCTCAGATGCAGCTCCAGGCGAGCTGTAAGTCTCCATCCAAGGGTCGCTGGGATGTGCGATTTCCCCAATACAGACTCCAGGCGAGCTGTAAGTCCCGAAAGGGGTATCGCTGGGGGGTGCAGATTCCCAGGGTGAAGCTCCAGTCGAGCTGTAAACCTCGACCCAGGGTTCTACGGGCTTGGGGACGGGGTTAGAAAGTTCATCGCACTTCATACAGAGCGCCGCCATCCGCAACTCGTGCTGACGGTCCCTCTCCTCAGCCCCGCTTGGAGGTCCACCATTAGCCGGCTCACCATGTCCTCGGAGGGGGTGAGGCCGAATCCCATGATCAACGACCGAGCGCTCTGCCGAAGGTGCTCGTTAGGGTCCTGAGTCAGAGTTGGGGGGCTCACCCTTTGCTGGTCCATCCTGGTCAGCTCCTTCACTAGGGTTTTCTTCTTTTTGTTGCCGGGAGTCCCTCCCCGATTCTCCAACATGCCCCGCAGGACGTCCCGCTGGTAAACGCTGTAGCCGGCCATGGTAAGGGTCTTCTTGGGGGTTGCAGAGAGCTATCCCACCGCTGCCACCAGTGTGAAGGAACCGTTCCCTTCCGACGGTCCTGGCTCTCCAGACACCCCTTCGTTGCGGTCAGCCCGGCTACTGGGAGCGCTGTCCTCAGCGCCTCGAGCAGCTTGACCGGCCTGCTTCTGTTCCTCTGCCCTGGGGCCGTTAGGAATCTCCAGAAGGCCGCTCTCTGCCTTCTGAGGGTGATAGTGTAGTGTAGCGTCGCTGAATGAAACACCAAACGCGGTTGTATGTTCCAACAGGATCCTCTCTCTCTCAGCTTGAGAGTTCTCTGGCCTCTTTTAATGAACAACGCCACCATTTATGCTGAAGTACAACAGTCATAATTTGCATACCCATACTAATTAGATTATGTCAGTTATTTACAATAAACATTCTTCACATTCTCTTAGCCTTCAACTCACACAACATTTGTATATCCATTGTTCTAGCACATCAGATTAAACACACTATCAGAGATCCCTTGAATTAAACATGCAGCTAGATAATGGGGAAAACCCTGATGCATAAGTTACACAGCAGCAAAGCTTGTTTACTGCATACACAAAACACATTTACCTACAGGAATATAGTATTTTAAAACCAAAGCTATGTCATTTAACACTAAACTAAATTAACTAAAACCAAACGATGTAAAATATTTAAAATCACACGATATAAATGAACATAAAGTCTCTTGGGGTTTGAAGCATGGAGCGTTACATCAACTCCATGACATATGTCCCTATGGTGCAACGGCACTGAAGAGTCCACAGTAACCCCAGCGTCATTAAAGCTGTCCCTGGCTGAGGGTCCTGGGGTTTGTGGCCGAGCCTCTTGGGGCATCCCGTGACATGTTAATTGCAGACATTTTCATTCAGTAGTTTTTTTGCAAAGAGAGTTTCAATTTTGACCCTTTTTTTTCACCCCGCACGTCAGCTTGTCGGCTTTTTCCGGCAGCTGCTCTGCGCTCTGCTCGGCGGCTCGTCTGCATTTTCCGGACGTGTTTGGTGAAGGGGTTAACTGGCCGCTTGACCCTTTGGTGGGATGGACACTCGGTAGAGGAAACACTCGTCCAGCGCTGGGAGAGAGAATGGACCAGAAAGAACACACAGACAACCGATGCTCAGTTGGTATAGTCTCTCTGCTTTAATGATCTCAAGACACTAGCTTTATATTGTAAAAACCACTTACGCAAGTGGAAAAGCAATATGCGTCATACATCCTGCAACATAAACAAAATACCACATTAATCAGTCGTGACACACTGAGGCGGAGGTAACATATCTCTTGCGGCATAAACAAATTATTGTTTGTTACATTTCACACGTAAGCGCTTGCAGAAGTTCTGAGAAATGCACATTTTAACAAGTTATCTAAAGTTCATATTATGGTTTCAACTGTACGGACACATTGACCACGTTCCTTTCTATGTGTCGTGGTTAAGCTGATTACTGCCTTTGCGTACAAAAACATAGTTTGCAAGGACGTGAGCTGTTTGCAAGATAATAAAAGATGCGCGACCTTCTACAGAGATACAGCCGCGGGCCGCATTCCTAAACTACAGCAATATATTATTTAGATACATAAGGGCTTCTGGATGTTTAACTGTGTAGGGGAATGAAATCCCTTCAATCCCCTCTTTTCCTCATATGTTAACTAAGAACATATGATGAATCTAGCGAGATGGTGACATATGGGATTTCACCAGGAAACGTCACATATGTCAGGTGGAGCACATCGGAATAGTGGGAAATATCATTTGCGGAAGGGGTAACACGCAAATGCATCTACTCCGGATACTCCGGCCCCTCTTTTTATTGCATCTCACTAGATTGTTTCCCTGTTGTTGGAGAGGTTGCGTATGTGTCTGCGGAGGGCAACATAATCGTCATATTGGAGAGGGTCAACGTAGGGGTGAAAAAAGGGCCAAAAGAAGGTACATGATAATAGTTTCCACCCAACCAGTGGATGACTGGTGAGGCTGGGTGGCATGGGGTGTGTCATCATCCTGTCTAGGGGTATGGGCCGTAGTTGGTGGTTCTGTATCTTCGGAGGTCTCGATACTCTCCCTTTGTCCCATCATGGCGTAGGAGGTCGGGACCTTTTGTGCTGTCGTGGGCTTGACTCCCCTTTGCTTTGTCTTTGGCTTTGCCTTTGCCTTTGCTTTGACGGAACCAGTTTGGCGCGGGAGGCGTGGATCCAAGTAGAGCTGGCCTCCGTGAGAATGGCGGTCCTGGTGATGGCAACAATAGTGGTGGGAGGTCCGTAGGCGAAATCCTCGGGACGTTTCCCCTTCTGTAGGTGCATGATGAGGACCTGGTCCCCCTCCTGGAAAGGATGGGTTGGTGTACCTGGGAGGGAAGGAGATCTGAACGTAACTTCGTCTCTGGTGGTTTTTAAAGAAGTAATCAACTGCCTGACATACTCATCCCTTACCTGCTGGAGGTCCCCGAGGTCAGTGAGTACCTGATGACGGGCCCAGGGGCTGGGGAACGGTCCACCCATTAGGATCTCAAATGGAGTAAACCCTGTATTCCGATCGACGGACATACGGATCTCCGCCAAAACTATCGGGAGGACAGACTTCCAGTTATGAAAGGCGCCCCCCGTAGCTATCCGCAGACGGTCTTCGTTTGATCGGTTCATGCGTTCGACGAGGCCAGAACTCTGCGGGTGCCAAGGGATATGATACTTCCAGTTCACCTGAAGGGCCCTACAAAGGCTCTTCGTCAATCTGGAGGTAAATGCGGGGCCTCTGTCAGAATTGAGCTGGAGAGGAATCCCCCACCGGGGAATTATTTCTCGAGTCAAAACACGAACCACTGTCTTAGCATCCTCTGCCCTAGTGGGAGATACTTCTGGCCAACGGGAGAACATATCTACCATAACAAGTGCGTACTCCTGAGCTTTACCGGCAACCCTGGGAATATGTGTGAAATCAATTTGCAGACGTGTGAAAGGAGTCGTGGGGTACTCTAGATGCTGATGCGCGATACGGTGAGAGTTGTTGGGATAGCACCAGTCTTTTAACTCTGTGTCTGTGGCGTACCGCTGTAGCTCAGAGAAGAGAAACCCATTAGCAATAGAAGGGGGTTTCACATGGGAAGGTGTAGGTGGCTGTTGCCGGTGGAGGCCGCACGTTTAGCAGCCATGTCAGCTAAATTGGTCCCTTGGGAGACAGCGTCATTCCTACGCGTGTGTGCTCTACAGTGCAGAACAGCGAGGGCAGAGGGGAGCCTGAGGGCACTTAGGAGATCATCCACAAGGGATGAGTGTGATATGGGTTTCCCATCTGCTGCTACGTAGCCGCGTTTCTGCCATGTCTTGCCATGGTCATGGACAACGCCGAAGGTGTATTTAGAATCAGTGTAGATAGTAACGGGCATACCTGTGTACAGAATGCAAGCGCGTGTGAGAGCAATGAGCTCGGCAGCTTGTGCAGAGCGGTAGGGGATAGGTTCTGCCTCGTGAATAATATTAGGCAGGGAGACAACGGCATAACCTGCATAATAGGTGGTGTCTGTGGGACGGGTACATGAACCGTCTACAAATACTACGTCAGCTACTGGAACGGGGGTTGTGCACATGTCTGGGCGGGGGGATGTATCAGAGTCAATGGTGAGAAGACAGTCATGTTCTGGTGGGGTATTGTCATCAGTGCCCTTAAGTCCCAGGAGAGCGTTAAGGATAGCGGAAGGACCTACAATGGAGGTGCTATATTCTATATGTAGGGTCGGGTTGCTGAGAAGAGTCACTTCATAGCCTGAGAGTCTTTGTGATGTCATATATTGGGTGTGTATACCTTTGAGGAGAGTCAGGACATCGTGAGAGGTGTGCAGGTGGGTTTCATGACCTAAAGTGAACTGAGTAGCCATTTGCACCGCCATCGAGCTAGCTGCCAGAGAGCGTAGGCAAGAGGGCATACCTTGGACTGGAGTTGGCATAACTTTAGAGAAAAAGGCTACGGGACGCAAGCGGCCCCCATGTTCCTGGGTGAGCACACCGGCCATGGTTTTACAGTTGTCCCTTGCAAACAAATAAAATGTAACATGTACTCAGGGAGCCCCAAGGCTGGACTGGACATAAGAGCGTTCTTTAAGAGCATTATATGCGTTTGTCATCTCAGGGGTCCAGGTGAGCTTGCCTGGATTCCCCACAGTGTGTTGTCTCAGGATGTTATCATAGTAGGAGCAGTCAGGTATCCATTGTCTGCAATAGTTTATCATTCCCAGGAAAGACAGCATTTCTTTTCTGGTACTTGGGGTGACCAGGCCCATGACAGACTGGATCCTTTTGTGACTGATACTCCTTTCCCCCTGCCGTAAAACAAAACCTAGGTATACAACCTGTGTTTGACACCATTGTAATTTTTCAAATGAAACCTTATGTGTAACCAGTGTAGGAGTGACAGTCCGTCAGCCTTGGCGGCTTCGCCTGATGGACTACAGAGGAGGAGATCGTCCACATACTGTAGCAGGACAGAACCTTGACTGGGGTGCCACGATTTTAGGGTGGTCTGGAGCACAATAGCAAAGACCACTGGGGCATCAATATACCCCTGAGGGAGGCGCTTCTGTGTATTGGCGACCCTCAAAAGAAAAAGCAAATAGTAGTGCCGTGTCAGGGTCCACAGGAATGCTAAAAAATGCGTTCTTTAGGTCGATGACTGTGAAATGACTGTGTGTTGCGGGAATAGAGGAAAGAAGCGTTGTAACGTCAGGAACTATAGGAGCAATGGGAATTATTAGTGAGTTTATGGCACGGAGGTCTTGAACAAACCTAACCGACCCATCAGGTTTGCGGACAGGGTTGATGGGAGTGGAGAAGGGGGAAACCACCTCTTCCAGGATACTGTCTGTCGGAAACTGTTGCAGCATGGGTTTAAGACCCTCAATCTTCTCATGGGACAAGGGGTACTGTTTGTGGTATACGGGGTCAACATTCTTGTGCACTCGGGCCTTATAAGGGGTGCATGGTATCATTCCGGTGTCGAAAGGACCTTGTGACCATAGGGAGGTGAACTCCTTTAATTCAGGGGGCGCGGTGTCTGTGGTTAGGAAAAAATGACGTGTCCTGCATAGAGTGGGTATCACCGAGCTTTCAATGTGGATGCCGTCTGGTGTGTTATATATGGACAATTGTAAAAGAGCCAGTAGATCCCTCCCCAGTAGGCTAACAGGGCAGTCTTTGATAATTATAAAACAATGTTGTAGGAGGGTTGTACCGTCATCAGTGGTAAAGGGAGAGGAACAGTGGTGTATGTAGGTGTGGATACGCCATTGATACCCGTGGAAGGTTCTGACTCAGAAAGGGGACCCGTGTAGTGACAAGCCTCCAGAGTACTGGTGGTCGCACCTGTATCTACCAGAAATGGGATAGGTTTGCCATACATATACAAAGTAATCATTGGGTCATCTCGCCATTTACCAGTGAGTTGGGGTTAGAAGCCATTGTTCTCCTCCTAATTGCATATACTGTTTATCTCAATCTGGATCCCCTTCGTAATATGGAAATGCTTCTGAGTCTCCAAGACAGAGACCTTTCACCATATCCATATGAAACGGACTATTGTCTCCTTCTCGTGGGAAGGGATCACAACTCCCTACCGCCTCTGTCCATCCCGCCAAGTTATCTACCCATGGATCGACCAGGTATCTATCTGTGCCCCCTACTCTAATTACATACTCCTTGCATGATTCTCTTGTCTCTGGGGGTGGATATTCTTTATAACTGTTTTTATTCCCCATATTCTTATACTCTATACAAACAATATACAATCAAACAATATACAATCAACAAAAATATATCAACAATCAGGGAAGCGTTCGTCTTACCATCTACTAACTTCCCCGAATACAACTCAAACTTATACTTTATATCACGAATAACAAAACAACATATCACGAGGTTCCACACCGAGCGTCCTCCCCGTAAAACAAAAACTCAGTATCTTTAGATTCTTTAGATAAGGTAGTCCCAGACCTCCCTTATTGTCTTTAAAACTTTAGAACTTTAGTGTTAACCCCGAGTTCGTTGTATCTCACAACGGTCTCTGTCACATACCGGAGTACATATGGTACTCACCCGGTTAAATGAGCAGAGCCTGTCGGAGATCTCAGCAGTGCCTCCAAGTTGAAGGGGTTAACTGGCCGCTTGACCCTTTGGTGGGATGGACACTCGGTAGAGGAAACACTCGTCCAGCGCTGGGAGAGAGAATGGACCAGAAAGAACACACAGACAACCGATGCTCAGTTGGTATAGTCTCTCTGCTTTAATGATCTCAAGACACTAGCTTTATATTGTAAAAACCACTTACGCAAGTGGAAAAGCAATATGCGTCATACATCCTGCAACATAAACAAAATACCACATTAATCAGTCGTGACACACTGAGGCGGAGGTAACATATCTCTTGCGGCATAAACAAATTATTGTTTGTTACATTTCACACGTAAGCGCTTGCAGAAGTTCTGAGAAATGCACATTTTAACAAGTTATCTAAAGTTCATATTATGGTTTCAACTGTACGGACACATTGACCACGTTCCTTTCTATGTGTTGTGGTTAAGCTGATTACTGCCTTTGCGTACAAAAACATAGTTTGCAAGGACGTGAGCTGTTTGCAAGATAATAAAAGATGCGCGACCATCTACAGAGATACAGTCGCGGGCCGCATTCCTAAACTACAGCAATATATTATTTAGATACATAAGGGCTTCTGGATGTTTAACTGTGTAGGGGAATGAAATCCCTTCATTTGGCGTGTATTTGTGGTGGTTTGATTGATACGATACTTCAGAACGTATCGGATGTGGTTTTTCACGATTTTTTCGGCGGGTTTTCCCTGCACTCCTGGGACTCTGCGGTGAACACTGAATTCACCACAGGGTGGTGAACTTTGAATCCTCGAAGTGCAGGGAACGAGAGAGCACCGAAATGTCAGCGACATTTTGGTGCTCTATGAATAACTAGGGATGAGCCGAACACCCCCCTAGTTCGGTTCGGGCCCGAACCCGAACTTCCCATTTGTTCGGGTCCGAACCCGAACCCCCATGCAAGTCAATGGGGCTGAAAATTCGTTTTTTTAGAGTGCCCTCCAAGAGGGCATATATGCTACATATTTGCCATAAAAGGTGTATGGGGGTCCGGGTAGTGCCCTGGGGGACAGGAAACAAGGACAAAAAGTAAAAAAAAAAACGTTTTTAAAGGGACAGTGAGTTTTCCATGAAATAAGGGTTAAAAATAAAAACGAAAAATTTCTTCAAATATCGTGCCTATGAGGTCCCCATAACCTGCCCGTGAAGTGGCGGATTTCTAGGATGTATAGAAATATGTAAAAACCAAAAAATGACATTTAAAATGACGGTAAATGCTTTTCCTTTAACCCTTTCGCTGCTGAGGCTTTTCACACCTCTGTGCTGAGGTCATTTTTACCGGTTTTGCTCATCATGTTTAAACGTGTTTTGAAGGCTTATTTTAGTATATTACCCAGACATATTATATATCGTTCTTTCCGTCAGACTCGGTAGATTCATAATATGTCATTATTATATGTATACGTTATGTCATGTCTGTATATTATAACAAAAAATGCAATAAAATATGTATTTTCAATAATTTACAACGTGTAAAGTGTTTTTTTTCACATTTTAACATGCGAGCAATTGCGGTTATATTTTGTATGGGGTGCGCTTGTTAAAAAAATTAGAGATGGGGTCTCGTTACATTTTTTTTTGGGGAAAATTACGCGATTTTTAACAAACGCACCGCATACAAAAATCGTTAGTGCAGCATCATTGTTCGCATTATAATTGAAATGGGAACAATATTGCTGCATTAACAAACCAAAAAAAAGAAAAAAAATGTATTTTTTTTTTATAATTTTTTTTTTATTTTTCATTTTTTTTTAAAAATTTTTTACAAATTTTTTCACAGTAGTGTTTGGTATCGTTGGAACGGCCATGCTCTGGCCGATCCAACCATGCCAAACGTTAACCCCTAGCTGCCACGGATCGGGAGATAGGGAGTTCATTGGAACTCCTTATCTCCACCGTTGGTGGCAGTTAGGGGTTAACTCTAGGACTGGCGTCATCGTGCTACGCACGATGACGCCAGTCCTCAGGGGGAGTTCCCGGAGGCTTGGCCGACATCCAAGATGTCGGCCAGCTCCGGGAAAGGATCGCGAACCGGCGCTTTTCAGCGCCGATTCGCGATCCAGCTCCCCAGGGGTTAATGCCAGGCACCATTTGGAAGGGCAGGCTGTGCCCTTCCAAATGGTGCCTGGGTTAACCCCCGAAACGCCACCGATCAGGAGGGAGAGAGGTCCGAAGGACCTCCCCCCCTCCCTTTCAGGCACCTCCTCCGCACATGCGGGGGGGGGGCGCCTGAATTAGGTGTCATCGCGCTGCCGCGATGACACCTAATTTCAGCGGCTGCGGTCCCGGATGCTGGGCTGACATCGAGGATGTCAGCCCGCACCGGGGGGGCCAGCGATCGGCCGGAACCCGGCCGAACGCTGACCCCAATGGGAGGACGCGCTCAGCGCGTCCTCCGCATACCAGCAGTAATGCGGAGGACGCGCTCAGCGCGTCCTCCGCATTGAAGTGGTTAATCTATCCATAAACAACTGCTTGGGGCGGCAGTCTGTAAGAAAAGAGGAGACATTTTCGGACACGCAGAAAAAGTTTACTGAGTTTTTGGCGGTGAAAAGCAGGAGAATGACTGGAGAATGGAAAATTCTAGGTCAAAATAGCCAAACCAGTAAATTCTCCCATTTAGGCTAGGGTCAGACTAGCGAATTTTTAACGTGCGTTTAGACGCACTTAATCACGGCCGCACTAGCAGCAAATGACGGGCATTGACGGCCAGCATACGAAGTACGGTCGCACGAAAGTCCGGCTGCGCAACGCAAGTGGAAAATGAACGCATTTTTTCGAGAACGCAGAACCGCTAGTACGGACGTACAGAGTGCGCAGCATCGGCATAGCAACGTGTGTGCATGATTTGGAGACGTCAGACCCTGCTCATGTCCCGCCAACATAACATCCAGACACCCAAAGTTTCCTGGTTTGGATCCGTAAAAAATCACGCACAAAAATGCGCATCGTATGACCGTTTTCGCGCAATCCGTGAAAAAGTACGGCAATGCGTTGGGACGCACTTTTTGACAGTTGCTGCGAAAAATGCGTTAGTCTGACCCTAGCCTTATCTCACTTTCCAAATCGGCTATTTGGTCCAGATTGTTCTCTTTTCCTGCCATTCTCCTGGTTTTCACCTTTCTCTGAACAACCCTGAGAGAGAGGTGAAAGCCAGCAGAACTGGCAAGAGAAGAGAACAATCTAGACCAAATAGCCGATTTGGAAAGTGAGATAAATGGGAGAATTTTTCTGGTTTGGCTATTTTGACCTAGAATTTTCCACTCCCCAGTCATTCTCCTGAGTTTCACCTTTCTCTGAATAACCCTGTCAGGGTTATTCAGAGAGCGGTGAAGAGCAGGAGAATGACTGGAGAATGGAAAATTCTAGGTCAAAATAGCCAAACCAGAAAAATTCTCCCATTTAGGCTAAGGTCAGACGAAAGCATTTTTAACGTGCGTTTAACCGCACGAAATCACGGCCGTGCTAGCAGCAAATGACGTCCAATGCCGGGTAACATACGAAGAACAGCCGCACGGAAGTTCGTCCGCGCAACGCAAGTGGCAAACGAACGCATTTTTTCTAGAACATCAAACCGCTACTACTGACGTACAGAGTGCGCTGCGTCCGCATAGCGGCGTGTTTGCGTGATTGGGAGACGTCAGACGCTGCACACGTCCGGCCAACATAACGTCCAGACGTAAAAAGGGTTTTATTGATGATCCGTACAAAATCACGGACGGAAATGCGCATCGTATGACCGCTATCGCGTATTCCATGAAAAAATATGTCCATTCGTTCGAACGCACTTTTTCACGGACAACGTGAAAAAATGCGTTAGTCTGACCCTAGCCTTAGGCTAGGGTCAGACTAGCGATTTTTTAACGTGCGTTTAGGCGCACTTAATCACGGCCGCACTAGCAGCAAATGACGGGCAATGACGGCCAATATACGAAGTACGGTCGCACGAAAGTCCGGCTGCGCAACGCAAGTGGAAAATGAACGCATTTTTTCGAGAACGCAGAACCGCTAGTACGGACATACAGAGTGCGCTGCGTCCACTAGCGGCGTGTGTGCGTGATTTGGAGACGTCAGACCCTGCTCATGTCCGGCCAACATAACGTCCAGATACCCAAAGTTTCCTGGTTTGGATCCGTAAAAAATCACGCACAAAAATGCGCATCGTATGACCGTTTTCGCGCAATCCGTGAAAAAGTACGGCAATGCGTTGGGACGCACTTTTTGACGGTTGCTGCGAAAAATGCGTTAGTCTGACCCTAGCCTTATCTCACTTTCCAAATCGGCTATTTGGTCCAGATTGTTCTCTTTTCCTGCCATTCTCCTGGTTTTCACCTTTCTCTGAACAACCCCGAGAGAGAGGTGAAAGCCAGGAGAACTGGCAAGAGAAGAGAACAATCTAGACCAAATAGCCAATTTGGAAAGTGAGTTAAATGGGAGAATTTTTCTTATTTTGACCTAGAATTTTCACTTCTCCAGTTATTCTCCTGCTTTTCACCGCTCTCTGAATAACACTGTGAATGTTTAATCCCGAGGTGAAAAATAACATTGCTTTAGATTTTTTTCAAACACCAGTTAAATGCAGCATATTAGGATGTTTTAGGAGGGAAATTAATTCTCAAATCTCAATCAGAAACAGACACCACCCCACCCCCTCACTATATTGTACAATGTATCAAATTGATTACCAGACTGAAAACACCTGCAGGGTTATTCAGAGAGCGTGAAAAGCAGGAGAATGACTGGAGAATGACTGGAGAATGAAATATACTAGGTCAAAATAGCCGATTTGCAAAGTGAGATGAAAGGGAGAATTTTTCTGGTTTGGCTATTTTGACCTAGAATTTTTCATTCTCCAGTCATTCTCCAGTCATTCTCCTGCTTCTCACGCTCTCTGAATAACCCTGCTGGTGTTATGCCCGTTTGTGAACAGAGGTCATTTAGAGTTGATAATCTTTCCACGTACACATTAGTTTTTAATTCAATATCTAATAAACCGTTGCTTATAATATTCTTCAGTAAAGATTCTCTTTATTTCTAGATTTTTTACAGGGTTATCCAAAGAGATTCGAAAAGTCACCGCACGTTCGGTGACTTTTCGTTCTCTTCAATTCGGTTCCTTTTGCCGATTGCATTTCGGTGACCCTGCGGTGTATTCAGCAAGCACCACAGGGTCCCCGAATTGCAGGGAAAAGCTGCCGAAAACCTGACGAAAACTAACCGAATGCACTATGAAAACAAGCAAAAACATCTGGATTAACCTTCGAAGAGGAGCCGAACAGGAGCCGAAAAGGAGCCGAATCACACAGAGCCGAAGCAGCTGTGACGTAGAGGAGCAGTGAATAAATTAGAAAAACCATTTGTATGAATCTGGAAAAAGAAACGCTGTTTGCAAAGAAACTACTGAGCGAAAATGTCTGAAATTTTCACAGGAGATCCAGGGAATGATAATAAAGAGGGCTGTTACAAAAAAAATAAGCAAACTGAAAAAAAAAAAAATCGGACTTTTAATTTTTTTTTAAAAAATTCAGAAAAATGCTTAAAGTATCCTAAAAAATCTATAAATAAAGAGACTTTTTGCTGCAGAATTTTATAATGAACGGTTTATTAGATATTGAATTAAAACGGGAATATTTTTAACATTGAAGCCTATGGGATTCTCCTGAATAAATTTGCCGAATTAAACCACCGAATGCAGGGCATTAGGGGAACCTTTCACTGCTGGTTTGTGTTCTCTGAATAGCCGAAGCAGTGCTTTTTGATGGGGATTTCACTGCCCTCGAACAGGCACCGAACAGGCACCGTATGTGCAGGCAATTCGACAGGATTTGGCGAATTGCCTGCTCTCTGGATAGCCGAATGGCCAGGAAAGGTAACCGAACCTGATTTTCAGCGTTCGGTTACCTTTCTCAAGCAATTCGAATCTCTTTGGATAACCCTGTTAGTATTTTTTTAAGCATTTTCTATACTTTTTTCAAAATTTCTTTTTTTTTTTCGAACCCGAACCGAACACGCCCAAAAAGTTCAAAATTCGCGAACTTTAGAACTGGCAAAGTTCGGGTCGAACTCCGAACCGTCCGAACCCGAAACAGCTCATCCCTCTGAATAGCCCCTTAAGCTTTTCACCTATTCATTTACAGAACATACAAAGGGTTACTTATGTGGTATATATTTTATCTTGAAAGCAAATATGAATGGAAAAACATATTTGCAGTTTATTAACCTTGTATAACCACTCTTGGGCATTTGTAGTAGGTTTTTGACAACTTTGCACATCTGGGAAATCTTTTAAATATATTGCAAGGAGTGACAAAACCCATGAAGTGAAAAATTCCGTCAAATTTTGCTGTGCTATTAACCATGAAAAACTGTATTATCGACACGCGAATAAAAAAAGTGTCAACATTTTCTGCAAGAAATCAATAGAGGTCACTAAAATATGTCTCATTAGATTGACAATAAATGGACTATGCACATAAAATATAATCTACTTTAAAGAGAATAAGAAAACATGGGTGCCAAGGCCTGGTGATGAACACGTGAAACACGTTATCACATGTGAAAAAGAAATTAAAAATACACATTCATGGTCACAAATAGCTAACTGATGTCTAATTAACTCCCAAGTCAATCAGTTTGGTATTGTAACAAATAAGAGACTAAGGTAATTGATCGGGATGTCTCAATCCCTGTTTTTTAGACGATGACACGAGTCATGCAGTATTGGAGATTGGCTGATATGAAGCCCATATCCAATACTGCACAACTGCGGGCTGACCATCGGTTCCATTCCCTGAGTCCCGGGCCTTTGCATTCAGACGCAGCCTCTCCCCTGCCTACTGTCTAGACGTAGATCATGCAGCAAGATGCTTGTGAGTGAATACAGAGGCACCCTCATCCTCGCAGTTTCTTTCCTGCCTCCTCCATGACTTGTGGACAGGCAGGGCAAATGCAGCAATTCACTACTTTGGTTGCAGGACTCCAGCTAGGGATCTGACAGTCTCACTGACTGGCAGTTCTTGGTCTTGGGGATCGGATCGTGTTGAAAAAGCCCATCTCCAATCTTCAAAGAGAGTCATCGTTATGTCCTGATCCCAATCCTAGAGATTGTATCGGGACATCTCTAGTAGGGATGAGCCGAACACTCCCCGAGTTCGGTTCGAGCCCGAACCCGAACTTCCCATTTGTTCGGGACCGAACCCGAACCCCCATGCAAGTCAATGGGGCTGAAAATTCGGTTTTTTAGAGTGCCCTCCAAGAGGGCATATATGCTACATATTTGCCATAAAAGGTGTATGGGGGTCCGTGTAGAGCCCTGGGGCACAGGAAACAAGGACAAAAAGTAAAAAAAAAAAGTTTTTTAAAGGGACAGTAAGTTTTCCATGAAATAAGGGTTAAAAATAAAAATGAAAAATTCCTTCAAATATCGTGCCTTGGAGGTCCCCATAACCTGCCCGTGAAGTGGCGGATTTCTAGGATGTATAGAAACACTTTTAAAAACAAAAAAATGACGTTTCATATGAAGGTAAATGCTTTTCCTTTATTCTATCCATAAACAACTGCTTTGGGCGGCAGCCTGAATGAAAATACATTTTAGGACGCGCAGAAAAAGTTTAGAGTTTTTTTGGCTAAATTATTGTGAAACTTATGCAGGCTTTGGATGAAAGTGACAATAGGTGCTTTAAAATTGGGCTTTTAGCATCGGCAACAGTGCCGTCACACCGTAACCCCTCTGAGGATATGAATCTGATACAGGCGTCAATGGCAGTGCACCCAGATATTGTGCCTTTAGTGCCAGGCATGCAAGTACTATGATACAGTAACCCCTCTGTGGTATTGTGGAAGAGTGCAGGGGTGGACCATGCGGTCCTATATTAAAAAGATATGAATCTGGGAATGGCCGTCAGTGCACCCAGATATTGTGCCTTTAATGCCAGGCCATCAAGTATCATCATACAGTAACCCCTCTGTGGTATTGTGGAAGAGTGCAGGGGTGGACCATGTGGTCCTATATTGAAAAGGTTTTGATCTGGTGGTAATGGGCGTCAGTGCACCCAGATATTGTGCCTTTAGTGCCAGGCCATCAAGTATCATCATACAGTAACCCCTATGTGGTATTGTGGAAGAGTGCAGGGGTGGACCATGTGGTCCTATATTGAAAGTTTTTGATCTGGTGGTAATGGGCATCAGTGCACCCAGATATTGTGCCTTTAATGCCAGGCCATCAAGTATCATCATACAATAACCCCTCTGTGGTATTGTGGAAGAGTGCAGAGGTGGACCATGTGGTCCTATATTGAAAAGTTTTTTGTTTTTTTTAATGGGCGTCAGTGCAGCCAGATATTGTGCCTTTCATGGCAGCAAGTGCCTTCACACCGTAACCCTTTTGTGGTATTGTGGAAGAGTTCAGTGCTGGAGGTTTTGTGAATGCAGAAGAGGACATCCCCTATCTATTCCATTACTTCAGCATCAGGGGATTGATAGCTGCTGATCCAGGACTGATTCATTTTTATAAATGTCAGCCGGTCTACAGAGTCGGCGGACAGACGCACTCTTTTGTCTGTGATAAAACCTCCAGCAGCACTGAACGTCCTTTCAGAAAGCACGCTAGATGAAGGGCAACCTAGTAGCTGCATAGCATATTGGCTAAATTCTGGCCAGTGATCCAATCTCAACACCCAGTAAGCCAGTGGATCATCTGCTGGAAAGGTATCCAGGTCTGCCCTTGCCCCTAGGTAGTCCTGCACCATATGGTGAAGACGCTGGCAATGGGTGCCTACATTTGACAACCCTGGGCGTCGAGGACTAAAAAGATATAAAAATGCATCAGTCAAGCGGCCCTGGCCTTCACCGCTATTCCTCTGATCACCTGCAGCCTCAGAAGCACGTGTGTCAGCAGTTGGTAATCTAACAGTGCCTGGAAAGGTGTTACAAAAGTTTTGCTTTAGAGCGTCCTCAAGTTTTGTCATCCTGTGCTCCCTCTGTGCGGGCAGGATGAGCTCTGCAACTTTACCCTTGTATCATGGATCAAGAAGGGTTGCCAACCAGTAATGATCCCTCTCCTTGATAGCACGAATCCTGGGGTCCTTTAGCAGGCTTTGCATCATTAGGGAGCCCATGCAGCGTAGGTTGGAGGTGGCATTTGCTGCCGAGTCTTCCTGGTCAATGAGGATGACCGTATCGTGCACTTCCTCCTCCCAGCCATGCACAAGCCCTTCTGTTTCTGGGCACACAAAACCCTGCCTTGAGGAATCCCCACCTTCAATGCCCCCACTACTTAAATAGTCCTCCTCCTCATCCTCCTCCTGTCTGATCTGAGTAGGACCCACTGGAATGCTGTCTGCAGAAAGACTGGGGCCTTGAGAGCTAGGGAAGGCCTCCTCTTCCTCCCGCTGCTCTGCCTCTAGAGCCACATCTATAATTCTCCGCAGAGTGTGCTCCAGCAGGAACACTAAAGGAATTGTGTCACTGATGCATGCACTGTACCTGCTCACCATCCTTGTGGCTTCCTCAAATGGTGACAGTACAGTGTATGCATCCTTGATCATCAGCCACTGCGGGGGAAAAAAAACAAGTTGACCTGAACCTGTCCTTTTGCCATACTCACACAGGTACTCGTTGGTGGCCCTCTGCTGCTTGTGCAGACGCTGCAGCATTGCTAATGTCGAGTTCCACCTGGTGGGCATGACACAGATCAGACGGTTTGTGGGAAGGTGGAATTCTCTTTGAATTTCTGCGAGGCGAACGCTTGCTGGGAATGACCGTCTGAAGTGGCTGCAGACTTTTCTGGCCTGGATGAGAAGCTCTGGCAGCCCTGGGTACTTGGTTAGGAAACGCTGTACCACCAGATTTAGGACGTGTGCTAGGCATAGTACATGCGTCAATTTACCCTTGCGTAGGGCGGAGAGAAGGTTGCTGCCATTATCGCAGACGATCATTCCCAGCTCAAGCTGGCGTGGTGTTAACCATCTCTGCACCTGCCCCTGCAGAGCTGACAAAATTTCTGACCCGGTGTGGCTCCTGTCCCCTAAACAAACCAGCTCAAGCACAGTATGGCATCTTTTTGCTTGAGCCATTGCGTAGACCCTGTCAGGCGTGGGTTTAACTGCCACTTCGCCAGAGACAGAGGAGGAGGAGGAGGAGGAGGAAGAGGTGGTGGTGGTGGAGCAGACAGACCTCATACAAGCAGCTTTCTGGAGGTGTGGTGGATGAACAAGCTCCAGCACAGAGCCCCGTCTTGGATCCCTCCCAGCTGCAATCAGAGTTACCCAGTGTGCCGTGAAGGAAATGTAACGACCCTGTCCATGGTTGCTGGACCATGTGTCTAAAGTGACATGCACCTTGCTGCTGACTGCCTTTCCCAATGACTGGATAACATTGTCTTCCACGTGCTGGTATAGTGCTGGAATGGCCTTGCGTGAAAAGTAATGGCGTTTTGGAACCTGCCACTGTGGTACAGCGCATTCAGCAAATTCACAGAAGGGAGTAGAGTCCACAGCTGGAAAGGCAGCAGCTGCAACGCGAGTAATTTTGCTAAGCTGGCATTTAGACGCTGTGCTTGGAGATGGTTGGGACTATATTTTTTCTTTCGCTGCAGCAGCTGCGGCAACGTAATCTGACTGCGTAAATCTTCAGCTACTGGGATGATGTCACATTGTGAGGAAGGACCTGCTGGTACATCCATTACTGTAGCATCATTCCTGTCGGTGGAGGTTGTAGGCAATTGCATGGCAGGACATACAGTGTGGGTAGAGACAGATGATGAGGAGGAGGACCTAGGCAAAGTTTAGCCCCAACGGGATGTGTGGAACTTGTTCATATGTCGTCTCAAGCACGTGGTACCCAAGTGTCCGGTGTTTATCCCACGCTTCAGCCTCCTCTGACATAGATTACAAATAGCAACGGTGGGGTCTGCTGCACATTTCTTAAAGAACTCCCAGACAGCAGAGTTCCTGCATGTGTTCTTTGAGACAACAGCGCTCTGCACCGGAGCAGCTCTGACATGTTAACAAGGAATGGTGCAGTGCCACACAACATGCATCCACCACCAGGGTGCCCAGATAGCCAATCTCAGGATATAGTGGTTTCCCCTATACCATTACACACAATAATGAAAAAATAACCTGGATCGGCGCAAGTATTGCTCTCTAGGGTCCTGGATTCTCGCATATATATATATATATATAAAAAAGAGACAATAATAGTGCAACACTGATATATACAATATACTTTAATTGTATGTGATATATATCCCACTCACAAGAGTAGAGCCGTAACACTGGCTCTGAGTGGGTCCAGGCATGCGGGTAAATTGTCTTCAATTTCTTAGGTGACCCCCACCTTACAGCAAATTTTCTGTCCGAAGTTTATGCAGTGGAAAAAAGGGAAAGATTCCTTGTGTAGGTCCGTAGACAAAGATCACAATTTTGTGTACAGATGGAATCGTACTTACATTCTAAGGAGCTCACATAGCTCGTGGATGTAGGCCCATAGGTTTTTTTAGGGTGGGAAAAAAACACAGAGGAAAAACCAGCGATAATCCAGGAAACAGCAAGGCAGGAAACAGGATTGAAGATAAAAAATAAAATTTATTAAAACATAATTAAAATAGCCACCAGTGTGGCTACTGGTGGCTATTTTAATTATGTTTTAATAAATTTTATTTTTTATCTTCAATCCTGTTTCCTGCCTTGCTGACCCAGGTGGAGTCAGTGACCTCATCATCATCAATGTCATCTTCACCCCCTATCTCCTCGTCACTGGAGCCAACTTGGCAGTATGCTGCAGCTGCTGGGGCAATATGAGTGCCAGTTATTTGTGTGTCATCACTGGCACCCCCTTCCTCTAGGTTGATTATACTCCCTTGCTCAACCTCAGAGATTGAATTAGAGCACTGTACTTGCTGCGCATCCTCAAGCAGCATGTCACTCTCATTGTAGTCAAACAATTCAGCTGACTCCTCCGTGTGTGATAGCGAGGCTACGGCAGGAGTAGTTGTGGACATGGAGGCTGCATTAGATGCTTTGGCAGCTGAGGTGGACTGTAAAGCACTAGAAGCCTGGCTGGCAGAGGACTCGGAGGATGAGGATGGCCTGGTTAGCCAATCCACCAAGTCCTCTGTATGTTGCTGCTGCTGCTTAAGACGGCCAGCACCAGTTAGAAAGGACAAGCGTGCCCCTGCAGAGGATGCACCACGTCCACCACGACCAGAGACACAACCTCCCGACACAGGGGCCGCTTGCCCTCTTATCTGTGGCTGGGAGCGTCTGCCTGTCCTTTTTGTTCTTTCAGACATGGTGAGTGATATATAGATTAATATATACAGAACTCTGATTCAACTCTGGTATAAAGATTTAAATAACTCTGGTATAACTCAGTGAGACACACTGATAGCTGGCAGCCAGTGACAAGAGACAGATCGCCTTAATTCACAAATGTTTTAAAGAAATTAGTGAGCCCCAAAATACAGCGTGGTACTGTATGTATGATGAGACACAGATCACCTTAATTCCCAAGGGTTTTAAAGAAATTAGTAAGCCCTAAAATACAGCGTGGTACTTTTTGTATGACGAGACACAGATCAACTTAATTCCCAAGTGTTTTAAAGAAATTAGTGTGCCCCAAAAAAAATTGCTGGCTGTGTGACGAGACACAGAAGATCACCTTAATTCCCAAGTGTTTTAAAGAAATTAGTGAGCCCCAAAATACAGCGTGGTACTGTTTGTATGACGAGACACAGATCACCTTAATTCCCAAGTGTTTTAAAGAAATTAGTGAGCCCCAAAATACAGCGTGGTACTGCTTGTATGACGAGACACAGATCACCTTAATTCCCAAGTGTTTTAAAGAAATTAGTGAGCCCCAAAATACATCGTGGTACTGTATGTATGACAAGACACAGATCACCTTAATTCCCAAGTGTTTTAAAGAAATTAGTGAGCCCCAAAATACAGCGTGGTACTGCTTGTATGACGAGACACAGATCACCTTAATTCCCAAGTGTTTTAAAGAAATTAGTGAGCCCAAAAATACAGCGTGGTACTTTTTGTATGACGAGACACAGATCAACTTAATTCCCAAGTGTTTTAAAGAAATTAGTGAGCCCCAAAAAAAATTGCTGACTGTGTGACGAGACACAGAAGATCACCTTAATTCCCAAGTGTTTTAAAGAAATTAGTGAGCCCCAAAATACAGCGTGGTACTGTTTGTATGACGAGACGCAGATCACCTTAATTCCCAAGTGTTTTAAAGAAATTAGTGATCCCCAAAATACAGCGTGGTACTTTTTGTATGACGAGACACAGATCACCTTAATTCACAAGTGTTTTATAGAAATTAGTGAGCCCCAAAAAAAATTGCTGGCTGTGTGACGAGACACAGAAGATCACCTTAATTCCCAAGTGTTTTAAAGAAATTAGTGAGCCCCAAAATACAGCGTGGTACTGTTTGTATGACGAGACACAGATCACCTTAATTCCCAAGTGTTTTAAAGAAATTAGTGAGCCCCAAAATACAGCGTGGTACTTTTTGTATGATGAGACACAGATCACCTTAATTCCCAAGTGTTTTAAAGAAATTAGTGAGCCCCAAAATACAGCGTGGTACTGTTTGTATGACGAGACACAGATCACCTTAATTCCCAAGTGTTTTTGTTTTTTTTTTAAATTCTTTAATTTTCAAGATTTTACACAGCTTTAGGTACAACAGCGAAGCCACCAATAATCGTAAGAACAAACAGTCAACGATAGGCATGTACCGAGGGATAGCCTCGCCCAAAGGCAAGGATGAGAAGAGGAACAACAAAAGGGGGATACAAAACAAGCAAAGGGGAAAAAAGGGAAAAAGAATAGGAGAAGGAAAAAAGGGAGGGGTTTTACACCAGGTCGAACAAGCTGAATAAAGTTGCAAACATAGACATTTAAACGTATCATATCTACATAATCATCCCACAGGTGCCAAGTTTTCTCTAACTTGGGAAGGGTTTGGCGCACAATTGCCGTCAGGTACTCCAGAAGCCTCACATCTGACACTTTGGCTTCCACCATAGTCATTGATGGGATTACGTCTGATAGCCATTGAGAGGCCAGGGATCGGCGAGCGGCCAATAGGATGCATCGGAGCAGAGCCTGTTCGGGGTTCGTAAGTCCCGGTTTCGGTCTAGAGAGCAAAAAGTCCCATGGATCAAGCAGGATGGATCTTTGGAATACAGTAGATAGCAAGCTGCCTACCTTACCCCAATATTCTCGAGCCCTCGGGTAGTCCCACCATATATGAATAAACGTACCCTGTAATCCGCAGTTTCGCCAACATAAATCCGTGATGGTCCTCCCCATCCTGCAGAGCAGCACCGGGGTTGTGTACCAGCGGAATAGCATCTTAAAGGACTGCTCTTGGTGGGTAACACATATGGAGGACTTCGCTGTGGCCGCCCAGATCTCCTCCCACTCGTCCCCTGTCAAGGACTCCCGCAGATCTGCTTCCCAGCGGGCACAATAGGTCAGCTCGTCCCACTCCTTGGATCCCGAGCACAACGAGTAATAAATAGTTGAGATCAGACCCCTAGGGACTTGCTCCGCGGAGCATAGTTTCTCGAACCAGGTCAGGGGGGTGCCGGCTATGCGGCCTAAGGCTCCCGAGGTTATGTAGTGTTGCAGTTGTATAAAGCGAAAATAGTCAAATGGTCTCAGTACTGTCCGTGTGGAGATGTCTGCGAAGGTTATCGCCCTACCTCCAGTCAGTACGTTGCAGAATCGTCTCAGACCAGCTGATTCCAGGTTTCTGAAGTCCGGGAGGTCCAGTCCAGGTGGGAATGCCGGGTTGCATAGTAGCGGTGTCATCGGCGATGGTACATTGGCTAGTGAAAATTTAGTGCAGGCAAGGTCAAATATCCGCATCGAGTTAGCTATGGCTGGGCAAACAATGCGGGGCAGCGGGCGCGAAGCCTTAGGCAGCCACAGGGCCATATGTGGTCGGTCAGGGGAGAGCAGTGCCGTCTCTAGTGCCACCTATCGCCTGTCCTGTTCTGGTGCATGCCATGCGACCACTTGTGCCATCTGAGCCGCGCAATAGTACATATACAGGTTTGGTAAGCCCAGACCCCCTCTAGTTTTGGGGCGATATAGGATTTTCCTGGCTACTCTACACCTTTTGTTCTGCCAGATGAACGCATCAATCGCTGACTGGATCCCTGCTAAGTCCCTCCTGGTCACTACAACTGGCAGTGCTTGAAAGAGGAACAGGAGTCTAGGTAGGATGGTCATTTTCAAAGAGTGGATCCTCCCTATCCACGAGATTGGCTTTTTCAGTCCAGTCCTCTAAGTCCTTCCGAATCTGACGTAGCACGGGCGGATAGTTAGCTGCGTATAGTCGGGTAGGGTCGTTGGTCAGGGAAACTCCAAGGTAGTCGAGTGTCGTTCGTGTAACCGGGATGTTGAAGCGGGAGGCTATGTCCTTCACCATCTCCTGTGGGAGGTGTATCGGCATCGCGCGGGATTTAGTGAGATTGACCCTGAACCCTGAAACGGCCCGTAATTAGTTAGTAGGTTGTGTAGATGCTGCATAGAGCGCAAGGGGTCCGTCAGGGACAGCAATATGTCGTCCGCATAGGCCGATACTGTGAACATTTGGGAGCCCAAAGGGACGCCACGGATGTGTGGGGAGTGGCGAATCCAGGACAGGAGGGGTTCTAGAGCCAACACGAACAGGATCGGGGACAGTGGGCATCCTTGTCGTGTACCATTGGAAATAATGAAGGGGGTGCGGGAGGCACCGGGAAGTTTAACCTGGGCTCTCGGTTTCTCATAAAGCGCTCGTATGATCCTGATGAAGTCATCCGGTAGTCCCAAACGAGCGCACAGGCGAAAGAGGAAGGGCCACTCCACTCTGTCAAAGGCCTTCTCTGCGTCCAGGGAAAGGAGCAGAGAAGGCGTTCGGTTTGACCTCACCCACCACACCAGGTCGGTCCCTCGCCTCGTGTTCTCGTACAACTGGCGGCCAGGGATGAAGCCGACCTGATCCGGATGTATTAGCAAGTGCATTAGGGGGTTCAACCGGTCGGCTAAAATTCTGGCCAGGAGTTTAATGTCGAAGTTAAGAAGGGAGATAGGGCGGTAGTTCTCGGGTCTCGAGGCATCCCTCCCTTCCTTCGGGATAAGCGCAATGTCAGCTAAGTTCATGTCTGGGTGTAAATGGGATTCCTCCTGCAGCGCGTTAAACAGGACGGTTAGGTGAGGAAGAAAGATCTGTTTGAAGGTCTTGTAGTAGCCCCCATGAAACCCGTCTGGTCCAGGGGCTTTCATCCCATTAAGGCCGGCAAGTGCCCTGCTGACTTCTGCCTCGGATATGGGCTCGCTGAGGGCGGCCAACTGGTCAGGGGTAAGGGTGGTCAGTGGGGTGCCGTTGAGGAAGTCGTCGATCAGGTGTACGGTCCGTCCATCGTCTCCCTCACCGGTCCGGGAGTGATTGTATAGTTGGCCATAAAAAGCAGTAAAGACTTTAGCTATAGCATCTGGGGATGTAACTACTTGCCCGTCGTGTGTCTTGATGGAGGGGACCGGTTTATAGTTCCCCCTAGGTCTAAGGCTGCGTGCCAGGAGCATGGCAAGTTTGTTGGACTGCTCATAAAAGGTATGCCGGGACCAAACCAAGGATTTGGCCACGTCATCCAAAAAGAGCTGTTTCAAGGCCCTCCTGACCTCAGTAAGAGCTGTAAGTCCTATGTGGGTGGGGTCTGCCTGTGGATCTGTTCAAGGCGTCGAAGCTGCGCTTGAAGATCCAAGGCCTGTCTAAGTTTCTGTTTCTTCCTATATGTAGCCACTTTGATAAAGTGTCCCCGCAGCACCGCCTTATGGGCGGCCCAGATCGTGGCGGGGAGACGTCCTCCGTAGCATTCTCAGAGAAGTATTGTTCAAGGGCTAGTTGTGCTTGCGCTACAACTTCTGGGTCGCGGAGTAGAGAGGCATTCAGCTTCCACGTCCACGGGCCAGAAGAATGTGGGACGGCTAACTGTAGGGAGATGTCCGCATGGTCCGACCACGTAATGCTGTGAATATCCGTTCGCAAGACCATGGCCATACAGGTCAGGTTACATAGGAAAAGGTCGATGAGTGAGTAAGAGCCATGCGGGGCCGAATAGAACGTAAAGTCTCGTTCGTCAGGGTGTAAAACCCTCCAGGCATCTAACAGGTCTGTGTGTCTGAGGAAGGTGTAGAAAGCCTTATCCTGTCCACTGGGTACCGGTACTCTCTCTAATCCGGCGGGTGATCGTCTGTCAGCGGCCGCGCAGGGGACGGCATTCATGTCACCACCCACAATTACTAATCCACGGGAGAGGGAGGTCACCAAGTCAGTCATGTCGAGCCAGAACTGTTCCGAGCGTGCGTTCGGGGCATAAATATTAAGGAGATGGCAGGGAGATGCATGCATGGATCCCGATACCAAGACATATCTACCATCGCTATCACATACCTCAGATGTGACCCTGAAGGGGCAAGTCTTACGCAGGAGAATAGAAACTCCGTTGCGTTTAGTAACTGAGTGGGCCGAGATTGCCGTGGGGTAACGATGGTCTGTAAGCCGAATTTTGGATGCTTTGTTAATATGAGTTTCCTGGATAAATGCTATATCTGACTTAGCCGAATTAAGGGTACGAATTAAGGGTACGCAAAAGGAGGCAACGTTTATTTGGGGAGTTTAGACCCTTAACATTAAGGGAGGTGATTTTAATGGACATCCGGGGGCAGTACTCTATGTAACGACTGGTTATGTGTAGTACCCACCTCCCATCCTATCTCAGGGCACCTTCCCATCTCTACTCGCGTCAGTCTAAGACCTGGGGTCAACCTGGTGGAGAAAATGAGGGAAGAGAAGAACATAAACAATGAACTCAAAGAACTATACACATCAAAACCTGCGAAGGGTATCACGGTAAAAAAAAACAAAAAAGGCCTGGGCTTACCTGCCGCCAAGCAACAAAAGGGTGGGGGAGGGGCATCTCAGAGTTTGACTCCAATACGAGAGTCCAAGAAGCCCCCTCGCTCGCCACGAGTGTCCAGTGTAATGTCAGACCCATGAAAAAGCCGTCCCAACCTTCCACACCCTCCACCCCCGAGTCCCGGGGCCCTCGGTGAACTTGATGGTTGCGCTTCCACCCCGGGAAGGAGCACAGGAAGAAGGGAGCATGGACAAGTAGAAGTGTCGCGTATGGTTAGTTTTTGTGCTTTTGTTATGCGAGGGGCCCGCGGGGCGTGGGCTGCGACCTCCAGCAGACGCATCAGGAGTGTCGGTCACCGACCCGACGGGTCGCTCAGAAGAGAGCAGGGTGGCCACGGGGTGGGGGAGAGAGGGAAGAGGAAGTATTCCCAAGCCGGCAACTGGGTATAAGGGGCAAATTCCTGGTACATCACCTCAGGTCGGGGACCGTCCAGAGCGTCGGTGCCTGCCTCTGCCCACAGTGTTCCACTCCCTGGAGAAGTGTGGAATGGGGGGCGGACGGTGCTCCGGGAGCTCGAGGTCTTCTGGAACAGTAATGCCGAGGGCCTTGAAGAATCTTCCAGGATCCGTCCGGTGTTGCAAAACGTGGGTGCGGCCGTCCTGGAACGCCAAGATCTTCATGGAGTGCCCCCTGGAAAACTGGATCTTGTGGGCTCTAAGTAAATCTGCGACGGGTTTCCATTACCTCCGTCGCTGCAGCGTGGTCAGGGTCAAGTCCTGAAAAAGTAGGATGGGGGTACCTTCGTAGGAAATCGATGCGCCTCGGTTATTACGAAGGACGAGCTCCTTGGTGGAGTAGTGTAGGAAGCGGACTATGACATCCCTCAGGCATTCTTCATCAGGCCGCCGGGCCCGCAGAGCACGATGTGCGCGGTCAAGAATCCAAGCGTGGTCCGGCAGGTCCGGAGCCAAGGGGCGCAGAAGGTCACGTATCAAGGCCGACAGGGAACCCTCGCCCGCTCCCTCCGGGAGTCCCCTGATGCGGAGATTGTTTCTGCATGTGCGGTTCGACATATCCTCCATCTGAACTTCCAGTTCCTCCACTCTGTGAAGTAACGCGTTCGTGCCATCCACTACCATGTTATGGGCATCCGCTATGTCATCCACTCTGGTCTCAAGGGCCGCCGTTCGAGCCCCTAGTGCCATGAGGTCTGCCTGCATAGTTTTCGTGCTCTTATCAATTTCGCCCGCGAGATATGAGCGCATCTACTGCATGTGGGCTAGGATATCTGCGGTGTCGGTGTCTGCAGGGGTCCCTTCGGACATTTCATCCTCAGAGGCCATCGCTGTGCGGCGGGAAGAGCGGCCGCCATCTTGGGTGGCGCCCTGTCTCTTTGCGGAAAACATCGCAATAACCGAGCTGTCCCGCTGCTGCTTACCACGCTTCGGTGATTTTTGTGTTGCCGGCATCATGGGTGTCCGGTGGGTAGTCTGTGGGGGCTCTGGGTCTGCGGCTGGGTGCAGTTTACAAATGCCTCGCGGCGGAGCTAACGGCTCAGGCGGCCATTTCCTTCGGCTGCCAAGCCACGCCCCCCCAAGTGTTTTAAAGAAATTAGTGAGCCCCAAAATACAGCGTGGTACTGTTTGTATGACGAGACACAGATCACCTTAATTCCCAAGTGTTTTAAAGAAATTAGTGAGCCCCAAAAAGATTTGCTGGCACAGTGACAAGACCCAGAAAATCACCTCAATTCACAAATGTTTTAAATAAAGTTGTAAACCCCCAAAAAACTTGCTGGCACAGTGACAAGACACACATCACCTAAATTCCCTGATATTTGGTATAAATGAGACCCAAAAAGACTTGCTGGCACAGTGCGACAAGACCCAGAAAATCACCTCAATACACAAATGTTTTAAATAAAGTTGTAAACCCAAAACAAATTGCTGACACAGTGACAAGACACACATCACCTAAATTCCCTGATATTTGGTCGAAATGAGACCCCCCCCAGTAGCGTGGCAGACCGGCAGTAACAACACACACAACTATCGCCTTTGAAATCTCCTCTGAAATGCGTGCAGAAACGCTGCGTGGAAACCTTATATAGTGTGCTGCGGGACTTAGCTCTGTGAGCCCATGATTGGGCAAAATTTGCCCAATCAGGACTCTGAGCGGTGATTGGCATAGTGTTCAACCAGTCTTGCACCAGACCTGTGGTCAGGTGCAAGGCTGTAGCCAATTAGGAGCTTCAGGCAGTGGGAAAATGCATTGTGGTCCATTGTGGTCGAACATGCGGCGAACACCCGGAAATGTTCGGGGTTCGTGATCTGCTCGAACAGGCTAAGTTCGGGTCGAACCCCGAACCGTCCGAACCCGAACAGCTCATCCCTAATCTCTAGTAATTGAACCAGTACACTTTGCTACATGTAGAAATAACACCTTAATTAATTTGGTATATGTTGCCCCAACACTGTATTGTGAGTGTTTCTCTGGAGCTTGGGGTAATATGTCAAGAACTTAACTTAAAGGGCTCCAAGCACTCCAGTCAATAGAAAGGGGTTTAATGTATGAATAATATGTCTTTTTGGTCGGCACAGCGACCTTTCTCAAGTGTCCATAACTTGGAGCCAACATCTTACAGTGATACTAACAGATACCTGAAGACTCTCTACATTCCCCATACCTGAAGGTTATCTTTTACTAGACCTTATGACCTGGACATGCAAGGTGCAGCTAGCTCTCATTTTGGTCATTTTCTGCTTCCACTTTGTGTTATGTACGGTATGATTGTATTGCATATATCTCTGAGACTTTCTGTCCCACCCATTAATAGCTCTAGTTCTCCCATGTTTAGTGCAAGAAAAGGAGACAATGTATTCATAGTTATATTTTCATGGTCTCTTGGTAGTATTGTGCAGATGTAAAAATATCAAGCAGCACTGTATATGTATGGTGCGGTGACCATCTTTCTACAGCTTTCTCGTCAACCTCAGGAAGATCATTCTTCTAAAATGTATTTTCTGAAATTGCCATTTACTGCTTTGCTTTCCCTGCAGCTGTTTGACAGCTAGAGAGGTGGCTCATTGAGAGCCTTTCTGACAGAAAATTATTTCTTGCCATTGCACTATATCCGCAAGCAATTTGTTCGTAGCAGTCAGACTTTTTTGACAGTTACCACGAATTTCCTCAGTACTACAGTTATGACATATTTTACTTATCATTCCATGTCCTCTGTTGCTCTGGTTTTTTTTGTTTGGGTTAATCTTTTTAGATCACCTGCTTGACATGGCAGGTAAAAATGTAAGAGAAAGAATGGTGAGACTGCTAATCAATCTTTAAGAGGAAATATTGATTTATAACTGGAAAACCGTTTATAGAATAGATTATACAAAACTGTTAACAAAGCAGTCATGAATGCAATCAACGTGGCTTCCCATGGAACACACTGGAAAATGCCCAGTTGACCTTTATGACTATGGGCTTTATATGTGCCCGGAGACCGAATTCCCCAGTCAACCCATGTCCATCCAGTGCTCCAGTTCGTAGTGAGGGCCAAAGCTGCAATGGCTGTGGGTGCATGAATTGCTACAGCTGGTGTCCCAATCAATGTCCACTATCCAACTATGCAATATCCACCATGTGCTGCCCATGCATTATATGCAGAAGGCCAACCCCTGGAACCAGCTCATGGGTTACCCATGACCCACTAGTAACAGTTTTTCATGGAGAATAATAGATAATAATATGGTTAAACACTGAACCTCTGAATTATAAATTGATCTAAACAGGGCTTTCCACATTTTCTGTTTCCTCAACATGCTTTCGAATGATATATCTTGAAAAGATCCTTCAGATGCTCAGGCTCATTGTTTTTCAGGCTCATCTAAAAGGATAAAAGCTCAATCAATTTTTCATGCAGCTTCTAAACAAATATTGTCATGGTATTTTGTGATAGAAAAGGAAATCTAAGATGTGACGACTATCCCACCGTAGTAATCCAATCATTTGTATTTTCTCCCTTTTTTTCTTTTCATATTTAGATGTTTATTAAAGTACCAAATATAAAACAAAAATAACAAACAGACATATAGGGTCACACAAGGCCAGGGTCGCAACAATTTTACAATGTTATGTAAGATCAGACTCCAAAAACGACAGTACATTTTATAAATATTAAGTAAAAAAAAATAAAAATCGGGGGAAAAAACCCCAAAAAGACAAAAGCACGGTTCAACTCACAGTATCAATAATCATTCCACAGGATCTGAAGGATACCCATCCAGACCACACATCCTGGTAAAGCGACAGCGAATCATGTACTTTAGCAAACATTTCTTCATATTTACAAATCCCATCCAATTTACGCAACACTTCAGATAACGTAGGAGTCAGAACGGAGTTCCAGTGACTGGCTAAAACAGACTTGGCGGCACCTAACATTGCCAATATGAAACCTATAAGAGGTAAGGGTATGTTAGTGGGGATAAGATGCAAAATAAAAATTTCAGGTTTAAAGTAAATAGCCAAAAATGAATATACAGTAATCAAATGGCTGATTGCTCTCTAGTAAGGGGTCAGTTTAACACACAACCAAAATATATGAAGGAGGGACCCCCTAGTTGAATGGCATCGCCAACACAAATCTGAAACTCCAGAGAAATGGGCTAAAATCACATTTTTATTTTGTTGATTTTATTCATTAAATAGAAAGCATGCTTGAAGATTTTAACCCTATAAGTCTTTCAACTGTTGTTGTATCACATAATGTAATGCTTCCAGTTACAATGTACTTAAATCTAGTAATTTTATTTGCAATAAAAATGGCAATACTTTTTTTTTACATCATGCCTCCCTATGCCAACTGCAAAAAGGTACAGTGTGAGGTTTGAGAACATCAATATTTTAGTTATTTATGGGAAGTGTCAGTGATCTAGGTTTTTAAGATAATATATTTATAGAAAAGTTGTAATTTCCCTAAGCAATACCAGGTACAGGCTGTGAATGAGCAGCATACTCACTAACGGATAATAACATTAGAAGGCTCCCGTATCCAGCATAGGAAACACAAATCAAGGCACCTCACACGTCCTCATTTAATAGATACAATTTTCATGGGAAATGAAAAGTGCAATCTGCTGTATTGTATGTTTTTGTGGTGTCTCGGCAATGGATCTGAATTTTCTAGGCTGTTGCACTATCTGTTTTTACCGGCACCACTCTTAAAAAATAAAACTTTTCTTTTAGCATTTTAATTAACCTCTTCACTGGTATAATTGTATACACAATCAAAAGTAGCAGACACAGCAGCCCGAGAGGTCGTGTTAACACAATCTAGGGGTGTGCTGTGTGATTGCGAATAAAAGCTTGTTTGTTGCAAACTAATTTCCTTAGCTTTTTGGGATCCAGAAGGTGCCCCCAAAGTTTAAGTCCTGTGGGCATAAACGAGTTTGTGGTAGTGGATTTTTGGAAAATTACTTGGTGGTGAATGGGGTTGATATCAACATGATTCTGTTATCTTTGCTTTCAGACAATCAGGTATTAAAAGCCTCTGATATACTCTCCGCCAAGGTTCATCACACATTGCCTGCCTATCACAAGGTGTGGGACATATGGGACTCCTTTGGGTTGTGAGGTGCCTGACCGTCTGCTCTGCGAGTGTCCTCGCACCGTTCCACTAGTGGTTTCAGGGGGTTGTCGTCGCTGTCATCGTTCCCCGGGGCTGGGCATGTCTTCCACCTGCGGACGGCCATCTGGCTTGCCATGGTGCCTTTGTTTTTTGTGTGTAGTCCATTGCGTGTTAGTGTTTTTTGACTCCCTTTCCCGGTCTCTCATCGTTCTTTCCTTTTCTTCCCCCTTCTGCCTTTATGGTTTTTAGAGCATTATGAAATTTAAAAAATGGGTTGGTGGTGGGCCGTAATACCAGACATGCACTGTTTATTGTATTACTGCCCTGACTTCCTTAAATAAAGACTTTAAAAAAAAAAAGCCTCTGATATGTACATTCATCAAATTTAGAATTTTACTTCTCCGTTGCATATATCACATTCCAAAAAGGATATGCTCTGCTCAATTGCTCTTTGTGCATCTTGATGAGGTCATTAATTTGTGATGTAGTATATTAATTACCACTCTAATTAATTATTGCAGGATTGTATAGAGGACAACAATGTTATTGATGGCGAGGACTACAGCAGTTTACACTTTTTTCTTATTAATTAGTAATTGAGAACTGTAAAACATGGTATTTTTTTGGTATCCCGATCCTGAAGTTTAATTTGATTTTCTTTCATGTGTTTTTGGTATTCTATATTATATCTACAGTTTGAACAATTAATTGAGGAAGGTTTCTAAGTACTGTAATGAGCTTATGTATTTATATGGATTGGGTAGAAACATAACTATGCAGGATTGTTTTATAAAATAAAATAAAAATAAATTAACAACACTCAGGTTACAGAGCTAACTCTCGATATTCATATGTATGTGTATAAGGCTTGGCTTTTTACTCTGTTTTGTTTTATTTTGATCTTAATAAATGTATTTAAGCTACATCCAACCCACTGAAGACGTCAGTGGCCTTTTTTTTTAATGTTGTGCCAGACACCTAACAACTACTGGGCAAGAAAATCGAGCTGACAGAGGGGCTAAGGCACACATAATGAAGAAGATACCCTCAAGTTTTATATGGATTGCCTTTCCCTGATACAGTGTACAATGTGTTTATTTCTGTTTCTCAGGACCTATACAGTAAATTACTGAAAAAGAGCTGTTGGGGGGCAGGTTGCAAACAGCCCAAATGCTGAAGACTTGTAGAGCCCGTTCAGATTCTGTGAGTGAGATATCATCCATTTTAATAGCACTTTATTGCTTATGATAATAGTATTATACTATGTGATACATTGTGTGTTTCAGAAAGAGTAGCATCGGAAGATCTAGTTGATGCAAGTGATTTGTAAGACAACATAGGTAATTTATTTGCCTCACTTTATACATGTGACGCCACACCACATTGCAAAGTTAAAGGTTTTCATTTTTGCATGCGCTGTATGGTGTTGGTTGTGAGGGTGACGGGTCGTCCGTTTCACAATTTCGTTAAATTTGCGGCATTGGTGTAAGAAAATATCCTTATTGTATCTTTGTGAGACCGTGATTGTGTGTTTTGGAGCAGATTGCTAGTGTGTATGTGTAAGGGTGCTCCCAATAAGTAATTTTCAATACACATCTTCTTACATTACCCTGCTCATGCGCAAGATATAACCATGATTTTTGTAATAAGCATCTCAATCCTTCATGTGGTGTTTTTTTTGTTTGTTTTTTTAATATCTTGCATTGTATTACTTTGTATTTCTGTAACAACTGTACCCAGGACGTACTTGAAAACGAGAGACATCTCAATGTATCCATCCTGGTAAAATCCTTAATAAATAAATAAATAAATGTCAGAGCAATGCACAAACCATCAGCTCTAAAAATTAGTTGATTTGTTTGATTTTTAAAACTTTTTGTAAATACCCAAATATCTCTGAACAAGACCAAAAACAAATTTTATTTTTCATACAAAAGTTACTGCTTAGGATCTTCACATCCTTACCATGTGGCCACCAAAAACACATCTGGGATCCCTTTGTCATATCTGGCCTAAAAATATATTTGTATCTGTATTTTGGATGAGTGTTACAATGAACACTAGTATTGCTTTCTTTTTCCTTACAAAACGTCTTGTAACGCTTTATTGGTAGTATTAGGTAACCGTGACTGGCCTCTATTATACATTTGCAATATGACAATTTAGACAACGTCGATTTAAGTTTGCACGGTCTGCAGATTGGTCCAACTATGTATCTTACCAAAAGTTTATTAAAAAATATTTACTGGTTTTAGAATAATTCTACTTGTAGAAAAACAGGATAAAAAGCTTAAATAACATAGATATCTAATTAAGATTATTTTAAGATTTTGTATGCTTTTTTTATAGAAGAATTAGGAGTAACATATATACAAATGTGTTAGGATAAAAAAGTTGACAATTTATGGCAATACTTAGGAAAAATCATAAACTAAAAACATAATTTTATATTTGACTCTTATTATAAAACTTTATTTTGCAGTTATTTTTAATATACGTTGGTATATTTTAGATTTTTAACACTTCAATAACTCATGTCTAATTAATTAAATTTGTCCTTCGTGAAAAAGCTGTTTATTGTTATTGTGGGATGTTTTTAGGATAGTCCCTCTTTATAAAATATCAAATAAAAATTCTGTTTGGTATTTGTTGTCGATATAGTATCAAATGCATTGTCACAGTTGTATGAGTTGTCAAAGTCTTATTACATCATCTCTACTATCATGAAATACATGCTATAGTCCATGTCAAGCTGTTGTTCTCTTTTGTTTCCTGTCAGTAGTGACTTGTATCTGCTGTTTTAAATAAAATGTTTTACACGCTTACATGGTGACGACTGTGGCTGTTCTTGACATATTTTTCCAGTGGTCAAATCAATACATGGTATTTATAAAATAAACTGTCATTTTGCAATGAAAACTAAGAGCCAATACTGCAAAATAGAATAACATGTTGGGGAAAACACATGTGAACCACCAACATAGCTACAAAAATCTTTTAGAGATTAATTGAACATGAGTCACTCGACAGATGCAAGCTGATCTCTAAATATATTTTCTTCAGTATTTGACAGAAATATATAAAAACTGCAAAGCTGAAATCAAATACAGTACACAAAGTCACAATAGGAAAGTTAGTTTGTCTAAGTTTATTCGTACATTTTTTGTAGTTGGAAAAGTCTACTGATGACCAAAATTTAATACGATTAATAATAGCGGTGTCAATGTTCTAGATCAATTGTAATGCAATACTTTATTGCATATAGGGCTGGGGTATCGCTTAACTCCTTCACTACCATGTGGTTTTCTATAAAACCACTGTCATGAACTGGTTGTTTTATGGAAATCACTTTACAGTAGACATAGTATATGTGTGCTATTGAATCCCTGCAGCATATTGGCATACTGCATGCGTATTAGACAGACAAATTGCTCCATCTGCTGGGCAAAATGTCCTATCCCAGCTGTTTAAACTATTCTACCATACTGGTTGTAGTCTGATGTGCTACAATTTTAGTCTGGACCCATATGCAAATTAATGTGGTTTGCAATAAAGGAAATTTTATGTCTATTGCATCCAGAAACCAGATGGACTTAACAGAACGTTGAACCCCTGCAGGTGCTTTTGCAAATCAAGATGATCTTGGTAGGGTTAATCCCTTGGCTGCAGATAATGTGTGGGGGACATCCTAGTGTTTCCCAACATGCGGAGGATGTCCCACACACATCATTACTTACCTACAGCCTCGAGGAAGATCGCCGCCGGTCCAGGGGGAATACTGCATGGTCTGACTTCTTGGAAGTCAGCCCTCACCTTGTGATCCACCCCACCCACTGACCTTTGGACCCCTTTATCTCCAGAAGCATAATAAATAGAGGATATGTGTAAAAATAAACAAATAAATATATATATTTTTTATAATGCAGCAGTATTGTTTACTTTTCAATTATAAAGTGAACAATGATGCTACACTAACTCACCTTCTCATTTCCAACAATACCAGCAAATGTGGAGGTGATGACACAATACATTATTACAAAACCTAAACCACCACACTGCAGCGAGGAACACCAGGGGTTCTTTGGACCGCTGTGGCTCTTGGTTTTTACACCGCACAAACACAAATGAGATGTCATTTGAAAGACCAGAGTCTGGCCTTTCCAACGATACCAAATACCACCGATTAGTGCTGTATTCCGGTACTAAGGAGTTAAGAGGGGCATTGCTGGAAAGGTCAGACTGTGACCTTTCCAGTGATGCCTCTTTTATTTTGATACCCCATAATAGTGAGAACCAAAGGTGATCTGTCCTCCCAAAGATCTTAAAAGATTCGTACAAACATATAGAAAAAAGGGTCCTGCAAGCGCTAAGTGATATTAATATATATTACAATATTCCTTATTTTGACTAATAACATTACAATGTGACTTAGTGACAATTTATACATCATAACAAAATAAATCAAAAATAATACTTATGTTACCAGTACTGGTGTCATACCAGCTGGTGCTCCTGCAGTAAGGTTTCCTCAACAGAGAGGGCGCCATTCTGGGAATCTGGCTACTGGGATTGCTGCACCTGATCAGAGACCTAGGATGCCTTTTAATATCAGTCACTGACAGAGCTCTGAGCCCTGTCGTGGTTTATGATACCCTTCAGCGTGTTCCTGATAGCTTATGCTTATGATCTCCTGATACGACTTCTGGCTAGTATTCTTGACTGTGATTTCTGCGTTTGTCCCTTGTCGTATGTTTATTTAGTGTACCGACCTCTGGCTTGTTATAATACTGCGATATCACTCATGCTCTGTACTTTTATGTATTGTTTGTCTGCTTTCTTTAGTTTAGTTACTGGCCTTTACAAGGACCAGCTTCTCAGATTAGGGGTTTCCTTGCTTAGCTGGGTTTTGTCTGCGTGCTGGGTGACTCTCTATGCTGACAACCGGTCTTTGTACTTGAGCTCCTCGAAATATATAAAAGACAAACAGGAAATATTAGTGATAGTGCAATATGGTAAATCTGTAGAGAAATAATCCAAAGATAGGTAAGTGGACACTCACATCTACCAGAGCCTTATAGATATTTGCTCTGTATGTCTCACGTTGTGCCAACTTCTGGAATGGTATGGTTTACTCTGTAGTATTTGGAAATTCCTCAGGAATAAATATGATGGAAATCAAGCGCATATGGAATAATATACTGCATTCCCACTGTTGGTTAGGAATACTCCTATAGCTAATTCACCTCCACCAGAGCCCTTAGACTCGGCTCTAGGGGGTGCACATTGTGCACATTGTGAGACCTGATCAGGCCCCACCGGAGAGCAGGCCACTAGGGCTGGTGCTCGTTCTCAGGACCCTCACAAACCCCCCTTTTCTCACTAAATATAGGAACTTGCATACAAAAGGATTAAGGTGCACTCTTGAATATTAACCATAAAGATATATTACTAGAACATCATGTTCGATAATTCATTGGTCAGGAAGCAGCTAACTAACTTTGTAGTGAGAGAAAGGGGGTTTGTGAGAGTCCTGAGGACGAGCAATAGCATTAGTGGCCTGCTCTACAGTGGGTGCCTGCTCAGGTCTCACATGGTTTTAGCTTGCTTGTGCCATTACAGGGATGAATGCTCCATATGCAAATCAGCCTGCTCTCACCCAAAAAAGGGTGGCCAGTACTGATTGCCAAGGACGTCATCCCTGCACGAGAGGTGCAGCAACCCCCGACAATCGTTTCTTTGTAACAGAACTCACAGGTAGTTGCAAAAATGTGAAAAGTTTAGTAATAGCTCAAACAATGATTTTTAATTTCAATGTACTTCTGTTTTTGACTGAAAAACATCAGTTTTCGGTTTCAGAATACTAACAGAACAACTTATTCTCCAAGATACATTGATTGCATGTGATAGACCTGCAGCACGTAGCAGATTAATGACTAGCTGAAGTGACATATCTGCTGTTTATACATTATATATCATAAATTCAAGTAGTTGACTGACAGTTTAGATGACAATATCCCCATTAAATGTTCCCAGTTTCAATGATAGACTACAGACTTATTTATTTGAGCATCTGCTTTCAATTTCAATGCATTGTTCCTTATTACCCCGATATGGAGCAAAAATGATGCAAAAACATTTTCTGACATTTTCAGACACAAATCTTCCTGCTGGTTAACCCTGCTGTTTCACACCCTAAAATGTAATTTTTTTTTTTAAAACAACCCCACAAAATAGAATTTACCCGATAACTCCCCCCACACATTTACAATGCAGGACATACACTCGTCAGCCACTTTGTTATGTACACCTGTTCAATTTGTGTGCGCAAAAGAAAAGCCACAAAATCTCCTCCAAAGGTAATAATCACCAGGTCTTTCAAGAAATTTATTCTTGAATCCTTCCTAAGTGATCTCAAACAGCTCCCATGGAACAGACTAAACCTTATCCCAGACTTGGACTGTGCAATTGAATTCTTTCAGTCCGAGCTCCTGCAAGTCTGGAATGCCCATGCCCCGCTGCGTAAAGTGCGAGTAAAAGGGGCTCATCTCCCCTGGGTTACAGCTGATCTTACACAAATGTACCAGATTAGAGATTCACTGTGGTCAAATTTCAAGAGTACTGGTTCCATGAATGATCACTGTGAATACCGACAATGCCGGAATGCATGTATAAAACAAACAAAAATGGCTAAAGCCCAATACTTCAATTAAAATCTAAACAATAACCTATCAAACCCTAGAAATTTTTGGAGAATCATAAGTAACATACAAGCACCCACAGTCCACTCCCAGCCGGCTGCTATCAAAGTAAACAACCAAACCCTGCAACACCCCCTAGATGTTGCAAATGCCTTTAATAATTATTTTGTTGGGTGTGCCAGCAACCTAATTGCTAAGCTAGCAAATAACACACCTACAGAAAGACCACACACAGGTCAGGCCCCTCCAACCGTGCAGGGACTCCATATTGCAGATAAATTCAACTTTAGACCAGTGCCTGTCAGTTTAGTTACTAAACTGCTCCATAATCAAAAAATGAAACACCAATCTGGACCTGATCAAATCCCAGCAATGCTGCTGAAAATCAATGCCCCAGCAATTGGAAAACCTGTCGCAACACTCATCAATGAATCACTGGCAACTGGATACATACCCAAACTATGGAAGACTGCAAGAGTGGTACCTATCCATAAAAGTGGGGACAGTACTCCGTCCAATCTCATTGCTCCCCGTTATGTCAAAAATTTTGGAAAAATGCGTGTACACACAATTAGGTGATTATTATCAATCTTCAAACTATTTAACCCCAGATCTGAAAGGTATTTTAATATGATAGGTAGTGTGAATCCACCCCCCCATTATAAGTGTCAAACCCTGCAAGTCTTTTACTTGCATAGGATGTTAGCCTGTGGAATTTAGCCATTTCCTTTGTGTGCAGGAAAGGGTGTGTGAACAGTGGATGCTAGAAAAGTGTATGCTAGAAAAAGCCATCTCTGAATCAATATAGTAATTTTTGGCTCACTGCTGGTTAAACTCTGACGTAGAAATGTATCTGTATGCTGATTGGCTATAAGTTCTTTGAAATCTAATAAAAGACCTGTCTAAGGAAGGATATTTCAGACAGGACTGACGCTACATTGCTTTGTGGCTGATTTTGTTGTCTCTCGCCATGGTGAGCGCCGCGCCCTGTTTTCAACTTTGATATATGAGAAGAAACTTGAAAAAGGTTTATTGAAATTTCATAAATGGTAATTATTATAGGGAGTTTGTTTTGTTTGCTTTAAATCCAAATTTATCAGTTGTTGTCTGAAGTGGGATTTGCCATTCAGATGTATCCATATATATAAGTGTATCTTTACATTTGAATATATTCTTACATTTGCTTGTTCAGATTTTGCGAACTTGCCTCCAGGCTTGGTTTCCTTGAAGTTAAAGCTATGGTTCAGAGCTTGTTGATTTTTTTTTTTGATTTTTTTTTTTTTTTTTGGTGCAAGGTTGGACTCTTTGTCTTGATTTGTTTTTGTCATTTTATGTATTGTAGTAAAGGAAAATCGTTTGAGGACCTCACGTGTGTTTGAACTCGCCCGCTGTGTGCTGAGTATTTGTATTTGCTGGAAATTGAACTCATAAAAAAGAAACGAGATGTTTCTAGTTGTTTTGTCTCCGTTCTGTGTATATCTTGTACTTCAATTCTGGTGTTTCTGGGTCGTCCATATCTTGTAATTGTGAGAATTTTATTTTAACTGAGTAGATTTTCTTCTTGTATATCAACTGCTTTAATCTCCCATTGAGAGACAGGTTTTTTTTCCTCTTAATTTTTTATTTTTATTTTCTTGCGCGCTGCTGCCATTTTTTTTCTTTATTTTTTTGCTGCATGTGTTTGCGCGCTGATTCTAAAGGATTTGCTAACTGTTTTTTCTTTCAGATTGCATGTTTGTTTTTGTTTTATTTTTAATTTTGTTTCTGGCCATTGATTGCGTCTGTTTATTTAAATGTTTGTCTTTACTAACTATTAATGTATGTGTTTATCTTTGATGTTTTGTATTTCGTAGTTTTGATATTATGTTTTTTATATGTAATTTATGTATAGGGACTGTTTTTCGTAAACCAGGTTTCTTTGTCATTACTGCCTTGCCTCGTGTAAAAAAAAAAGGCACAGGAAAAGGCACAGGAAATGGAGACTTTACTTTTACAGTGACTTTCAAAAGCGCCTGCTAACTTTTTTTCTCTTTCTCATACATTCATTTTTTCTCTTTGTTCTTTTTATTTAATTAAAGAAACTCTTTATTTGTAATGTATAATGTTATTATGTGTTTGTATAAGGATTTTTTTCTTTGAATGCTAGTAGTCTTTTAGCAGTGCAAGTTGGATAATGGAATATGTAGTTATTTTTGTTGTTCTGTGAGTATCTATTTGGGATAATTGAACAGTATATACAAATGACATGTGACTAATGCCTTGAAAGACTGTAGTAGCAGTTGAATTTTGGAGCTGTTAGTGCTTTATGAAACTAACTGTTGTGGAATTGGGCGCGGTTTGAGAGCTTCGGCGTATGATATATATATAAAAAAAGTAGTGTATCAAGGTGATGGGCTCAAAGTTGTACATTTTCCCAAGAGAGGCGTGGTCGGTTATTTTCCTCTGGTCTTTGTTTGAGTCCAGCACTAAGGGATTGACCGCACCTTAAATATAGGTTATATGTTTTGCCAAAATGGCTGACTGAGATCATTTACAGTTTTGTAACTTGTATAATGAAATATATATGTAGGTTCATGTTTAGTTGTTTGGAATCTAAGAGGATGAAGTGATATAAAGCTGAAGGATTTGAGTGAAAGTTTAAAGGAAAGCGCCTACAGGTTTAGTAGCGCTGTACAAAGGAATTTAGGCAGATTTCAAATAAGAGAAGGTGGTTTTTTGGGTTTTATTTTAGTTGACTAAGGGAGATGGAAGGTTGTAGTTTGGTATCTGAGTATTGTTTGATTTGTTTTCTTTTTCTGCAGTGGTAGCCAGATGTCTAGTATTATTTTTTTTTTTTTTGCTGTCTGATGTTTTTGTCTTTTGGTGTGAAGTGCAATAGCGTATAACTTTGCCTCTATTGCATATTCTTGGAGGGAATAAAACAGGTTGTAAAATAGCTGCACAGACACCTCACGTTTGAATGTTTGTTTTTAAACAATATCCTTAATAAAGATTATTGATGTTTATTAAGAATCCTTTTCTCTGAGTTTCCTCTGAGAACTTTGTGCTAATTAACGCGTCAAGTTTTAAACATGCCCTTCTATACTTTCTTTCCCAGTTCATGATATTTTTGTTGTGTTTTTTTTTATTTGAATTGAAGTTCACATTCTTTTCCTAGTCTCCTCCATGTTGTCTCACTCATGACCCCTCCTCTCCTCCGTGTTGTCTCACTCATGACCCCTCCTCTCCTCCGTGTTGTCTCACTCATGACCACTCCTTTTCTTTGTGTCCAAAAAATGTGTTGCATTGTTTTTCTCCATTTTAAAAGTATTTTAACCATATGAATTTTAAAGTTTTTGACAGGTTAATAATACATTTTTTCCCAAGTTTTTACTTTAGGTGAACATTACCCATGCATGCCAACTTTGCTCAAGCTAGATGGAAGATTATGCGATACCAATATTGATAAAGATGTTGGAATTGAAGGAAATTTAATCAAACACATTATCATTTCACATTGCAATGTTACATCAACCGGATAATAAGGAATTATCAGACACCAGGCAATAAAACAATCTGATTATCGACAACTCATCAATAAATCATGCTATTTGTAGAAGATCATTGATTTGGAAATACAACTTAAGACATGTCAGTTTTACAAAACTGTTATTTTCAACCAATAAGACAGAAGACAAAGAAAGAAGATAATGTATTTTTATATTCTGATGTCGTCTAAGTGATAATTATTTTGTGTCTTTTATTATTTTATATTTTGTTATTTTTGTTGTTTAGTTACAATCAATATTGTTCAAAATTCCCTGACACATTTAGGATTATTGAAGATCACATCCAATTAAAATTAGAGTTCATTCATGTATTTAGGAACATATAATTTAATGCATTTGCATAAATACGTTTCATGACATATATAGTGGTAAATGGAAAGTTTTAATTCGATAAAATTAATGCTGTTTTTATTTTTTTTATTTCATTTGAGGATTGGTGTGTTTTATAAACGCCAGGTTTGTTTCACAACACCGAACAAGACTGAATAGGATAGTAATTAAAATAAAAAAATAAAAATTATATTTAATAAAAGGGTGGAATATGCACTTCGGCTATTTCCCTTTTGAGCCAAAGTTGCGTATAATATATTTTTCTCTAACAATGAGTCAGAAGTAGTATAATTTTTTTATTGCGTGAGGCCGACAGGCTTCGCGGGGACATTTTGAAATTTATTATCTGTGTCTTTTCTTGTGTAAATTAACATTTTAATTGTTTTCGTGCATTTGAGAGTGACAATGAATGAATGGATGTATATGATTAGCGGGGTATACCATATTTTCTTTTCTTTTTTATTTTCTTTATTGTTGCTAAAACCATATCACATCATCAAGAAACCTGACAGTCACAATGACTGCATATGGAACGAATCATGGACATTTTGTGTCAAGGTCAAAGGTCACAGGTAATAAGCAACCAGCGCAAAGAGACAGCTTGTTCAGGAGTCCCTATGGTGGGAGCTCTGATGACATTCAATGATTATGCGTCTCAAGCTGGGATGTTGAAAAAAAGACCACACCCTGATCTCGCACTGTGGACTATGGTATTAGATTATGGAATATTATTTTTTTTATTTAATCCCCTAGATAAGTGTGAGAAAGGATTTAATTTGTGAAAATGAGAATGTATTTCTTGAATGTGTGTATGAATGCAGGTGTATATGCGTTTTGTGGAGTGAAGCTGAACATAGGAAAACACACAGATATAGATCTGACTCATGTTGATTTATTAGATAAATGAACTTTTACATTCAAGTTATTATACTTTTCTTGTTCGGTGAATTATATTTTGGGAAATGGGAATAAATAGTTATTTAATGTCTAGATTAGGTATTTTTGCCTACGCTCCAAATGTGGTTCGCTGGAAGAGTGAATCTAGATAGATAAGTGTATTTTATGCTCATAAAGGGCATCCTTGGGGATTCCTTTTCGTATATCATACAGGTATTAGGCGAGGACACTATGGCCCCAGGTATAATTAGTTTAATTGTCTAGTTTGTTTCATCCCTTTTTGTGATCACGATTGTATATGTGATCAATGAGACGATTGAAAGGTATTTTAATATGATAGGTAGTGTGAATCCACCCCCCCATTATAAGTGTCAAACCCTGCAAGTCTTTTACTTGCATAGGATGTTAGCCTGTGGAATTTAGCCATTTCCTTTGTGTGCAGGAAAGGGTGTGTGAACAGTGGATGCTAGAAAAGTGTATGCTAGAAAAAGCCATCTCTGAATCAATATAGTAATTTTTGGCTCACTGTTGGTTAAACTCTGACGTAGAAATGTATCTGTATGCTGATTGGCTATAAGTTCTTTGAAATCTAATAAAAGACCTGTCTAAGGAAGGATATTTCAGACAGGACTGACGCTACATTGCTTTGTGGCTGATTTTGTTGTCTCTCGCCATGGTGACGCGCCGCGCCCTGTTTTCAACTTTGATATATGAGAAGAAACTTGAAAAAGGTTTATTGAAATTTCATAAATGGTAATTATTATAGGGAGTTTGTTTTGTTTGCTTTAAATCCAACTTTATCAAGATCAATCCGGCTTTCGTCCAAATCACTCAACTACAACCGCCCTTTTAAAAGTTTGCAATGATACCCAAGCTGGCATGGAACAAGGAGACCTAACTGGAGCCATCTTTCTTGATTTTACCAAGGCCTTTGACACAGTAGACCATAGCATCTTATTACAAAAACTTAAAAACTCTGGTATTGGTGATCACATGCTAACCTGGTTTGAATCATATGTATCCAACCGATCGCAACAGGTTTCCATCTCTGGCAGCTCCTCCCTCACCCTCCCAGTCACGTGCAGAGTACCCCAAGGCTCAATACTCGACCCCCTGCTATTCACATTATTCATAAATGATCTGCCCAACGTCTGCAAAGCCTCAACTGTACACATGTATGCAGATGACACCGTAATCTATACCAGCAAACCAGATCTCCCACAGATGGAGGCTGTGCTGCAAGAACAATTCACAGAGGTAGAAAAGTGGATCACAGATAACAAACATTTTCTAAATACTGACAAAATTGTAACAATGCTCTTTGGAACAGCACCTAAACTACATAAACTGCAAAATCCCCATCTACATGTTAGGACAAAATCAAATGGCACGCTGACCACAGTCTCTTCTCTCAAATATCTAGGTATGTGGTTAGACCCAAATCTATCCTTTGGCCCCCACATAGAAAAACTCTGATCCAAACTTTACCCCAAACTAGGTGCCCTGTACAGAAACAAATCCTGCCGAGCCCTGTGGTAAGAAAGCAGATTGTACAACAAATGCTTATGCCGGCTATTGAATACGGTGATGTAATGTATGCAGCAGCCCCACAAACACACCTTCAGAAACTTACTACATTGTATAACTCATTCTGCCGCTTTGTGCTACAATGTAACTACATGACCCACCATTGTGACATGTTAAAAGAACTAAACTGGCCGGCGCTGGAATCTAGATGCACCCTTCACCTTTTCAACCTGGTGTTTAAGAGCTTCTCTGGGAAGCTGCCACCCTACCTGAATAGTCTGCTTCCCCTAGCAGTTCCCTCATCCTATAACCTCCGATCCAGGACCAGCACCTTACTTGCAATACCACAATACAGAAAGAGAGTGGCTCGATCCTCATTTTCCTACAGAGCACCGCATTTATGGAATAACCTTCCAGACACCATCAAATCTTCCCCCAGTCTTAAGTCACTCAAGAGCTCCTTACTAGCATACCTCGGTACAGAATGCACCTGTAAACATGTAACATACAGGGTTATCCAAAGAGATCCGAATTGCTTGAGAAAGGTAACCGAACGCTGAAAATCAGCGTTCGGTTACCTTTCCTGGCCATTCGGCTATCCAGAGAGCAGGCAATTCGCCAAATCCTGGCGAATTGCCTGCACATACGGTGCCTGTTCGAGGGCAGTGAAATCCCCATGAAAAAGCACTGCTTCGGCTATTCAGAGAACACAAACCAGCAGGGAAAGGTTCCCCTAATGCCCTGCCATTCGGTGGTTTAATTCGGCAAATTTATTCAGGAGAATCCCATAGGCTTCAATGTTAAAAATATTCCCGTTTTAATTCAATATCTAATAAACCGTTCATTATAAAATTCTGCAGCAAAAAGTCTCTTTATTCATTGATTTTTTAGGATACTTTAAGCATTTTTCAGATTTTTTTTTTTTTTAAAAAAAAGTCCGATTTTGTTTTTATTTTTTTTTCAGTTTACTTATTTTTTTTGTAACAGCCCTCTTTATTATCATTCCCTGGACCTCCTATGAAAATTTCAGACATTTTCGCTCAGTAGTTTCTTTGCAAACAGCGTTTCATTTTCCCAGATTCATACAAATGGTTTTGCTAATTTATTCACTGCCTCCTCTACGTCACAGCTGCTTCGGCTCTGTGTGATTCGGCTCATGTTCGGCTCCTGTTCGGCTCCTGTTCGGCTTTTTCGAAGGTTAATCCAGATGTTTTTGCTTGTTTTCAGCATGCATTCGGTTAGTTTTCGTCAGGTTTGCGGTGACTTTTCCCTGCAATTCGGGGGCCCTGTGGTGTTTGCTGAATACACCGTAGGGTCACCGAAATGCAATCGGCAAAAGGAACCGAATTGAAGAGAACGAAAAGTCACCGAACGTGCGGTGACTTTTCGAATCTCTTTGGATAACCCTGATAGTAACTATATTACTTTCATATTTATTTTCCGTGTTAATCTGTATATTTGTGTTTTGTTTTTAATATCTTTATTACTTTGTATTTCTGTAACAACTGTAAAATTTCAATGCTCTTGAACCCAGGACATACTTGAAAACGAGAGAAATCTCAATGTATCCTTCCTGGTAAAATCCTTTATAAATAAATAAATAAATAAAATAAATAAAAATTGTTTGTAACACAAATTACTAATCAGCCAATCACATGGCAGCAACTCAATGCATTTAGCCATCTAGACGTGGTGAAGACAACTTGATGAAGTTCAAACTGATCATCAGAATGGGGGAGAAAGGGTATTTAAATGACTTTGACCGTGGCATTGTTGTTGGTGCCAGATGGGCTCGTTTGAATATTTAATGATCTGATCTACTGGGATTTTCACGCACAACCATATCTAGGGTTTACAGAAAATAGTCTGAAAAGGACAAAATATACAGCGAGCGGCAGTTGTCTGGAAGAAAATGTGATGTTGATGTCAGAGGAGAATGGGCAGACTGGTTCAAGATGACAGAAGGGCAACAGTAACTCAAATAACCACCCGTTACAACCAAGGTATCCAGAATACTATCTCTGAATGCACAACACGTCAAACCTTGAAGAAGATGGGCTACAGCAGCAGCAGACCACATCGGGTGCCACTCCTGTCAACTAAGAACAGGAAACTGAGGCTACAATTTGCACAGGTTTACTATAATTGGACAATAGAAGACTGGAAAAAGTTGCCTGGTCTGATGAGCCTCTATTTCAGCTGCGACATTCAAATGGTAGGGTCAGAATTTGGCATAAACATCATAAAAGCATGGATCCATCCTGCCTTGTATCAACGGTTAAGGCTGGTAGTGTAATGGCATAGGGGATATTTTCTTGGCCAACTTTGGGGACAGTTTGAGTAAACGCTACACCCTGAGTATTGTTACTGACCATGTCCATCCTTTTATGACCGCAGTGTACCCATATTCTGATGACTACTTCCAGCAGGATAACTCATTATGCCACAAAACTCAGGTTTCTTTTTTTAAAATTTAAAACTTTATTAAATTTTCAATAAGGCATAAAAGTGCAAACAAATGAAGTACCAAACACAATTTACAGCATATGAGTTAGCACTGCAAAAAAAACAGAAAAACAGTAGTGAAAAGGAAGTGGTTGTCCACCAACCACCGTGGCGAGAAGTAATTACAGTTGATAAACCTTAAAGCAGCTGATAAGATGAAGTAGGCAACGAAGGAGTCCACGGAAAATAGTGCCGGGAAAGAACAGTATGCAGTTATTGAACAGTGGAATTACCACGGACGTTCAGTAAAACCATCTATTGGCATGCTGAACATACTGACTAGGGATGAGCTGTTCGGGTTCGGACGGTTCGGAGTTCGACCCGAACTTTGGCAGTTCGAAAGTTCGCGAATTTCGAACTTTTTGGGGCGTGTTCGGTCTGGGTTCGAAAAAAAAAAGAAATTTTGAAAAAAGTATAGAAAATGCTTAAAAAAATACTAAAAAATCTACAAATAAAGAGACTCTTTACTGCAGAATATTATAAGCAACGGTTTATTAGATATTGAATTAAAAACTAATGTGTACGTGGAAAGTTTATCAACTCTAAGTGACCTCTGTTCACAAACGGGCATAACACCAGGTGTTTTTAGTCTGGTAATCAATTTGATACATTGTACAATATACTGAGGGTGGGGTGGTGTCTGCTTCTGATTGAGATTTGAGAATTAATTTCCCTAAAACATCCTAATATGCTGCATTTAACTGGTGTTTGAAAAAAATCTAAAGCAATGTTATTTTTCACCTCGGGATTAAACATTCACAGGGTTATTCAGAGAGCGGTGAAAAGCAGGAGAATAACTGGAGAAGTGAAAATTCTAGGTCAAAATAGCCAAACCAGAAAAATTCTCCCATTTATCTCACTTTCCAAATCGGCTATTTGGTCTAGATTGTTCTCTTCTCTTGCCAGTTCTCCTGGCTTTCACCTCTCTCTCGGGGTTGTTCAGAGAAAGGTGAAAACCAGGAGAATGGCAGGAAAAGAGAACAATCTGGACCAAATAGCCGATTTGAAAAGTGAGATAAGGCTAGGGTCAGACTAACGCATTTTTCGCAGCGACCGTCAAAAAGTGCGTCCGAACGCATTGCCGTATTTTTTCACGGATTGCGCGAAAACGGTCATACAATGTGCATTTTTGTGAAAGGTGAAACTCAGGAGAATGACTGGAGAATGGAAAATTCTAGGTCAAAATAGCCGAACCAGAAAAATTCTCCCATTTATCTCACTTTCCAAATTGGCTTTTTGGTCTAGAAGTTTCCATTCTCCTGCTTTCCACCACCAAAAAATCAGTAAATTTTCTCTGCGTGTCCGAAAATGTCTCCTCTTTTCATACAGACTGCCGCCCCAAGCAGTTGTTTATGGATAGATTAAAGGAAAAGCATTTACCGTCATTTGAAATGTCATTTTTTGGTTTTTACTTATTTCTATACATCCTAGAAATCCGCCACTTCACGGGCAGGTTATGGGGACCTCCTAGGCACGATATTTGAAGGAATTTTTCAGTTTTATTTTTAACCCTTATTTCATGGAAAACTCACTGTCCCTTTAAAAACGTTTTTTTTTTTACTTTTTGTCCTTGTTTCCTGTCCCCCAGGGCACTACCCGGACCCCCATACACCTTTTATGGCAAATATGTAGCATATATGCCCTCTTGGAGGGCACTCCAAACAACCGAATTTTCAGCTCCATTGACTTGCATGGGGGTTCGGGTTCGGGTTCGGGTTCAGTCCCGAACAAATGGGAAGTTTGGGTTCCGGATCGAACCGAACTCGGGGAGTGTTCGGCTCATCCCTAATACTGACCCCATGCCTCGTAAATCAATTTATCATAAAAGCAAATTAAATCGATTTCGATGTCCCGCAGCCAATCCCTCAGCGGGGGGGTAATTGCCTGTCTTTTCTTTTTTCTTGAACATGACAATGAGTTCACTGTACTCCAATGGCTGCCACAGTCACCAGATCTCAATCCAATAGAGCACCTTTGGGATGTGGCGGAAAGGGAGAGTCTCTTCATGGATGATCAGCTGACAAGTCTGCAGCATCTGTGTGATGCTATCATGTCAATATGCACCAAAATCTCTGAGGAATGTTTTCAATACCTTGATGAATCTATGCCAGTAGGAATTAAGGCAGCACTGAAAGCAAAGGGGTCCAACCCAGGGGCGTAACTAGCAAAATGTTGTATGGACCCCACCGCAACCTAACTCCCCTGCAGCCTACCCCACACACAAAAAAATGAACTAATGCCATTGAAGAACACTGTATCACAGAACGTATCACAGAACTGCACAGCAATAAAACTCCCAGTAATGTGGGGTTTGTATGATCGTATCACAGAGCTGCACAGACACCCACATCTCAACTGATCCCCTGCATACTTTTGCTGGTAGGACATTATCACCCATCATCCACAGACACCCACATCTCAACTGATCCCCTGCATACTTTTGCTGGTAGGACATTATCACCCATCATCCACAGACACCCACATCTCAACTGATCCCCTGCATACTTTTGCTGGTAGGACCCCCATCACCCAGTATTCGCAGGCACCCACATTGTAATGTTACCTTGGTCTTTTTCTGTTTTTTTATTTATTTTTGTTTTTCTCCACCATTTGCTTTGCTAATTAGCATGTGAATCTCCTGCCCTATTGACACAGCCCATCCAGCTTCAGGTGTTTACCTTCTAGACATGTGCACAGCACAAAATTTCGTTTTGAACTAATGCATTAGTACTAAAATGCAATTTATTTAGTTGCTAAAGAAATTCGTTTTCAGTTCTTTAGTATGAAAACTAATTTCATTCATCCGAAAACCAGTGGATACAATTACTATTGTAGTGGCTCCTCAGAGGGCTGAGATCGCTGCTTGTTACAGTATCTCTCACTCTCAGCACAATGTGGGCCATATTATATAGCTGGTGCTAACTTAACCAGAGCTGTTGTAAACTTCCGAGAGCTATTATAGCCTATGGAGGTTTTCAGTTTATAACAGCTCTGGTTAAGTTAGCTCCAACATTGTAATACTGCCCCGTGTCAGGCAAAGCTGTTACAGTAACTGACTGCTGCTCATCACAGCGCTCAGAGTTTCAGTAAAACTAGTAAATAATATTTTTATATATAAAGACGTTAGAACAATATTATTTCCTTGTTTTACTGAAACTCTGAGCGCTGTGATGAGCAGCAGTCAGTTACTGTAACAGCTGAGCCTGATACATTGTTCTGAGAGATAATGTAACAAGCAGCCGATCTCAGCGCTCACAGCCACTGGATTTAAAGGGCTAAAAAAAAGGCTCCTCTCTGTATAATGTTTAGAACATCCTCCTGCATTAATTACTACCCCTCTCTGTATAATGTATACAACATCCACCTGCATTAATTAATACCCCTCTCTGTATAATGTATACAACATCCACCTGCATTAATTAATACCCCTCTCTGTATAATATATAGAACATCCTCCTGAATTAATGTCCCTCTCTGTATAGAACATCCTCCTGCATTGGCATGTGGAGGGTGCAGAACTTCGGATGTTGCGATGTTGCGCTCTTCATTGCTGGTCTCCTTCACTCATCAATATATTATCACCAATAGGACTGAAACTAAAATTTAATGCATTTTATTTTAGTTTCTTTCGTTTTTTGTACTGAGCAGTTTCGTTTCTCTTGAGTCATACTAAAACTAAATTATCCCAAAATTCGGACTAAATCGTTTTAGTACTAAAACGAATGCACATGTCTATTACCTTCTAACTGCCTGAATGCAATCAGTCTGCCCTATATAACAGCTAAGAGTGGCTCTAGTGAGCCTTGGCTCTTGTGACCTCCCCAAGTGGCATCCTAAGTGGACGTTCAGAGTTGATTTCCTGGAGTTGTGACTTCCTAAGTGGACGTTCAGAGTTGATTTCCTGGAGTTGTGGCATCCTAAGTGGACGTTCAGAGTTGATTCCTGGAGTTGCGGGACTGGAGGAAGGAACTGCAAGGCCCACTTTTTACTCTGGGTAAACACACGTCTATATCATGCTTTCTCTCACGCTTCTACTCTTTACTTCTACCTTTCTCCTTAAATGGAACTCCTGCCCCTCTACCACCGACCCCTACACTATCTGCATCTCTCCCTCCCTCCTCTCGTCCCACATGATGGCCTCACATGAGCTCCTTTATTTCCTCAGAACATGGTCTCCCTCTAACTCTCGTGCTGCCAATCACTCCCACTCCCACAAATCCCATTCCCACCTTCTCTTTCTCACCCTCCTGCTGTTACTCTATTCAGGTGACATATCCCCTAACCCTGGCCCCACAACACATCCAATACCTCCCTCTCATCCTATCTCCATCGCACATAAATCACCTCCCTGCAAGCCCAGCAACCTCATTCCCATAATGCCTCAGCGCCTGTCCTCTTTCTCCTTTGCCCTCTGGAACGCTCGCTCTGTGTGCAACAAACTCACAGCAATCCATGACCTCTTCCTTTCAAACTCCTTCAACCTCCTAGCTTTAACTGAAACCTGGCTAACTCCCTCTGACACGGCCTCTGTTGCTGCTCTCTCACATGGCGGTCTACACTTGAGCCATACCCCCAGACCGGGTGAGAGAAATGGTGGCGGGGTCGGACTCCTGCTCTCTCCCACCTGCACCTACCAGCATCTCCCTCCACCCCCATCCGTCTCCTTCTCCTCCTTCGAGACACACTGCATCCACCTGTTCTCTCCTCTGGCTCTCAGGGTGGCAGTCATCTACCGCCCACCGGGACCAACCTCCCAGTTCTTTGACCACTTTGCTACCTGGCTTTCTCACTTCCTGTCTTCTAATCTTCCATGCCTAATTCTCGGGGACATCTACATTCCCAATGACCATCCTTCCGCCCCTGCTGCCTCCAAACTTCTTTCACTCATGTCCTCCCTTGGACTCACACAATCCTCCCTCCTCCCTACCCACCGCGATGGTCACGCTATTGACCTTGTCTATTTCCAGAATTCGGCCATTTCTTACCGCTGTCACCACAAAACAACTCATACACGCCCTGGTAATCTCCCGACTCGACTATTGCAATAATCTCTTATCTGGCCTCCCTCTGTCCTGCCTCTCCCCCCTACAATCCATCCTGAACGCCTCCGCCAGGCTAATTCACCTCACCCGCCGCTCTGTCTCTGCCGCTCCCCTCTGCGAGTCCCTTCACTGGCTCCCTATCCACTGCAGAATTAAGTTCAAAATCCTTATCCTTACAAAACCCTCACTAACTCAGCTCCCCACTACCTGTCCTCACTAATCACCAAATACACCCCAGCCCGCTCCCTAAGGTCAAACAGTGACCTGCGCCTAGCTTCTCCCCGCATCACCTCTTCCCATGATAGACTGCAGGATTTCTCACGCGCAGCCCCCACTCTCTGGAACGCTCTCCCTCCTACTGTCAGACTTTCCCCTAACTTCTCTTCCTTCAAACGCTCCCTGAAAACATTCCTATTTAGGGAAGCCTACCACCCAACTCACTGACGCAACCATCAATCACTCTCACCTTACAGTCCTCTCCTCCTGTTTCCAACCCCAACCCTCCCAGATTGTGAGTTCCTACGGGAATAGGGCCCTCATCTCCTCCTGTACTGTTTGTCAAATGTTGTTCACTGTATTGTAACTCTGTCTATACTGTGCTTATTGTACAGCGCTGCGGAATATGCTGGCGCTTTATAAATAAAGAATAATAATAAAATAATAATAAACTCATGTAAATGGGCAGTGTGTGCGTATAAGCATACACAGAATCCATAGCCAATAACTTTCATAGTAATAGGCAGTACATATGAGTATACACAGGAGCCACAGCAATATAACTCACAATAATGGCTGGGGTGTATGAGCAGGCACAGAATCCACAGTAATATAACTCACAGTAATGGCTGGGGTGTATGGGCACAGAATCCACAGCAATATAATTCAGTCATGGTTGGGGTGTATGGGCACAGAATCCACAGCAATATAACTCACAATCATGGTTGGGGTGTGTCATTCTTACTTTGTGTGGTGCAAGCAGCAGATAATGTTGCGATTCTAGGAGCAATACCAGCCTTTTGGGTGCAGAATAAGGGGGCAACGCCGTACTGTGACAAGGACACAGGCACAGAATTTTCCGCACAGCAGCCTGTTTAAAGACAAATACATGCATTTACACACACAGCCATACGTTCACATACATAACCATAAATCCCCTACACCCTGGGGTATGTAGAAATTAAAACTCCCAGCAATGTGTGGTGTGTATGAACGGATCCCAGAGCTCCACAGCAATAAAACTCCCAGCAATGCAATGTGCGGCGTGTGTGAGCGTATCATAATCCACAGCAATAAAACTCCCAGCAATGTGTGGTGTGTGTCAGCGTATCTGAATTCACAGCAATGAAACTCCCAGCAATGTGCAGTGTGTATGAGTGTATCAGAATCCACAGCAATGAAACTCCCAGCAATGTGCGGTGTGTATGAGCATATCAGAATCTACAGCAATAAAACTCCCAGCAATGTGCAGTGTGTAGGAGTGTATCAGAATCCAAAGCTATAAAACTCACAGCAATATGCGGTGTGTATGAGTGTATGAGAATCCACAGCAATAAAACTGCCAGCATTGTGCGGTGTGTGTCAGCGTATCAGAATCCACAGCATTAAATCTCCTAGCAATGTGTATGAGTGTGTAGCGCTGTTTTAAATTCTGTTGCTGTAATTGCTCGGGTTTGGCCACCAGAGGGAGACAAGCGCAATGTAAAGTATACTGGACACAATGGGACTACGTTTTCCATCATGCTTTGCGGGGAGACAGGAAGTGGTGGGGAGAGAACAAAGGACATCCACAGCCTCGTGCGAAGGAGAGCCAGTGTGAGCCAAGCGACGAAAGGTGGAAGACGCACGTGAGACTGCCAGAGATTTAGACCAGGCCAGAGAGCAGGCGCGGTCTTGCGGGTGCTGGAAATCACAGACAGTGCTAGCGGAGACCTATCCAGGCATCACTGAAAAGTTTGCGCAGACACAACATTCCGGTTTGGACCCTGAGTTAGGAGACCGATGATCCACTGGGAGTGCAGGCGGTAGGCCGTGATTCTCGTTACCGAAATCGGACAAGCCGGAGAAGCGGATACGGTGGCACAGAGTTCCAGTACAATCCAAGCGGAGAGAGATCCTTGATCGGACAGCGGAACAGATTGTCTAGCGGATGGGTGAGAGGCCTTCCAGGCCACAGTCAAAGTCTAAAGAAAGCACGCTGCAGTATTGTTTAAATCTACAGGGCCCCAACGTGACTAGTCGAAGATTTGCTAAAATCCATTCACTGGCCAGTCGAATATAGTACCCGGGTACCTGAGATCACACACACACACACTCCTTTTTGGGACATTACCTTCACGGGACTTACACTCAAAAGAACGAAGGGGTTAAACTTTTCTTTTACCGCTGCGCGTTTCTCACATTACGAAGTCCTGTCTTCTATATACCGTGTTTACATTATATATGCCACTTTATTGGGATCAGTAAAGTATATAATCTATAAAATCCACAACAGTGCTGGTGTATATTTATTCCCTAGTGCGGTGAGACTAACCCGAGGTTAAATTCAGCGGCTCCTCCGGGAGTGAGCGCTACAAGTGTATCAAATTCCAGAGCAATAAAACTCCCAGCAATGTGCAGTGTGTGTGTCAGCGTATCAGAATCCACAGCAATGAAACGCTCATAAGCAGTGTATATGAACACACAGCAATTCTTTATTATATATTTACCAGCTGTGTCCTTTCTCTGACGGTGTGGGGGCCCTGGGTGTGGGGAGACAGCAGGGGGTCCCTCTAGGCCGCAGAGCCATCTGGGTATCAGTGGGGTACCAGAGGGTGTCCTGTCATCTTTTTGACTCATATTTTTGTATTCACACCAATGTGAAATATTGTTCCTATGGTAACTCTGAATGTTCATTGAGCACACCAAGTGCATGGGAACTTGGGAAAAAACAAAAATGGACTAGTGTTGTTCCTCAGCTGGTATAATGCAGGCAATCATCAGTCATATCCTAGCATTTTAAAATACTATATATTCAATGTGGTATATATAATTCACGAGCTGCATGGTGACAGCTTATTGACCAAATGAGTACTGTGATTAAATCACTAACAATGTAGATGTAAGAAAGCTAGACTATGATAGATATTACAGTTACAGTATATTACACAACACTAACTATTAACACACACATAAGTCAGGGGTTGAATCCAGTACGTTCTCATAAGTTTTTAACAGCAGGAACACCAGTCTATTGATGTACACGTATAAAAAAAAAAAACCAATGCTACATATTCATCTTGACATAGTATAGCTAGACTTTTGTAAAAAAGATTCTATAAAATTGACGATTTTACTTAACCCTTTCCTGCTTCGCGGCATACCATGCCGTCCGCGTGGTGGGTGGGCCTTGAAGACACGGGCCGTACTTGTATGCCCCACTGACTTCAATGTGCCGCGTCGGCCCCTCCCTGCAGCCAGTGCACGCCGGGGGCTACTGAGAGACGGCCTGAACTCAGGCCGTTCCCCTGCATCCAATGACGCGCATCAACTGCGTGGGCGGGTCACATCAGAGGCCCGTGGCAACACCTGGTGGCGGGTCATACTAGTATTCCTCGCCAGTGTTAACCCCCTTCTGATGGGCGCACCCACCCGTCGTTAAGGGGTTAACATAACGTTAATGACTAAAGGGGTTATTCACAAAGCATCGAAATTTCAGTGCTTTTCACTTTGGTGCACCTCGGCAATTCCATTTTGCCTAAACTACAGTGAAGTCGCTATTCATCGTAGCATCACTGTAGTGTGCTAAAGATGGAGTCGCCAAAGCCACATGATTCAGTTGGCGAACGTCGCGGAAGAGCGGTGAAGAGCAGCCAACTGGCCTCGACGAAATCCAACGAACTGCAACAAAGAAAATAATGTAACTCTCCTAATCGCCTATTAAGTGTTTAAACCAATAAAAATGCATTAAAATGTTAGTAAATATTAAAAAGGTCCTATGAAAAAGAATGAAAAGGTCTGTTACAGAAATATAAAAAAGCCTTTCAAAAAATTGAAGACAAAAATTCCGTCTAAAAAAAAAAAAAAGGATTCTAAAAAATAAAGACTTTTTGCTTAAAATTAAAAGAATAAACAGTTTTAATTTTTTTTTAAAAAATTTTTTTATTACTTTTTTACATTGAATCCTATGGGATTCGCCTGTTTAAACCTGTCGAACTAAATCGCTGAAAATCAGGTAATTTTGCCTTCACTTCAGTGCAGTTTGGCGTTCTGTGAATAGATGGACCATTACTTCTCTATGGGAAAAATTCTATACCTCCGAAGACTGCCGAAGATTGTGACCTATGGCAAACTGCACGTATTTCGCCATCAATTCACCTGTATTTGGAGAATTGTCAGCTTTGTAAATAGATTTACTGCCCCAAAATTGCACTTCGGTGGCAAGTTCGGGACTTAGTAATCTGTCCATTAGAAGAGCTATTTAAAGGATGGGGGATCCTTCGAGGGTTGAAGAAAGGAAACATTCAACAGATGTTCTTCAGAGAGGGCAACATTGGGGAATTCTCCAGCTGGAAAGGTTGTTTAAAAGATTATATAAATAAAAACATTAAGAAGTTATATGTATCAGTAAATGAATGGTGACAGCTTATTGACCAAATGAGTACTGTGATTAAATCACTAACAATGTAGATGTAAGAAAGTTAGAATATGATAGATATTACAGTTATAGTATATTACACAACACTAACTATTAACACACACATAAGTCAGGGGTTGAATCCAGTACGTTGTCATAAGTTTTTAACAGCAGGAACACCAGTCCCATTGTACCAGGGTGCAGGACTGCCAGGGGAGCAGGGACCTCAGTCAAAGTGGGAGCGTGTGGAGCACGTTAGGACGGAGATCTTTAAAGAGACCTGAGGATCACATGGAGGTGGCTGGTAATCTCATATGCTGACTCTGCACCCTCCCTGCAGCCTCAGCCTCCACCTGCCAATACGGCCTAGATAACTCTGCAGGTAGGTTGAGTACAGAGATGAAAGGCCACTTATTAGATGTAGCCCCCACTAGACCGCCAAAGATTTCAAGCTATGTATGGATAAAGGCATATTATGTTTGTATACACTGATGGCATGTGTGTGTATGTATATGTGTGCATGTACTGATGTGCGCATCCACATATATGTGTGTATACTGTATGTATGTATATATATATAATATATATATATATATATATATATATATATATATATATATATATATATATATATAATATATATATATAAATATAGTATAACAAAAAGTCCCGCACTCGCAGTTCACCAAGAGGATTTGTTTCCTTGTACCCAGTGCTCCTGCAATGGCCTCAATCAATATCGAAAAACACGTATGCCAGGACTCCAGGGATTTTTCAAGAATAATTTTGTTTATTGGTCCACAGACATCAACGTTTCAGCTCACTAAGGAGCCTTCATCAGGACATACATAAATACAACAGCAGTGTAGACCCTTTAAATAGACACCCCAATTAACAATAATTAAAGCCCCCCAGCTACTCACTGCCCGGTGTGTGAATCACGGCATGGTCACTCCATTAGCACGCATGTGCCGGCTTCCGGCGCCATCAAATGACGTCACGCTAGTTGTCCCGGTAACCCCCAGCGTCTGCCTAAGTTACGGCCATAACGCCGCTAGATAGTCATGCCTCCACATCCATATCCCCGGTAAGGGGCAGCTGAGAGATAAGAACACCCAAGTAGCCCCCCAGTCCAAATAAAAACATACAGCAGCCTTTATTCTCATAACATATTTAGAGTCAGGTCATTCCCTGGGCCACACAGACCCTCTTAGTTTTTTTCTTTTCTTTTACCCACTACATTTACTTTTAGGATCAAGTGGATCAAATGAAAGCTGGAAACATATTTCTTTCATTCAGCCCTCGTGGATGAACAGTATCCAATCTGTGGATCCATTGTGCCTCCTTTTGAAGGAGAATCAAAGCCCTGTCCCCCCCCCCTCTTCTGAGAGGCGGGACGTGGTCAATAGCCAAAAATTTCAATGAAGATAAGGGATGGCCAGACTCCAAAAAGTATCTGGCCACCGGCTTATCTGACCTCCCATCCCTATACGCAGTCCTAATGTTCGACCTGTGGCATGGGCGTCCGCAGAAATTTTTACAGGGGGGGGCAAAATTTTAATGGCATCCATATTCTGCCGTTTTGACAATGTCATGAAGGGGACAGTCATAAAATAATGCGTATTAATACAAAGGCTGCGAAACATGAAGCAAGTCTAATAGAAGAATAAAGGTGTAAGCGTCTGATCAGAGTGTTGTATTTTCTAGTCTGTTAATGCCATTCAATGCACCGCACTAGTCATACACCCAGGATCAAGGCACTAAGGGAAGTGTTTTTTAAGGCCATCTCTGTATACACAAACCATGACCCCCCCCCACACACAGATAGTGACACACACCAGGCTCCCCACTCCAAATATAAATATATATACATACACACACCAGCCCCCCTTCCCACACACACATACTGTGTGTGTGTGTATATATATATATATACACTCACCTTCCCTGCACACACACACACACACACACACACCCCTCCTCTCCTCAAGTCTCTCTTAGATTGTAAGCTCTTGAGCAGGGTCCCCTCTCCTCTTAGGACCCTGCCCCAGAGCTTACAATCTAAGAGGAGAGGGGACCCTGCTCCAGAGCTTACAATCTAAGAGGAGAGGGGACCCTGCTCCAGAGCTTACAATCTAAGAGGAGAGGGGACCCTGCTCCAGAGCTTGCAATCTAAGAGGAGAGGGGACCCTGCTCCAGAGCTTACAATTTAAGAGGAGAGGGGACTCTGCTCCAGAGCTTACAATCTATGAGGAGAGGGGACCCTGCCCCAGAGCTTACAATCTAAGAGAGAGGGGACTCTGCTCCAGAGCTTACAATCTAAGAGGAGAGGGGACCCTGCTCCAGAGCTTACAATCTAAGAGGAGAGGGGACTCTGCTCCAGAGGTTACAATCTATGAGGAGAGGGGACTCTGCCCCAGAGCTTACAATCTAAGAGGAGAGGGGACTCTGCTCCAGAGGTTACAATCTATGAGGAGAGGGGACCCTGCCCCAGAGCTTACAATCTAAGAGGAGAGGGGACCCTGCTCCAGAGCTTACAATCTAAGAGGAGAGGGGACCCTGCTCCAGAGCTTACAATCTAAGAGGAGAGGGGACTCTGCTCCAGAGCTTGCAATCTAAGAGAGGGGACCCTGCTCAAGAGCTTACAATCTAAGAGGAGACCCTGCTCAAGAATTTACAATCTAAGAGAACTATTGTAAGCTCTGGAGCAGTGTCCTTTCTCTTAGATTGTAAACTCTGGAGCAGGGTCCCCTCTGCTCCAGAGTTTACAATCTAAGAGGAGTGTCCTAAGAAGGGATCCTGCTCCAGAGATTACAATCTTTCTCTACTCTTAGATTGTAAACTCTGTAAACTCTCAGACACTGGCATCAAGCTTAATAAAAAAGTATTTATTTGACAATCATTACCTTTTTTCCTGTGGCCCATAGTAGCAGCTGCATCTCAGCCCTGCCTCTCCCAGCATGCAAAGTGAGGGAGAGCACGTGGTGGATTGGAGGTGGAGTGGGGATGTGACGCTGGTGCAGCCTAGTGGAGAGCCCAGGAACTGCAGCGTGAAGTGAATAAATTATAATTTAAGCCTGTTGATCCAGGGGGGGGCGAGTGCCCCCCCTTGCCCTATGCTGTGGACGCCCATGACCTGTGGTTACATATCCTCTCGCAAAGCTGCGTTACAGTTTTTCCCACGTAAGCAAGGCCGCATGGGCATAACATTTTGTAGGCCACAAACTCCGTTTTGCATGTGATGGAATGTTTAATAAAAAAATCGCTTCCCTGTATGGGGATGTCTAAATTCCTTCGAGGGGGTCATATGACCACATGTGACGCAACCCAGGCATCTTTTACAACCTAAGTGCTGAAACCGTCCTTGACCCCGATCATAACTCTAGACTGGATCTTCCCGTACCAATAAATCTTTTAAATTGCGGTTTTTACGGTAACAGAACATCGGTTTTTGTTTAAACTTCCAGGGTAGGGATTGATCTCTCTCCAAAATTACCCAATTTTTTCTCCCGACTGATGTGATTTTATCTGAAGCTGTGTCAAAAGTTAGCGGAAACTTAAGTCTATCTGATTCAATCTTTTCCTCCCTGGGGGCTCTTGCCTTCTCCAGGGCTTCCATTAGTACCGTGCCAGAGTACCTTCGACTAATAAATCTCTGGTACATATGGCAAATTTGTTCCTCTCTTCTGGCCTCATCACTATTATTCCTCATTACCCTCAGGAACTGTGCGTAGGGCAATGATCATTTGGAGTGCTCTGGATGTGCACTCTGCTCATGTAAAAGGGTATTTCGGTCAGTGGGTTTTAAGAACAGAGAGTACTGCAAACGATCATCCTTTTTAAACACCCTCACATCCAGAAAGTTAATGGAGCTTTCATCCACCACACTAGTAACCTTGATGGGTGTATTTAGACCATTGACATATCGCTCTATCTCCTGGGCCTCATCACTGGTACCAGTTTTGTGGTGTGGCGGGGTGTCAAGTGCCCCCAGCCTTCACCACTCTTCCTCTGGTCATCCGCAGCCTCAGAAGCACCTGTGTAATCATTTGGTAACCTACCAGTGCCTGGAAAGGTGTTACACAAGTGTCGCTTTAGAGCGTCCAAGTTTTTTCATCCTGTGCTCCCTCTGTGCGGGCAGGATGAGCTCTGCAACTTTACCCTTGTATCGTGGATCAAGAAGGCTTGCCAACCAGTATTGATCCCTCTCCTTGATAGCACGAATTCTGGGGTCCTTTACCAGGCTTTGCAGGATAAGGGAGCCCATGCAGCGTAGGTTGGAGTTGGCATTAGCTTCCGAGTCTTCCTGGTCAATGAGGATGACCCCATCGTGCACTTCCTCCTCCCAGCCACGTACTAGTCCTTGGGTTTCTGGGCACACAAAACCCTCCCTTGAGGAATCCACTCCTTCAACGCCCCCACTACTTAAATATTCCTCCTCCTCCTGTCTGATCTGAGGAGGACCCGCAGGAATGCTGTCTGTGGAAAGACTGGGTCCTTGAGAGCTAGGGAAGGCCTCCTCTTCCTCCCGCTGCTCTGCCTCTAGAGCCACATCTATAATTCCCCGCAGAGTGTGCTCCAGCAGGAACACTAAAGGAATTGTGTCACTGATGCATGCACTGTCCCTGCTCACCATCCTTGTTGCCTCCTCAAATGGTGACAGTACAGTGTATGCATCCTTGATCATCAGCCACTGTGGGGGAAAAAAAAAAACAAGTTGACCTGAACCTGGCCTTGTGCCATACTCACACAGGTACTCGTTGATGGCCCTCTGCTGCTTGTGCAGACGCTGCAGCATTGCTAATGTCGAGTTCCACCTGGTGGGCATGTCACAGATCAGACGGTTTGTGGGAAGGTGGAATTCTCTTTGAATTTCTGCGAGGCGAACTCTTGCTGGGAATGACCGTCTGAAGTGGCTGCAGACTTTTCTGGCCTGGCTCAGAAGCTCTGCCAGCCCTGGGTACCTGGTTAGGAAACGCTGTACTACCAGATTTAGGACGTGTGCTAGGCATGGTACATGCGTCAACTTACCCTGACATAGGGCGGAGAGAAAGTTGCTGCCATTATCACAGACGACCATTCCCAGCTCAAGCTGGCGTGGTGTTAACATCTCTGCACCTGCCCCTGCAGAGCTGACAGAATTTCTGGCCCGGTGTGGCTCCTGTCCCCTAAACAAACCAGCTCAAGCACAGTATGGCATCTTTTTGCTTGAGCCATTGCGTAGCCCCTGCCACTTAAACTCGGTTTAACTGCCACTTTGCCAGAGACAGAGGAGGAGGAGGAAGAAGAGGGAGAGGTGGTGGTGGAGCAGACAGACCTCATACAAGCAGCTTTCTGGAGGCGTGGTGGATGAACAAGCTCCAGCACAGAGCCCCATCTTGGATCCCTCCCAGCTGCAGTCAGAGGTACCCAGTGTGCCGTGAAGGAAATGTAACGACCCTGTCCATGCTTGCTGGACCACGTGTCTAAAGACACATGCACCTTGCTGCTGACTGCCTTTCCCAATGACTCAATAACATTGTCTTCCACGTGCTGGTATAGTGCTGGAATGGCCTTGCGTGAAAAGAAATGGCATTTTGGAACCTGCCACAATTCAGCAAATTCACGGAAGGAAGCAGAGTCCACCAGCTGGAAAGGCAGCAGCTGCAATGAGAGTAATTTTGCTAAACTGGCATTTAGACGCTGTGCTTGGGGATGGTTGGGACTATATTTTTTCTTACGCTGCAGCAGCTGGGGCAACATAATCTGACTGTGTAAATCTTCAGCTGATGGGATGCTGTCACATTGTGAGGAAGGACCTGGTACATCCATTACTGTAGCATCATCCCTGTCAGTGGAGGTTGGAGTCAATGACATGGCAGGACATATATTGGTGGTAGAGACGGGTGAGGAGGACCTACGCAAAGTGTTGCACCAACGGGATGCGTGGCAGGTGGTCATATGTCACCTCAAGCACGTGGTACCCAAGCGTCCGGTGTCTTTCCCATGCTTGATCCTCATCTGACATAGATTACAAATAGCAATGGTGCAGTCTGCTGCACATTTCTTAAAGAACTCCCAGACAGCAGAGTTCCTGGATGTGTGCTTTGAGACAACAGAGGTCTGCACCTGAGCAGCTCTGACATCTGATGGCTTGGACTGGCTACGGGTGTTTGTTGTGCCTCCTCCGCCTCACTTGACTTCTCTGTTCGATCAGGCACCCAGGTGGAGTCAGGGAGTGATGACAATGATGATGAGGTCACTTACTCCTCGTCACTGGAGCCATCTTGGCAGTATGCTGCAGCTGCTGGGGCAACATGAGTGCCAGTTATTTGTGTGTCACTGGCACCCCCTTCCTCTAGGTTGATTATACTCCCTTCCTCAACCTCAGAGATTGAATCAGAGCACTGTAGTTGCTGCGCATCCTCAAGCAGCATGTCACTGTCATTGTAGTCAAACAATTCAGCTGACTCCTCTGTGTGTGATAGTGAGGCTACGCAGTGTTGTATTTATGTTTTCTGCTGCCCTAGGCCTGACTAAACTCGTGCACCCCCTAATTTAAATTTGAGGCACCCCTTCCTGTCAAGGGCACACCTCTTCCTGGTTAATCCCCACCCTTACTCTTTAAGATCCACCTTTTCCTTTTTTAAATAAAATTGTAAAAATGCTTGAATTTAAACATTTCATAAAGAACAGCCACGCATGTCAAGTATACTGGATCACAGCCACTCTAATTGGTTGAACAATAAAATCCACAGAAACGTGCACTGCATATGAGTGTATCACAGAGCTGCACAGCAATAAAATCCACAGAAATGGGCACTGTGTATGAGCATATCAGAACTGCACAGCAATAAAACTCACAGTAATGTGCAGTGTATATGAGCGTATCCCAGAGCTCCAGGGAAATAAAACTCACAGTAATATGCAGTGTGTATCACAGAATCCACAGCAATAAAACTCCCAGCAATGCAATGTGCGGTGTGTGTGTCAGCGTATCAGAATTCACAGCAATAAAACTCCCAGCAATGCAATGTGCAGTGTGTATGAGTGCATCAGAATCCACTGCAATAAGACTCCCAGCAAACCGAGTGAATATGAGCACACAGCAATTATTTATTCTATATTTACCGGCCTCCGTCCGCGGTAGGGCTGTGTGCAGATTCAGCAGCGACTGTGTACGGACTCAGCAGGAGGTCCCTCCAGGCCAGGTTAGGATTGCGGCTGTGCCTGTGCGTGGAGCCATCTTGTCAGCAGTGGGGTGCCACTGCCAGAGAGTGCACCGAGGCTTTGATTCCATTCCCGGTGGGTGTTCAGTCCACAATAGAGTGAGAGTCTGCGTTAACGAAAGGGTGGACAGCTGCGTGCGTGTCACGTGGTTCAGCCAGTCAGGTGGTACTGAGACTCAGTACCACCTGACTGGCCGGACTGCGTGACCTGCACGCACGCAGCCTCACCAGGAGCCAGGCAGTTCAATGACAAATTTCTATCACTGCAGTGCTGGTTAAGGAAAGGTCCACTTTAAACAGCAGTAAGCAGACAGGGCTTCATATTCTGCTGATATCCCCCCTTTTTCCTGCCATTTACTGTCATCTTCTCTCTCTGCACACAAATCACATCCCCCTCCCCTCTCCTAGAGCTTCTGCGGGGCAGGGGAGGAGCTATGGAGGGAGGAGAGGGGGATTTTTATTCTATTTGATTTTATTCCGAATGCAAACGCCCTGCTCCGCTGCTCATTGTTTGACAACACAGCTCAAAGCTGACACAGTGACAGTGGCACCTCCTAGTACCCTCTAATGACACTCAAATAATCACTGGTACCTGGGACCCGCTCTCCGCCACTTCCCTAAGTACACCACTGCTCTGTGATATGCTCACACACAAGTTTGGCGAACTGCCAGCAAGTACGGTGCTGTTTGAAGGCATTGCAAATCCCCATAGAGAAGTAATGGTTAATCTATTCAGAGAACACCAAACAGCAGAGAAATGGCAGTGAAATGCCCTGATGTTCGGTGGTTTCAATCTGCAGGTGTACCCCCCTTTTTTTGAATAGCGTTTTTTCTGTAACAGAACTTTTTATTATCAGTCATAGGATCTTATATGTAAATTCCAGACATTTTCGTTCAGTAGTTCCTTTGAAAACAGCAGGCCACGGGTTTCCTGTGGCAGCATGCAGCGGCCGACTCCATGCACTTTGGGGACCCTGGGGTGAATGGTGAATTCACTGCAGGGTGGGGAAAATTTATTCCCCGAAGTGCAGGGAATTACAGAACACCAAAATGTTGGCGTGATTTTGGTGCTCTGTGAGTAACCCATTTAGGCTAGGGTCAGACGAAAGCATTTTTCCCTGCAAACGTGAAAAAGTGCGTCCGAACGCATTAACGTATTTTTTCACGGAATGCGCAAAAACGGTCAGACGACGTGCATTTTCGGGTGTGATTTTGTACGGATCGTCAATAAAACTCTTTTTGCGTCTGGACGTTATGTAGGCTGGACATTAGCAGAGTCTGACATCTCCTAATCACGCACACACGCTGCTATGCTGCAGCTGCGCACTCAGTACGCCAGTACTAGCGGTTCAGCATTCTCAGAAAAATGCGTTCAAATTCCACTTACGTTGCACGGCCGGACTTTTGTGCGGCCGTACATCGTATATTGGCCGTCATTGCCCGTCATCTGCTGCTAGTGCGGCCGTTATTATGTGCGCCAGAACGCACGTTAAAAGTGCGCTGGTCTGACCCCAGCATTAGTGGTGAGGTTTTTTGCTGCCCCCTGGAAAGTGAAAGCCTAGGCCTTGCCTACCCAGGACATACTTGAAAATTAGTGAAATACCAATGTATCCTTCCTGGCAATATACTTTGCAAAAGTAAAAAAAATAAATATATATATATATATATATATCCCAACACAGAGGCTGCTTGCCCTCTTATCTGTGTCTGGGAGCATCTGCCTGTCCTTTTTGGTCTTTCTGACATGGTGAGTGATATATAGATTAAAGATATACAGAACTCTGATTCAACTCTGTTATAATAATTGGAGATATGCAGAACTCTGATTCAACTCTGGTATAAATTGTGGGGGTCTCATTTCTACAAAATATTGCATTGTAAATATTGTACTACTTGGGTGTTCTTATCTCTCAGCTGCCCCTTACCGGGGATATGGATGTGGAGGCATGACTATCTAGCGGTGTTATGGCCGTAACTTAGGCAGACGCTGGGGTTATCGGGACAACTAGCGTGACGTCATTGGATGGCGCCGGAAGCCGGCACATGCGTGCTAATGGAGTGACCATGCCGTGATTCACACTCCGGGCGGTGAGTAGCTGGGGGCTTTTATTATTGATAATTGGGGTGTCTATTTAAAGGGTATACACTGCTGTTGTATTTACAGTATGTCTGCCCTGATAAAGGCTCCTTAGTGAGCTGTACGTTGATGTCTGTGGACCAATAAACAAAATTATTCTTGAAAAATCCCTGGAGTGCTGGCATACGTGTTTTTCGATATATAGATATATATATTGCATTTACTGGATATATCGTATACGTATCTCCTGAAAGTATGTACCTACCATATATGTGCATAGGTCTATGCTGTATATAGAGTATATGTGTTTATGCATGTGTGTCTGCTATATATACTGTATATATATAGGTTTTTGTGTATGTGTGTATCTATTCTATATATGTGTACATACTATACATATGTGTGGATGTACACATCTTTTGTATATAATGTATACATGTGTAAATACTGTATAAATGATATATATGTGTTAGTGAATGTATGTGGTGTATATGTATCAAAATATATATATTTTAATTTGTATATCAATTCTTGCTACTTAAATGGAAGTTTGGGAAATTTTGGTGAGTTCATGCACATTTTTTAAGACCTGATCCCTGAAACAATTACAGATGAAAACTGAAGTTACATCAATTAAATAATATATCGTATATGTGGAGCACTAAACATTATTTCAATCAATAAACATTAACTTTACTGTCACTACTACTTTAACTGTCAAGCAGACAGTGAGATGTTCTAATGCAAACATGTAAACACAGAAGTCTAAATTGCAAAGTTATAATAAAATCCTCTTTGTTAGTGTGTAAACTAAAATGTGGGGATCACACAATCATCCTCAATCAATTCCTTTCTTACTGTTTGCAAGAAGCTATCTTTGCTCTTTCTCCTTTGACTATAAATTGTGGTGAGAAGAGAACTATCATGTTTGTGTTTAATTATTAATTCTTCTTTTAGAGACCATTGTAAAGACTGACAAATCATTTGAGCACTCCTGTGGTATATTGGACACTTTGTATATGTCACAACTGACAAAAGATACTGAGGAATACTAAAACACAATTGTTGACGATGTCTTCACACATCAAAAAAATGAAGGGGCGAAGTTTCACAACAATGAGTGGAGATAAAGATAAACAAGCTACCTCTGATAAAGTCTTGCATGCAGTTTGCATAATTTATGGTTATATAAATAAAGAAATTTGCTTGGTATAGTAACTGCACCTAAACCAAGTTACCTCTCCACTCAGGTTAGCAAAAGGGCCAGTGTGTGGGAGGCCCTGCAATCATTTCCAACTTTTCACAATCAAATAAAGTATGGTCTATTTGAATATTAAAATAAAAGTGCTCCTTCAGCGATCTCTAACTCTGACCCCATAATTTCCAACTCCTATTATTCTCTGACATCTATTTGATTCAAAGATTTCTGGGATTTGTAGCCCATCAATATCTGGGGTATGGAGTTTTAGACCCCTGCTATATCAGAATAAATATGATGAATCTATACAGGTAGAGGCAAATTTAATTTAAAAAAAATGAAGAAAATTTATTGCACATGCAGATTGTTCAGTATAAAGGTTAATAGTTAATGACAGAGTAAAAGGTAACTCAGCACAAAATAATGCTCGTTCATCTAAATTAATATGCAGAATGGATGATTTTAGTTATGAAAAAAGACTAGTCAGCATAAACCTGTTTTGTTTAGAAAAATGTCACTTTAGAGGGGATCTGATAACTTTATATAAATATATACAGGGCCATTATAAACCATTGTCTGGAAACCTATTCATTAACAGGACTATACACAGGACACGAGGTCACCCATTTAGACTGGACGAAAGGAAATTCAGCCTAAAGCACAGGAAGGGTTATTTTACGGTGAGAACAAGAAAGCTGTGGAATTCTCTGCCTGTTGAGGTGGTCGGGTCAAAATTTGTAGAGACCTTTATACAATGACTGGATGACTTCCTGCAAAACAGAATATTAAGGGTTATAATATTTAATATGTGGGTAAAAGCTGTTTCATCCAGGATAAATCTGACCCCCATTGTGGTGTCAAGAAGGAATTTTCCCAATTTGTTGCATATTTTGGAGAGAGCTTCAGACTGTTTTTTTTCCCTTCTTTCCAACACCAGTAGGTGATGTGTGAAAGGCTGAACTCAATGGATGCGTGTATTTTTTTCAGCCTTTGTAACTATGTAATTGTAAAAGAGAAACATTTGGGCAGTGAAAGGAAACGCAGGAGAGATATTAATTCTAACTCTAAGCTACTTCTTTCTTCCTCGTGACATTACAACACCACCATAACTAAGAGGGTTGATCACAAAGCCCTGCTGTTTGCCAAAGTCGCAAACAATGGTGAAAACTCCTGCTGTTGCAAATGCAGCAAACGTCAGCCCTTCACAAAAGGCAAATTCAAACAGCAGCAGGAGAAGCTTCATTGAGCATTCTCAAGGCATTGTTTGAGTTTCTTATTTTAGAGCCCCAAAGTTTGTCGCTGTTGTTTGCAACTACAGTAAACACAGGCGATTTTGAATAATGCCCTAAATTGTTATCAAACAAATATAAATAAAAGCTGTAAATGGATGCAAATTTGGTGATTATCCAATATCAATTAAATTTTTTTACTTTTACATCCCATTTCCGAAAGACCTGTTAAAAGTAGCTGCTAAAATAGCCACTTATTCGTTAATATTACATTATAATTATTTTACTGCAGCATAGACAATTCAGAAAGAAATACATTTATAATTGTAACATGAATAATTTTGCAAAGTTATTTTTATATGTTTAACTAATAAATCCCCAGATGAGTATACTGCGCCTGATTATTTAACGTGTATATCTATTATTCATACACATAATAATAATTATGCATGCCACATTGATTATTCCATTATTTTATTTGCATAAGAGATCATATTTTATCTGCTGCATCACTAGATGGCATAATGACTCCAGAAGATTTTGATTTATGATCATTTTTGAAGAAGAAACATTGTAGTAAAACAAAAACATTCTGCTATTAAATGTGAAAGTAAAAACAAATACAGCATAATATTGTTTCAGACAAATGAGGCCTGGTCCTTGAAATGATATGGTTAAAGGATGCTGCAATGCATCTTATCTCCTTCACATAATCAATTTATATTGCTTACTGGTAGCCTCTGGAAAAAGCCAGATATATGTATCTATTCCCTCAACTATTCACCTTATTAAAAGCGTCAAGGACAGTTTGGTAGTGTTGCATGAGAAGTATTGGGCATAGAAGTTGGTAATACTGTATCAGTGCACAGTAAACCTCTGGATACTAGAGGGATGTATATCCCACTACTCCTAGAATATATATATATATATATACAGTTGTGTTCAAAATTATTCAACCCCCACTGAAATTGAGTGTTTTGGCCAGTTTGACATTGATTTTGATCATTCAGTCATCTTGCTTGCAATTAAATCAAAGAGGCACGTGTAGGTCAGACAAATATAACATAACATTTATAATGAAATAACCACAAATGTCTTTTCTGTGCTCACATCATTATCAGTTTTATTCAACCCCCAAGTGACATTCAATCTTAGTACTTAGTACAACATCCTTTTACAGTTATAACAGCTTTTAAACGTGAAGCATAGCTTGACACAAGTGTCTTGCAGCGATCTACGGGTATCTTTGCCCATTCGTCATGGGCAAAAGCCTCCAGTTCAGTCACATTCTTAGGCTTGTGCACTGCAACTGCTTTCTTTAAGTCCCACCAGAGGTTCTCATTCGGATTTAAGTCAGGTGACTGTGATGGCCGCTCCAAAATGTTCCAGCCTTTAATCTTCAACCATTCTCTAGTGGACTTGGAGGTATGCTTGGGATCATTGTCCTGTTGAAAGGTCCAACGTCTCCCAAGCCTCAGGTTTGTGACGGACTGCATCACATTGTCATCCAATATCTCCTGGTACTGAAGAGAATTCATGGTACCTTGCACACGCTGAAGCTTCCCTGTACCTGCAGAAGCAAAACAGCCCCAAAGCATGATTGACCCCCTGCCATGCTTCACAGTAGGCAAGGTGTTCTTTTCTTCATAGGCCTTGTTCTTCCTCCTCCAAACATAGCGTTGATCCATGGGCCCAAACAGTTCTAATTTTGTTTCATCAGTCCACAGAACACTATCCCAAAACTTCTGTGGTTTGTCCACATGACTTTTGGCATACTGCAGTCGACTCTTCTTATTCTTTGGAGACAGCAAGGGGGTGCGCCTGGGAGTTCTGGCATGGAGGCCTTCATTACGCAGTGTGCGCCGTATTGTCTGAGCTGAAACTTCAGTACCCACATCTGACAAATCTTTTCTCAGTTCCTCAGCAGTCACACGGGGACTTTCTCCACTCTACGCTTCAGGTAGCACACAGCAGTCGAAGTCAGCATCTTCTTTCTGCCATGACCAGGTAGCGTTTCAACAGTGCCCTTTGCCTTGAATTTGCGAATGATGCTTCCTATGGTCTCTCTTGGTATGTTTAACATCTTTGCAATCTTCTTATAGCCATTGCCCTTCCTGTGAAGAGTAATCACCTCTTCTCTTGTCTTCCTGGACCATTCTCTTGACTTCACCATGTTTGTAACCACACCAGTAAATGTCTAGAAGGAGCGGAGTATCACAGTCATTTTAAAGCTGCCTAATTGGTGCTTATTATGCTTTATTGCTGCTCCGTGACATCCACAGGTGTTTTCAATACCTGATTGAAAACACTTGAATGAACCTCTGTTCTTCAGAGTGGTGGTCTTTAAGGGGTTGAATAATTGTGTCAATGAAGAATTCACAAAAGAAACATTTACTACTGTATTACAAAACCAATTGATGTCATTTTAGTTACATATGGTTCTTTAAAAAGTCCTTGTAGGATTTCATTCTGAATACAATTACAAATATACACTAAATTCCCTAAAACCCTTTACAGCATTGGGGGTTGAATAATTTTGAACACAACTGTATATATAAATATACACACACACACACACTTAAAAGATAATGTAATTTTAAAATTGTGTATAGTGCAATTACATCTGTTATATACTATTTTTAAAGCATTTCATAAATATAGTCTCAAAGAATATGCAAAAAAAGCCCTATGCCGAATGTCCTGCCAATACAACTGATATTTGCAATGCCTTTAAGTACTTCTAAGGATTGTGTACTGCTCCAACCGTCTGTTACTGCACTTTTTGTATACCAAAATGTATTGACACCTGTTTTATTCTTTCAAGAAACCGTTTAAACACTAAAAAAAGGAACTTAATTTCTCACTATGAAGAAGGTGTCCTTTCTGAAATCTATCATTACTCAAGGGAAGAAGGTAGTCCTCACTAATTTAATTTGTAATGATCTGTCAGTTATTTTAATAGTTACAAATGAACTGGTGGGAATCAGCCAACTCTGCACACATACTATTTAGAAATTATGTTGGGAGGCCAAGGTCATATTACATTGTTGATTGAAAATTAGTCTTTAGTAATACAGGGATACATTTTTTGATTGCTATTTGGAAATTAAATGATTGACTACAGTAGATATTCGAGTATAGCCCGACCCAAATATAAGGCAATGGATAGAAATGTATTATGGAAATGAGAGAATACTCAAGACTCGAATATATAGCAAGGAGCAAAATTATAAAAGTATACTTGACCAGTAAACAATTAAAATCCTTTGAGGTTCTCTTAACACAGTCAGGCTACCCCTCAGGCCAGGGTGCTCTGCTCTAGAATGATGGTAGTTGTTACTAAGTATGAAGCTGCCGGCCACCCGTCTTCTTTACTTGTGATAAGATGGCCGGTGGAGCGAGATGACCAATGCAGTGAATCATTCACTAATAGCCAGCACGCCGGGAGGTGTCCTTTTCTGACCTCTGGCTCCAGCAGGCAGGCTCATCCACTGCATCATCCGCCGATAGTCAGCTCCCCCCGAATGAGCTCCTGACGTCACTGTGGAGGCACTGCGCGATTCTCCTCACATTCAGAATGGGAGAAAAATCGCGCAGCGTGTCTGCAGTGATGTCAGGACGGGCAACAATGGGGTGGGGCTGACTATTGGCAGATGACGCAGTGGAAAAGCCTGCCTGCTGGAGCCAGAGGTCAGAAAACTACACCTCCCAACGTGCTGCGCAGAGCGAGGGTGCATGCTTGGTTTTAAGCCAATCTTGAATGACTGGCTTAAACTGAGCGTGCCCTCTGGCCGTGATGGATCCCAACTCTCCAGGGAGTTCCTGAAGTTTCTGCGGGCATCAGGGAGCTCGCATTCACTTCAGGGAGACTACCTTAACTTCCGGGAGACTGGGGATCCCTGAGCAAGTCAAGTTTTGTTTTACACGCGATGCAGATATCTCATATATAACGCAACCCCTCCAATTTTAACACTTTCACTGAGGAGCCATTTCACCGATGTGTGCAGAGCTAATTTTTACTTCTTTTGCTTATCATGTTTAAACGCGATTTGAAGCCACGTTTTATTATATGACCCAGACATATTATATATCGTTCTTTCTGGCAGACTCCACAGATTCATAATATATCATTATTATATGTATACGTCATGCCCTGCCAGTATATTATAACAAAAAATGCAATCAAATTAGAATTTTTAATCATCTAAAGCGTTTAAAGTGACTTTTTTCAAATTTTTCATGCGACTTTTTGCGTTTATATTTTCTATGGGCTGCGCTTGTTAAAAAAATTAGAAATGGGGATCGTTAAATTTTTTTGGGGGGGAATTACGTGATTTTTGTTTGAAATTTCAGGTTTTATTGAGTTCGGTGGTACAAAACATAGTAATAGGGTAGAGAATATGAGAGGGGAAACAGTACAAAATAAGGGAGGGTGCGTAAGCCAACATCAGCCGACAACGTCAACCAATAAGTTCGTACATGTCACTGCATACTGAAAAGATCGACAGCATCTTAGTGTTAATGGTGAATTGGTCCATCCAGAAAGATTCAACAACCCGTCTGCAACACAGAAAATCCCCTGTATCCCGCCCCTGCCCTCTGCATTGAAAACCAAATTTTTTTTTGTTTTTTTCCTCTGTTTTTTTATATGCAGTATACCCGCATATTTGTAGGCAAATGTATAGAAAATAGTAGCGGATAACTTGTCACGGTTTGGCACAAAAGGAATTGCAGCACGTTAAAGAGGGGTCGTATATGGGCTCGGCAAACAGGTCTCAAACAATCTACCGAAATAGCCGATCAGAGAGCGTAATCAGTAACATGATAGGATTCCCAAAGTCTGGAGTCCTTACTCTAGAGAAGAGGGGTCAGGGGGAGTGATGAAAGAAAGGGGAAAAAAGGAAGGAAAAGAGAGGAAAAGAGAAAACGAAGGGGAAAAGATGACGGGGGCTACAATGAAGGAGAGAGATAGAGGAAAGAAAAAAATCCCAAGGGGGGGGTAGAGTCAGGATAAGGGAGGCAAAGAAGGTAAAAGTAGCAGAAATGAGAGATTTCTAATGAAGGGGGAGGAACTAAGAGAGGAGCGAAGGGAGGGGGAGCGGGGCACGCCATGAGCCCTCCAGTACCCGCAGACAGAATCGTAGCCTCTCTTCCCACACTAAATGGGACCGTCTTCAAACCCCAGAGGTCCAAACCTTCTATGTGTCTAGTCAGCCAGAGAAGGCCAGGTAGGCCGAAGCTGGGGAGGCAAACGTCACTAGCCACGGAGACCAAACCGCCTCAAAGTGGGCAATGCGGTCCAAAATCACAGCTGTCAGTCTCTCCATAGTGATGATCATATGCCAGATTTTATCATCTATCAGGGCGCGCGGGGGAGGAGGGGGCCCTTCCAGGTCTTATCCAAGCAAATACGCACAGCCGCATACACCCTAGAGACCAGAGAATGTTCCCCTCGTGTCAGTCGCATCCCCCGGGTGCAGGCGATTGACAAGCGCCGTCCATGGATTCGGGGATAAGGCCACTCCAAGTGCTCTACTCAGATCTCCAAACACCTCCAACCAAATAGGTCTGACCACGTCACAGTCCCACCAGGCATGCAGGTATGTCCCCTCCTCTGTAACAAGTGGACAGCACCCCAGGGTGCATCTGAGCTAAGCGACGGGAATGGATATACCACCTTGCCAGAACCTTGTAGCAATTTTCACGGACAGCCGTACAGATAGTGACCCGAGAGGTCCTGTCAATTATGTCAGCCCATGCTTCCGCATCTAGGGAGCCCCCCAGGTCTGCCTCCCACTTCGCGGTATAGTCCACATCTTGCGAGAAAGTCGTATCAAGTAGGTGAGAGTAGAGCTGGGAAATTGCACCCCGTCTGCGATTCGACAGTCGACATCCACTTTCATAAACAGTGGGTCACCTATCAGGGGTCTCTCTCACTGTCACGCTCACAAAGTGCAATAATTGTAGAGACCTGAAAGTCTCGGAGGGAGGAAGCCCCCTCGATTCTCTCAGGTACCCAAGGGTGACTGGGCTACCTTGAAGGAGTAAATCACAGACTTCCACAATATTAGCTCGGCTCCACCAACCAAATGCCCTCGGGGGATTCTCCTCAGGGAACAACGGATTATGGAAGAGGGATTGCATACCCGATCCCGGGGGAGACAGCCCATCACCCTCCCGATACAGGTGCCAGAGCCTCAAGGAGTGTTGCAAGGTAGGGCTGTCATGAAAAGGCCAAGAAGGCCCCCTGGGCAGCCATACGATCGAGCACAGTGGTCGGGGGCCCCTCCAGGGCCTGTTCAATTAGCGTCCAGATCGGCGCCCCGCTACGTAAATTGATCATTGCAAGCTTTGCAATTTGTGCTGCCTTATAATACGTGTAGAGATGCGGGACACCCAACCCCCATCCGTCAAGATCGAAACATGAGGCTTTTAGACAGTCTGCCCCCACGTCCCCCCCAACCAAAGGAGTGGATCACTGATTTTAAGAATATCAGGTCCGCTCTCCGTACGGGGATCGTCAAGGATCTGAAGAGATACAGCAGCTTAGGCAACAATGTCATCTTGACTGCATAGATATGGCCAAAGAGGGATAGGCGAAGGCCTGACCAGGTGGACAGCATGGCATGGAGGGTGGGGAGTAGGACTCCATAGTTTGCCTTGTAGAGGTGTTCCCAACTAGAAGACAATTGAATCCCCAGAGAACCCAGGGACGACCGGCACCAGCGAAAAGGAAACTGATCTCGGATTACCGCCTTCTCCGCGTTCGACAGAGTGAGATCAAGAATCTCGCTTTTGTCAGCATTCAACCTATAACTCGAGACCCTGCCAAAATCCCACAAGAGCGACATCAGAGTCGGGAGAGTAGTGATAGGCGATGAAAAAGAGAAGAGGATATCATCTGCAAAAAGGGCCATCTTATATTGCTTCCCCCCTACTTCCACACCTCGGACGTCCGGGTGAGCCCTAATGTATGCTGCGAGAGGTCCGATGTAGAGCGCAAACAGGAGCGGCGACAAGGGGCATCCCTGCCGAGTCCTGTTCAAAATAGGAAAGGGGTCCGAAAGGAACCCCTCAACATCAACCCTCGCCCTGGGTTCGTGTATAAAGCACGAATCACCGTCAGGAAGTCCCCCCTAACTCCGAAGAAGCTCAGGGTCGCCCATAGGTAGTCCCAATCCACTCAATCAAATGCTTTTCCAGCGTCGAGGGAAAGAAGGAACGAGCTCCTCCCCAAGGAGCGGGCCACGTGGATCAGAGTATGAGTCATGGGGGTGCGAATAGAAGGAGAAGTCTCGGTCTCTAGGGTGCATCAAGCGCCAGGAGTCATAAAGGTTAGCCGAACCTATTACGTTACGGAAGGTCCGTGAGAGACCCGTCTGGGCACGGCAGGCTGCAACGTTACTGCGATCTAGGTAAGGGTCCATAAAAGCGTTGAAATCACCCCCCACAAAAATCCCCCTATTCGGGAGCAGCGCAAGTCTGTCTTCCAACGCCCCCCAAAATGATCTCTCGGGGGGGCGAAAGCACATAAATGTTTACAAAAGTGACCGGCTGACCTCCAATAGTCCCAGTCACTCGTAAGTATTTGCCATCAAGGGCCGATTCTTGGGGAGTAAGAAGGAAGTGAAGGTTACCCCGCATCAAAATCTACACCCCGTTTTACGAGAAGTGCCGGTGGAGTGAAAATGTGTAGTATATCCGTCACTCACCAGTAGCTCGGGACCTTTCCCCAAGTAAAGTGGGTCTCCTGTACAACGACAACATCCGCTCTTAACTTTCTGTAATATCTGGTCGCTTTGCGCCTCTTTTGCGGAGGATATGAGGCCTTTTACATTATGCGTAACCACCTTAAGGCGGGGGTGCGCCCCACTCCCCCGCCTTCATTTAGAATGTAGAGGAAAGAAGAAGGGAGGGAGACGAGAAAGGAGAGGAAAGACAGAAGGGTGAAGGGAAAGGACAAAAGAAGGGAGGTGAGATGAGAGAGAAAAAAAAAAGGGGGGAGGAGAAAGAGAAGAGGGAGACGGGGAGGGGGGAGAAAAATAGAGTAGTCAAGAAGAAGGAGACTGAAGAGAGGAAGAAATAGGGAGATAGGATATAAATAACCTCGAGAGGAGCACAACTTCGGTAGCGAACGCAAAAGGGGACAATGACAAAAAAAAAGACATCAGGTGGTGGATTGTACCAACCACAAAGGGAACACTCGGGGGCAGGAACAGTGACAAGGAAAAGGTCCCAGACCCTAGACCCCAAAAAAACATTTACAGTGACCTTAAGGGTAACAGGACATTTTAAAACCAGATATATATTAAAAAATAAACAGTGGATCGTGACCAGAGTACTCGAGTGCAAAACCCCCCTCCTCCCCCCCACACCCCCCCCCCGAGGATACCCAGGTGTCTAAATAGGATGGGACAATCGCTAGTAGTGATGCTTAAGCTCTCAACTATGCCGAGTTGATATCCACTGCAAAGAAGTGGCGAATGAGCTCAAACGTCCACAGTTCCAACCCCCATGGAAATAAGGGGGTGAACTGACAAAGCCGGCAGAGCAGAGTGACCCTCTCCGAGTCCCACCGCCGCCGCAGCCAAGACTCAGGGTGCGGGGATAAGGCGAAATATCCGGGGTGGAATTTGGCAACAGATAAAGGGGAGTCCCCCCCCAAGCTCTCGCAGGCTGGAAAAAGCAGTGTGAGCTCCGTCGCCTCACAGCACAGTCAGAGTCTCAGGTGAAAGATTGTCTCAGCAAAAAGTGGCACCTAGCATCACAACGATTCGAGTGAGAGCAATGGGTGATCCCGCCTGGGCAGTGTGGTGTGAAGGCCGCTCCTCGGTACACGGGAGGTTGATCCCGTCTCCTCCAGGCGAGCGTTTAACTGTGCAGGGAGCACCTCCGAACCAGTCGCCCGGGTCTGCCCTCCGCACCACCCCGCAGGCCCAGGTCCGGTCTCACGAACAGATCAGGGGATTCCGGGATGCTCAGCGTCTCCAAAATCTCTGAACAGTCCGGGGATCTGAGGGTGAGGAAAGTGCCATTATGGGGGACAAGAAGGCAAAAAGGGAACCCCCATCGGTACCTGACTCCTTGCTGTCTAAGTAGATCCGTGAGTTGCTTCAGCGCACAGCGCTTCTGGAGCGTAGAGGGGGCCAAATCGTTGTAGAATTGAGGGGTCACCCTGTCCAGTGTTGGGGCTGCATTGTGAACCGCACACAGAATCGCCTCCTTCGTAGTGTAAAAATGGCATTTAAGCACCACATCTCGAGGGGGATCTGTTTCTAAAGGCTTAGGGCGGAGGGCTCGGTGGGCTCTGTCCAGGAGAAGTTCGTCCTCCGGAATTTCAGGTAAAAGCGCTCGGAAGTACCGGTGCAGAAAGTCCTGCAGGTCCACCACAGTTTCAGGGATTTTGCGCAGTCGGAGATTGGAGCGGCGGGACCTGTTATCAAGGTCCTCCACCACTTCTTGCAAGGCCTCGTATTTATCCTGTAGCCTGTCCACTGCAGCACCTGTCTCAGCTCCCGCCATCTGGGTCACTTCCACCCTGACCTCGAGGGCCGCAGTTCTCGTTCCCAGGGCCCCCACATCAGCACGCAGCCCATCTATACCTGCTCTGAGGTCAGCTTGCAGAACGTCTTTTATGGTAAGGAGCAGCTGCCTAAGATCTTGAATATCCCGACGCGTGCAGGGCTCGTCCGGCGCCGCTGGTCTCTGGAGGCCGCCGCTATGTTGGAGGATGGTGTCCCCGCGGTGCGTGCCGGGGTGAAGCACGTAGCAATGTCAGCCTGGTTCGGGTCACAACTCGCTTTGGTCCTGGGCATGTCCAGCACACTTCCCCACCGGGAGAACTCGACGGGAGGGTCTCAGGTTACTGTGAAAGCGGACTGGGTGCATGCCGGCTCAGAGCCACAGGATCAGGCAGCCATCTTCTTAGACGGCCACGACACGCCCCCGAATTATGTGATTTTTAGAAAACGCACCCCATAGGAAAAAATCATTAGTGCAGCATCATTGTTCACGTTATAATTGAAATGGGAACAATATTGCTGCATTAATAAAAACAACACACTAATAAAAAAACATGTTTTATTTTTTTTTATTTTCTTTAAAATTATTTGTATTATCTTTATTTTTAATTCAAACATGGTAATGTTTGGTATCATTCGAAAGGCCATGCTCAGACCTTTCAAATGATATCCTACATGCCACCCCCCCCTAGCTGCCACCGTTCGAGAGATAGGGGGTTCTTTGAACCCCCATATCTCCAACAGGGGATTTCCTTGAGATTAACCTTGGGAAATCCCCAGGCAGCTAGGGGTTCCCTGGCTAATTGACATCATCATGCCATGCGCGATTACATCAGGTGGCCAGGGGGGACCCAGAGGTGGAGCCGCCATCCAAGATGGCGGCCAGCACCAGAGCTAGGCTGCGATCCACCGCAATCCAGTTTCGAATCAAAATTCAGACGAAATTTACTGGATTTTGGAAGCACATCAGAAATAACGAATCGGTTCCTTCTGAAATGGAACGAAACAGAACGAAATTAAATACAACAAATTGATTCCGTTTTTACGAATCGATTTGTTGTATCGTTACACTTCAGTACCGCATCCCTGCCCATTGGCCGTGGTGCTAAATCTGTTGTGAAATTCTCCATAGACAAGTACTGGTTAATCTATTTAGAAAATGCCATATAACACTGAAATGTCAGTGAAATGCCCTGATTTTCAGTGGTTCATTTGACAGGTTTAAACAGGCGAATCCCATAGTTTTCAATGTAAAAATTATTCCCCGTTTTTATTAAATATTTATTCAACCACTCATTCTTATCACTTGCAGCAAAAAGTCTCTTTATTTATTATTTAGGATTTTTTAGACATTTTTTTGGTAAATTTTTTGGATTCCTAATTATTTTAAAACAACAAGGCTTTTTTTCTTTGCCGAATGCAGCGTTGTGTTTTCCCCCCTTCAGTCTGGCTGTTCAACAGGTGCTTTCCTTGGTGATGAAAAATATTCAACGCCAAGGACAGGAGGCCTGTGGAGCTGCTTTTTTTGGTGCTGAATAAGATTCCAGCACCAAGAACAGAGCGATTCATCTGCTTCACATTCTGAAATATTAAAAACAAAAATAACAAAAAATAAATAACAAATCAATACAAAATACAAAATAACTAATAAAAACGAAATAATGAATCGATCCAAAATACGAATTACCGATCTCCCGATATAATGAATCAATTCAAAATATGAATCACAGTAACCTAACAAACACACCAACACAGGGGTCAAGTCCTGGGAAAAAAAGTGAGGGAACTCGCCCACGAATTCCACAACCCCTATTACCTGAAGAAAAAATATATATCACGAGTATAGCAGTACGTGGTGAAACCATTTTTATTGGGTTAACATTACATTTAAAGGACAAGCTTTCAAGAGTGTAACCTCTCCTCTTCAGGTTTGGAAATAATACTGATCAGTGAAAGGTATCACTACATACAGGTATACTCGTGATTTTGGCAACTGGACTAACACGTTATATATATCACATACATATATATATATCCAGGCACAGACCCCCCCAGAATTATATACACAGGCAAAGACCCCCCAGAATTATATACACAGGCACTGGACCCCAGAATAATATACCCAGCACTGGACCCCCAGAATAAAATACCCAGCACTGAGCCCCCAGAATAATATACCCAGCACTGAGCCCCCAGAAAAATATACCCAGCACTGAGCCCCCAGAATAATATACACAGCACTGAGCCCCCAGAACAATATGCACAGCACTGGTTATATGGATATATTTGCCCCCAGCTCACGTGAATATATTTGCCCCAGCTCACACATGGATGTATATTGCCCCAGCTCACACATGGATATATTTGCCCCAGCTCACACATGGATGTATATTGCCCCAGTTCACACATGGATATATTCCCCCCCAATCACATGGGTATATTGCCCCCAGCTCATATGGATATATCTGCCCCCAATCACATGGATATATTTGCGCCAGGCCAGCTCATATGGATAGATTTGCCCCAGGCCAGCTCATATGGATAGATTTGCCCCAGCTCATATGGATATGTTTGCCCCTGGCCAGCTCATATGGATATGTTTGCCCCAGGCCAGCTCATAAGGATAAATTTGCCCCAGGCCAGCGCCTATGGATATATTTGCCCCAGGCCAGCTCATATGGATATATTTGCCCCAGGCCAGCTCATATGGATGTATTTGCCCCCAGCTCACCTCTCCTTCGCCAAGCCCGGTTCGCTGGCCACACATTGCGGGTGGCCGCATGTTTTTCCTCCTACGACGAGCGGCAGCTGGTATGAAGTGCGGCCGCTCGCCTGGGATCCAACAGCCATCCACGATCTCACGAGATCGCGGAGTTCATGTGAACAGCTGCTGCTCGTCGTAGGAGGGAAAATACGTGGCCGCCCTCAATGTGCGGCCAGGTAAATTGTTTAAGGCTCGGGCCACAGCGGGAACCTGCGTTCCTGCAGCGTTCCCACTGTAGGAGAAGTGCGGGACCACCGTTCCCGCAGGACTCGAGCCCTGCACCGAAACAAACAAACTGAAAAACGGAACAAACCGATCCAAAACTGAACACATTTTTTTTTATTGTGCACATGTCTAATAGGTTCTGATGTTTTACAATTTCAATTAATTTTATTACCGAGGTCAAGTATACTCTATCTTCAAAAGCACCTGCCTGTGACCCAATACTGGGCTTGATTACATTCCTAACGCTAAAACGGGGATGCTAATGCAGGTTTTCCCATAGCGACCCCATTTTAGCGTTAGATTCCAGGGCAGGCGCTACCTCGGCACCTTACCCAAGAAAGAAGCGCTACTGTCAGTGATACTCACTGTAGCACTTCCGCGCCGCCATGCGTATCACTTCCTGGAGTCCATAGGAGACCATGGAGGGTTGCACTGCAGGGCTGGGAGCCCTGCGAAATCTCGTTATTGCGAGATCAAACCATGGAGTGATCACGGAGGGAGACTGGGGTCTATTTGTCCCCAGTCTCAGTTTGCTTGCGGTCAGGACAAGTGGTGGATCAGGCCACCGTTCTCGGCGCAGGATGAGAGGTGAGTATCAGATTTCTTGGGGGGGTGGGGGTGTTAGAGGGTGCTAAATGATTCTGCAAAAGCAGAATCATTTGACACCAGCTTTTAAGTGTCGCTAAAAGTTTTTTTAACTACAGTTAGCGTTCAGTATGTAATCTAGGCCACTAAGGGCATTATTACAAAGTTGTTGCCAACTTAACCAGTGCTGTTGTAAACTTCTTGGAGCCATTATAGTCTATGGAGTTGTTAAGTTTACAACACCTCTGGTTCAGTTACCACCAACTTTGTAATACTGCACTAAGTATATTTGATTTTGCCTAATTCTGGAGCAATGCAAAGGAATTGTATTTATTGAAAATGGGCTCCATAAAATGAAGTTTTAGCACCTCTTGCATGACATTCAAGGTGCCAAAACAGTTTGGATTTTTTTTCTTCAAGGAAATACTGCGCCCAAGCGGCATTATAGAGATGTAGAAGTGCTTTCTCGCTAAAGGTTGGCACCATCTGCCGGTGAAACAGTGCATACAGTTGGAAAATTTGCTTATGAAATTTTTAAGCATGTTTTCACTGTATGGCTACTGCAAAATTGTTTTCCATAAATCCACTGAGACCTGCCAGAGGTTTTAGGGAAATCTACGCAGTAATGAAGGGGTTAAATGGAAAGGAGTAAAAAAAAGTCAATGGATTATGATGCTCCTTTTCCTCTTCAAATATTTTTGTGTGTTTTGTTTCTTGTGAAGGACATGGCAGGGCTTTAAGAAAGCAAAAAACTGTTCATGGTGAATTTCAGTAAAACAAACAAACCAAAACAGGAATCAGAAAATACAAATGCACACATCTGTGATTATGAGCATAAATATTTTTTTCTAGCTCAGTAGATATTTTTCAACTTTGTGTTTTCTGGAATTTCAATCCATACCTCCCTTTTTGTTCTTTATACAGGGTTCTTAGTTTATTCAGTTCAATCTCTACAATAACAGTTCACCAATGAAAAAACACCTTAGTCTAGTATTGCTAATTTAAAAGCTAATAAGATCCATCCGATTTTTCAAAGTCACGTGACAATAATCTTAGAAATGTCAGGGCAATTACAATTTCACTGTTTGTGGTGCTTTTTCAGGACAGCACATGCCACAACAATCCAAACAACAATAGTACCTCTTCATAGCCCATTGACATGATGCTGCAAGTGCACTGGAAATTAGATATATGCGTTTCCTTCAGAATCGCAATTCAGACGAAATTATACAGATTCATATTTCGGATGCACTTTGAAATAACGAATTGGTTTCGTCCAAAACAGAAAGAAATCAGTTTGCACAGAACCAGACCGCCAGCCATCCATAATCACCGACAAGATGACAGACAGTGCACTCACAGCTGCTGAGCTGGATTCGGTTCCCATCAATGCTGTTAACCTCTATACTTGGTAATGATAGACGCAGCTCCGCCACTTCTTCATTTCTCAGGCTTAAACATAGGCCCGGCGTGAGGCGTCCAACCAGCTCAGACCAGCAACCAGTCCTCCGAGCGGGGGCCATGCAGTGGACCCAAGGCAGTCCTGGACCATGGCTGTGTGGGTAAGTTTATGTATATGTGACTTATGTGTGTGTGACTGTCGGGTATATAACAGAAAGGAAAAATTTAAATGGATGCCTGTAGCCATTTTGTTTTTAAAGACAGTTTTTCTTTCAATTTTCTCTAGGTTTAGAAATGAACGAGATTTTTTTTTTTACAGAGTTCATTCCTGGGTGAAGTCTTTTATATTTTTTTAAGAAGTGCCAGACATGAAGGAACCTAGAATATTTTTGTGTGATAAGGCTAGAGTTAAGTGCTAAGACGTGTCATAATTAAATTTATTGGTCTGTCTTAAGTTTTTAAAACAAAAGATATTTTGTCTTTTGGGTATAGGAATAAGAGTTAAAATTCTGTAATATAGATTTATATTCACAAAATATATGTTTATAATCAAGGTATATTTTATTATATTTACAGTAGGAAATATATACTCCAATAAATATTGTAGAAAGTATATAATTGGTAAATAATAAAAATTACTAAAGAATAGATTCGGTTGAGTTAACCAGAAAAGAATTTAGCTGATAGGACTCTGAGTACCCAAAAGGGAGTGAGGATATAAATTAGATAGAGACACTGTGTCTAGTTGGGAGAAGAGAAGGTCTTTGTGTAGATTGATCTTTTGACCCGAGATAAGAATATTAAAAAGAAATGGTGGAATTAATTAATAAGTGCAATACTGCCCTCTAGAGGATAGTAAATATTATAATTGATATACCAATAATATTGCCAGTGACGTCAAATTGGCTATAATAAGCGGCAATGTTGGTTGCAAATCAGTCGGAGATTCCAGCATTCACACTCACACCGCAATGCATTCAGATGTCCAGTACACATAGCAGATCCCAGGACATGAGGCAATCAAGATTCTCACCAAATCAAGATTCTCACCAAATCAAGATTCTCACCAAATCTCTAACTCACATGCATTGATTATCTGATATCGATAAACTTCACATATTCCAAAACAAAGCATCACATAGAAAATTCCAAGACTTATCAACATCCAAATTGGACAGGTAATGTATGAAATTAAGGAATTAATGTAATTATATATATTTGTAGATATTCTTGCAACGTAGACTGAGACTTCTCAGATACTGGCTAAGTATTTCTATTCTGCAGATAGAAATATGAAGAAGTGGACATAAGGATTTATTCCTAAAAAGAAATGTTGTAAGATTGATACCAATATATATTGAATTTGGAAATTACTGTGATTATAATTAATAAGCAAAGAATTATATAACTACAAAATAAAAAGCAAAAGATTAGAAGTTTAATTTTCGAGATTAGGGGAGGATTCACTAAATAAGTTTTTATTACTTATCATTAAATTAGCTCATCTTTTGTTGATCCATGTAGTATAGAGATATATATATATATCTATAAGAGCTGGCTGGTTAAACATTGTTTGCTGGGAAATGCATGTTGTATTAAGCAGAAATGTTTATTAACCATTTGTGTATTAGTTACTAACTGATAAGGTAAATGATATCATATATGCAGTTACTAACCGGAGATACATATAGTGTGAAGCTAGTTTTTATATGCTGATGGATTGTGGTTTATAAATTTTTGTTTATGATATGAGATATGAAACTTTTTTGTATACGTAATAAATATATATATATATTTTTTATCCGATTATTGATTATTGTATTTTTCAAAGCAAAACACAGACAATTAAAAGAATTCAGGAGAATTTCTAAGAAATATAAACGATTGATATTTGTGTCTCGTATAAGTTTCTTATGAAATAATAATCCCTGATATATTGGAGGCAACTGCCGAGGTAGGTCCAGTAAGTCCAATATAGACATATTGGAGGCTTGGCTGATAAGTCCAATATATAACGTGTTGTATTCACGTGCAGAGATTATATCCGACATGACACTGTATATGAATATGTGTGTTTGTATGGATGTGTGTGACAGTAGGCTGGGATATGTGGAGCTCTGTGATACGCTCATACACACTGCACGTTACTGTGAGTTTTATTGCTGTGGCACTCTGTGATACAGTCATACATGCCACATGTTTTTTTTAGTGGGGAGCAGGCAATTCATCCTTCACTCCAGGCAGCACAGTGGCTTGGGCTGGCCCTTGTCTCCACGGTTATAGAGAAGTGATGTTACCTCCAGTCAGTATAAACAGGTTTTAATCCTGGCCAGAGTACGTCTCCAGTAAGTGTTGTTGGGCAAGACACCTAACGGTACGTCTCTGCTCTTTTAACCATAAGCAAGTCAAATCCCATTCAGCACATTCCTCTAGTACAACTGTGGAGAAGCAAGTCTCAAATTTATGAGAAGTGGGTTCAACTTAATAGCTACCAGAATATAATAATAGTGCATTTTTTTAAAAAACAATTGCCACATATTTAGCATTTTGACGTACATTTCTCATATATTCCAGAAAATATTCACCGCATATTTCTCAATGCATTCCGAAATACACTTTGAAATATATTTCAGCATGCATTCTGAACATACAGTTGTGTTCAAAATTATTCAACCCCCAATGCTGTAAAGGGTTTTAGGGAATTTAGTGTACATTTGTAATTGTATTCAGAATGAAATCCTACAAGGACTTTTTAAAGAACCATATGCAACTAAAATGACATCAATTGGTTTTGTAATACAGTAGTAAATGTTTATTTTGTGAATTCTTCATTTACACAATTATTCAACCCCTTAAAGACTACCACTCTGAAGAACAGAGGTTCATTCAAGTGTTTTCAATCAGGTATTGAAAACACCTGTGGATGTCACGGAGCAGCAATAAAACATAATAAGCACCAATTAGGCAGCTTTAAAATGACTGTGATACTCAGCTCCTTCTAGACATTTACTGGTGCGGTTACAAACATGGTGAAGTCAAGAGAATGGTCCAGGAAGACAAGAGAAGAGGTGATTACTCTTCACAGGAAGGGCAATGGCTATAAGAAGATTGCAAAGACGTTAAACATACCAAGAGAGACCATAGGAAGCATCATTCGCAAATTCAAGGCAAAGGGCACTGTTGAAACGCTACCTGGTCGTGGCAGAAAGAAGATGCTGACTTCGACTGCTGTGCGCTACCTGAAGCGTAGCGTGGAGAAAAGTCCCCGTGTGACTGCTGAGGAACGGAGAAAAGATTTGTCAGATGTGGGTACTGAAGTTTCAGCTCAGACAATACGGTGCACACTGCGTAATGAAGGCCTCCATGCCAGAACTCCCAGGTGCACCCCCTTGCTGTCTCCAAAGAATAAGAAGAGTCGACTGCAGTATGCCAAAAGTCATGTGGACAAACCACAGAAGTTTTGGGATAGTGTTCTGTGGACTGATGAAACAAAATTAGAACTGTTTGGGCCCATGGATCAACGCTATGTTTGGAGGAGGAAGAACAAGGCCTATGAAGAAAAGAACACCTTGCCTACTGTGAAGCATGGCGGGGGGTCAATCATGCTTTGGGGCTGTTTTGCTTCTGCAGGTACAGGGAAGCTTCAGCGTGTGCAAGGTACCATGAATTCTCTTCAGTACCAGGAGATATTGGATGACAATGTGATGCAGTCCGTCACAAACCTGAGGCTTGGGAGACATTGGACCTTTCAACAGGACAATGATCCCAAGCATACCTCCAAGTCCACTAGAGCATGGTTGCAGATTAAAGGCTAGAACATTTTGGAGCGGCCATCGCAGTCACCTGACTTAAATCTGATTGAGAACCTCTGGTGGGACTTAAAGAAAGCAGTTGCAGTGCGCAAGCCTAAGAATGTGACTGAACTGGAGGCTTTTGCCCATGACGAATGGGCGAAGATACCCGTAGATCGCTGCAAGACACTTGTGTCAAGCTATGCTTCACGCTTAAAAGCTGTTATAACTGTAAAAGGATGTTGTACTAAGTACTAAGATTGAATGTCACTTGGGGGTTGAATAAAACTGATAATGATGTGAGCACAGAAAAGACATTTGTGGTTATTTCATTATAAATGTTATGTTATATTTGTCTGACCTACACGTGCCTCTTTGATTTAATTGTAAGCAAGATGACTGAATGATCAAAATCAATGTCAAACTGGCCAAAACACTCAATTTCAGTGGGGGTTGAATAATTTTGAACACAACTGTATATTCAAAAATATATTCACTAATATATTGAAATATATATTTTAAATATATTGAATATAACCAAAATTGTAGTGTTTCAACAATATGTCACTATATTTGGGAAGAATGTATTTTAAGAACATATTTCAAATATACAGGGTTATCCAAAGAGATCCGAATTGCTTGAGAAAGGTAACCGAACGCTGAAAATCAGCGTTCGGTTACCTTTCCCGGCCATTCGGCTATCCTGAGAGCAGGCAATTCGCCAAGTCCTGACGAATTGCCTGCACATACGGTGCCTGTTCGGTGCCTGTTCGAGGGCAGTGAAATCCCCATGAAAAAGCATTGCTTCGGCTATTCAGAGAACACAAACCAGCAGTGAAAGGTTCCCCTAATGCCCTGCCATTCGGTGGTTTCATGCGGCAAATTTATTCAGGAGAATCCCATAGGATTCAATGTTAAAAATATTCCCGTTTTAATTCAATATCTAATAAACCGTTCATTATAAAATTCTGCAGCAAAAAGTCTCTTTATTTATAGATTTTTTAGGATACTTTAAGAATTTTTCTGATTTTTTTTTTTCAAGTTTACTTATTTTTTCTGTAACAGCCCTTTTTATTATCATTCCCTGGACCTCATATGCAAATTTCAGACATTTTCGCTCAGTAGTTTCTTTGCAAACAGCGTTTCTTTTTCACACAATCATACAAACGGTTTTGCGAATTTATTCACTGCCTCCTCTGTGTCTCAGCTGCTTCGGCTCTGTGTGATTCGGCTGCTTCGCTGCGTGTGATCGGCTCCTGTTCGGGTATTTCGAAGGTTAATCCAGATGTTTTTGCTGGTTTTCGGCGTGCATTCGGTGGGTTTTGCGGTTAGTTTTCGTCGGGTTTGGAGCAGCTTTTCCCTGCAATTCGGGGACCCTGTGGTGCTTGCTGAATACACCACAGGGTCACCGAAATGGGATCGGCAAAAGGAATCGAATTGAAGAGAACGAAAAGTCACCGAACGTGCGGTGACTTTTCGAATCTCTTTGAATAACCCTGATAATTTTTTCCATGTAGGCAAGGTCTTAAGCGACAGCTTTAACCGTCTAAATGGAGGGCCGCTTCTGATTGCCAATAAGGTATTAAAAATAAAATATTGTGAAAAGCATTATAGATTATTTTCACATGTTTGTATGAACCAGGAAAGGTTAAATAACAACCTGGAAAAAATGTTTGGCTTTTTCAATATTTTTGCTTTCATGTTTAACAGAAAGAACCCCTAAATCTGTGATCTGAAAGTGAGACATTGTGAAGATGGAAGAGAAGATAAGGTTTCAGGAGTAGCAATCAACAATGTAGCAGGACACGTTTACTCATTATGATGTATTTGGATCTTGAAACAGTGAGCAAAAGGTTTTGCTACAGACGTGATTAAAGAAACGGTGTCAGCACTAGATGCAGTTCTAGTTGATTTTATTGGAAAGGAAAAAGAAGAACTGACCAAAAGAACAAAGATAACGAATGCCCTTAAGCCGACAAAGGCAGATAGAAAAATTGTAGCTCTTTCAACAAAATATTGAAGAGCAACTGAAAAGAGAACTGCAGTTTCCAAGAGACAAGATACAGCTTTGTAAAAGCATTACAACTTAGAAGTGGAGTATGAATTACTAGCCTGGACTATAACTTCACAAAGATACACTGATACATTTGAAGCTACCCATGTGGAGTTGCAACTAGATTAGATATTGATATTTTTTTCTGATGGGACAGCTTCTGTGACAGAAAAAAATTCAGTCGCTTATTTAGTTCAGAGGACAAAGCGTGCGTGTGTGTCCAGCTTTTTAATTACAAAAATCAGATTTGTTTAGGACTCATGGAGAGACAAACTTGAGTCTTTTTATAGTCTACCTATGATGGCCTAAAATTTGAAACTACCCTACAATCTCTGCTCAAATCGCTTACTGAATTCTCTGTCAGAATCAGTTTTATGACGTCATTATTGGTGAATTTTATCACAGGTTTATGATGAGACACTAAAAAAGAACATGATTTATAATACAGATATTGTCATGGTGGTGTACTGGAGGTGAATGTATGAGCCCAAGATATAAGGGATACAGAGAGAGATACAAATTAAAAATTTCCACATGGGTTTATTGGAATACATATACAGTGGAGAGCTTGGACAACACAGTAGATATCTGGGAGGCTGAGGGACAGGACAGGAAAGGGCTGACCATAGGAAGAGACAGGAAGGAGGGTATACCAGAGACAGGGCACATACAGAGAAAGGTCACAGAAGGCAACACAAAGAGAACTCACAGGAGGTTAGAGACAACAAACAGGCAAGACAGGAAGAAGGCTGACTGGAGATTGACAGGAGTAAGGCTTCGGTAACTGGCAGCAACAGGGCACACTGGAGACTTGGATAGCAAGGCTTTGAAACTTGGGTAGCAAGGCTTGGCAGAGCTGGACCTGCAAAAGTAGAACTGGCTTGACACTGCAGGAAAAGTAGTTTACGCCAGTGGTTCTCAACACCTGGTATGGATTCCCCTGGCAGTACGCATACCACAAGCAGAGGGTATGCCCAGGGCCGGCTCTTCATGGGGGCCAGAGGTGTGGTGTACCCTGCCCCTTTCTTAAAAGAAAACTGACTAAAGAAAAATAGGGAAAGAGCCAAACAATTAAGGGCAGCAGAGACCACAGAGCGACATGAGAGTGAGACCCGACTTCAAAAGCAAAGGGAAAGAGCCAAACAATTAAGTAATTGAGGCAACAGTCTTGACTGGCAAGGGAAAAGGAGAGGATGTATTTATCCCCTGCATTCCACTCTTTACAACAGACTTGCCATTCAGTTTCAAGCATCTACAGTTCCCCATCAGGCTGGCATTCAGTATAACGATTAACAAGGTACAGGGCCAGTCTATCAAGTGCTCTGGTATCAACATGGAATCTCCGTTTTTGTTATACAGCCTTTCCAAAAAATGTAAAGCTAGTTTAAAGTATTTCTTTAAAAAAAAATGTAATAAAAAAACCTAATGAAAAAATTAAAACCTGGGCAATGCTGGGTATATTAGCTACTTATTCATAAAACACAATGCAGCATAATACAAGCAAAAACTTTTGTTTAGTCTGTTTTAGTTAAAATTGCGTATTTTCTCATAAAAATGCAGTAACAGGTTCCCATTTCAAATTTTTATTAATAACAAGAGTGCCCCATAGAATATAGAACCACGGGGGTGTGGCTGGTTGTGAAGGGGAGAGGACATGGGTACTAGACATGTGCATTCGTTTTAGTACTAAAACGATTTAGTCCGAATTTTGGGATAATTTAGTTTTAGTATGACTCAAGAGAAACGAAACTGCTCAGTCCAAAAAACGAAAGAAACTAAAATAAAATGCACTACATTTTAGTTTCAGTCCTTTTTGTGATATTACATTGATGAGTGAAGGAGACCAGCAATGAAGATCGCAACATCCGAAGTTCTGCACCCTGCACATGCCAATGCAGTAGGATGTTCTATACAGAGAGTGGCATTAATGCAGGAGTATTTCTATACATTATACAGAGAGGGGTATTAATGCAGGAGGATGTTATATACATTATACAGAGAAAGGTATAAATTGAGGAGAATGTTCTATACAGAGAGGGACATTAATGCAGGAGGATGTTATCTACATTATACAAAGAGGGGTATTAATTAATGCAGGAAGATGTTCTAAACATTATACAGAGAGGAGCCTTTTTTTAGCCCTTTAAATCCAGTGGCTGTGAGCGCTGAGATCGGCTGCTTGTTACATTATCTCTCAGTACAATGTATCAGGCTCAGTTGTTACAGTAACTGACTGTAACAGCGCTCAGAGTTTCAGTAAAACAAGGAAATAATATTGTTCTAACCTCATATATTAAAATATTATTTACTAGTTTTACAGAAACTCTGAGCGCTGTGATGAGCAGCAGTCAGTTACTGTAACAGCTTTGCCTGACACGGGGCAGTATTACAATGTTGGTGCTAACTTAACCAGAGCTGTTGTAAGCTGAAAACCTCCATAGGCTATAATGGCTCTGGGAAGGTTACAACAGCTCTGGTTAAGTTAGCACCAACTATGTAATATGGCCCACATTGTGCTGAGAGTGAGAGATACTGTAACAAGCAGCGATCTCAGCCCTCTGAGGAGCCACCACTACAATAGTAATTGTATCCACTGGTTTTCGGATGAACGAAATTAGTTTTCATACTAAAGAACTGAAAACGAATTTCTTTAGCAACTAAATAAATTGCATTTTAGGACTAATCCATTAGTTCAAAACGAAATTTTGTGCTGTGCACATGTCTAATGGGTACACAGAGCTCCACTGTGATTTCTGCCTTAGAGGCATTTTTGAAGACTTTCTCCACTGCCTTTCTCACGATAAGGTCCCTGAGTAGCTGGTCATCGAGGGTGAGTCCTCCGGAGCTCGCACAGCCCACGCTCCGGAGCTAAGACGCTGAATTATGCAGTGGATATTTTGCTAGGGAGCTCTGTCGGCAGCCATTTTGAGGCCTAATTCGTGGCCCCTGTCGGACTCTTGCCTCTCTGCCCTTTTGCCTCCTTGTGGAGTCCCCTGCTGGGTGAGCAGATGCTGCATACTGTGGGGACAGAGGGCCCCCATCTCCTGGCCTCTACCGAGGACAGTGCAGCAGAGGTGATAGGCGGGGGTGAAGCCTGGTCACCCCCGACGGAAAGATAGCCATGATAATGGTCCTTGATGCCTGCCTGGCACTCCTGGGGAGGATGTCTCAAGCCTGCTCACGAAGGGGACCTGGCAGCAGCTGATGGACATACTGCGGGGCTGCGGGAGAGAGCCGGCTTCCTGCTCGAGTGTCTACGAGGTGGCTTACCCTTTCTGATGCGTGGAGGGAGGCGGTTGCTATCTGTCCCCCCGAGAGGTCTGCAGTACTGGTGCTGCTAGACTTTGGGAGGCCGGTAGCCGGTGTGCAGAGTGGTCGATCCTGGTACCACAGTGTGGCTCATGCCCCAGCTGGGGCTGCCCAGGGGCTTCATGTTCACCGGGCCCTTCGAGAGATGACCGTGCCCGGCATAGCTGCTCATCCTGCCTTTTTGCTGGACACAGGCTGACATAGTCTCCTTGCTTTATTTTTGGCTTCTGACCCTCTCTGTCTCGATGAGACACCCCCTGTGTCGTTTATGCCTTTCAGAAACATTTTTGAGTACTTTTTTCTGTCCCTTTTTATATTTTTTTACTTATTTTTTGCTGACGCTTTGCTCGTGTTTTGGTTCTATCTGCTTTATTTCTTGCCATATCCAATTTTTTCTTTTTTTCCGGCATGCCGGATCGTGCTACAGACCCCCCAGACCCCCTTTTTTGCGTCTTGGGGATCCCTCAGGGCGTGTCATTGTAGTGGCCACCATGGCTCTGCCTGCCCTACCTGGCCCTCTAGTGTCCTGGCCTTGTGACCTACACTCTTCCTTGATCTCCTATTGTTCCTTGGACTCCCTGGAGTGTGCTAGAACGGTCACACATTGGGCCTTTGCCATCTTTTCCCCTTCTTCATTCTTTTTGTTTTTGGGTCTCGGAGTACTTTTTGGTGTGTGTTTTTCCTTTTTGTTTCAGATGTCTTTCTTGTTGCCTTTGCCGTGCTTTTTGTATTTCTGAGACACTTCTCGCAGTACTCCTGTTCTTGTTTTGTGGTGGGGTTTTTTGAGACTTGGCCCTGCGGGACCGCTGCACTGTCGTGATTGTTTGCTGCTGACCTTTGTCTTTCAAAATAAAATGTAAAATATAATAAAACCAAATTAAAAAAAAGAATATATAACTACAAGGTTTAGATGATAAAATGTGAAAAAAATTTGACATGCTGTAAATGATTACAATCTGAATGTAATTTTACTTTTTATTTTTACATTTTTTGTTATAGGATTCTGACAGGAGATGTCGTATACATATAATAATGATAGATTTTGAATCTGCCGGGTCTGCTGAAAATAAGGATATATAACTTGTCTGGGTCCTACAATAAAACATGATCAAAATCCATTTAAACATGATGAACAGAAAATTGGCAAAATGTGTTTAGCACATGGGGGTGTGAAATGGTTCACCAGTGAAGGGGTTAAAAACAGCAGAAAATATGTATTTTTCAAGTAGCTTAGTTCATTCTTGCATGGTAAGTTTTTTATGTTATTCTTTGTTCTAGCGTCTAGGTTGCAACCATTTTTTACAGTCTTTATAGCACTGGGTTTGGCGTTACATATTCTGCCAATTATTTCTAAACATTAAAGAACAAATACATTTTCCATCTACTATGACAATTATGTTTGAGCTACTTTTAGGCTAGGGTCAGACGAGCGTGATTTCTACGGACTGTACGTCCGTGCACACGGACGTACGTCAGTAAGGAAGACACAGTAGTGGCCACACAGTCCGTTTATTCACTGACGTATATTTTGACGGATGTAGGAGGGAAAATAAAATAAAAAGCAAAACCATTTTGTCCGTGAAAAATGCTGGACATATAAATGCTGGACGTCTGACCACGTTCCATCGCTCACACACAAAGCTATGCAGACGTTGCAGACGCAGCGCACTTTGTGCGGCCGTTCTAGTGGTTGTACGTTCTTGCCTGCCTTGCGTCCGTTTGCCGCGGCCGTGGTGCGTCCGCAGTTCAGTGCGGACGTACTTTGTGTAACAGGCTCCAATGGACTTTCTTTCATGCTATCACGGACGTACTTTTAGGCGCAATCACGGACGTGAACACTACGCTCGTCTGACCCCAGCCTCAAAGACATATCAACGCTTATATGCATTTATTACATATTGTGCACTGTGCAACCTTTCATTGTAACGAAAAACTGTTAGAAATCAATTGTCTGAAGAAAACAGAGCACATGAAGTTCTTGTCTCTCGTGATGTCAGCATTGTCAGCATTCCTTTCTGAGTAGTTTGAGTGTAATCCAGTTGTCTCAGGGAATGCATTCGGTTATTATAATTTGCATCTTTATCATTGCCTTTCATACATCAATCACTGAACCTGTGATGTCAGATGTTAGCATTTCAGTAAATATTTTTCAAGTTTCCTGCCTATAAATGCAGATCATACATATTTAAATCTGGGCAAGAAAGTAAATTATATTTTTTTTCAGTAACAGCAGATGTACATATATATAGAAATAGATATATGGTATGGTTCCATATACATATTGTATTATTTTTCTCAACTTATATTCAGTTCTGCAAAAGCAGAATAACTCTCACCTGACAGTAACGAGTTAGCAGACCACATTGACGGATCCAGGTAGGAAGCACGGGGGGCAATTCCCCCCCCCAGCTGAACTCCCATTGTAGGACATACAGGGGACCTCTGGACATTTGATCGTCTGGTTCCATACACTCTACATGGTCAACCTACATAAACATGTCCGCGTAAATCTGACATAGAAAAATAGTAGAAAAAGTTAAGTATGATAGAAAAATTTGTTGTTTTTATTACAGATTTTGCTAACAATAACATATTTCCTTAGAAAGATGTAGTAACCGGTTCTCCTTTTCCGAGGTTTTTTTTAAGTATGAAGCGTACCCTGTCAAATATATAAGTGGAAAGGTTTGGAGGATAACATAGGAAAATTAATTTACATGGTGAAAATTATTGAAATCGGAATAGAAATTTAAAACATTTTGACATGGAATTCTGATGGGGCGTGATGTATATAATGATATATTTAAAAAAAACTTTATTGCAGTACCAAGGCTAATTACATATAAGTATGACTTAAAATATTGTTTAAATGACATGAGCAAAAAAATGATGAGAATTAGCTCAGCTCATGAAAAGTGAAATGGTTGAGAAGCGTAGGGGTTTACTTCTACTGCATGTATCTAACCTTTGGAGTTGACTTGACGAGGCTATTTCCTGAATACACTGACAATCTATACATCTCTATAGTGCGTATTTGTTTGTCACAATTCTGATCTCTTTGAATAACCCTGCTTGTGTATATATTGGTGTGTATATAGTTATGTATGTATATGTATCTTTTTGAGTGTATATGTGTGTTTGTTTACAGCTGTGTATGAGAGTGTACGTGGGTGCATATCTCCCAAATGTCCCTAGTTTCATGGGTAGTCCCTATTATGGGCTCAAATCTCACATCCCTCTTTTTTTTTCTAATATCTCTTCCTTAGGGGCTCCTCCAAATATTCAGGTTGTGCGTTTGTATAACAGACCTGTAAAGCAATAAGCCATCAAGCAATGTTTCTCTAAACTATAATAATTGTGGTCAGAAATGGACGTTCTATAATATTAATCTGTTAATCTATGTATCTAGTTGTCTATCTCTCACGGAAAAGCAAACTGAGGAAATGGAAGGGGACAAGGACAAGTACACTAGGAAAAGAAGGGCGACAAGAACAAGTACACTAGGAAAAGAAGGGCAACATGGACAAGCAAACCTTTAGGTAAAGGGAGTGGGACAAGCATACACATTTTTGTTGCGTTCTATATTTTTATCAGTTTTTGAAACCATGGTGGGGATGATGGGGGGGGGCCCTAAACTGGTGACCTGCTTAGGGCCCCCTGGTGGCTTAATCTGGCTCTACTCACTTATGGTGTCAGTCATACTTATTAAATAATTACAGTTTGAATAATACAATTTCCAAAACATAACAAAGAAATTTGGCTGCACCCTTCATATTGTACTGGGTTGTAAATTAATAAGCAATGTTTTTTATTGACCTGCTTACTACAAATGGAAAACGCCAATTATACGTGCCTTTACCAAAGTGCTGTCTTTACTCTTTAATGTCTTTCTGCACTAGCAATATCAAGCTTACTGTTTAGCTTTCTGAAAAAAATAGAGACAAGACATTACCATATTGGGAATCAATAAAAATAATACGGCTGATTTGATACATAAGGGATTTGCAGGAGTTATTGAGTGCAGTTAATGCAGTAGAAAATTATTTTATATTGTGTGTGGCATTTAGAAATGTTTTGTTCCTGCTAAAAAGGAAAGAAAATGTTTTTGGGGGGGAGATATAAAAATAGTAAGTCATAAGAGCAAATATTTTTTTATTTAATTCAGTACTGCTTTCATCCTGTTAGAACTGATAAAGACTATGCAAGGACCCAGGAACCAGTGGCCATTGAGGTAGTATGCTGCAAGGAGAAAGTAACATTAAATATAATCCTATTCCTTTTCCATTCCCATTTTTCATATATTTTTAATACAATTTAGTTAGTTTGAAATCTATTATTCTACCAGTCGTTCGCAACGGAAATACATCACTTCGGAGGTGTTACAAGATGGCAGCGGTGCAGTCCATGTTAATGAAGAACACCAGGATTTCAACTTATTGGGCGGTATATATAGGGATATGTGTTTTATGTGTATTAGATAGTCATTTTCCTTGAGAAAGTCACAGCATTGTGACGAAACACACCAGGATTTTCTGTGTCCTATATATTTTGAGTATTATTTATCTTTCTTGGTATCCAACCCCTTTCTTTCTTTTTGAATTCTGCATTTTATCCTTTGGTTCTCATTCCTGTCTGGATCAGTTCAGGCAGAGAGATCCAGCATTACCGATTGATGTGCATGTATAGTTCTTAGATCTTGTGAGCATTTCCACAGCATAGGTTGACATGTACCGACTTCACTCCAGAAGGGCACGTGACTTGGCGAAGTGGATCAGGGTTAAAAATCACTATCTGTCTGCACTAGATCCGGAATAATGACTACGTGGCACACAATCCCCGCAACCACTACCCTTAATTATCAATGCCGCCACCACAGGTCCACAATATATATATATCCAAGATGCCTAATATCTGAACCAGAGCTGACCTGAAACTCTGTTTGATTATGCACCCCAAAATAGAAAACAGTTCAGAAGACTCCACCACAACTCACCCCACCACAACTCACTTTTAGTAGATCGTCCTGGGCTCAAGCTATATACTCCTGTCTCTTCACTTAATGAGGTTCATATATCAGACAAAGGCAGAGCTTAATTCATTTATTATGATGAAAAAAATATGATCACAGGCATATACAGAAATCAAAAAGATATTACAATTAAGATTTACACACAAGCAGACAAATAAAAAGGGATTAACAACAGATTATATTTATTTATGATGGCAAGCTAAGAGATCGGTTGCCAGGAAGGCTCTGGTGGGAAATGGCAGTTATTTTTCAATTCGATTGACCTCCAAAAAGATAAGAACTTAGCAGAACTTTGGTTAGTGATTTTATACACTTCTTATGCTGCTCAGGTTTCATGCAAAGGGCTTGTGCAGCCAGCCTACTTCCCAGTATCCACTGTCCTGTTAATTCCTGGGCATGGTCAGTTTACTTCTCCCTCAATTTCTATGATCCCCCTTTGATTATTTAATTCAAATTATGTATCATCCTTCAGCATCCTGTCTGAGAGAGAACCCATTTTCTTTTGCTACGCTTTGCATAAATTATTCCTGAGGGTTCTTTGATCTTACTGATTGGTTTCTCACACCTTAGCAGCTAACATGCCAGGTCACAACCTATCTCTGATCAAATGTGCTTTTAGCCCTTCTGGGCCAAAAGATTTCTTTGGCCAGATCACTTAATTACCTTCAACATTACACCTCCAAATGGCTTCAAAGGGAGCTTGCTGGGGGAAGAAACAAAAGGCTATTCAAACCTTTTTAACGAACCTTCAGAACAAATCAAGTTAGGCTGCAGTAGCGCTGTACATTAACTACATACAAAAAATATTAATGTCATGGCCAAATATTACTAGAATATAGCCTATATTCGTCACAGCGGTGTTTATAGCAACCTGTATTTACACTATTGCCCTATGTATATTTTGTGGACAAAGATTTGAGGAGCCATCCCCACAGAGATCCCCTTAAAAAATACGTATTTATACATATATTTTTATATTATTGCTGTTTGGCCTCAGTTTCCCTTTTTATAATCTTTTTGTGAGATTTTGGTGAGAGTAACAGGTAGATTTATTTAGTACATCCAGGATAAATAACAGAAATCAGAGACGCAGTAAAAACAAAACCAGGTGGGGTGGGCACTATACACATACAGAGCACAGGTCAAGCGATGAATAAAGATGTCTAGGAATCTGAAGTCAGGGGCAGTCCCTTAAATATGAATTCCACAAATTAACTAGTGAGAGCCTGAGGTCTCCCTCATGCCAGGCGGGGTAGGTGGAAAATCAGAACATGTTGCATGAACGTTGCTGCCAGAGTTCATCTCCCAGCAGCACCAGCTTTGGGTTTAGTCTGTTTGCAGACCCTGCTGATCCCTGGGCCAGGTGTGTGACAGTAACACCTGAATTCTAAAAATGGTCATAGATTAACTAGTTAGAAATGGCCTTGTTTGTATATACAAAGCTGTTGATCTATAGAAATTAATTAATGTGATTGGTGGAATTTCCATTTTTGATCACTTGTAACACATGGGTTTATATCTCTTTCAGGGAAACCATTGGAAGAGTCCCCTCTACTTGGCCCACGTCAAACTGTCAAGAGCCCAGGGAAACAAATGCCATTAATATCTGGATTTATAAATGCAACTTACAGACAAATTCATCTTACTGGGGTTCATCAGACACAAGCAAAGGAAAAATGATGAGATATTCAAGTATTCAGAGGCATGTTATGTCGAATGAAAGGCTCTTGTAGAATTACCAACCACATAAGCAGGAGTATCTCGCAGTCAATTTGTCCCATAATGTGCACACATTGTAAAACCAGTTATAGGAAACAATTTAGAAACATCCCCGATAAAGCCACAGTTTCCACTCTCTCCATATAAACATGTTGAATGAGCTTTATGGCAGTGTTTTCATGTATACAACATGTTTAATCAAAAAATAAAACATGATAACTTGTGATATTTAACCAAGAGATGCATGGATCTCATCTACTACAAAAAAGTAAAAAAAAGAAAATAGTGCAATTGCGTAAAATATACACATGGGGTGATTCAATGTCACCGGCATTTCGGTGCTCTCTCGTTGCCCGCACTTCGGGGAATCAAATTTCCCCACGCTGTGGTGAATTCAGCATTCACCACATGGTCCCCGAAGTGCAGGAAATTGGCCACCGAATGCCGCTGCCGCCGCCAACCCGCCAAACATCTGTCAGAAACCCGACGAACATCCGCCGCAAACCCACCAAACGCAGTGGTACAAAAAAAACAGGTACAAAAAAACAGGTACAAAAAAAACCCAAAAAACAATACGGTTTGAAAGTGATAAAATTGAAGCGTTGTTTGCAAAAAAAACTACTGAACGAAAATGCCTGGAATTTACATGTAAGGTCCTATGAATGATAAAAACGTCAGTTACAGAAAAAAGAAAAAAACGCATTTAAAAAAAGAAAAGGAAAAAAAAATTGCCGAAAAGATCCAAAAAAAAATCCATAAATAGACTTTTTACTGCAGATTAAAATAATAAATGGTTTATTAGATATTGAATAAAAACAGGAATCTGTTTAACATTGAAGCCTATGGGATTCGCCTGAATAAACCTGCCGAATGACAACACTGAACAGCAGGACACTTTGGAAACTTTTCACTACTGTTCTGTGTTCTCTGAATATATTAACCATTGCCAGGACCGGCCCAAGCCACTGTGCTGCCTGGAGCGATGGATGAATTGCTGCCCCCTCTCAAAAAAAAGCATATGTGAGCATATTAAAGAGCTCCACAGCAATAAAACTCACAGTAATGTGCGGTGTGTATGAATGTATCACAGCGTTCCACAGCAATAAAACTCACAGTAATGTGCGCTGTGTATGAGCGTATCACAGAGCTCTACAGCAATAAAATTCACAGTAATGTGCGCTGTGTATGAGCTTATCACAGAGCTCCACAGCAATAAACTCATAGTAATGTGTGGTGTGTATGTGCGTATCACAGAATCCACAGCAATAAAACTCACAATAATGTACTGTGTATATGAGAGTATCAGAGCTCCACAGTGATAAAACTCAGTAATGTGTGTTGTGTATGAGCGTATCACAGAATCCACAGCAATAAAACTCACTGGCTGCGAGCGGCTGTGACTGGCTGAAAAATAACAACATGCACAGTGAGTGTTATATAGAAAGGAGCAGGCGTGGTCTTCTAGAGGGGCGGGTGCGGCTGGCTTTCTCTATGAAACACCAGTCTGCCGGTGGGCCGTGGCTTGTTCGGGCCAGGCGCTCTCCATGCTGAGGCTTTTGCCAGTGCAGCAAAATGCCACCCCTGACAAAGGGCTGCCTGGAGCGGCTGCTCCACCCTGCTCCATGGACGAGCCGGCCCTGACCATTGCTTCTCTATGGGGGATTTCACTGCCTTCTAACAGGCACCGTACTTGCTGGCAGTTGGCCAAAATTTGGCCAACTGCCTGCTCTCCGAATAGATGAATGGCCCCACAATTGCACTGTAAGGGGAAATACCCTGTTCGGTGACATTTCGGGGCCAGATCGTCTCTCTCTGAATAGCCCCTATATGCTCAGTTTTCTTTTCCTTTTTTTTTCACAAAGGGTGATGGTACATGTAGTTCGGTTTTGTCCAGCATAGTCCACAATGTCTCTGTCTCCCTCCGGTGGCAGCAATAGTTCAATGCACCAGAATACAGTGTTTTTAAAGCAGCACTACATTAGTATTAAACTTTTACATCATTAAAAAGGATTGATGTTTTGATACGATTTCGAGCATTTATCAAGATAACTTACATAACCAACATCAGAATATATGTAGAGAACAGATAATTGCACGCTTATCAATGAAAAGCTGCAATAGTGTGAGAAGAGCAGAGGCGCCATGACAGCGAGACGAGGGTGTGTGGCCAATGGGGTGACATGAGAGCACAAATTGAATATCATTTATTTGCATTATTTTGGATAATTATTTTTGTGATAATAAATTATTATGTCGGGTTTCAAACTTTATCGGACTCAGTGTATTTACTATTTTTTTTTTATTTATAAAGGATTTTACCAGTAAGGAATCTTGATTTCACGGATTTCAGTGCGTGATACCTAATTATTACAGGCTAACTATGTACAAAAACACCTTTCCTTTAAAAAAAAATTGAGACGCTTTTAGACACGAAATTTTGAAAAAATTAGACCGCCAGGGAGGTTAAAAGTCCGATATTTTTTTTTTTAAGTTTACTTATTTTTCTGTAACAGCCCTCTTTATTATCATTCCCTGGACCTCATATGTAAATTTCAGACATTTTTGCTCAGTAGTTTCTTTGCAAACAGTGTTTCAGTTTTCAATCATTCATGCAAACTGTTTTGCTAACTTATTCACTTCACTCTGTCTGTGGTCTCGGCTTTTTTCGGAGGATTCACTGTGTGTGATCGGATCCTGCTCGGGTTTTTCCGTGGTTTTCGGAAGGTTAATCCAGATATTTTTGTGGGTTTTCGGCATGCATTCGCTGGGTTTTAGGCTGGGGTCAGACGAGCGCATTTTAAACGTGCGTTCTGGCGCACTTAATCACGGCCGCACTAGCAGCAAATGACGGGCAATGACAGCCAATGTACGAAGTACGGTCGCACGAAAGTCCGGCCACGCAACGCAAGTGGAAAGGACGTACAGAGTGCGCTGCGCCCGCTAGCGGTGTGTGTGTGTGATTTGGAGACGTCAGACCCTGCTCATGTCCGGCCAACATAATGTCCAGACGCAAAAAGTTTCCTGGTTTGGATTCGTAAAACATCACGCACGAAAATGCGGATCGTATGACCGTTTTCACATATTCCGTGAAAAAATACATCAATGCGTTCGGATGCACTTTTTTACGTTCGCGTGTAAAAATGCTTTCGTTTGACCCTAGCCTAAATGGTCAGACGATGCGCATTTTTGTACGTGATTTTTTACGGATCCAAACCAGGAAACTTTGGGTGTCTGGACGTTATGTTGGCCGGACATGAGCAGCGTCTGACGTCTCCTAATCACGTACACACGCCGCTATGCGGACGCAGCGCACTCTGTACGTCAGTACTAGGGGTTCAGCGTTCTTGAAAAAATGCGTTCATTTTCCACTTGCATTGCGCGGCCGGACTTTCGTGCGGCCGTACTTCGTATATTGGCCGTCATTGCGTGTCATTTGCTGCTAGTGCGGCCTTGATTAAGTGCGCCTAAACACACGTTAAAAGTGCGCTAGTCTGACCCCAGCCTTAAAGCACCTATTGTTACTTTCATCCAAAGCCTGCATAAGTTTCACAATAATTTAGCCAAAAAAATCACTAAACCTGTTCTGCGTGTCCGACTCCTAAAACGTCTCCTCTTTTCATAGAGACTGCCGCCCCAAGCAGTTGTTTATGGATAGATTAAAGGAAAAGCATTTACCGTCATTTGAAACATAATTTTTTTGTTTTTAAGTGTTTCTATACATCCTACAAATCCGCCACTTCACGGGCAGGTTATGGGGACCTCCTAGGCACGATATTTGAAGGAATTTTTCGTTATTATTTTTAACCCTTATTTCATGGAAAACTCACTGTCCCTTTAAAAACGTTTTTTTTTTTACTTTTTGTCCTTGTTTCCTGTCCCCCAGGGCACTACCCGGATCCCCATACACCTTTTATGGCAAATATCCAGCATATATGCCCTCTTGGAGGGCACTCTAAAAACCGAATTTTCAGCCCCATTGACTTGTATTGAGTTCGAGTTTGGGTTCAGATTCGGATTCGAACATTTGGAAAGTTCGGGTTCGGATCCGAACCGAACTCGGGGGGTGTTCGGCTCATCCCTAGCCAGGAGTGAGCCAACCTTGAGTCCAATCAGTGTGCTATTACCGGATGTGTTGCTGAAAGCTGTCCTGCCCTTTAAAAAAACACACCAGTTTTGGGTTTACTGGTTTCAAGAAGCACTGCCTGATGTGAACCATGCCTCGCAGAAAAGAGCTCTCAGAAGACCTACAATCAAGAATTGTTGACTTGCATGAAGCTGGAAAGGGTTACAAAAGTATCTCCAAAAGCCTTGATGTTCATGTGTCCATGGTAAGACAGACGGTCTACAAATGGAGAAACTTCAGCACTGTTGCTACTCTCCCTAGGCGTGATTGTCCTGTAAAGATGACTGCAAGAGCACAGCGCATAATGCTTAATGAGGTAAAGAAGAATCCTAGAGTGTCAGCTAAAGACTTACAGAAACCTCTGGCACATGATAAAATTTTTGTTGACACATCTACAATAAGAAAAACATTCAACAAGAATGGAGTACATGGGAGGACACCATGGAGGAAGCCATTGCTGTCCAAAAAGAATATGGCATCACGTTTGAAGTTTGCAAAAGAGCACCTGGATGTTCCACAGCACTACTAGCAAAATATTGGACGGTTGAAACCAAAATTGAGTTTGGAAAAAACACACAACACTATGTGTGGAGAAAAAAAGGCACAGCACACCAACATCAAAACCTCATCCCCACTGTAAAACATGGCGGAGGGAGCATCATGGTTTGGGGCTGCTTTGCTGCCTCAGGGCCTGGATGGATTGTTGTCATTGATGGAAAAATTAATTCCAGAGTTTATCAAGATTTATTTTGCAGGAAAACGTAAGACCATCTGTCCGCAAACTGAAGCTCCGCAGAGGATGGGTGATGCAACAGGACAATGACCCAAAGCATACAAGTAATTCAACAAAAGAATGGCTTCAACAAAACAAAATACTCCTTCTGGAGTGGCCCAGTCAGAGTCCTGACCTCAACCCGATTGAAATGCTGTGGCATGACCTTAAGAGACCGATTCACACCAGACATCCCAAGAATATTGCTACACTGAAACAGTTTTGTGAAGAGGAGTGGTCCAAAATTACTCCAGATCGTTGTGCAGGTCTGATCTGCAACTACAGGAAACGTTTGGTTGAGGTTATTGCTGCCAAAGGAGGGTCAACCAGTTATTACGTCCAAAGGTTCACACACTTTTTCCACCCTGCACTGTGAATGTTTACACGTTCTGTTCAATAAAAACAAGAAAACATATAATGTTTGTGTTGTATTATTTTAAGCAGACTGTGTTTTTCAAATTCTTGTGACTTAGATGAAGATCAGAGCACATTTTATGACCAATTCATGCAAAACTCCACGTAATTCCAAAGGGTTCACATACTTTTTCTTGCCACTGCATAGGTCAACCATGTAGTTATTGTCCTAGAAATAAACTTTGTATTGTGAAACTGTCATTTTCCATTGTTGACATGAGTTTCAGTGAATTAGGGTCTGATTATGATTCCAAATGTACAGAGCATAGATCTTAGGATCATGCTGATTATTTTTAGGAAAGAACTTGCCTAAAATATGCTCCTTCCAGAGTACCTACCTGAGTTGGAAGCACTGGCATCGCAATGTGGGGGCAGGGGGTGCGGCCCGCACCAGGTGACACCCGCCCTTAGGGTGACACCGTCACCCTAAGGGCGGGTGTCTCACTCTGCGACGCAGTGTTCGCTCCCTGTGAGCGTCCGAAGCTATGGAGCTTCGGCGCTCGCCTGGGGAAAACATGTCACCAGCCGAGTTCTCGCGAGATCGCGGCTGGTCACGTGGCTCCCCCAGGCGAGCGCCCAAGCTCCATGCCGCCGGACGCTCAGAGGGAGCCGAACACACGGCGGCAGGTGGTGAGCTGGGGTATATCCATGAGAGGAGCTGGGGCAGTATATCCATGAGAGGAGCTGGGGCATATCCATGAGAGGAGCTGGGGCAAAATCCATGAGAGGAGCTGGGGCAAAATCCATGAGAGGAGCTGGGGCAGTATATCCATGAGAGGAGCTGGGGCATATCCATGAGAGGAGCTGCTGGGGCATATCCATGAGAGCTGCTGGGGCATATCCATGAGCTGGGGGCAATATCCATGAGAGCTGCTAGGGCATATCCATGAGAGGAGCTGGGGCAATATCCATGAGAGGAGGAGCTGGGGCAATATCCATGAGAGGAGCTGCTGGGGCATATCCATGAGAGGAGCTGCTGGGGCATATCCATGAGAGCTCTTGGGGCATATCCATGAGAGCTGCTGGGGCATATCCATGAGCTGGGGGCAATATCCATGAGAGCTGCTGGGGCATATCCATGAGAGCTGCTGGGGCATATCCATGAGCTGGGGTCAATATCCATGAGAGCTGCTGGGGCAATATCCATGAGAGCTGCTGGGGCAATATCCATGAGAGCTGCTGGGGCAATATCCATGAGAGCTGCTGGGGCATATCCATGAGAGCTGCTGGATCATATCCATGTGAGCTGGGGCAGTATCCATGTGTGATGGGGCAGTATCCATGTGTGCTGGGGGCAGTATCCATGTGTGCTGGGGCATATCCATGAGAGCTGGGGCAATATCCATGTGTGAGCTGGTCTGGGGGCAATATATCCATATGTGAGCTGATCTGGGGCAATATATCCATATGTGAGCTGAGGTGCAATATATCCATATGTGAGCTGGGGCAATATTTATCCAAGGGTGAGCTGCTGGGGGCAATATATAATTGTGAGCTGGGGCAATATATCCATATGTGAGCTGGGGGCAATATATATCCATGGGTCAGCTGCTGGGGGCAATATATCCAGAGCTGCTGGGGGCAATATATATATCCATGTGTGCTTTCACTGCCTTCGAACAGGCACCGTACTTGCTGGCAGTTGGTAAAAATTTGTGTGAGCATATGAGAGAGCTCCACAGCAATAAACCTCACAGTAATGTGCGCTGTGTGTATAAGCATTCAGTGTTATACGGGAGTACTGATTTAGGAGTAAGAGTAGTTAAAAAAAATCCGTAAAACTTGGGGGGGGGGTGACACCATAAGTTACCGCACCGGGTGACACCAACCCTAGTGACGCCACTGGTTGGAAGTAACCAATTACTTTATGTCACCCAGGACATACTTGAAAACGAGAGAAATCTGAATGTATCCTTCCTGGTAAAATACTTTCTCAAAAAAAAAAATAGTACAAAAAATAAATAAATCACACACTACAACCAAAGGAAAACCCCTTATTGCCAAGATATGAAACCAATACAAAATGTATCCTCTAATTCTCCCATATCTGCACATCTATGTCTCGTGAATACAGAGTTATGCTTTGTTCCGTCTTTTCACACAGATGGAATTTTACTGGATACAGAACTAAACAGAACAAAACAACAGCATTCACCTGTTTCTCTCACCACATTCATAAAATGTAGCACTACTGATTTCAAGCCACAGAATAATCTGAGTTAAGACTGTTACTCGGTTGATCTCCAAGGATGGGAAGAGGATTGCATCGCCCCATAGTCCCTCTCATCCAAATTTGTTTAGAATGGAACAAGATGCTTTGAAAGATTTGTCCAAGGATCCTTTTATGATCCTTCTATGCGCACTTAGGTCGCATCTTGCAATCGTTATGTTGCGCAACGCCCGGCTGATTGGACTCTGCATATGATGACAACCTGGATTCACGTGGTTGCCGGGAGACCAATGGAATATATTTCTTCTCTATTTATATGTCAAGCAGGTTTAGTTATATCTTAGCTCCTGATAAAGCCCTGCTTGGGCGATATGCATTGAGCGTTCATGCCTTTGTTTATCTTTTTAACAGTTTACTTATAGGTTTGCCAGTATGTGCTTTACTTCGGCATTCATATAGTATAACCATTGCGGTCTTTCAATATGGTCTGTTTTTTTTTCTTTTAAGGTGCTTTTCTCTTTTCCCTCCCTTACTTAGGCAGTATTGTTTATCAGTCTAGTAGACAGCTTGGACTGCAGAGGTAACAGCTAGTATGTAGCGTAGGGGCAGGTATTTCTGTCATTTTGAGCAGGTATAGAGGTAGCCCTCTTTATCGTATTTTTTATTGGTTCAGGTCTGTTTAACTTCTTTAACTATTTACATGTATGTGCACAAAGCTATTTCTATTGTTTTTGACACTTTAGAACAGGTGGAGCATAAAACAAGGCTCCAAGCTCTGAGAAGACCACTCCCGTTCTGGTTGCTGTTTTGGCCCTAACTTCCACAGGGGCAGCTCTTCTGGTGTGGAACATTGATTACAGTGCTTTGCTCAGGGGGTTGTAACAAGGACCTTTCCTAAGCTACTTCTCTAAGGCAAGTTAGCTGTCCTGTAAGGAACAGAGACAGGACTCGTTCTATGGGTCATGGTAGAATGATTCTTTATCATGGTGCTCTCTTTTATACACAGTTTTTGTGGGGAAAATAAGCCACAGTGAGAGGGAACACCCCTGATGCTGTCTTTTCTCCTTCCCACAGTTTCTCAACATTGCCACATCTCGGTGTGCTTTCTCAGCATTGCATCATCCTTTCCCACTGCCCTCTAGCTGACAATGAGGGTGTAACCAAAACAGAATGAGTAAACAGGAACAAACACGCTTAGTACATAACTACAGTATATACAGTTTTGAATAATCAATAGCACTGATGAACTGTAAGGTGGTACGTATCACCTAAGTGGTTGTATTGCACCTTTACCAATTATATTCCATATTTGTGCAGCTTTATTTTTTTGAGCTTGTACATTTGTTGGTGTTGTTTACCTTTTAAGAGTTTTTGGCATGTGTGTCTTAAGACACTTTACGCAGAGCTACTGCCTTAATTTTGGGCTTTTTGAGAGTTTTGGCCATTGGTGATTGTTGTATCCTGCTGAAGTGGACATTGATCGCTTTGTTTTTGTCCAGTTCCCAGAATAATGATATTTAACCCATTCACTAACTGAGCGTCTCCTTTATTTTTGATTCTCTGAGTAGTAGCCATTATTTTTTCTACTTTACAAGATGCCCCTTGAATCATTCTTTTTTTGTTTGGTTTTATTTGATATGTTTGAGTATTTTTATATTTTAGTAGACCAGCTGGATGAATGTGAGGCACTTCGTAACATTGCAACATTTAGTAGATCTTACACACTCTGTAATAACATTTATTTTCACCTGATTCTATTGATTAACCATTAATGATTTTGTAATTTTGATTGGTCTTTATTTCACTTGTATTATTTAGTGTTTACATTTTCTTTGTTGTTTGGACTTGACAACTAGGGATGAGCTGTTCGGGTTCGGACGGTTTGGAGTTCGACCCGAACTTTGGAAGTTCGAAAGTTCGCGAATTTCGAACTTTTTGGGCATGTTTGGTTCGGGTTCGAAAAAAAAAAGAAATTTTGAAAAAAGTATAGAAAATGCTTAAAAAAATACTAAAAAATCTAGAAATAAAGAGAGTCTTTACTGCAGAATATTATAAGCAACGGTTTATTAGATATTGAATTAAAAACTAATGTGTACGTGGAAAGATTATCAACTCTAAATGACCTCTGTTCACAAACGGGCATAACACCAGCAGGGTTATTCAGAGAGAGTAAAAAGCAGGAGAATAACTGGAGAATGACTGGAGAATGAAAAATTCTAGGTCAAATTAGCCAAACCAGAAAAATTCTCACTTTCATCTCACTTTCCAAATCGGCTATTTTGACCTAGAATTTTTCATTCTCCAGTTATTCTCTAGTCATTCTCCTGCTTTTCATGCTCTCTGAATAACCCTGCAGGTGTTTTTAGTCTGGTAATCAATTTGATACATTGTACAATATACTGAGGGTGGGGTGGTGTCTGCTTCTGATTGAGATTTGAGAATTAATTTCCCTAAAACATCCTAATATGCTGCATTTAACTGGTGTTTGAAAAAAATCTAAAGCAATGTTATTTTTCACCTCGGGATTAAACATTCACAGGGTTATTCAGAGCACGGTGAAAAGCAGGAGAATAACTGGAGAAGTGAAAATTCTAGGTCAAAATAGCCAAACCAGAAAAATTCTCCCATTTATCTCACTTTCCAAATCGGCTATTTGGTCTAGATTGTTCTCTTCTCTTGCCAGTTCTCTTGGCTTTCACCTCTCTCTCAGGGTTGTTCAGAGAAAGGTGAAAACCAGGAGAATGGCAGGAAAAGAGAACAATCTGGACCAAATAGCCGATTAGGAAAGTGAGATAAGGCTAGAGTCAGACTAACGCATTTTTCGCAGCGACCATCAAAAAGTGCGTCCGAACGCATTGCCGTATTTTTTCACGGATTGCGCGAAAACGGTCATTCGATGCGCATTTTTGTGCGTGATTTTTTACGGATCCAAACCAGGAAACTTTGGGTGTCTGGACGTTATGTTGGCCGGACATGAGCAGGGTCTGACGTCTCCAAATCACGCACACACGCCGCTAGTGGACGCAGCGCACCTGTACGTCCGTATTAGCGGTTCTGCGTTCTCGAAAAAATGCATTCATTTTCCACTTGCGTTGCGCAGCCGGACTTTCGTGCGACCGTACTTCGTATATTGGCCGTCATTGCCCGTCATTTGCTGCTAGTGCGATTTGGAAAGTGAGATAAATGGGAGAATTTTTCTGGTTCGGCTATTTTGACATAGAATTTTCCATTCTCCTGTCATTCTCCTGCTCTTCACCGCTCTCTGAATAACCCTGACAGGGTTATTCAGAGAAAGGTGAAACTCTGGAGAATGGAAAATTCTAGGTCAAAATAGCCGAACCAGAAAAATTCTCCCATTTATCTCACTTTCCAAATCGGCTTTTTGGTCTAGAAGTATCCATTCTCCTGCTTTTCAACGCCAAAAAATCAGTAAACGTTTTCTGCGTGTCCGAAAATGTCTCCTCTTTTCATACAGACTGCCGCCCCAAGCAGTTGTTTATGGATAGATTAAAGGAAAAGCATTTACCGTCATTTAAAATGTCATTTTTTGGTTTTTACATATTTCTATACATCCTAAAAATCCGCCACTTCACGGGCAGGTTATGGGGACCTCCTAGGCACGATATTTGAAAGAATTTTTCATTTTTATTTTTAACCCTTATTTCATGGAAAACTCACTGTCCCTTTAAAAACATTTTTTTTTTAAACTTTTTGTCCTTGTTTCCTGTCCCCCAGGGCACTACCCGGACCCCCATACACCTTTTATGGCAAATATGTAGCATATATGCCCTCTTGGAGGGCACTCTAAAAAACCGAATTTTCAGCCCCATTGACTTGCATGGGGGTTCGGGTTCGGGTTCAGTCCCGAACAAATGGGAAGCTCGGGTTCGGGCTCGAACCGAACTCGGGGAGTGTTCGGCTCATCCCTATTGACAACGTCCAATGACATGGCCGAAACATTGTCACAGCTTACCTCCTATTAAACCTTGTTGATTGAACAGCCTTAGGATGCAGAATTCCTATATTCCCTTTACAAGTGTTTGTCTACCTGGGATCTGCATTTGCCATAGCAGCCACCGATCACAGTGCAGAGCAGCCGCCCGAAAAAGCCGACACCGCAGACGAATGGAGTGAAAGAAAAAAAACAGTTTGCTTGAATGTTTGAAAAGTGAAACACGGTTTGCAAAGAAACTACAGAACGAAAATGTCTGAAATTTACATATATGGTCCAGTGAATGATAATAAAAAGGGCTGTTACAGAAAAAAGAAAAGCGATTTTAAAAAAACCAGAAAATAATATTTTCCTGAAAAAATACCGAAAAATGCCTAATAGATCCTAAATAATCTATACATAAAGAGACTTTTTACTGCAGAATATTATAATCAACGGTTTAGGCTAGGGTCAGACGAGCGCATTTTGTACGGACTGTGCGTCCGTGCAGTACGGATGTACTTACTGACTGACAACAAGGTAGTGGCCACACAGTCCGTTTTTTTCACTGACGTATTTTTTGACTGATGTAGCAGGGAAAATAAATTACAATGATAAAACATTCTGTCCGTCAAAAATGCTGGACGTATAAATGCAGTCCGTCTGACCTTGTTGCATCACTCACACACAAAGCTATGCTGACGTGGCGCACTCCGCACGTCCGTTCTAGCAGTATTACGTTCTTGCCTAACCTGCGTCCGTTTGCAGCGTCCGTCAGCCCCCGCACTTCTGTGCGGATGTACTTCGTGTGTGGGGCTCCATTTAACACAATTGTATGCTATCACGGACGTACTTATGTGCGGGCAACACGGACGTTAACACTGCGCTCGTCTGACCCCAGCCTTATTAGATATTGAATTAAAATGGGAATATTTCTAACATTGAAGTCTATGGGATTCAGGGGCGGATCCAGAGACTAGTCTCGGGAGGGGCACTGACAGAAAATAAGGTGTTTTAGCAGAGAGCCCGACTCACGAGAATTTACAGAGGGCCCGGCTCACAGGAGTTTACAATCTAGAGGAGCAGAGGGCCCGGCTCACAGGAGCTTACAATCTAGAAGAGCAGAGGGCACCCAGGAGCTTACAATCTAGAGGAGCAGAGGGCACCCAGGAGCTTACAATCTAGAGGAGCAGAGGACACCCAGGAGCTTACAATCTAGAGGAGCAGAGGGCACCCCGGATTTTACAATCTAGAGGAGCAGAGAGCCCCCAGCTCACACATGGATTTGCCCCCAGCTCATGGATTTGCCCCAGCTCACACATGGATTTGCCCCAGCTCACACATGGATTTGCCCCAGCTCACACATGGATTTGCCCCAGCTCATGGATTTGCCCCCAGCTCACACATGGATTTGCCCCCAGCTCATGGATTTGCCCCCAGCTCATGGATTTGCCCAGCTCATGGATTTGCCCCCAGCTCATGGATTTGCCCCAGCTCATGGATTTGCCCAGCTCATGGATTTGCCCAGCTCATGGATTTGCCCCCAGGTCATGGATTTGCCCAGCTCATGGATTTGCCCAGCTCATGGATTTGCCCCCAGCTCATGGATTTGCCCCAGCTCATGGATTTGCCCCCAGGTCATGGATTTGCCCAGCTCATGGATTTGCCCCCAGGTCATGGATTTGCCCTCAGCTCATGGATTTGCCCAGCTCATGGATTTGCCCCCAGGTCATGGATTTTCCCCCAGCTCATGGATTTGCCCCCAGCTCATGGATTTGCCCCCAGGTCATGGATTTGCCCAGCTCATGGATTTGCCCCCAGGTCATGGATTTGCCCCCAGCTCATGGATTTGCCAAGCTCATGGATTTGCCCCCAGCTCATGGATTTGCCCAGCTCATGGATTTGCCCCCAGCTCATGGATTTGCCCAGCTCATGGATTTGCCCAGCTCATGGATTTGCCCCCAGCTTACACATGGATTTGCCCAGCTCTCACCTAGATATTGCTCCAGGCCTCCAGCTCCGGCAGGGGAGAGGGGACCCAGATGCCGGGCAGCGCGGGAGTGCCTGCCCGGTCCTGAAGAGTCCGTCCTGTTGAAGGGGATGCGGCTGCGTGGCGTGCGTGCGCAGGTCACGCGGTCCGGCCAGTCAGGTGGTACAGAGACTCAGTACCACCTGATTAGCCGGACCACATGACCGGCTGCGCCTGCACGCAGCCGCTTCCCTTTAACAGGACGGACTCTTCAGGACCGGGCAGGCACTCCCGCGCTGCCGGGCATCTGGGTCCCCAGCTCAAATCTCGGGGGGGGGGGCAATTGCCCCGTTGCCCCCCCCTGGATCCGCCCCTGATGGGATTCTCCTGAATAAATCTGCAGAATGAAACCACCAAACAGCAGTGAAATTTCGTGGCCTTTCGGCTATTCAGAGAGCAGGCAGTTAGCCAAATTTTGGCAAATTACCAGCAAGTATGGTGCCTGTTCGAAGGTAGGGAAATTCCCATAGACAAGCAATAGTTAATCTATTCAAAGATCACCGAACATCAGTGAAAAGTTGCCAAAATGCCCTGCTGTTTGGTGGTTTCACTCAGCAGATTTATTCATTTTGACATTTTCAACCGTATTTTTTTTTTCTTTAATTTGTCCGGCTGCTTGTCAACTAAGTTCTGCGGCTGGTCGGTGCTGTGCTCGGCGGCTGCGTTTGGCGGCCCTAGGCGGATGCCTGAGACAGTTGGTGCTCACTGAATAACCCCTATAGTCATGCTATACTGATAGAATACAGAAGAGATGGAAAGTGGAACAGGATGTGACTTATTTCAGAAGGAGGATAATTTACCAAAATAAAATATTTTTAAAAAAATTCTGGTTTGCCTGTTTTGAACTATATTTACTATTTTCCTGCAAAGTCTTCCTACATGTCTTTTATTTATATACATTTATAAGTACTACAGAGCAAACCGTTATGGTTTTACACAATATATATATAGTGGATTTGTCTTCATACTCTTTTGTAGGAAAATACTGTTCTCGTACCAAAGTACTTACATTTTTATGATACATTTTCTAGTTTATATACCAGGAAATAAATGCAGTGGCAGGAAAATTAATGCAAAGCTTTTGGAATTATTAGATTTTTAGTATGAATTCATCATGAATTATATACAGGGTTATTCAGAAAATGTCACCAACATTTCGTGCTCTCCTGTTCCCCATACTTCGGCTAGTCTGATTCGCTGCCCCTGCGGTGAATTCAGCAATCACTGCAGTGTCCCCGAAGTGCAGGGAACAAGCCGCCAAATGCATCATAAAAAACGCTGCATCGATCTGAAACACAACCACAAAACTGCCAAATCGAGTTGAAAAACCACTGAAAGCCTGCCGAATCGATCCAAAAGACCACCAATATAACACCCAATTGATCCAAAAAAAGCCGAAATCTGCTTAACAGAGCACCAACCAGCCGCCGGAAAATCCTGACAAGCCAAAGAATGGGTAAATAAAAAACATAAGCAAAATGTAACTTTTAAAAGGTTTTTGCAAAAAAACTACTGCACGCAAATAATATATAAGGTCTTATAAATAATAATGAAATGGTCTGTTACAGAAAAAAAACTGCCATTTTTAGAAAAGAAACAAAAACTTCATCAAAAAAATCCCGAAAAATGCTTAGAAAGTCCTAAAATTAATAAAGAAAGAAACCTTTTGCTGCAAGTGAAAAGGAAAAATGGTTGAAGAAATATTTAATAAAAACAGGGAATTTTTTTTTTCATTGAAACCTATGGGATTCATCTGATTAAACCTGTCGAATGAAACCACCAAAAATCAGGGCATTTCACTGAAATTTTGATGCTGTTCCATGTTCTGTGAAAAGATTAACAATTACTTCTCTATGGGAAGTCCATTGCCGCCAAAGATCACCGTATTTTGCTGGCAATTCGCTAAAATTTGGCAAACTGCCTGCTTTCTGAATAGCCGAATGGACATGAAATTCCACCATACGGGAAATTCACTGTATAGTGCAATTTTGGGGCCAGTTCGGTTCTCTTTGAACAATCTCATCTTCAAAGTCCCAAGTATAGAAAAACAAAATATGCTTAACCCCTTCCCGACCGCTGACGTACCATGTACGTCCTGCCCACGGGTCTCCCTTAGATACATAGTACGTCAACGGGCTCCTAACCTCCCTCCCACCAATACTTACCTCCCTCGGTGGCTCCAACAGAGTTCTAGCAGGGAGGAAGCCTGCCCCTCTGTTTTAGAGGGGCCGGCGGGCACAATGACATCACCACGCTGCGTGGTGACATCATCGGCAGGCGCCCCCCCGGCGCCTGCATTGAAAACAAGAAAGTGGAGAGTCTCCCCTTTTCAGTGTTGTATAGCATTAACCATTTTGCTGCTGGATCACAACTCTGAGCCAATTGGCGCTGTATCGCGATTTAAACCTGGAGGTGACTGACATCTTGGATGGCAGAATGAGCTCAGCGCACATACGTGAACTGGCTCAGCAGTGAAGGAGTTAAAAAGCAAAAACATGTAAAAATTGGGTATTTCTATTCTCGGGACAAAATTTTTAAACTATTTAGCTGGGGTCTTTTTTGGCGGTTATAGATTTTGGGGATTAAATTTTTTCATCATATTTCATATTTTTTTATAGTAAATTATAGGATATGATGGAAATAATGGTATTTTTAGAAAGTCCATTTAATGGCGGGAAAAACGGTGTATAATATGTGTGGGTTGCATAAACGAGTAAGGCTAGGGACAGATGAGCGCATTTTCTGCGGCCACCGTCAAAATGTACGTCGATGCGTGCGCACGCATTTTTTCACGGAATACGCTTAAGTGGTCAGACGACCACAGTCGCACAGTCGCAGGTACTCACCAACGCAATTCTAGGGAAATCCGGCTGTTTGAACGTTATGTAGGCCGCACACTAGCAGCGTCTGACGTCTCCTAATCACGCACACACGCTGCCATGCGGCCGCAGCGCACTCTGTACGTCTGTAGCAGCGGTTTCACGTTCTGAGAAAAATGCGTTCATTTGCCGGTTGCGTGGTGTCGGCGCACTTTTGTACGCACGTACTGCGTATATTGGCCGTCATTGGCCGTTATGTGCTGCTACTGCCGCCGTGATTTAGTGCGCCTGCACGCGCGTTCCGACTGCCCCACTCTGACCCTAGCCTAAGAGGATAATATTACCTAAACACGAACAGCGCAGAAACATAAAAACAGCAGCGGTCACGAAAGGACGGATTTGTGTAAAACCGCCCGGTCACTAAGGGGTTAAGCTAATAAAATGCAATTACAATCATTAATGTCTTATTGAATACATCCCATTTAACTTTCACAGTACTGTAGAAAAAAGAAGGTGAACACTTGCAGGGTTATTCAAAGAGAATCGAAAAGTCACCGCATGTTCAGTGACTTTTCGTTCTCTTCAATTCTGTGCGATTCGCCTATCCTATTTCGGCGACCCTGCGGTGTAATCAGCAAGCACCATAGTACTGCAGGTAAAACCCGCCGCAAAACCCGACTAACACTCACCGAAACCCGCGTAAACATCTGGATTAACCCCGCCGAACAAGCCAGAGAAACCCGACTAGCCGCCGATCACAACGCAGAGCAGCTGCCGGAAAAATCCAACACGCAGACGAAGGAGGTGAAAAAAGGGAATATTTTTAACATTGAAGCCTATGGGATTCGCCTGAATAAACCTGCTGAATAACACTGAATGGCAGGGCATTTCGGAAACTTTTCCCTGCTGTTTTGTGTTCTCTGAATAGACGAAGCATTGCTTTTCTATGGGGATTTCAGTGCACCCGAACAGGCACCGTACGTGCAGGCACTTCATCACAATTTGACGTATTGCCTGCTCTCTGAATAGCCGAATGGCCCCAAAATGTCACCGTTCGATGAAATTCAGCGTTCGGTTACATTTCGGAGACTTTTCACCTCTCTTTGAATAACCCCTTTGGATTTAATAGTTAGATGATCCTCCTTTGGCTGCATTAACCTCAAATGTTTCCAGTAGCTGCACAATGTTTAAGAGGAATTTTGGATTGCTATTACTTGCATAACTGTTTCAGGTTAGCCAATCAGGACTGCCATACATTAGTGCTGCATAAGCAAGGTATAAAAGGTGGAGGCTGCTGACATTTCTCTGCTAGCGGGTTGGGCATCATATGTAGCAAGTCTCACCAGTCATCAGCTAGCTTCACTAAAAGAAAATATCAGGTTTTTGAGAAATCATATTTTGAGACAATTATTAAACAAAAATAATCTAGATTGTGATAATTTATGATTTTTGTTGGAATATAGGTCCCCCTACAGTGTGGTTGCAGCAATGTCAGTCACGTGAGGGCTCACTTATTTCAGTGAAGTTTCTTGGTGTAAAAAAGAAGTAAAAAAAGATTGAGTAGTTTTTAAAATGTCTTGGAATGATGAAAAATGTACACGGAAATTAGAAACGTTACTGAAACAGGAGGTTTAATTGGAGGAATTGATAAAACAATAGACAACTCTTACCTGGAAAAAAGAACAAGCCAGGCTTCATGGATGCATTTGCCCCCCGCTACTACATTACACACAACCCAGTAGTCAGAAACTGGATGGTACTTGAGGGTTTTGGTCCATCTTTATCTTCATCAGTGAAAGCCCTATATATCGCTTTGGTTTATTCTGCTGAGCAACATTCTGCAAAAACATTTCAATTGAGCTACTTAGATCAACTATAATTGGCAATTTGGCTTGCAAATAAACCCTTAGGTTGTTAAGAAGAGGACAGTCTGGCATATAGCTGTGATTAATGAGGTAGAAAAGATATTTCACACAACAAAAGGTAAAAGCCTGCATATGGAGCGGAATCAGTAGTTGTTTAAATAGAAAAGGAGTGGTACATAGTATGGGGATACTCTGGGAACAAAATGTGCCACTGTTGGTCAAACATGTTGTGCGCTCTCTGATGTTTTTTTTTTCATTTCGGTAGAATATCCTGCTGCCAGCAATTCCCCGAACCCTTCATGTTTTTCGTTCAATACTGCCCGTAGGTATACCTATGTTAATACATTTTTTCCTTCTTTTTTTTGTTATGCATTTACTGTGATTAGCGGATAGGAATCCTCCATTTCATCCGATTATTTTTATTTTTTGTTTGGGGTTTCTCTTATGAATATTTTATTTAACCTATACTGGGCTATATTGACTACATTCCACGATAACATATGACATTGGTAACTTAGAATCTATATGATGGGATTGAACTTTAATAATGTTATATATTTGGATTGTTATATTTTGCTCGTGATATGCCTTTATATACTAGTCTTTGGTTGTTTGGCATTAGGTTACCATGGTGATCGGTGGGTCACAGGCGATGGCCGGCGCTCTGATGTCACTCTTGCGAGTCGCGTCTGGTCGGCAATGGGAGGGGATGGCACTCTCAATTGGTGAGTATGTTACATCTTATTTAAGTTTTTTTTTGGTATATTATGTATCCTGATGAAAGTCCGCGGATGGCAGACTGAAACGTCAATCTTTTAACCCTTTCGCTGCTGAGGCTTTTCCCGCCCCTGTGCTGAGGTCATTTTTACCTGTTTTGCGCATCATGTTTAAACGTGTTTTGAAGGCTTATTTTAGTATATGACCCAGACATATTATATATTGTTCTTTCCATCAGACTTGGTAGATTCATAATATGTCATTATTATATGTATACGTTATGTCATGTCTGTATATTATAACAAAAAATGCAATAAAATATGTATTTTCAATAATTTACAACGTGTAAAGTGTTTTTTTTCACATTTTAACATGCGAGAAATTGCGGTTATATTTTGTATGGGGTGCGCTTGTTAAAAAAATTAGAGATGGGGTCTCGTTACATTTTTTTTTGGGGAAAATGACACTATTTTTAACAAACGCACCGCATACAAAAATCGTTAGTGCAGCATCATTGTTCACATTATAATTGAAATGGGAACAATATTGCTGCATTAACAAACCAAAAAAAAAAAAAAAAAAGTTTTTTTTTTTTTTTTTCAAATTTTTTTTTATTTTTTCTTTTCATTTTTTTTTTTTTTTTACAAAATTTTTCACTTTCATGTTTGGTATCGTTGGAACGGCCATGCTCTGGCCGATCCAACCATACCAAAATTTAACCCCTAGCTGCCACGGATCGGGAGATAGGGAGTTCATTGGAACTCCCTATCTCCACCGTTGGTGGCAGTCAAGGGTTAAGTCCAGGACTGGCGTCATCGTGCTACGCACGATGACGCCAGTCCTCAGGGGGAGTTCCCGGAGGCTTGGCCGACATCCAAGATGTCGGCCAGCTCCGGGAAGGATCGCGACCGGCGCTTTTCAGCGCCGATTCGCGATCCAGCTCCCCAGGGGTTAATGCCAGGCATCATTTGGAAGGGCAGGCTGTGCCCTTCCAAATGATGCCTGGGTTAACCCCCGCAGAGCCGCCGATCGGGAGGGAGAGAGGTCCGAAGGACCTCCCCCCCTCCCTTTCAGGCGCCTCCTCCGCACATGCGGGGGGGGCGCCTGAATTAGGTGTCATCGCGCCCCCGCGATGACACCTAATTCTGGCGGCTGCTGTTCCGGATGCCGGGCTGACATCCAGGATGTCAGCCCGCACCGGAGGGGCCAGCGATCGGCCGGAACTCGGCCGAACGCTGACCCCAATGAGAGGACACGCTCAGCGCGTCCTCAGCACACCAGCGGGAATGCTGAGGACGCGCTGAGAGCGTCCTCAGCAGCGAAGTGGTTAAGCATTAAAGTTTTTTCTAAGCAAGACCGGGAGTGCTGCTGATACTACTTTTGTATGTCGATTTCTATATATCTATATATATACAGTATATATATGTATTGTTTATTATTGCAGTGGCCATTCACACATCACAGCAATTCAAAGAACTGCCTCACAAAGTTCATGTGCTACATTCCCCATATGCAGCACAGAATTCTGGGTAAGACATGCAAATGACATCTGCAATTTCCCATTTTTTTGCATCCTGGGTAGGGATGAGCTGATCGGGTTCGGACGGTTCGGGGTTCGACCCGAACTTAGCATGTTCAAGCAGATCGCGAACCCCGAACATTTCCGGGTGTTCGCCCACAATGGACCACAATGCATTTTCCCACTGCCTAAAGCTCGTAATTGGCTACAGCCTTGCACCTGACCACAGGTCTGGTGCAAGACTGGTTGAACACTATGCCAATCACCGCTCAGAGTCCTGATTGGGCAAATTTTGCCCAATCATGAGCTCACAGAGCTAAGTCCCGCAGCACACTATATAAGGTTTCAACGCAGCGCTTCTGCATGCATTTCAGAGGAGATTTCAAAGAAGATAGTTGTGTGTGTGTTGTTACTGCCGGTCTGCCACACTACTGGGGGGGTCTGGGGGGGTCTCATTTCGACCAAATATCAGGGAATTTAGGTGATGTATGTCTTGTCACTGTGCCAGCAAGTTTTTTTGGGGTTTACAACTTTATTTAAAACATTTGTGTATTGAGGTGATTTTCTGGGTCTTGTCACACTGTGCCAGCAAGTCTTTTTGTGTCTCATTTATACCAAATATCAGGGAATTTAGGTGATGTGTGTCTTGTCACTGTGCCAGCAATTTTTTTTGGGGTTTACAACTTTCTTTAAAACATTTGTGAATTGAGGTGATCTTCTGGGGATCGTCACACAGCCAGCAATTATTTTTGGGGCTCACTAATTTCTTTAAAACACTTGTGAATTAAGGTGATCTGTGTCTCGTCATACATACAGTACCACGCTGTATTTTGGGGCTCACTAATTTCTTTAAAACATTTGTGAATTAAGGTGATCTGTCTCTTGTCACTGGCTGCCAGCTATCAGTGTGTCTCACTGAGTTATACCAGAGTTATTTAAATCTTTATACCAGAGTTGAATCAGAGTTCTGTATATATTAATCTATATATCACTCACCATGTCTGAAAGAACAAAAAGGACAGGCAGACGCTCCCAGCCACAGATAAGAGGGCAAGCAGCCCCTGTGTCGGGAGGCTGTGTCTCTGGTTGTGGTGGACGTGGTGCATCCTCTGCAGGGGCACGCTTGTCCTTTCTAACTGGTGCTGGCCGTCTTAAGCAGCAGCAGCAACATACAGAGGACTTGGTGGATTGGCTAACCAGGCCATCCTCATCCTCCAAGTCCTCTGCCAGCCAGGCTTCTAGTGCTTTACAGTCCACCTCAGCTGCCAAAGCATCTAATGCAGCCTCCATGTCCACAGCTACTCCTGCCGTAGCCTCGCTATCACACACGGAGGAGTCAGCTGAATTGTTTGACTACAATGAGAGTGACATGCTGCTTGAGGATGCGCAGCAAGTACAGTGCTCTGATTCAATCTCTGAGGTTGAGCAAGGGAGTATAATCAACCTAGAGGAAGGGGGTGCCAGTGATGACACACAAATAACTGGCACTCATGTTGCCCCAGCAGCTGCAGCATACTGCCAAGTTGGCTCCAGTGATGAGGAGATAGGGGGTGAAGATGACATTGATGATGATGAGGTCACTGACTCCACCTGGGTGCCAGATCGAACTGGGGAATCAAGTGAGGAGGAGGGGAGGAGGAGGAGGCACAGCAAACACGAGGCACAACATCCTCTGTGACCAACTGTAGCACTAGCCAGTCCAAGGCATCACATGTCAGAGCTGCTCCGGTGCAGTGCGCTGTTGTCTCAAAGAACACATGCAGGAACTCTGCTGTCTGGGAGTTCTTTAAGAACTGTGCAGCAGACCCCACCATTGCTATTTGTAATCTATGTCAGAGGAGGCTGAAGCGTGGGATAAACACCGGACACTTGGGTACCACGTGCTTGAGGTGACATATGAACAAGTGCCACACATCCCGTTGGGGCAAAACTTTGCATAGGTCCTCCTCCTCCTCATCTGTCTCTACCCACACTGTATGTCCTGCCATGCAATTGCCTACAACCTCCACCGACAGGGATGATGCTACAGTAATGGATGTACCAGCAGGTCCTTCCTCACAATCACATCATTCCTGAAGAATGTCAGGGATTGACATCAGCTGAAGATTTACGCAGTCAGATTGCGTTGCCGCAGCTGCTGCAGCGAAAGAAAAAATATAGTCCCAACCATCCCCAAGCACAGCGTCTAAATGCCAGCTTAGCAAAATTACTCGCATTGCAGCTGCTGCCTTTCCAGCTGGTGGACTCTGCTCCCTTCCGTGAATTTGCTGAATGCGCTGTACCACAGTGGCAGGTTCCAAAACGCCATTACTTTTCACGGAAGGCCATTCCAGCACTATACCAGCACGTGGAAGACAAGGTTATCCAGTCATTGGGAAAGGCAGTCAGCAGCAAGGTGCATGTCACTTTAGACACGTGGTCCAGCAAGCATGGACACGGTCGTTACATTTCCTTCACGGCACACTGGGTAACTCTGATTGCAGCTGGGAGGGATCCAAGATGGGGCTCTGTGCTGGAGCTTGTTCATCCACCACGCCTCCAGAAAGATGCTTGTATGAGGTCTGTCTGCTCCACCACCACCACCTCTTCCTCCTCCTCCTCCTCCTTCTCTGTCTCTGGCGAAGTGGCAGTTAAACCGACGCCTGACAGGGTCTACGCAATGGCTCAAGCAAAAAGATGCCATACTGTGCTTGAGCTGGTTTGTTTAGGGGACAGGAGCCACACCGGGTCAGAAATTTTGTCAGCTCTGCAGGGGCAGGTGCAGAGATGGTTAACACCACGCCAGCTTGAGCTGGGAATGATCGTCTGCGATAATGGCAGCAACCTTCTCTCCGCCCTACGCAAGGGTAAATTGACACATGTACCATGCCTAGCACACGTCCTAAATCTGGTGGTACAGTGTTTCCTAACCAAGTACCCAGGGCTCCCAGAGCTTCTCATCCAGGCCAGAAAAGTCTGCAGCCACTTCAGACGGTCATTCCCAGCAAGCGTTCGTCTGGCAGAAATTCAAAGAGAATTCCACTTTCCCACAAACCGTCTGATCTGTGACATGCCCACCAGGTGGAATTCGACATTAGCAATGCTGCAGCGTCTGCACAAGCAGCAGAGGGCCATCAATGAGTACCTGTGTGAGTATGGCACAAGGATAGGTTCAGGTCAACTTGGTTTTTTTCCCCCCCGCAGTGGCTGATGATCAAGGATGCATGCACTGTACTGTCACCATTTGAGGAGGCAACGAGGATGGTGAGCAGGAACAGTGCATGCATCAGTGACACAATTCCTTTAGTGTTCCTGCTGGAGCACACTCTGCGGGGAATTATAGATGTGGCTCTAGAGGCAGAGCAGCGAGAGGAAGAGGAGGCCTTCCCTAGCTCTCAAGGCTCCAGTCTTTCCGCAGACAGCATTCCGGCGTGTCCTACTCAGATCAGACAGGAGGAGGATGAGGAGGACTATTTAAGTAGTGGGGGCATTGAAGATGGGGATTCCTCAACGCAGGGTTTTGTGTGCCCAGAAACAGAAGGGCTTGTGCGTGGCTGGGAGGAGGAAGTGCACGATAAGGTCATCCTCATTGACCAGGAAGACTCGGCAGCTAATGCCACCTCAAACCTATGCTGCATGGGCTCCCTAATGATGCAAAGCCTTCTAAAGCAGTGGTCCCCAACCCAGGCCCTCAGGGCCCACTAACAGGCCAGGTTTGCCAGATATCTGAAGCACAGCACAGGTGTTATGATTTGCTGCTCAGTGATTGCAGGATTCAGTCTGCATTTCCCCAAGGTGATCTGCAAAATCTGGCCTGTTAGTGGGCCCTGAGGGCCTGGGTTGGGGACCACTGTTCTAAAGGACCACAGGAGTCGTGCTATAAAGGAGAGGGATCATTACTGGTTGGCAACCCTTCTTGATCCACGATACAAGGGGAAAGTTGCAGAGCTCATCCTGCCCGCACAGAGGGAGCACAGGATGACAAAACTTGAGGACGCTCTAAATCGAAACTTGTGTAACACCTTTCCAGGCACTGTTAGATTACCAAGTGCTGACACACGTGCTTCTGAGGCTGCAGGTGATCAGAGGAATAGCGGTGAAGGCCAGGGCCGCTTGACTGATGCATTTTTAAATTTTTTTAGTCCTCGATGCCCAGGGACGTCAAATGTAGGCACCCATTGCCAGCGTCTTCACCATATGGTGCAGGACTACCTAGGGGCAAGGGCAGACCTGGATACCTTTCCAGCAGATGATCCACTGGCTTACTGGGTGTTGAGATTGGATCACTGGCCAGAACTTAGCCAATATGCTATGCAGCTACTAGGTTGCCCTTCATCTAGCATGCTTTCCGAAAGGACGTTCAGTGCCGCTGGAGGTTTTGTCACAGACAAAAGAGTGCGTCTGTCCACCGACTCAGTAGACCGGCTGACATTTATAAAAATTAATCAGTCCTGGATCAGCAGCTATCAATCCCCTGATGCTGAAGTTATGGAATAGAAAGGGGATGTCCTCTTCTGCATTCACAAAACCTCCAGCACTGAACTCCTCCACAATATCACAAAAGGGTTACGGTGTGAAGGCACTTGCTGCCATGAAAGGCACAATATCTGGCTGCACTGACACCCATTAAAAAAAAAAAAAAAACTTTTCAATATAGGACCACATGGTCCACCCCTGCACTCTTCCACAATACCACAGAGGGGTTACTGTATGATGATACTTGCTGGCCTGGCACCAAAGGCACAATATCTGGGTGCACTGCCATTGACGCCTGTATCAGATTCATATCCTCAGAGGGGTTACGGTGTGACGGCACTGTTGCCGACGCTAAAAGCCCAATTTTAAAGCACCTTTTGTTACTTTCATCCAAAGCCTGCATAAGTTTCACAATAATTTAGCCCAAAAAAACACTAAACTTTTTCTGCGCGTCCTGAAATGTCTTTTCATACAGGCTGCCGCCCCAAGCAGTGTCAGGATCCCCATCGCTGACCACCCCAGGATCACATTCCTTGCTCAGGCAGCACATGTAAAGTGCTGCCCCGTTCCAATCCAGCAAGGAGAGGGGTTAAACAGTAAAAGCACAAACACCACACCCTCCTGCTTGCAAATAAAGAGACACTCCCACCTTTCTACCATGGCTTCGCATTGCAAGTCTATCCTGAAAACATCGCTGAACTATTGTTAAAGACTTACTGTGTATCAGACCCCTGCTTGCTTCAACGACTATCCCGCTGTACCAGTCCCTCGACCTAGGATCGCCTGTTGACAATTCTCCTGGATAAACCCCATTGTACCACGCCTCGGATCATAACATCAGCCTAACCAAGGTACCTTCAGAGCATCCCTGCATCCTGGGCTTAGACTCCCTGAACCTGCGGTGCCACCCCGGTGCCATTCCTGACAAGCAGTTGTTTATGGATAGATTAAAGGAAAAGCATTTACCGTCATATGAAACGTCATTTATTTGTTTTTAAGTGTTTTTATACATCCTAGAAATCCGCCACTTCACGGGCAGGTTATAGGGACTTCCTAGGCACGATATTTGAAGGAATTTTTTGTTTTTATTTTTAACCCTTATTTCATGGAAAACTCACTGTCCCTTTAAAAACGTTTTTTTTTAAAACTTTTTGTCCTTGTTTCCTGTCCCCCAGGGCACTACCCGGACCTCCATACACCTTTTATGGCAAATATGTAGCATATATGCCCTCTTGGAGGGCACTCTAAAAATCCGAATTTTCAGCCCCATTGACTTGCATGGGGGTTCGGGTTCGGTCCCGAACAAATGGGAAGTTCGGGTTCGGGCTCGAACCGAACTCAGGGAGTGTTCGGCTCATCCCTAATCCTGGGTCTGCTTTCACAGAGAACCCTTCAATCAATGCCATACCATACCATACTAGATAGCATTTTTTAAGCAGAGATCAGGATTATGCAACTGGTCAAAGCCACTCCTGGACAGCACTGGTTCTGGTTTATTGGACACTCTTCAACAGGAGCTAGGCATGACCAGCAGTGGCGTAGCGTGGGGGGGGGCCTCGGGGGCGGTCGCCCCGGGCGCAATTTTCTTAGGGGGGCGCAGAATTTCAAAAGAAATTTGAACCACTAATATTTTGCAGCAGGGATCAGCAAGGTGTTTGATCACGGACACTGGTGTCCGTGAGAGGCCCTTGCACGGGCAGCCACAAGTTTTGCGGTGCCGGCGGTGACTTAGCACTCAGCGTCCGAAAGGGAGGACCAGGACATAAAATTCTGGTCCTGTACTGACTCATCCTTAACGCTGATATGAGTCACATGAAGAAGTGCAGCATTATTCGACGGAACACCCTGTTCCATGCTTGTCAACCCCCCGCTGCTGGCAGCCCTGCAGTCACTGAACAGAAAGGAGGGAAGAGCCTGCCCTGCAGCACATTAAAAATACGGTCTCCACTAAGCCCCCTGTACAGCTCCCCCCCAGGCCACCAGCAACTCCACGAAGGGAGGCGACACTGTGTGACACCAGAGCAGCGTGACCAACACACAGTGAGGGGATACAGGGAGAGGGTGACTGGAGGTTCAGGGAGAGGGTGACGATAGAGAGAGAGACTGGGGGTACTGGGAGAAAGTGAAGGTACTTTGAGAGAGAAAGAGTGACTGGGGTACTGGGAGAAAGTGTGTCTGGGAGTACTGGGAGAGGGTGACTGGGGGTACTGGGAGATTGGAACTATGCTAGGGTATGCTGGGACAGGGTGACTGGTATCAGTGGTGCAGCGTGGGGGCATGTGTGTTTCATTTTTTTACTATAGCAGTATTTTGTTAATATACAATAAATGTGCTTGTGGGGTAAGGGGGGTCAATACTCTACTGGTAGAAGGGAATCAGGGTGTGTTCCGGTGTCCACAGGTTGGGCGGGGGCGCACAATTCTTGCCTTGCCCCGGGCGCCGACAACCCACGCTACGCCGCTGATGACCAGTTGCAGTTTGATGCTTCAAAGAACTGCATCACAGAGCATCTATGCATGACATTGATTGAAGGGTTGTGTGTAAAAGCAGACCCAGGATGCAAAAAATTTGAAATTGCAGACGTAATTTGCATTAGGCTTGTGCACAGATTTTTTTATTCGGTTCGATTTGTTCGAATGTTTTAACTTTTCGATTCGGCTCGTTTCGACCGATTTCTGTTTCGATTCGGTTCGGATCGTTTCTCGTGTACATTTTTTTTTTCGGAATATCGACCATTTTTCGTATTTTCGGGTCACTTTGCTCGTTTTTTGTATCGACTTTTCTGAAATTTAGGAAATTTTCGTTTTTTCGGAACGTCTGTTCTCCTCGTTTCAAAGTGTCTACGATAATTCTGGCGATTCTATCGTGTTTTTTTTTATTAAATAAAGATCCTTTTTTTCTTATGAATAATTGAGTATACATTTCACAACTTTATTTAATCATATTAAAATGGTATGAAAGCCAAGGAACAAAAAAAATGAACAAAACGATTTAAAAAACGCTAAACTGACCCGAATGCCACAAGAAACAAGTGATACGCATTTACAAATACAAAATTTACAGAATCAGCGATATAACCGATAATAGTTAAATATACGATTTCCAGAAATACCGAAATGGAACCGAAATCACGGATGGAACCGAAATCATGAATAGAGCAAAAATAAATTTCGATTTGACACATTTCAAGTCCATTCGAAAAATCCAAATTTTTTTCGTTTCGGCTCGGAAAATTTTTCGGATCTATCGGTTTTCGGGTCCGACCCGATTCGGAAATTCGGCCGAATCCGAAAACACGAATCGGGAAATTTCGTGAAAATTCCGAAATTCCGAAACCCGAAACGCACATCCCTAATTTGCATGTCTTACCAAGAGTTCTGTGCTGCACATGGGGAATGTAGCACATGAGCTCTGTGATGCTGTTCTTCGAATTGCTGTGATGTGTGTAAATGGTCCCTGCAATAAAACTTTATAATTTGCAGTGTGGAGGCTTTTAGTCTCATTTTTTGCCCTCCACCACAACCTAAATAAGTAATTAAAACCTCACACACACACCACCCTATCCTATCCTAATATTTGCATGTTGCATCCTTCCAACTTTGTAATCAGGTCATTCCAATCGCATCTTTGGAGCAGACGGGGAGGGCTCGGCAGGACGCTCCATGTCTTTCTTTTTCCTAGCTCTGTTTCTCCGGATGCTCGGCTGGAAGAAGTGGGACAGCTCCATCCCGTTCAACTGGACGACGGCGTGGTTCTACTAGGACGTCAACAAGTTTGTGCAGGAGTTCCAGATGGAGGGAGTGAACCCAGACTTGTGGAAGCCACGTGTCATCTACAAGCTGCTGAGAGCCCAGGACGTGGAGGAGTTGGTCCGTGGGTTACCTGGGTCCACAGGGCGCCTGGTATGGCAGAATGTGGCTTCTGACAGGCTAACCAACTGACACAAAGACTTGGCTTCGATGGCGATCCAGGGAGGGTTACCCCTCAGGACTTTCATGCACTCGAGGGGCCTGTGCGGGTACAGACATTGCCCGCACTGTGTGGTACATGAGGAGACGGTGATGCATGCCTTTTGGGACTGTCGCTTCACTCGGGCACTACTGGCCGTCCTGGAACCGGACTTCAGAAACTCTGTGCCAGTTGGGACTATCGCGTATCACGCGTCGCTCTACGGGCTCTTCCAGGGGACACACACAGAGGCCGCCATTCCAGGTGCCTGGTGTCTGATGTGCTGTTTCAAGGATGCCCTGTGGTTCGCCCGGAACCACTTAGTATTGCGGCATGAGAACGTCACTATCGCGGACTGCATGAGGCTGTTTCGAAGCATGCTAGGCGAGTATGCTATCATCGACAGCTTCGGCAGGAGAAGACATGACGACGAGGAAGAAGATTTATTTATTTATTCATAAAGGATTTTACCAGGAAGGATACATTGAGATTTTTCTCGTTTTCAAGTATGTCCTGGGTTCAAGAACATTGAAGTGTTACAGTTACAGAAATACAAAGTAATACAATGCAAGATATTAAAAAAAACCAACACAAATATACAGATTAACAGAAAATGAATATGTAGGAAATATAGTCACTAGGTTACATGTTTACAGGTGCATTCTGTATTGAGGTATGTTAGTAAGGAGCTCTTGAGTGACTTAAGACTGGGGGAAGATTTGATGGTGTCTGGGAGGTTATTCCATAATTGTGGTGCTCTGTAGGAAAATGAGGACCGAGCCGCTGTCTTTTTGTATTGTGGTATTGCAAGTAAGGTGCTGGTCCTGGATTGGAGGTTATAGGATGAGGGAGCTGCTTGGGGAAGCAGTCTATTCAGGTAGGGTGGCAGCTTCCCAGAAATGCTCTTAGACACCAGGCTGGAGAGATGAAGGGTGCGTTTAGACTCCAGCGATGGACAGTTTAGCTCTTTTAACATGTCACAATGGTGGGTCATGTAGTTACATTGTAATGCAAAGCGGCAGAAGGAGTTATACAATGTAGTAAGTTTCTGAAGGTGTGTTTGCGGGGCCGCTGCATACACTACATCTCCGTAATCAATAGCCGGCATAAGCATTTGTTGTACAATCTGCTTTCTTACCGCGGGGCTCAGGCAGGATTTGTTTCTGTACAGGGCACCTAGTTTGGGGTAAAGTTTAGATGAGAGTTTTTCGATGTGGGGGCCAAAGGATAGATTAGGGTCCAGCCACATACCTAGATATTTCAGAGAAGTGACTGTGGTCAGCGTGCCATTTGATTTTGTCCCAACACATAGATGGGGATTTTGCAATTTGTGTAGTTTAGGTGCTGTTCCAAAGAGCATCGTTATAGTTTTGTCAGTATTTAAAAAAAGTTTGTTGTGTTTGATTCACTTTTCTACCTCTGTGAATTGTTCTTGCAGCACGGCCTCCAGCTGCGGGAGATTTGGTTTGCTGGTATAGATTACAGTGTCGTCTGCGTACATATGTACAGTTGAGGCTTTGCAGACATTGGGCAGATCATTTATCAATATTGTGAATAGCAAGGGGCCTAGTATTGAGCCTTGGGGTACACCGCAAGTGACAGGGAGGGGGGAGGGAGGAGCTGCCAGAAATTGACACATATTGTGATCGGTCTGATACATATGATTGAAACCAGGTTAACGTGCGATCACCAATGCCAGAGTTTTTAAGTTTTTCTAACAAGATGCCATGGTCTACGGTGTCAAAGGCCTTGGCAAAATCAAGGAAGATGGCTCCAGTTAGGTTTCCTTGTTCCATCCCAGCTTGGATATCATTGCAGACTTTTAAAAGGGCGGTTGTAGTTGAGTGATGTGGACGAAAGCCTGATTGATCTGGGGTTAAGTAGTTCCAATATTGATAATAATCACGTAATTGTGTGTAGACACATTTTTCCAAGATTTTTGACACTACAGGGAGCAACGATATCGGACGGTAGTTGGATACCAAAGTACTGTCACCACTTTTATGGATAGGTACAAGATGATGATGACTAAAGAGGAGGAAGAAGAGGATCCCTTACTTATCCATTTTACTGTACTGTATTTTAAGCCGCCTCTTTACCCCCCCACCCCATCCCCCACTCTTGTCCCAACCCACACCCCTCTTCTTCCCATCCTTCTCTAATGGTAAGCTGAATCCATTTTTTTAATTCTCCAATTTCCAGTAACTATGCAGTGGGTAAGGATCAGGAAAGGCTGTGCTTCTATTAACAAAGGACTGAATCCAGTGGGATATACTTCATTTTATATTCCAGCCATTCTAAGGAACGGCAGCTAGGTTGTTACTTAGTTCCTGTTTTTGGGTTTTCTTCTCCTGGTTTTCATTACAGTTATCAGCCTGAAAAGCCATTTATTAACCTCTTTTGGCAACTGATATATTTTCTACTGTCAACATCCCGAAAAAACTGAAATAAATTATGCCAACATTTTAATGGAAATCCATATCCCAGTAAACCCTTAATTAAATATGGCAAACCAAAAAATCACCAATTTCAACCATAAATTCAGTAACTATTGAGCCTTATGTTGGATATTCTTGCAAAGCAGAAAGTCAGTGAGCAACATTCATAAGTAGTAAACAAATTTATTTATTTATAAAGTATTTTACCAGGAAGGATACATAGAGATTTCTCTTGTTTTCAAGTATTCCCTGAGCTGCTGTTGGGATTTAGGACAAAATAGTAAGCTAGCTAATTTGCAGAATGTTTCCAGCTACGGCTCTTTTGGAGTAAAGTTTTAAACACAATAGAATGTATGCACAAGTCCACAATCAAATTAATAAATCCGATAGTATGTTAATTTTAACAATAAGGTGACTAGTAAACAATGCCTTGGTTTAAATATGATAGCTAAATCTATTTCTAAGTAATGCAATCCAAAGTGAGGTCTGTTACGTACTTGAGCTTGTTGGGTAAGGGTTAGTAGCAAATTGCTACAATCACAACATTGTGAGATCACAAAAGTCATCATGACATCATAAAAAACTAAAGGCTGCTGGTACATTTTGGGCAATATCACATTAACATGGAACTAGAGAAGCCATCCTCCTACAGTATCAACCAGCTTGTCATAAACAAAAATGTTTTTGGGAAGATTATTGTTAAAGTATATACTTACATTTACAGTAAAATGATATACTTCAAGAAATTGACTCCTTTCTAAGAGTGAAAAAAGGAAATATTTTGCCAGTGTTGCCTTCATACTCACCACTTTTAAACCATTTTATCGTAACCACGTTTAAAATACAGATTTTTTTCATATAAATAACTTAGGCCAGGGTCAGGCGAGCGCACTATGTGCGTCCATACTGTAGTCTGTTGCAGCTTTGTGACGCTGCAATGGGGCCAGTCACAAGCTGTAGCGTGCGCACGAAATGCGCATGTTACATGTGTCCGTGAACAAAGCCTCCCTATCAAAACGCTAGACGCAGGTTTATGGGGCTGCAAAGCGTGATCCTCCATAGGAGGATCGAGCCTTGCAGCTCTGAGCACACTGACTGCGTTCAGCGAGGTGGCTGGACGGGCGTTGAGTGGTAGGAACGTCCACTCTCATGGAAGTTCTTTCTGCTCTCCAAAGACGCTCATCTGACCCCAGATGTAGAGTCACAAAACCAATTGCCAATGAAAAGGGATAAGCATGAAAAATATTGTCCGTCTTAAAAAAAAAAATCCTTGAGTATCAAGTCAGTGAAAAGAGTGATAACACTGGGGACCAATTTGGAACATATTTTCTGTTGATTTCGATATTTCAGCTGTTTCAGACTAAATTAGGCGCTGACTTCAAAACTGCGGTTAGTTTTCTTCTATCACGTCAGATTTTTTCTCTACAGCTTAGCTGAATGCGATTACTCCCACCCGGATGTATGGGAGCACGAGTGCTCTTCTATTGGAGAGTGGACCTCCCTCGAGTGGGGAGGGGTGGGGAGCGACCTTGGCGACCAGATGTTACTTGTCTCTGCATTTCAGTTACATGTGAGACAGTGTGGTGAGAGGGTGTGTATAACTGTATTTAGTGAATCATATTCCAAAAGTCTGTATACAGAGAGTAAGCAGGATTTATTTTTTTATTTGCACACGTATTTCCTTTCCTTCAGATCATCTCTGCCTCAGCTATTTCTCGTCGTGGGTGCCAAAACAGCTCTGATTCCTTTTGTTACATCTGTGGCAGTTTCTCCGTTCCCAGTCAAAGGGTGAACATCAGCACATTTGTCAGGCAAGCCTATGTTCCATATTTCAAATTAAAACTTGGTGATCAAGATAAGTCTTGGGCCCCTCAGCAGTAAGTCGAGAGTTTACGGATGTGGACGAAGGGAACATGTGATAAGTTGCCATTTGATAAACCTATGGTTTGGCGAGAGCCCACAGATGATTCCATTGACTGTTACTTCTGTACGATTCCACCAACATTTGAAGGTCATAGAGGAACGGTATCAGGGTAGATGGGATGACCATATGATGGCTGACTATTGTTGGAGTATAAAGCGAGATTACAAATAGATAAAAATAACACAACACAGCGCTTATTGGACCTAGGTCCGTAAGAAAGTGGGATAGACACACTATATGTCCATAAATACAATGATCTTCATTTTCAAGCGATAAGCTTTTTTATAATGCAGGTTTTAGAACGTGCACTGTAGAAGGAAGCAGAAAAGAGGACCGGAATTGCGCAGTACAACAGCATCAAATGGAATTAGGTCTCATTCGTATTCAACTCACATTTGGAGGAGCCCACAACCGGCTCTCAGGAATATAGCGAGCAGGGACTTTATATCAGGTGCCCATATACCCCTCAGTCTGTTTCTCCGGTGTTGCAGTATAAATCGATAAGACCAGAAAAAACACCTCTTGGTGCAATAAATCACAAATAATTTAGCAACTTTTAAAGAAGAAGCAAAGTTCCAACTCAGACGCTGAGCCTCTATTGGCTCCGTCACAATTTGCATAGGGAATCATATAGGAGTTCCCCAAACCTTCTTTTTCAGATTCAGAAAGGCAGACGGCAATCAAATTAAAATAAAAACATTTAATAGTTTAAAACAAACAGTTTATATCTACCAGGACGTGTTTCGCCATTAATGGCTTCCTCAGCTGGAGATTACATTCCTGTTCTTGCTGCTGCCTTTTATACAATGAATATCAAGTGAATTAACACACAATTAAGCCTTTAAAACAGAATTAAACATAATTTTCTTCAGATGCGAGAATGTAGCGCCCGCTATGCATATGTGCGGACACCGATATATACGATGTGATTAGTAATGAGTAAATGCCACCCTTTGTTATTGCAACCAATCATTCCAAGCTGAAACAAGCGGAGGTGGTTGATAGTGTTATATTGAATGAGGTGACGATTCAGGTCCGCGTCCTAGGGTGGAACGCAGAGCGACTGCGCAAAATGGCGGGCGCTACATTCTCGCATCTGATGAAAATTATGTTTAATTCTGTTTTAAAGGCTTAATTGTGTGTTAATTCACTTGATATTCATTGTATAAAAGGCAGCAGCAAGAACAGGAATGTAATCTCCTCATTTGCAGGATGCAAATAATATAGTCTTTCAATGATAAAGTCTGTAGTTCAGAGATTAAACTCTTCTGAGACATGACTCTCTCTGAAATGCATTGTGCATGTGTGTGCCAATCAGTGCTCTATCACCAGCGCATGTCACAAACACTGTTTGGATGGTTCCTCAGGGTGTCTCAAAACGCATCTTCAGCGAAACAGAAGGCATAGGCTGAAAAAGATTGTGCTATAGAATTTCCTTATAAATTTTTATAATTTATGAATGCGTTCGAGGGCTACGAATAGACCCGATTTTTGGGTTCTAGCCCTTATTGCCCGTTTTGTTTTGTGTCACACCCTTGGGAGTGTTCGCATCGCTGACCCAGTTGCCCTACCTGCAGTGTAACATGTCAATGCTGATATTGTCCTGCCCTCCTGTTTTCTTTCTTTTTGCCTGAATTTTTCCTAATTTTATGTGTATCTCTTTCACTTATGTGACTTATATTATTGGCTGTCATGCAACTCTGATTTGGATTACAAACGTATCCTTTGTTTTCTTTGGCGAAACTATGTTATATGTGTACTGTTTCCTCTGATTTCATTGAATAAAAAAATATATATACATTTCCTGAGGAAAATGTTACTGAGCTTTAATTTTTTTTATAACTGATCAAGAACGATAGTAAACCCTCAGGGGATTATTAGCACTAAAGACATTTACTTTATGTGTGAAAACCAGACTATGATCTGTATATCATTATGTACCCTCAACTATATTCCATCTTGAGGTCAAGTCCTCGCGCTTGTAGTGGAAGATTCTTTAGTCCTCAAAATATCCTAAAAAAGGCAATAAGAAACATACATTGCGCAGTATGTACGGTCTTTCTGGATATTTAAATTGAGTGGTAGCAATAAACTTGCTCATTCCAAGAGCCTTAGTAAAGTTGGCTCTGGGCTGTAAATACAATCATATATTGGGTTGATGAACCTCACCACCTCCAGGCCTTCACTTCCAGCAGGATTAAGCAGGATCCATCCAAACTGCAAACCTGGCTCCTACAATATCACCGCAATCGTGACACCAGAGTAGAGGAAAAATCTACCCAGATTAAAAGGATAAAAAAGCCAGTAGGCTGATTTTATTAGCACAACGCGTTTTGACAAACCGTCTTCATCAAGGTGCATCTTGGTTTGTCCAACTCCATTGTGGTGGTGTATAGAGCCAAAGATGTTAGAATTGTGTCGATGTCCCAATATTTCTGGACCTGACTGTATATCTATGTAGAATCAAAACCATCATCCAGCCTCAAAAAGAATGATTGTCATGAGATTCTGGCACACCATTAACTTACGCTAGAACCATCATCAACCATCCAACGTTATTCTGACAGTTCTAGCAATTCATTCATCAATAAAGGGGAAGCCAACATATCTGTCAATGTGTCTTTTGAGTTACTGAAGGAAAGCAAATGAAAATCCAACTTGTTGAGTAAAATAATGACAAAAGAAACTGTAGTTTTAATATAAATATAAAAATCCAGTTATTCAATCTTGTATTAGTGTCTCCTTCAAAATCTATTTAATTTTTTCAGTTGAATTATTTTTCCTGTTGCCATCTCCTCATGCCAGAACTTGGAAAACAAATCTATTATAAAAATGCAATATAATCTACCCTCCATCCCATTGGCTGAGGGGTTGAAACATTAGAGGCTACTCAGGAAACAGAACCACGAGCTATGCAGAGTAAGTAAAGGACTGAATAATGGATCCAGCAGAGAATCCGCAGATATATGAAACATTTATATATTGACTTGGTTTGTGGTTTATATATAAACTCAGTAGCACAAAGACACAGTAAAAATCTGTAGAGATATGGCACAACCCCAAGAACAATACATATTAAATGTATCAATGCAATAATTTACATACAATCAATGTATGCATGTCAGTAGTCATGATTTACTTTGTCAAAATACGTGATATAATTTCCCTGAAGAAAGCAGTTGACGTTGAAATGTTGGGGCCAGTTTAGATATCTACAGATTTATATCTCTTATCTTGACAAGGTCATTGTAGCTGTGTGATATTGCAACTGTTGCATTTTTCCAAATGTGAGCTTTAGGGCATGCCACCCCTTAGGCTATTTGGGCTTCCATATGGGTAAATCTTACTGACTCTGATTCTGAACACATATTGATCCGATTGATGATTAGGCTTAGGATCCCTGCACCATCGCATCAAGTAATGAACATGTCATTTATAGTAAATATCTGATGCCCAGGACATACTTGAAAACGAGAGAAATCTCAATGTTTCCTTCCTGGTAAAATACTTTGCAAATAAATTAATATCTCACCTTTGTAAAATGTTACATACCTGGTTCCAGCACTGGGAGCTGCCATCGTCCTCCTTTGACACTGATGCACTGACAGTCAGTTGTATGTCAGGAGTGAGAGTCCTAATCTGTAGTCTATTCTATCCTGCTACTCTCTGTTATCACCACTCCATCAATATGCAACCAGAAATGTATTAAAGTAAATATTTCACAGTTAATTACATTAACCATTCTTGTCCATTGTGTTAATAAAACTGCAAATGCATATATAGTATTAAATTGGTTATCAAAATGTCAAGTTGTTTTGACACAACTGGTTCACTTTAGCCCCTTTACTTCCAAGGGATTTTCCAAAAATAAACAATCAGGAACCAGTGGTTTTTGGAAAATCATTTTTAATTAATTATATAGTAAGAAATATTTGGGAATATTCCCTTTGTATTTCCTGCTGTAATAACCTATTTGGCAGGCAGATGTCACTATCTACTGGCCAAACATAGTTACAAAACGTCCAAGCTCCATGCAGAATCACTTGGGGAGATGTCACCAAGATGTCGTTCCCCGCACTTCGGGGATTCAAATTTCCCTACTCTGCGGTGAATTCACCATTCACCATAGGCTCCCCGAAGTGCAGCTAATCGGCCACTGCAAACCCAGGGCAAACCCCTCGCCCGCCACCGCCAACCTGCCAGACAGCCACCGCAAACATGCCGGACAGCCGCCAAACGCAGCCGACCAGTCACCGGAAAAAAACTGACAAGCTGCCGGACGGGTAAAACAAACAAAAAACAACAATACGATTGAAAGCTTCAAAATTTAAATGCTGTTTGCAATAAAACGACTTAACAAAAATGTCTGGAATTAACATATAAGATCCTATGAATGATAATAAAAAGGTCTGTTACAGAAAAAAGAAAAAATGTTATTGCAAAAAACGGAAGAAAAAAAATCCTGAAAAATGCCTAAAAGATCCTAAGAAATCAAGACACTTTTTTAACACAGTTTAAAAGAATAAACTCTTTATTAGATAGTGTAAAAATGGGAATATTTTTAACATTGTAACCTATGGGATTCGCCTGAATAAACCTGCCGAATGAAAACACCGAATGGCAGGGCATTTCTCTGACATTTCTATGCTGTTCGGTGAATAGATTAACCATTGCTTCTCTATGGGGAATTTCACTGCCATCGAACAGGCACTGTACTTGCTTGCAATTCACCAAAATTTGGTGAACTGCCTGCTCTGTGAATAGCCGAATGGCCAGGAAATGGCTCCGTACTTGGAAATTCAATGTTCCGTGCCTTTTCGGGGCCAGATCAGCTCTCTCTGAATAACCCTCATAGTTACAGATTGTGTTAAAACTATTTCGGGTGTGTCTTCTGCTGATGTTGTAAACATGATCATGGTAGTGAAGGGGTTAAAATCAGACTCACCCCACCTAAAAACCATACATGTTTAAATTTACTACTGGACAATACAGAATATAATGACTGTTGTAAGCTGTATTTATTTGTAAGCCTTAACTAGTAATATATTTTTACAGCATTCAAATGATAAGAATTGTTACTGGATCTTTCTTATCTTTTTATATGATAGTTATGAATAGACACATTTGCAGAAAGCTCTCTTGGCACTCTCCATCACTAGATATATGTATTTTTATTAAATTTGTTATCTTTCTTAGTTTAGGGAATTTATATTTTATTATTTGGGGGAAAAGAAATCCTGATGAAGATGCAAACCTTATTTTAGTGCGCCGCTTTGAAGGTGAAAATATACAACAAGATTTCAGTTGGATAAAAATGTTATTATATTTTTTCTTCAAGGTTGTTCTGTTCTTGTCTCTCCTGGGGACATGTATCATTCAAAAGAGAACATTCAATGTGTGGGAGGGGTTGCTCAAGAAGAACAATTTATCTCTGCTGCAGTTCTACTCCCATGGGAAATAAGGGTGAAAATTAGGATTTTTAACATCAGTGCATAATTTAGACGTGCCATAGGAAGAAGTTGCACAATATCTTACAAATTTACAGCTAGTTAAATTAAAAAAATGTGATACTTCAAATACGTACATGGTGAAAATTGAAAAACTATGTTACAATAAACATTATAAACATCACACATAAAAGAATACACCCAGTTTAATAAGAGGAACACCAATTTAGGGGCACATTACATTCTTGACGTTAACGTTACGCTCACTTGCGTGAGCAATAACGTTAGCTGCGGTGTCTACCGCATATTATGATCCAAACGCAAACGGGTTAAGTAACCCATTTGCATTAGTACGTTGCGCTTTTCAGTGCGAGGTTACTGTACTTTGCGCTCCCTATACTTAACATGGGGAGCGCAAAGTGTTAATCAGCGTTAGGATTACAAAGTCCTAACGCTGATTACCGTCTGGCTCTGGTTAGCAGAAAGTTAACCAGAGCCAGGACTTGGTGTTAACGGATTCCACTTAAAAAAACAGCCTAAATAGCCTAACAAAAAAACAAGTCAGATACTCACCTCTTGTCCCGCGGTGAGGACTGCGGCTCTGACCGCCTCCTCCGTCCGGCGGGAGCAGGGAAAAACTGGGGGAAAAAGTCCCCTCAGTCTCTCCCTGCGTATCACTACGCCAACCGGACGGATCTCGCGAGGCGAGATCCGGCTGGTCATGTGACAGTGACCAGCAGAGGGAAACTCAATGGGGTCCTATGGACTCCATCGAGTGGATGCTCAGCGCTGCCGCGAGCATCCCATCCCGTAGTGTGCGGTAACAATGCAGGCAGCATTTTTTGTACCTGCATTGTAATCTAGCATTAAAACACGGGGCGCAAGGGGGAAAACTGCAGGCGCAGGATCGTAATGTAGCCCTAAAGGGTATAAAGGCACACATGCCTATTTTGAGTATCATGCCATGTAAAAATCCTGTAATCCTGATAAATTCCAGTAACCTGGCAGGATCCAGTAGAACCTAGTGTCTACCAATGTCATTTTTTATGGGTGTTTATGTGGCATGATAATTACATGTTTTAAATGGGGTTGGGGGTACAGTAAACGTATTATCTGTAATGCGTGTTTTTTTTAAGGTAATGAGGTAGTTTAATGAGGTTTTCATTTGCATTTTTTGGAAATTCTATCACAGCAATAGACTGCTTAGAAATTCAGTGTCAACGGAAACACAATCTAAAAATGATTTCTGGTTTTAACAATGAAGACCACACTTTCATAAACAACCTACAAATTATCACAAAGAAAGAATTATCACAAGAAAATGAGAACAAAAAAAATCTAATGCCGGCAAAACCCAAAGTGTCAATTATATAACACCCTCCAAAATGATTCTGAAATTAATATAAAATGTCATAGCACCTAAAACAAGAATGTCCCTTGACTATTAATTTATCAATTTGCCTAATGTCTTTGACTATATGGATTGTAAACTCATTACATCTGGTCTCTGTTTACTAAGGGCCCTATTCCAACCCAGTTGTTACATATAATGGCCCTAGTCATTACGTTACTAGCTCAAGCCGCTACTCTGACCAAGCTGCAAGCTTTCTAATAGTTTTATTAGTTGAATGACCTTAATTATAATAGGCCCAAATACACTTTATCCAATTTTGCTTCCTGTAACTATATTTAAATGTTAATTCATGATGTTTAATGCACAGACCCAAAGTAGAAAAGTGATTGAAGCGTAATGACCCTTTTAACTCAAAGGCCTTGATAACACTAATGATAACGGCTGGATGGAGTAGAGATAACATCCCTGCTCTATAACTATGGAGACACAGATTCGAATCCCAGTCAGAGTACCTCTCCAGTAAGTGTCCTTAGGAAAGACACATAATGGTACATACGTGCCTGCCCAGCACATACTTGAAAATGAGAGAAATCTCAGTGTATCCTTCCTGGTAAAATACTTTCTAAGAAAAAAAAAAGCCAAACCTAAATATTGCCCAAGCAAGAACTCAACTTCAATGCAAATGCATGGAGTGTCATTTCCCACTATTTTACCTGGTAATATCATTCTTGTACTACTTGGGGCTGACTGAGCCAGTACTCAGAGCCATGTGGATTGGAACATACGGTCTTAGCTTCTCGGTAAGGAATCTCATTGTTTCAGATAGATTTCCAAGAGGAAATATTGAAGCATCATGGTTAACATAAATTGGTAATATCCAAAAAGGCAACACAAGAACTAGACTGTAGAAGTGAAAGCTGACAACAGGCATAACATTGGAGGATTAGGAGATAAGTAGCTCTGGAGGAACAGCACAGGAACCAGCCTGGCAGCAAGAACATGGGTGGCATATTTGGAGGTAAGCAGTATCCACAGGAAACAGGCGGATAAAATGAAGATTCTCTGGAACACAGTGATGTGTACTTCAAGAACAAAGAGATATGTGGCCACTTTGGAACACTATGATAAGAGAGCCCTGTGGAAGACAGAGATGAAAGGGCCCCCTAGAACACAGCTAAAGAGTTAGGTACTCTAATTTGCACAGCAATAAGATGAAACACTCTCAGGTGGACAGCAAGTAGATGAGGCCCATTCAGGTGGACAGTAGGGAGATGAGGCAATTATAAGTGGACAGCAAGGAGATCAGGCACTCTCAGATGCACAAAAAGAAGATGAGGACACTCAAGTGAACAACAAAAAGTTGAGCCACTATCGGGTACTCAGCAAAGAGTTGAGCAACCCTTAGGTACTCTGCATGGGGTTGAGGCACTCATACGCACATAACAAGGGATCAGAACTCCTTTAGGTCAGGTTAACTTTTAGCTTTCAGATCTAAGAAGCAAACTGTTCTTTAATTGCAGAAGCCCTAAGCAAGCCATGGGAGATGTATTCCACAGCAAACCTAGTTGATCAATTAATAGAATTAAAGTAGCAGCTGATTCCTTTAGGTGCCGCCAGACCAAATATTTAACCCAGATAACGCACTCGGTACTTTCGAATCCACCATAAATATCCTAAAGTGACTAACCAAATCTGTCTAAGGGAATTTTCCATATCCTGAAAAAATACCCATAGATATTCATATGCTACTCTCATGTCCCTTTGCTTCTGTGAGCCTGGCAATACTGGTCCTGCATTTTACATGTTGTGATTAAAAACTGGTGAAACACTGCCCTGATACCACGGACAAGGCTCCATTGCTTACCTACCTTTCCTATCCCCAGATTCTGCCACATCTCTCCAACAAGCCTTTGAGCAGCTGCCTCATCCATCTGCAGCAGCCTCAGGAATCTCTTTTTGGATATGAAGAAGGAAAGCTATTCCTTAGATTGTATGTCATGGTATACATTATTTTTAAGAGGATTACAGTATTTCTTGTAAAAAGTAGGGATGAACCGAACACCCCCGTGTTCGCTTCGCATTCGAACAATTCAAAAGTTCGAGCTCGAACTCCAACTCGAACCGAACTCAATGCAAGTCAATGGGACTCAAAAGTTTGATTTTTAGAGTGCCCTCCAAGAGGGCATATATGCAAGATATTTGCCATAAAAGGTGTATGGGGGTCTGGGTAGTGCCCTGGGGGACAGGAAACAAGGACAAAAAGTTTAAAAAAGACGTTTTTAAAGGAACAGTGAGTTTTCCATAGAATAAGGGTTAAAAATAAAAACGAAAAATTCCTTCAAATATCGTGCCTAGGAGGTCCCCATAACCTGCCCGTGAAGTGGTGGATTTGTAGGATGTATAGAAACATCGCCATCAGAGACCCACAACCGACACCTAGCCATCCTTAAGGGGTTAAAATGCACAGGGACTGGCTACTATCCTGTTAGATGAGGGAATGTATTATATGTATAAAGCGAGGTATATATGACAAAGGATAGTCAGAGACTCTAGGGACTCCACTTGTACGCTTTATGATAGACATTTCTAACACAATAATAATTGTATGCTCACATAGGCCCTTCGGGAGAGGTACATGACATACAAATACTGGAATATTACGTTTAAATCTAAGGAGTGTGATAAAGATTTTATTAAGCCCTTGATAACAAATGACGTAACATCTACATCATTAATGATTGGCTTTAAAGAGCCCTGGTCCTTAAGGGGTTAAACAGCATATCAGAGGATCACATAGTAGAAATGAACACTTCTTAGAATTCAAGCACAGTGTTTGTTCATACATGTGCAGGAGCCCCCACCCAGTCTGCAGGCAACGTATCAAATTCTAATTGCTCATTAGAAGCACATGTTATTTCCAAACACTAATTAAACACCTGTTGTTTACGCCGTTTGAGAGCACAGGTCATTTAGAGGTGATTATCTTTGCACCTAGACATTAGGTAGTTTTTTAATTCAATATCTAATAAACCGTTGCTTATAATATTATGCAGTAAAGAGTCTCTTTATTTCTAGATTTTTTAGTATTTTTTAAGCATTTTTTATACTTTTTTCAAAACTTTTTTTCGAACTTGAACCGAACACGCCAAAAAGGTCGAAGTTCACGAACTTTCGAACTGCCAATGTTCGAGTCGAACTCAGAACTGATCGAACCGAACAGCTCATCCCTAGTAAAAAGTAGCCATATTTATTACAGCATTCTGATTAACAATAACTGCAGTGGTGTTATTTAAGTAGGGTGTTAATTCCAGAAAATACAGATTTTTCCACGTGCAGAGATTAAGAGCCACCTACTGCTAAAAAAGAAAGAGCTCAAATTTGCTAAAGAGGAACGTAAGCAAAATAATAGACATTTTCAGAAAAAGAAAACAACACTTTGATCATCATTGAGAAGTGGCACTTCAGTAATAAAGAATAATTGTGATAATAAGTGTCAATTAGTTTATCTAGGAAATAGAGTTTGAAACATTAGCTTGTATTATTCTAGCTAGAAATTCCATATGGTATGTGCCCAGTTGTGTTGTATTGTGTAAAATAATATTGACATTGGGGTAACATATGATCATGAGATTTATAACAAACAAAATGAAAATTGAATTGAATACAGCAGGGACACGCACAATTCTTGCAATTGTTGGCATTTTTTCCATGCATATATAGACAATAAATAAGGAAATATTTGCCATAGCTAACATTCAATTTACCTGCGACATACAATAAAATAAAAGGTGCAGAGACAGAAAAAAGGAAGAGAGAAGATGGAGTGAGAAATACAGAAAGAGGAAATGAATGGAAGACACACATTAGTGGTGAAAGTGAGAAAGATACATATGTGGGCAAGAGATTGTGAGATAACCATGATACACAAAAGAAGCCACACTTCTAGGTAGACAATTCAATATTTTAATATTGAATTGTATACTTGGAAATGTAACTTTGAGGGACTGGAGTTAGTCCTTTGACACATTGAGAGAAGTGATCACTTCAGAGTGGATATAATTTCCTTTATTATAAATTGTGGCTGTTTTCATATCTAAATTATATCTTTTTTGGTAGAGGGGTGGACATAGGGATATCAGCAGCAGACACAGGTAATGGATGCGAAGCGAGATATAAGGTGTTTATGGGCATGAGGCGATAAAATATCGTTAATGGTATGGAAGAGGAATATGGGGCAGGGGACAGTACATAGTAATTTAAAAAAGGTACAGGGACACAAGTAAGGTAGCAGCTATGAGACGTTTGATATCAGGTATAGGACATAAGTGCAGCTCTCGTCTCCGATTGGCTGCCTTTCTACAGCCCACTTAGAAAAAAACAATGAGGATCAGTCATTTATGTATTTTTTTCATCGCTGTTATGTATATAAATTATTTTACCACATTACATTTATTAAGTACAATACAGTATGATTTAATGCTAATTCTGATCTGCTACACCTTATTTTGGATACGGTTTGAAAAACAATTACTTCCATTGTTCACTTGTCACAGGATATTTTCATTATGTCATATTTCAGATGTCAGATCTCTCGCTTTCAGCATTTCAGGCTTAGAAACTAGACATTTGTAATGATGGTGGGTGAATAGTGTAACAGATCATTATTAGACTCATCTGCAGAGAGCAAATTGTCAGGACCCTGCAGACACAGGATTTTCAGGTGCCTCCTTATGCCAAAGAAGGAAAAACACATTGCAATAAAACCTGTACATTCAACAAATTAGCAATAAATATAGGATGTCTAAGAAGAAACTATAGCAACAAAGACCTTGACAAAATCTAACATTTATTCATGACCATTTGACTTAATTTTTGCACTAAAGCGTGTTGTAGAATCATTTAGACCAGGGGGCAATTGTGTCCCTCCAGATGTTTTGGAACTAGAACTCATATGATGCTCTGCCACTCATCAGTTTAGAAGAGATTCGGGGGAAATGTAGGTCCAAAACATCTGGAGGACCAAGTTTCCTGACCCCTGATTTAGCTAGTAGTTGCAGTTTGTAATGCCCGGCTCCGTGGCCCGCTCCCCGCCCAGACCACCATGCTGGGACACATGCCATACTCACCTGAGCTCCCTCGTGGTGCGCTGCTCGGCTCGCAAGATGGAGGAGAACGCTCACGGTACGCCCCACGCCGCCGACGGGATCTGAATGCCGGGAGACGAAGCGTGCGATCGCATTCCTTCCTAAGAAACTAAACACTTGGTACTCTGTTGGTCGATTACGGGTACTGCATGACACCTGTTCTGGGGATCCTCGTATTCCTCCCTTTGACTTATCAAGAACTCAGGTATCACAACTCCACCTACGACTCCCAGGTGAACGGTGTTCTGATGATCCTCTGGACCCTATTTAAACCTGCCGCCTTTCTCAGTTCCTTAACCAGGCTATACTGTGACCTCACCGCTCCAGTGTTCCCTCGTGTTCCTGTTCCAGTGTATTCCATTCTCTGATCTCCCGCCCATCGACCCGGATTGCCTCATGACCACAGTACCTTCTCCTGCCCATCGACCCGGATTGTCTTAACGACCACGCTACCTTCTCCTGCCCATCGACCCGGATTGCGTTAATGACCATGCTAGCTTCTCCTGCCCATCAACCCGGATTGCCTTCAACAACCACGCTACCTTCTTCTGACATCCTTTAGGTGCCGCTTATCGTTCTGGACTTTGTGTTTCATTGCTACCCAAGAAGACCAACTTAAGTTGCGGTCTATTGTTCTGGACTTTGTGTTTCATTGTTACCCTAGAAGACAGCCTAAGTTATAGTCTATTGTTCTGGACTTTGTATTTCGTTTCTATTACACTAAACCTTGGCTATTGCTACATTATCTCTTGATCTCTTTTCTTCGACGGCTTGCCATTGGGTTTCATACACACAACGCTAAACAGGGGCCCCAGTCCCTGCATCACAGAATAACCTGGTTCATCATGGAACCCGCAAGCCCAAACCAAATCCTTGCTGTACTTACTGAGCGGATGGCAGCACTAACCAAGGTGGTACAGAATCTACAGACCAGCCAAGAGACCTTGCTCCACAGAGAAAGAAGCTGTGCTGAGAGTACCGCGCTGCCTCCATCACTGTCCAGCTCCACTACACAGCAGGTAGACCCACTCGCTCCTGAACCCAGAGCCACTATGCCTGAACGATTCACCGGTGATCGCACAAAATATCGTACCTTTGTCCCTGCCTGCAAGTTTATGTTTTTCCTTTGTCCACGTATATACGGATTGGACTCGGTGAAAGTCTGCTCGGCCATCTCCTTACTGTCCGGAGCACCACAGGAGTGGGTCTTTCAGCTCCTACGTGAAGGAAGCCCCTTACTGACTTCCTGGGGTTCCTTTGTCCGGACCATGAACCCTCTCTACGACGACCCTCTACGGCCATCCGCTGCGTTATCCACCATTCGATACTTGAGACAAGGAAAATGACCAGTAGAAGACTACATCTCTGAGTTCCGAGTGGTGGCAGCCGACACAGGCCTGAATGATGTGGGCCTTAGAGATCACTTCCGTCATGGTCTTTCTGAACAATTGAAGGATGAATTGGCTCGTACAGGGGTGCCCACTAGGGTTGAGCCGAACACCCCCGAGTTCGATTCGCACTCAAACTTTTAAAATGTTCGGATTCGAACTCCAACTCAAACTCAATGCAAGTCAATGGGACTGAAAATTCGATTTTTAGAGTGCCCTCCAAGAGGGCATATACAGTATGCTAGATATTTGCCATAAAAGGTGTATGGGGGTTCGGGTAGTGCCCTGGGGGACAGGAAACAAGAACAAAAAGTTTAAAAAAAAGTTTTTAATGGGACAGTGAGTTTTCCATGAAATAAGGGTTAAAAATAAAAATGAAAAATTCCTTCAAATATCGTGCCTAGGAGGTCCCCATAACCTGCCCGTGAAGTGGCGGATTTCTCGGATGTACAGAAATATGTAAAAACCAAAAAATGACATTTCAAATTACGGTTAATCTATCCATAAACAACTGCTTAGGGCGGCAGTCTGTATGAAAAGAGGAGACATTTTCGGACACGCAGAAAAAGTTTAGTGATTTTTTGGCTAAATTATGGTGAAACTTATGCAGGCTTTAGATGAAAGTAACAATAGGTGCTTTAAAATTAGGCCTTTAGTGTCGGCAACAGTGCCGTCACACAGTAGCCCCTCTGAGGATATGAATCTGATACAGGCATCAGTGGCAGTGCACCCAAGTATTGTGCCTTTGGTGCCAGGCCAACAGGTGCCATCATACAGTAACCCCTCTGTAGTATTGTGGAAGAGTGCAGGGGTGGACCTTGCGGTCCTATATTAAAAAGATATGAATCTGGTAATGGGCGTCCGTGCACCCAGATATTGTGCTTTTGGTGCCAGACTGCCAGGCCAGCAAGTACTATCATACAGTAACCCCTCTGTAGTATTGTGGAAGAGTGCAGGGGTGGACCTTGCGGTCCTATATTAAAAATATATGAATCTGGTAAAGGCGTCAGTGCAGCCAAATATTGTGCCTTTCATGGCAGCAAGTGCCTTCACACCGTAACCCTTTTGTGGTATTGTGGAAGAGTGCACGGTTTTCTTTTAATCTATTCATAAACAACTACTTGGGGCGGCAGTCTGTATTAAAAGAGGAGACCTTTTAGGACATGCAGAACAAGTTTAGGGAATTTTTGGGCTAAATTATGGTGAAACTTATGCAGGCTTTGGATGAAAGTAACAATAGGTGCTTTAAAATTGGGCCTTTAGTGTCGGCAACAGTGCCATCACACCGTAACCCTTCTGTGGTATTGTGGAAGAGTGCAGGGTTGGACCCTGCGGTCCAATATTAAAATGATATAAATCTGGTAATATAGGCATCAGTGGCAGTGCAGCCAAATATTGTGCCTTTGGTGGCAGCAAGTGCCTTCACACCGTAACCCCTTTGTGGTATTGTGGAAAAGTTCAGTGGTGGAGGTTTTGTGAATGCAGAAGACATCACCGATCTATTCCGTCAGCATCAGGGGATTGATAGCTGCTGATCCAGGACTGATTAATTATTATAAATGTCAGCCGGTCTACAGAGTCGTGGACAGACGCACTCTTTTGTCTGTGAAAAAACCTCCAGTGGCACTGAACGTCCTTTCAGAAAGCTCGCTGGATGAAGGGCCACCTAGTAGCTGCAAAGCATATTGGCTAAGTTCTGGCCAGTGATCCAATCTCAACACCCAGTAAGCCAGTGGATCATCTGCTGTAAAGGTATCCAGGTCTGCCCTTGCCCCTAGGTAGTCCTGCACCATATGGTGAAGACGCTGGCAATGGGTGCCTACATTTGACGTCCCTGGGCGTCGTGGACTAAAATTTTTAAAAAATGCATCAGTCAAGTGGCCCTGGCCTTCACCACTATTCCTCTGATCATCCGCAGCCTCAGAAGCACCTGTGTCATCACTTGGTAACCTACCAGTGCCTGGAAAGGTGTTACACAAGTGTCGCTTTAGAGCGTCCTCAAGTTTTTTCATCCTGTGCTCCCTCTGTGCGAGCAGGATGAGCTCTGCAACTTCACCCTTGTATCGTGGATCAAGAAGGGTTGCCAACCAGTAATGATCCCTCTCCTTGATAGCACGAATCCTGGGGTCCTTTAGCAGGCTTTGCAGGATAAGGGAGCCCATGCAGCGTAGGTTGGAGGTGGCATTAGCTTCCGAGTCTTCCTGGTCAATGAGAATGACCCCATTGTGCACTTCCTCCTCAAAGCCGCGTACTAGTCCTTGGGTTTCTGGGCACACAAAACCCTCCCTTGAGGAATCCCCACCTTCAATGCCCCCACTACTTAAATATTCCTCCTCCTCCTCATCCTCCTCCTGTCTGATCTGAGGAGGACCCGCTGGAATGCTGTCTGTGGAAAGACTGGGGACTTGAGAGCAAGGGAAGGCCTCCTCTTCCTCCCGCTGCTCTGCCTCTAGAGCCACATCTATAATTCCCCGCAGAGAGTGCTCCAGCAGGAACATTAAGGAATTGTGTCACTGATGCATGCACTGTCCCTGCTCACCATCCTCGTTGCCTCCTCAAATGGTGACAGTACAGTGCATGCATCCTTGATCATCAGCCACTGCGGGGGGGGAAACAAGTTGACCTGAACCTGTCCTTGTGCCATACACACACAGGTACTTGTTGATGGCCCTCCGCTGCTTGTGCAGATGCTGCAGCATTGCTAATGTCGAGTTCCACCTGGTGGGCATGTCACAGATCAGACGGTTTGTGGGAAGGTGGAATTCTCTTTGAATTTCTACCAGGCGAACGCTTGCTGGGAATGACCGTCTCAAGTGGCTGCAGAATTTTCTGGCCTGGCTGAGAAGCTCTGCCAGCCCTGGGTACTTGTTTAGGAAACGCTGTACCACTAGATTTAGGACGTGTGCTAGGCATGGTACATGCGTCAATTTACCCTTGCGTAGGGCGGAGAGAAGGTTGCTGCCATTACCACAGACGATCATTCCCAGCTGAAGCTGGCGTGGTGTTAACCATCTCTGCACCTGCCCCTGCAGAGCTGACAGAATTTTTGGCCCAGTGTGGCTCCTGTCCCCTAAACAAACCAGCTCAAGCACAGTATGGCATCTTTTTGCTTGAGCCATTGCGTAGACCCTGTCAGGCGTCGGTTTAACTGCCACTTCACCAGAGACACAGGAGGAGGAGGAGGAAGAGGGAGAGGTGGTGGTGGAGCAGACAGACCTCATACAAGCAGCTTTCTGGAGGCGTGGTGGATGAACAAGCTCCAGCACAGAGCCCCGTTTTGGATCCCTCCCAGCTGCAATCAGAGTTACCCAGTGTGCCGTGAAGGAAATGTAACGACCTTGTCCATGCTTGCTGGACCATGTGTCTAAAGTCACATGCACCTTGCTGCTGACTGCCTTTCCCAATGACTCGATAACATTGTCTTCCACGTGCTGGTATAGTGCTGGAATGGCCTTCCGTGAAAAGTAATGGCGTTTTGGAACCTGCCACTGTGGTACAGCACATTCAGCTAATTCACGGAAGGGAGCAGAGTCCACCAGCTGGAAAGGCACCAGGTGCAATGCGAGTAATTTTGCTAAGCTGGCATTTAGACGCTGTGCTTGGGGATGGTTGGGACTATATTTTTTCTTACGCTGCAGCAGCTGGGGCAACGTAATCTGACTGCGTAAATCTTCAGCTGATGGGATGCTGTCACATTGTGAGGAAGGAGCTGGTACATCCATTACTGTAGCATCATCCCTGTCAGTGGAGGTTGTAGCAGGCAATGACATGGCAGGACATACAGTGGGGGTAGAGACAGATGAGGAGGAGGAGGACCTATGCAAAGTTTTGCGCCAACGGGATGTCTGGCAGGAGGTCATATGTCACCTCAAGCACGTGGTACCCAAGCGTCCAGTGTCTTTCCCACGCTTGAGCCTCATCTGACATAGATTACAAATAGCAATGGTGGGGTCTGCTGCACATTTCTTAAAGAACTCCCAGCAGACAGCAGAGTTCCTGCATGTGTGTTTTGAGACAACAGCGCTCTGCACTGGAGCAGCTCTGACATCTGATGCCTTGGACTGACTAGTGCTATGGTTGGTCATAGAGGATGTTGTGCCTCGTGTTTGCTGTGCCTCCTCCTCCTCCTCCTCCTCCCCCTCCTCCTCACTTGATTACTCTGTTCGATCTGGCACCCAGGTGGAGTCAGTGACCTCATCATCATTGTCAACATCACCCCCTATCTCCTCGTCACTGGAGCCAACTTGGCAGTATGCTGCAGCTGCTGGGGCAACATGAGTGCCAGTAATTTGTGTGTCATCACTGGCACCCCCTTCCTCTAGGTTGATTATACTCCCTTCCTCAACCTTGGAGATTGAATCAGAGCACTGTAGTTGCTATGCATCCTCAAGCAGCATGTCACTGTCATTGTAGTCAAAAATTCAGCTGACTCCTCCGTGTGTGATAGCGAGGCTACGGCAGGAGTAGCTGTGGACATGGAGGCTGCATTAAATGCTTTGGCAGCTGAGGTAGACTGTAAAGCACTACAAGCCTGGCTGGCAGAGGACTCGGAGGATGAGGATGGCCTGGTTAGCCAATCCACCAAATCCTTTGTATGTTGCTGCTGCTTAAGAAGACAGCCAGCACCAGTTAGAAAGGACAAGCGTGCCCCTGCAGAGGATGCGCCACGTCCACAACGACCAGAGGCACAGCCTCCCGACACAGGGGCTGCTTGCCCTCTTATCTGTGTCTGGGAACGTCTGCCTGTCCTTTTTGTTCTTTCAGACATTGTGAGTGATATATAGATTAAATATATACAGAACTCTGATTCAAATCTGGTATTACTCAGTGAGACACCCTGATAACTGGCAGCCAGTGACAAGACACAGATTACAATTCCCAGAAACCTCCTATAAATCAGTGAGACCCCTGATGGGTGGCAATGAGAAGACACAAATTACAATTCGCATAAATCTGCTAGAAGTATGTGAGACCCCCTGATAGCTGGCAGTGAGAAGACACAGATTCCAAGTCTCAGAAACCGCCTTTAATTCAGTGTGACCCCCTGATGGGTGGCAGTGAGAAGACACAAATTACAATTCGCATAAATCTGCTAGAAGTATGTGGGACCCCCTGATAGCTGGCAATGAGAAGGAACTGTGTGGTACTGGCAGTGAGTCACAAGACACAGATCACCTCAATTCCCAGATATTTTTTAGAAATTAGTGACCCCCAAAAAACTGAGTGGCACTGGCTGTGTGATAAGACACAGATCACCTCAATTCCAAAATATTTTGCTGAAATGAGCACCCAAAATAGTTGCTGGGACTGAGCACAAAGATTACAACAATTCCCAGATATTTGGTAGAAATGAGACCCCCCCAGACCCCCCCAGTAGCGTGGCAGACCGGCAGTAAGAACACACAACAACAATCTCCTATGAAATCTCCTCTCAAATATGTGCAGAAGCGCTGCGTGGAAACCTTATATAGTGTTCTGTGGGACTTAGCTCTGTGAGCCCATGATTGGGCAAAATTTGCCCAATCAGGACTCTGAGCCGTGATTGCCATAGTGTTGAACCTGTCTTGCACCAGACCTGTGGTCAGGTGCAAGACTGTAGCCAATTACAAGCTTCAGGCCAGTGGAAAAGTGCATTGTGCATTCCCTTTCCACAGCAAACTCCATCACAGACTCACCTTCATTTCTTCCCTCTGCGGCCCTGAACCAAGCATTCAAGCAAACTCCATCACAGACTCACCTTCATTTCTTCCCTCTGCGGCCCTGAACCAAGCATTCAAGCAAACTCCATCACAGACTCACCTTCATTTCTTCCCTCTGCGGCCCTGAACCAAGCATTCAAGCAAACTCCATCACAGACTCACCTTCATTTCTTCCCTCTGCGGCCCTGAACCAAGCATTCAAGCAAACTCCATCACAGATTCACCTTCATTTCTTCCCCCTGCGGCCCTGAACCAAGCATTCAAGGTATCCACCATTTCAACAAGGCATCCAACATCATACCCCAGGCTGCCATGATCTTGAAAATGTATTTTTATGTCTGCATTTATTATTCTCTGACTAGTTTTTTAAAGTATTTTGAATCTCCCTCCATTTCAGATAGAAAAAAAATCTGTGTTTCCTCCTCCTCCCCCCTCCCCACATGTTTGTTAATTGGTGCTATCTGCATGTCACAAACCTCATTCCCTTTCCACAGCAAACTCCATCACAGACTCACCTTCATTTCTTCCCTCTGCGGCCCCAACCACCCTCCCCATCCACCCGCCCACCCAGGGCCTGTCCCTAATTTCAGGCATCCTTTCCAGCTGTCTCCATTTCTCTCCCTAATTACCCTTACTAAACCCAAAAATCTGGTCCATTTCATGCAATCCCTATGATATTCTACTGGCCACCAGTTTCACCTTCTTTCTGCTCCCATTTGTTTAAGCTCATGGGATGTCTGCCTGAGCTTTTGGTTTAAAGTGATATAACCTGGACAGTTATCCAACGACCAGGGTTTTATTTCCTCTTGTATCATGTAAGTCTGCCGTTTGTGCTTCCCCATTGTAAAGCGCTATGGAATTTGTTGGTGCTGTATAAGTACTTGTAACTGTAACTTTGTATTTTTGTAACAATTCAATGTTCTTGAACCCAGGACATACTTGAAAACGAGAGAAATCTCAATGTATCCTTCCTGGTAAAATCCTTTATAAATAAATAAATAAATAAAATAAATTGTGGTCCATTGTGGTGCATTGTGGGCGAACACACAGCGAACACGCGTAAATGTTCGTAGTTAGCGAACAAACGAACAGGCTATGTTCGATGCGAACTCCGAACCGATCGAACCAAACAGCTCATCCCTAGTGCCCACCTCCTTGGAGGCCTTGATTCTCCAATCCCTGGTCTTAGACCAACGCTTCACGGAACGGCGTCAGGAGAGAACAACCAGCGCTCCTTTATCGTCTCCTCAATGGCATTAGACCTCCTCTGTGACCTCTCCCAGACCAACAAACTCCTCTTCCTCATTCCCGGAACCCATGGAGGTCAGTTTAACAAGAGGGCCGTTGTCTCCCGCTGAACATAACAGACGTCGTACCCAGAAGTGCTGCCTCTATTGCAGTTAACCAGGTCATCTATTACGTGGCTGCCCTAGACGACCACCGCTCCCTCCGAGAGAGGTAAGAACCATCCAACTTTCATTTCTCTACAAGGTGTAGTCGGCTCCGCTTTTACTCACCTAGCCATGGGGAGATAGAAGAATCAACGTTACCGCCATCATAGACTCTGGAGTCAGTAACAACTTCTTTGACCTCTCCCTCGCCACATCCTTGACTGTTCCTACCCAGCAGAAGAAGAACCCCACACCTCTGCAGATGGTCGACGAAAGTACCTTACGTACTGGGCCCATCACTCATGAAACCATTCCCCTATTGCTGTTCATCGGAACCAAGCACAAAGAGTACCTTCAATGGGACATTGTACCTTCTCCCTTGTTCCCTATCGTACTGGGGCTTCCATGGCTTCACACCCACAATCCTTCTATCAACTGGTTTAATTTTTAAGAATTCCATCTCCTTCGCCTCCTGTTACTGCCGGGTCTCCTGTATGAACAACTCCAAGTCTGAGAAGATCGCATTTTCTACTTACCCTTCTGCTGCGTTGCCAGCTAAATACTCTGACTTCCCAGATGTGTTTGAGAAAAAGGGGGTCGATACACTACCCACACATAGAGAGTACGACTGCCCTATCGACCTTCTTCCGGGAGCTCCCATACCCCATGGACATATTTACAATCTGTCCATTCCCGAATGGCAGTCTCTAAAGGACTACATCAAAGACAGTCTTCAAAAAGGATTCATACGTCACTCCACTTCTCCTGCCGGGGCTGGCATCTTCTTCTTTGGGAAAAGCGACAGCGGCCTTTGTCCCTGTGTTGATTATAGAGCACTAAACGCAATCACGGTAAGCAACGGTTACCCACTTCCATTAATTCCTGAACAGAGTGAAGGATGCTTGTGTCTTTACCAAGATCGATCTCTGAGGAGCTTATAATTTGGTCCGCATGAGACCAGGAGACGAGTGGAAGACTGCCTTCCTATCACGATACAGCCAGTTTGAGTATCTTGTCATGCCGTTTGGGTTGTGTAACGCCCCAGCCACCTTTCAACACTCAACGATATCTTCCGCGACGTCCTGGATACCTTCCTAGTGATCTACCTCGACGACTTCTTAGTGCAGTCCTGAACCATTCAAGAACACGAACAACATGTCCGTGTCGTCTTGTCCCGTCTCCGTCAACACAAGTTGTACGGAAAAATTGAGAAAAGTACCTTTGAAAAGTCTTCCATAGAGTTCCTGGGATACATCCTATCACCAGGACATGTTGAGGTGGACAAAACCAAGGTTAAGGCGATTCTGGACTGGCCGACACCCAGAGATAAGAAAATGGTTCAACAATTCATGGGATTTGCCAACTGTTATCGTCGTTTCATCCGGTCCTTTTCTCACCTTAGTGCACCCATTACATCCTTGACAAAAAAAATTTTCAATTCTGTTGGACCAAAGAAGCCCAGCAGGCGTTCGACAAACTGAAGGAAAGCTTTACCCAAGCCTTGATTCTGAAGCAACCCGATACCACCTTGCCATACTATCTAGAGACAGATGCCTCTGATATCGCCTTAGGAGCGTCTCTCTCGCAAAGATCCGGAGTCAAGAATCTCATGCATCAGTGGCTTTTTATTCTAGACGCCTCACTCCAGCCGAAAGAAACTACAGCATAGGCGAAAAAGAGCTTCTGGCAATCAAGATCGCTCTCGAGGAATGGAGACATCTCCTTGAAAGAGCAAAACATCCAGTAGTTGTGTTCACAGACCACCGCAATCTGGAATATCTTCGCACAACCAAAAGGCTACGACCTTGACATGCCAGATGGGCCTTATTCTTTGGCCGCTTCTTACTACACATTACCTACCGACCCGGGGCAAGAAATGGAAAAGCTGATGCCCTTTCCCGTCGGTATGACTCCGACACATCTACATCCACAAATCAAAACGACTCCATCCTGCCTAGCGACTTCTTCTGTGCCTCACAAGGGCCCTTGATGGAAAATATAAAAAGATACAGTCCCCAACCTCCAGTTGACATCAGGGTCTCGTACTTCGCAACGGACTCCTCTACCATGAAAAACAGATATATGTTCCTCCTGAGGTCCGTCTACAAGTGCTACAACACTCATATGACATTCCAGCTGCCGGACACGGCGGCATCAAGAAAACCATAGATGCCGTACAACGGTATTTCTGGTGGCTATCCACCATGAAAGACGTTGTCGCCTTTGTTCTTTCCTGCCCCGTCTGTGCACGTAACAAACAACCATGCACCCATCCTGCCGGTCTTCTCCAACCCATGGCTCCTCTGCTACACCCGTGGAGGGACATCTCTCTCGGTGTAATTTATAGTGGATCTTCCTCCTTCGCATCAATATACCACTATCCTGGTAGTGGTAGACCGCTGCACCAAGATGGCCCACTTCATACCAGCATTAGGTCTACCTACTGCTGCCGAAACAGTCACCTTGTTCATCATGGAGATATTCCGACTCCATGGCACTCCTAGTTCCATGTTACAGAGGGTCTCAATTTACGTCCCGCTTCTGGTCCCAAATGTGTCGTAGTCTACGGATTACCAGGTGTCTTTCTTTAGCCTTTCATCCACAGAGTAACGGCAAAACCAAGCGGACGAACCAGACACTGGAGCAGTACCTTCGCTGTTTCACCACGTACCTCCAAGACGACTGGTTGGACGTCCTACCGACTGCCGTATTCACTTATAACAATTAGGTACACTAATCAACTCGTTTCATGCCTTTCTTTGCCAATTATGGTTATCATCCTAGCACTCTCCCCGAGATGCTACTCCATTCTCCAGTTCCAGAGGTATCAACCCGTCTGACAGCCCTACGTGTTCAACTACGAACATTACGTCACCAGCCGCAAATAGCCCAACAGAACCAAAAGAAATATGCTGATCGTGGTAGAAGAGAAGCTCCTATGTAAACACCAGGGGACAAGGTGTTGCTGTCCACTGCTCATCTTCGAATGGATTGTCCTTCGAAGAAACTAGGTCCTCGCTACATCAGCCCGTTCCAGATCCTCAAAATGGTCAACTCCGTGACCACCCATTTAACTCTCCCTCCTTCCCACAGAATCCATCCTGTCTTCCACGTTTCCCTCCTGAAACCTTGACATGAGAATCCTTTCCTTGGTCGGACTGCCGAACCGCCTACTCCTGTGTCCTTTTCTGGAGAAGAGGAATATGAGGTCTCATGAATTCTGGACTCTCGACTTCATTACAGTAGGTTGGAGAATTTGGTACACTGGAAAGGATACGGTCCTGAAGAATGGCCCTGGGTACCGGTCGCCAACATCCATGCTCCTGCTAAGGTCTGTGCCTTTCATCTCCGTTACCCTTCTAAACCATTGATCGGGTGCACCCGGGGTCATGCCTTGGTGGGGGGTCCTGTAATGCCCGGCTCCGCGGCCCGCTCGGACCACCATGCTGGGACACATGCCATACTCACCTGAGGTCCCTCGTGGCACGCTGCTCGGCTCGCAAGATGGAGAACACTAGCGGTACGCCCCATGCTGCCGACAGGATCCGAATGCCGGGAGACGAAGCGTGCGATCGCATGCCTTCCTAAGAAACTAAACACTTGGTACTCTGGCGCCCTCTGATGGTCAATTACGGGTACTGCATGACACCTGTTCTGTGGATCCTCATATTCCTCCCATTGACCTATCAAGAACTCAGGTATCCCAACTCCACCTACGACTACCAGGTGAACGGTGTTCTGATGATCCTCTGGACCCTATTTAAACCTGTCGCCTTTCTCAGTTCCTTAACCAGATTATACTGTGACCTCACCGCTCCAGTTTCCCAGTGTTCCCTGGTGTTCCTGTTCCAGTGTATTCCATTCTCTGATCTCCTGCCCATCGACCCGGATTGCCTCAACGACCACGCTAACTTCTCCTGCCCATCGACCCGGATTGCCTTAACGACCACGCTACCTTCTCCTGCCCATCGACCCGGATTTCCTTAACGACCACGCTACCTTCTCCTGCCCATCAACCCGGATTGCCTCAATGACCATGGTACCTTCTCCTGCCCATCGACCCAGATTGCCTTCAACGACCACGCTACCTGCTTCTGACATCCTTTAGTTGCCGCTTATTGTTCTGGACTTTGTGTTTCATTGCTACCCAAGAAGACCACCTTTAGTTGAAGCTTATTTTTCTGGACTTTGTGTTTTCATTGTTAACCAAGAAGGCCACCTTTAGTTGCCGCTTATTGTTCTGGACATTGTCTTTCATTGCTACCCAAGAAGACCACCTAAGTTATAGTCTATTGTTCTGGACTTTGTATTTTGTTTCTATTACACTAAACCTTGGCTATTGCTACATTATCTCTTGATCTCCTTTCTTTGACGGCTTGCCATTGGGTTTCATACACACAACGCTAAACAGGGGCCCCAGCCCCTGCATCACACAGTTACAAAGAATTATAAACATTTAGAATGGCAATGATTACCTCTGGCTATCCAGAAATAGGTTGGTACGCATGTAAAATAGTGAGGGAGAGTAGAACTTGGCCAATCAGGAAACTTATCCTTTTTTAATTTCCTTTTCTGATCTTTCTTTTCCATGTCTATTTTATTCTGGTTTTCTGTGTACAACAGTGAATGAAAGAATGAACAATTGTCTATTTGACCCATGCCTTTTCTTCTTACCGCACATTGTGTAAATGCAGCAAGCTGGGGGAAAGCTCTGCCTGTGACAGCTTTGTGCACATGTAGTTGTAGATTTAATCTTTTGTTGATTTTTTTATTATTTTTTTCTAATGCGTCAGCCGATAAATGTACTACGCATTCAAGAGCTTCTTTTATCTGAAATGCATTGTACGTTTGGAATTATGGTACAGCCATCACAGCATTAAAGATATTCTTAACTCTTTACGTGCTAATGGAACAATCATGGAGTTCTCCCTTCTTAAATTTATTACGGTTTAAGTGGGTGATGATAATTAAGTAACAGAAATATAGAAGTGGAAATGAGCAGCAAATCATCACCCATGTGCTCTTCGGACTTCTCATTCAGATTGTACCCTATACTTCAGAGAAAAAAATTCATATGTTAATTATAATTGCTCTAGCTTATTCTAGATGGAGGCTCCATGTCTCCTTTCCACATCCCATATGCACCTCATACCTCACACATAACTCAGAATAATAATAAAATATATATATATATATATAGCGAAAAGACCTGCACTCAATACTTAGGTGTCCTTAGGATGTTAAAATCCTGGTGCTTAAATCCAAAAAAATATCTAAATTGCATTATGGATGCCGCTGGAGTTCATCCCTGGTGATGCTCTGCCAGGCCTCTACTGCAACTGTCTTCAGTTCCTGCTTGTTCTTGGGGCATTTTCCCTTCCATTTTGTCTTCAGCAAGTGAAATGCATGCTCAATGGGATTCAGGTCAGGTGATTGACTTGGCCATTGCATAACATTCCACTTCTATCCCTTCAAAAACTCTTTGGTTGCTTTTGCAGTATGCTTTGGGTCATTGTCCATCTGCACTGTGATGCGCCGTCCAATGAGTTCTGCAGTATTTGGCTGAATGTGAGCAGATAATATTGCCCGAAACACTTCAGAATTCATCCTGCTGCTTTTGTTAGCAGTCACATCATCAATAAATACAAGAGAACCAGTTCCATTGGCAGCCATACATGCCCATGCCATGACACTACCACCACCATGCTTCACTGATGAGGTGGTATGCTTAGGATCATGAGCAGTTCCTTTCCTTCTCCATACTCTTCCCATCACGCTGGTACCAGTTGATCTTGGTCTCATCTGTCCATAGGATCTTGTTCCAGAACTGTGAAGGCTTTGTTAGGTGTTGTTTGGCAAACCCTAATTTGACCTTCCTGTTTTTGAGGCTCACCAATGTTTACATCTTGTGGTGAACCCTCTGTATTCCCTCTGGTGAAGTCTTCTCTTAATTGTTGACTTTGACACACACACATACACCTACCTCCTGGAGAGTGTTCTTGATCTGGCCAACTGTTGTGAAGGGTGTTTTCTTCACCAGGGAAAGAATTCTTTGGTCATCCACCACAGTTGTTGTCCGTGGTCTCCCGGATCTTTTGGTGTTGCTGAGCTCACCGGTGCGTTCCTTCCTTTTGAGAATGTTCCAAACAGTTGTTTTGGCCACACCTAATCTTCTTGCTATCTCTCTGATAGTTTTTTTTGTTTCTTCAGCCTAATGATGGCTTGCTTCACTGATAGTGACAGCTCTTGGATCCCATCTTGAGAGTTGACAGCAACAGATTCCAAATGCAAATAGCACACTTGAAATGAACTCTGGGCCTTTTATCTGCACATTGTAATTGGGGTAATGAGGGAATATCACACACCTGGCCATGGAACAGCTGAGAAGCCAATTGTCCCATTACCTTTGGTCCCTTAACAAGTGGGAGGCACACCTGCAAACTGCTGTAAGTCCTACACAGTTCACCTGAGTTGGATGTACATACCCTCAAATTAAAGCTGACAGTCTGCAGTTAAAGCACATTTTGTTTGTTTCATTCCAACTCCATTGTGGTGGTGTATAGAGCCAAAGTGTCACGGTGGCAGTACCACCAGGCACGCACCACCCTATACTTGCCCTCCGATCCTTGGAAGTGGTCGGTCTGTATATATATCCCTATGAATGTAACTCGCAGGAAGGTGAGGCCTTGGTTCCTGAGAGAAGCCCCATAATGCAGAGATTCAGGGTAAACTGCAAGGACAGGTTGAAAGCAAAGGGTTAACAAAAGACCTCTGTACGGCAATACCAAAGATTCCCTGCACTGAAAGACCGGTCTTTAGGATAGCCGGATCTAATCTAAAGGAAAGTATTACCTTGAAGCCGTACAGAGTCTTTTGTTGTATACAGATGACAGGGTTTCCTGGAACGGTACAGACAAGGAATAAATCAATAGAGTAGTCATAAAGAGGAAAGCCCAAAGGTCATAACCAGAGAGAGTACGTCATACAGAATATAGGAATAGGAACCAGAAGGGAAGTCAGCCAAGCCAAAATCAGTAACCGGGGAATCTGAATGGAACATAAACAGCAAAACAAAATACAGCAATAGACAGAACTGAATACACAGAAGGAACTGACAAAACTGGAACAGAAATAGAGACAAAAACTGAACAAGGATGAACAAACGGAGGATATCAGGAACACAGCAAGGAGCTCTCAGGACACAAGTGGCAAGGAGACCAGGCAAAGAAAAATGACCCAGCAGTGTCCTATAGGTACATTGCTCTAATATAGGCAGGGGAATCAAGGCAAGGGTCAACAGGTGAGCAGCACAGAACACCAATTAACCCCTGGAGGCCACCCAGGAATTGGCAGCAACAGAAACACAAGGGAAAAAACACAATATACAAATACAGAGGGCAGGAAGACAGGGTTGGAACGTGGGAACGTGACAGTAGCCCCCTCCAAAAAAGGTGACCTCAGGGCACCTAAAACAACAAACATGACAGACAAAAATCAGGAAAACAGATCACGAACACCAGTTACCAAAATCCATTGAGGACCCACTCAGTGTCGTCTTCCTCCTCCTCAAAAACACATGAGCGCATTAGGGTCTTTCTTGATCATGGCCCAGTGTGCCTCACGGAACAACATCCCGCATGGGGATCGTATATAACCTCGGGTACAGGGCTAGAATTAGGGATGTTGGTACCAGTCAGGCCACTACCCTGCTGGACCTCCTCAAGATAAGCACGGAATACGGCATCAGACCCATCCTGGAGCGTGGTATTCTCGGAACTAGATTGACTAGTGTTGGTCAGCTTCCCACGTCTCCTCCTGGATCGAGACTTGGAAGGGGTGACCACCGTACCTGACACGGCAACAGCGGGAGTAGGCTCGCCTACCTGTGCCTTACCACGAGGTTTGGAAACATCGGACTCTCTGTGGGGTATGGGCACAGTGGTGTTGCAACGCAGCTTTGGCACTGCTGACACACAGCTTGCCATGGATCTGACTGGCAGCTTACCAGAATCAGACATCACTGTCACCGCTGGCTTCGTGCCAGGATCAAGCAGCACCCGTGGCTTCGTGCCAGGCTGGGCTGGCTGCGCATTGCCAGACGGAGACAGGACTGGCTGCGCATTGCCAGACGGAGACAGGACTGGCTGCGCATTGCCAGACGGAGACAGGACTGGCTGCGCATTGCCAGACGGAGACAGGACTGGCTTCTCATTGCCAGACGGAGACAGGACTGGCTTCTCATTGCCAGACGGAGACAGGACTGGCTTCTCATTGCCAGACGGAGACAGGACTGGCTTCTCATTGCCAGACGGAGACAGGACTGGCTTCTCATTGCCAGACGGAGACAGGACTGGCTTCTCATTGCCAGACGGAGACAGGACTGGCTTCTCATTGCCAGATGGAGACAGGACTGGCTTCTCATTGCCAGACGGAGACAGGACTGGCTTCTCATTGCCAGACGGAGACAGGACTGGCTTCTCATTGCCAGACGGAGACAGGACTGGCTTCTCATTGCCAGACGGAGACAGGACTGGCTTCTCATTGCCAGACGGAGACAGGACTGGCTTCTCATTGCCAGACGGAGACAGGACTGGCTTCTCATTGCCAGACGGAGACAGGACTGGCTTCTCATTGCCAGACGGAGACAGGACTGGCTTCTCATTGCCAGACGGAGACAGGACTGGCTTCTCATTGCCAGACGGAGACAGGACTGGCTTCTCATTGCCAGACGGAGACAGGACTGGCTTCTCATTGCCAGACGGAGACAGGACTGGCTTCTCATTGCCAGACGGAGACAGGACTGGCTGCGCATTGCCAGACGGAGACAGGACTGGCTTCTCATTGCCAGACGGAAACAGGACTGGCTTCTCATTGCCAGACGGAAACAGGACTGGCTTACTGCTAATGGGCACTGGGGTTGCGGCTCTACATGTAATACACCCAGTAACAATATGTAGGGACTGTCTTTTAGCTGCCAGGTCGCTGCTCAGAACCAGCCAGTTGTGTCTTTTTCTCAGACCTGGATTTCTCAGGAGGTCTGAACTCAAAGTGGGGTCTGGTGCCATCTGACTCCCCGCAGGGTCTGGCACCATCAGATCCCTACGTGGTCTGGCACTATCCGACTTCCAGCTAGGTCTGGCACCGTCAGACCCCCTACGTGGTCTGGCACCCTCTGATTCCCAGCTGTAACTGGCACCAGTGGATCTCATGAGTGGTCTAGCTTTAGCGGCCTTACTGTGGGACATGGGCACAGTTGGCACTCGGCCAGTATCAGGGCGCACAGACTCACCACAAGTCTTGAGACGCACCGGCACTCCAGCCCCAGGACGCACCGGCACTCCAGCCCCAGGACGCACCGGCACTCCAGCCCCAGGACGCACCGGCACTCCAGCCCCAGGACGCACCGGCTTGAGGGGACAGCCAGACAAAAAGTGCAACGAACTGGCACAATAAAAACAGAGATTTACTCACGTCTTCTGTTCTTTTCATCAGGAGAAAGCGGACCACGAACTCTGCTTTCAAATGAAACCTGATTGCCAGAATCTAGACACAGGCTCAGTAACCCTTTGAGGTGAACCACAAATTCCTCAAACATGTGCAATAAGGTTTCCAACACGGTACACATCTCTGCGGGCTTATGTAAAGGCTGGGTCATTATGTCACGGTGGCAGTACCACCAGGCACGCACCACCCTATACTTGCCCTCCGATCCTTGGAAGTGGTCGGTCTGTATATATATCCCTATGAATGTAACTCGCAGGAAGGTGAGGCCTTGGTTCCTGAGAGAAGCCCCTATATGCAGAGATTCAGGGTAAACTGCAAGGACAGGTGAAAGCAAAGGGTTAACAAAAGACCTCTGTACGGCAATACCAAAGATTCCCTGCACTGAAAGACCGGTCTTTAGGATAGCCGGATCTAATCTAAAGGAAAGTATTACCTTGAAGCCGTACAGAGTCTTTTGTTGTATACAGATGACAGGGTTTCCTGGAAACGGTACAGACAAGGAATAAATCAATAGAGTAGTCATAAAGAGGAAAGCCAAAGGTCATAACCAGAGAGAGTACGTCATACAGAATATAGGAATAGGAACCAGAAGGGAAGTCAGCCAAGCCAAAATCAGTAACCGGGGAATCTGAATGGAACATAAACAGCAAAACAAAATACAGCAATAGACAGAACTGAATACACAGAAGGAACTGACATAAACTGGAACAGAAATAGAGACAAAAACTGAACAAGGATGAACAAACGGAGGATATCAGGAACACAGCAAGGAGCTCTCAGGACACAAGTGGCAAGGAGACCAGGCAAAGAAAAATGACCCAGCAATGTCCTATAGGTACATTGCTCTAATATAGGCAGGGGAATCAAGGCAAGGGTCAACAGGTGAGCAGCCCACAGAACACCAATTAACCCCTGGGAGGCCACCCAGGAATTGGCAGCAACAGAAACACAAGGGAAAAAACACAATATACAAATACAGAGGGCAGGAAGACAGGGTTGGAACGTGGGAACGTGACACAAAGATGTTAGAATTGTGTCGATGTCCCAATATTTCTGGACCTGACTGTACATAAGCTGTAACTAGATTACTTGAGCATTACAAATAAAACCACATTATAAAACACATGCTGCTGTTTTTTGGTTTTTCCTTGTTTGAAGTCATTGCATTCTCCAACCTACTTCACCACCTCCCTCATACCTCATCCTTCACCTGCCCTGATGCTGTCACTAATCACTACAACACTACGCTTATCTCTGCTCTAGACACTCTTGCTCCTCTTCGACTCTGTAAGGCCCCACACCGCCAGCTTCAGCCCTGGCACACCCTCCAGACTCGCTACCTGCAAAGATGCTCCCGCACCGCAGAGCGTGCCTGGAGGAAATCCCGCTCTGAAGCTGATTTTGTTCACTTCAAGTTTATTCTGCTCATACACATCTGCCCTCCACTTGGCCAAACAATCCTTCTTCTCATCTCATATCTACGCTGTCCTCCAACCCTAAACGGCTCTGGTCCACCTTCAACACCCTCCTCTACCCACCTGCACCTCCCCCCTCAGCTGCCTTCAGCGCTCAAGACCTGGCAGACTACTTCGTCAGTAAAACTCTAACTATCAGAAGCAACATCCCAACACAAGATAGTTATCTGCCACCTCCACTCCCACAGGTCCCCTCTGCCACCCTCTGCCGCTTCCTCCCAGCCACTGAGGAGGAAGTCAATTCCTTATTGTCCTCCTCACATCTCACCACGTGCCCGCTCGACCCCATTCCCTCACATCTAATTCCTCCCCTCTCCTCCTCCCTCACCCCTGCTCTCACACACATCTTCAACCTATCTCTCTCCACTGGCTCCTTTCAATCCGCCTTCAAACATGCGCTAGTTACCCCTTTACTAAAGAAACCATCCCTAGACCCCAACTCTCCATCCAACTACCGCCCTGTATCCCTGCTTCCCTTCACATCAAAGCTCTTAGAAAAACTAGTCTTCAACCGCCTCTCCCTCTTCCTGTCCTCCAATTCCCTACTTGACCCCCTGCAATCTGGCTTCCGTCCCCTACACTCAACTGAAACTGCCCTCACCAAAGTCACCAACGACCTCCTAACTGCTAAAAAACACGGCCACTATTCTATTCTCATCCTGCTTGACCTCTCGGCTGCTTTTGACACTGTTGACCATCCCCTCCTTCTACAGACCCTCAACTCTCTTGGTCTCGGTGACACTGCACTTGCTTGGGTTGACTCCTATTTATCCAACAGGTCCTTCTGTGTGTCCTTTGCTGGTAACTCCTCCTTTTCATTGCCTCTATCTGTTGGTGTACCTCAAGGCTCTGTCCTTGGTCCTCTGCTCTTTTCCATCTACACCTCCTCCCTGGGCAAAATCATCAACAGCTTTGGCTTTAATTACTACCTCTACGCTGATGACACTCAGATCTACCTCTCTACCCCTGATCTCTCTCCCTCTGTCCTTTCAAAAGTCAGTGACTGTTTATCTGGCATCTCCTCCTGGATGGCCTCCCACCACCTAAAGATCAACATGTCAAAGACGGAGCTCCTACTTATTCCTCCCTCCAATGCCTCCACACCTCCTGACTTCTCTATCACGGTGGAGGGTGTCACCATCTCCCCATCAAACCAAGTTCGCTGTCTTGGAGTTACACTTGACTCTGCTCTTTCCTTCATCCCCCACATCCAGTCTCTTTCCTCCTCCTGCCGATACCAACTGCGTAATATTTCCAGAATTCGGCCATTTCTTACCGCTGTCACCACAAAACAACTCATACACGCCCTGGTAATCTCCCGATTTGACTATTGCAATAATCTCTTATCTGGCCTCCCTCTGTCCCGCCTCTCCCCCTACAATCCATCCTGAACGCCTCCGCCAGGCTAATTCACCTCACCCGCCGCTCTGTCTCTGCCGCTCCCCTCTGCGAGTCCCTTCACTGGCTCCCCATCCACTGCAGAATTAAGTTCAAAATCCTTATCCTTACCTACAAAACCCTCACTAACTCAGCTCCCCACTACCTGTCCTCACTAATCACCAAATACACCCCAGCCCGCTCCCTAAGGTCAAACAGTGACCTGCGCCTAGCTTCTCCCCGCATCACCTCTTCCCATGATAGACTGCAGGATTTCTCACACGCAGCCCCCACTCTCTGGAACGCTCTCCCTCGTACTGTCAGACTTTCCCCTAACTTCTCTTCCTTCAAACGCTCCCTTAAAACATTCCTATTTAGGGAAGCCTACCACCCAACTCACTGACACAACCATCAATCACTCTCACCTTACAGTCCTCTCCTCCTGTTTCCAACCCCAACCCTCCTAGATTGTGAGTTCCTACGGGAATAGGGCCCTCATCTCCTCCTGTACTGTTTGTCAAATGTTGTTCAATGTATTGTAACCCTGTCTATACTGTGCTTATTGTACAGCGCTGTGGAATATGCTGGCGCTTTATAAATAAAGAATAATAATAATAATAATAATTGCATGTAAAAAGGAACAATAAAGTTAAGTTTTGATCTCTTGTTTCCATTTTGTGTATTTTTCCCTGATGCAACATTTATCTAATCTACAGTTGTGTTCAAAATTATTCAACCCCCAATGCTGTAAAGGGTTTTAGGGAATTTAGTGTACATTTGTAATTGTATTCAGAATGAAATCCTACAAGGACTTTTTAAAGAACCATATGCAACTAAAATTACGTCAATTGGTTTTGTAATACAGTAGTAAATGTTTCTTTTGTGAATTCTTCATTGACACAATTATTCAAATCCTTAAAGACTACCACTCTGAAGAACAGAGGTTCATTCAAGTGTTTTCAAACAGGTATTGAAAACACCTGTGGATGTCACGGAGCAGCAATAAAGCATAATAAGCACCAATTAGGCAGCTTTAAAATGACTGTGATACTCAGCTCCTTCTAGACATTTACTGGTGTGGTTACAAATGTGGTGAAGTCAAGAGAATGGTCCAGGAAGACAAGAGAAGAGGTGATTACTCTTCACAGGAAGGGCAATGGCTATAAGAAGATTGCAAAGTTGTTAAACATACCAAGAGAGACCATAGGAAGCATCATTCGCAAATTCAAGGCAAAGGGCACTGTTGAAACGCTACCTGGTCGTGGCAGAAAGAAGGTGCTGTCTTCGACTGTTGTGCGCTACCTGAAGCGTAGAGTGGAGAAAAGTCCCCGTGTGACTGCTGAGGAACTGAGAAAAGATTTGTCAGATGTGGGTACTGAAGTTTCAGCTCAGACAATACGGCGCACACTGCGTAATGAAGGCCTCCATGCCAGAACTCCCAGGCGCACCCCCTTGCTGTCTCCAAAGAATAAGAAGAGTCGACTGCAGTATGCCAAAAGTCATGTGGACAAACCACAGAAGTTTTGGGATAGAGTTCTGTGGACTGATGAAACAAAATTAGAACTGTTTGGGCCCATGGATCAACGCTATGTTTGGAGGAGGAAGAACAAGGCCTATGAAGAAAAGACACCTTGCCTACTGTGAAGCATGGCGGGGGGTCAATCATGCTTTGGGGCTGTTTTGCTTCTGCAGGTACAGGGAAGCTTCAGCGTGTGCAAGGTACCATGAATTCTCTTCAGTACCAGGAGATATTGGATGACAATGTGATGCAGTCCGTCACAAACCTGAGGCTTGGGAGACGTTGGACCTTTCAACAGGACAATGATCCCAAGCATACCTCCAAGTCCACTAGAGCATGGTTGCAGATTAAAGGCTGGAACATTTTGGAGTGGCCATCGCAGTCACCTGACTTAAATCCAATTGAGAACCTCTGGTGGGACTTAAAGAAAGCAGTTGCAGTGCGCAAGCCTAAGAATGTGACTGAACTGGAAGCTTTTGCCCATGACGAATGGGCGAAGATACCCGTAGATCGCTGCAAGACACTTGTGTCAAGCTATGCTTCACGTTTAAAAGCTGTTATAACTGTAAAAGGATGTTGTACTAAGTACTAAGATTGAATGTCACTTGGGGGTTGAATAAAACTGATAATGATGTGAGCACAGAAAAGACATTTGTGGTTATTTCATTATAAATGTTATGTTATATTTGTCTGACCTACACGTGCCTCTTTGATTTAATTGTAAGCTGTAAGATGTAAGATGACTGAATGATCAAAATCAATGTCAAACTGGCCAAAACACTCAATTTCAGTGGGGGTTGATTAATTTTGAACACAACTGTATATTATTTAACAGTTAATAAGGTGGGAAAGGGATGTTTAGATAAGGCAGCACCTCTGCGTGCTGAGCAAATTTTGAAAGTTTTGCACTCATCTTGTTTAAACGTGATTTGAAGTCACGTTTTATTGTAGGACCCAGACAAATTATATATCTTTCTTTTCAGCAGACTCGACAGATTCAAAATATATTATTATTATATGTATACTTCATGACCTGTCATAATTCTATAACAAAGAATGTAAAAAAATATATATTTTATACAAATATCATTGTAAATAGTTTCTTTTTTTTATCTCTCCATTTTTCAGTCCTCTACCTGTAACAAAGTATTCTCGCCATCTCCTGTCACCACTAGTGATGGGCCGAACACCCCCGTGTTCGGTTCGCATTCGAACACGATTCGAACTCAATGCAAGTCAATGGGACTCGAACGTTTGACTTTTAGAGTGCCCTCCAAGAGGGCATATATGCAAGATATTTGCCATAAAAGGTGTATGGGGGTCCGGGTAGTGCCCTGGGAGACAGGAAACAAGGTCAAAAAGTTTTAAAAAAAACGTTTTTAAAGGAACAGTGATTTTTCCATGAAATGAAGGTTAAGAATAAAAACGATAAATTCCTTCAAATATCATGCCTAGGAGGTCCCCATAACCTGCCCGTAAAGTGGTGGATTTGTAGGATGTATAGAAACATTTAAAAACAAAACAGTGACATTTCAAATGACGGTAAATGGTTTTCCTTTAATCTATTCATAAACAACTGCTTCGGGCGGCAGCCTGTATGAAAAGAGGAGACGGTTTAGGATACGCAGACCAAGTTTAGTGATTTTTTGGCTAAATTATGGTGAAACTTATGCAGGCTTTGGATGAAAGTAACAACAGGTGCATTAAAATTGGACCTTTGGTTCCAGCTAGTGCCTTCACACCATAAGCCCTCTGTGCTATTGTGGAAGAGTGGACTCTGCATTCAAATATTAAAATGATTGGAATCTGGTACAGGCGTCAGTGGCAGTGCACCCAAATATTACTGCGCTATAGAGTATGGCAGGATGGCAGCGCACCAGCAGTAACAAGCAGCGGAATATACCAGACAGGGGCACAGAGCGAGAATAGTTGTTATAACAAAACTGGGTCAACAATGTTTAAGCACTAGTACTGCGCTACTGTATATGGTGAGAATTGGCGCACACCAATAGCAACAGGAAGCAAACAGAATAGGCAGGGAGTACACAGAGAGAATAGTCAAATGGCAGGCAAAGCCGGCAACAGATCGGGTCCTCAGAACAAGCAGGGTCAGTAACAAGTATACAAACTGATTCGGTAAGCTAGTGATGCGGGAATGAAACTCCACGGCAAGGCAAGGTGTACAGCACGTGCTCCCGATTTAAAGGTGCTGGCGCCTTTGTGTCATCATGCTGCGCCCTGCCCCCTGATCACTCACAGCTATGCCGGGTGCAGCCAGAGCTCCTGGCATTCGGCCAGCTGGCGGCACAATGCGTCCGGGGCCCCTCCGCCACCCGGGGCCCTGGATGTTACAATATTACAATTCAAACGCAAACGGGTTAAGTAACCAAATTTGTAAGAAGAAGAATTAATGCAGCATATGAATCCTCACACTGGCGGGCAGCACCTTTACAGTATAATAATCAGCATATGAATCCTCACATTCCCGGGCAGCACCTTTACAGTATAACAATGCAGCATATGAATCCTCACACTGCCGGGCAGCACCTTTACAGTATAATAATGCAGCATATGAATCCTCAAACTGCCGGGCAGCACCTTTACAGTATAATAATGCAGCATATGAATCCTCACACTGCCGGGCAGCACCTCTACAGTCTGATGCTAGCTTTAACGAGAAGATATGCTATTAATGTAGCGGGGAAGCCGGCTGCGCATTTTGCATCGCTAACTAAAGAGACCGGAGTATTGCTTGTTGTGTTAAGCTCGAGTAGCTACAAAATTGTGAGTTGCGGTCGCTGGGGACGGTTGGTTAAGCGAGCGAGTGGCGGATTGTTGTCCGCATAGTCATCATCTGGGTCTAGGATAGACGGATAGTGGGTTGCTTAGCCCTGCGTCTTTCGCTGCGACACGCATAGTGTTCAGGGGAACTGGTGGCAGCATAACTAATAGAATAAGAAAGTGGGCACAGGGACTGTGGGAAACACAGTCACTACCCAATTCAAGAGAAGATTGGTACTGCGTTGCAATCCTGGGATCACTTTATTGCGCTCTAGGTGCCTGTTGCTAGAGAAATTGTGCGGGGACGGATAGGTAAGCGAGCGCGCAGGGATTGTTGTACACGCAGTCATTATCTGGGTCTAGGATAGACAGATAGTGAGCAGCCTAACCTGGGGTCTTTCACAGCAGCGCACGTAGTTGCCTTGAAAGGAGGCTGCGCTTGTTTGTGGATCCAGGAATCAGGTGAGTATTAGAAAGGAAAAAAGTTTTTATTTTATGTTCCAGGGGACATTTAAAAATGTCCTCGGATTTTATTTTTTTTAAAAAATGTGTCGCCTTACCTTAGCCTGGTGGTCAGTGGGGGCTCCCTGGATCCTGGTTGAGGGGGAGGGTCTGCTGTGGCTCCCTCCCTGCACCACCTCTCTGCCACATGCACCCGGCCGGCCAGCCCGCACAGTAACAGCTCTGTCATCCAGCGGCCACATGCTCCTCAAGGGGTCCTTGGGAGGCCCCGGCAGGTTGCCCTCTACAGTGCCTGATTAGAGGGCATCGTCTGGCTGATGTTTTAGCAAAAAGAATGTTTTATCCCATAGGCTTCAATGTTAAAAATATTCCCATTTTAATTCAATATCTAATAAACCGTTGCTTATAATATTCTGCAGTAAAGAGTCTCTTTATTTTTATATTTCTTAGGATTTTTTTAAGCATCTTTTAAAAAAAATTCTAAATAATTTTTTTTTTGAACTTTTTGCGAATGGCTTGAAAAGTTCGAAGTTCGAACGGCCGAACGGGCAATGTTCGAATCGATCCGAACGCCCATCCCTAGTCACCCCTTCATCTAGCCCTCTAGGGGCCCTTTTACATTCTTAATGCTAGTCTTAGCGCTCAGATATGTAAACGTTAATGCTAGGTTAAGTGCCTTTAATGCCTGCCTCCCATATTACATTCTGAATGCTAACGCGTTAAAAAATCTGTTAGCTCATTGGTGATTGCTTGCACGAGCTTACATGTCCTTTGCGCTCCCTATACTTAACATGGAGGAGCACAATTAGTAATTACCTGAAAAAAAAAATCAATATATAGGATATTCCTGACAAATTAAATCACATTTTAATCATAAGAAACTCATTGGGTCCTTTTCCAAGTGGAACAGTTATTTGCTTACTAGTGCCAGCGTGCTATTGAAATATTTCAATTGGAGTGCTAGTCTTATAATGCCTAGTACTAATACTCCTTTCTTTGATGATCGATCATAGTTGTACTGGAGTTCCTGGAGCTTAGATGCCATTCAACATGCAAAATCAAGTGGAGTGTTAACGTATTTACAGGCAGAGCCGGCCCAATCATGGAGTGGTTTGGAGCAACCGCTCCAAGCTGCAGATTCTGGTAGAGCGACATTTTTGCCACTGAGCCCCCTGCACTATTTTTTTAATACCGCCGCTGTGCTGGCATCTCTTGGAGCAGTGACCACTCCGTGACAAACTTCTGGATTAAATAAACTATCTGGGCTCCGCCTGCTGGCATCACCGGAGCATTGCATGCTGGGAGATGTAGTTCTAGACTGGTAGATATTGAATAAAAACAGAAATATTTTTAACATTGAAACCTACAGGATTCACCTGATAAAACTTGCCAAATGTCGGCGGCTCCCAACCCTGTCCTCAAGTGTCCCTAACATGTCAGGTTTGCCAGATATCTGAAGCCCAGCACACGTGATATAATTTGGTGCTCACTGAATGCCTCCGCCAGGCTAATTCACCTCACCCGCCGCTCTGTCTCTGCCGCTCCCCTCTGCGAGTCCCTTCACTGGCTCCCCATCCACTGCAGAATTAAGTTCAAAATCCTTATCCTTACCTACAAAACCCTCACTAACTCAGCGCCCCACTACCTGTCCTCACTAATCACCAAATACACCCCAGCCCGCTCCCTAAGGTCAAACAGTGACCTGCGCCTAGCTTCTCCCCGCATCACCTCTTCCCATGATAGACTGCAGGATTTCTCACGCGCAGCCCCCACTCTCTGGAACGCTCTCCCTCGTGCTGTCAGACTTTCCCCTAACTTCTCTTCCTTCAAACGCTCCCTGAAAACATTCCTATTTAGGGAAGCCTACCACCCAACTCACTGACACAACCATCAATCACTCTCACCTTACAGTCCTCTCCTCCTGTTTCCAACCCCAACCCTCCTAGATTGTGAGTTCCTACGGGAATAGGGCCCTCATCTCCTCCTGTACTGTTTGTCTAATGTTGTTCAATGTATTGTAACCCTGTCTGTACTGTGCTTATTGTACAGCGCTGCGGAATATGCTGGCGCTTTATAAAATAATAATAATAATAATAATAATGCGAGATTCAGTCTGCATTTCCCCAAGGCAATCCTTAAAATCTGGCTTGTTTTGGGTTGGGAACCACTGCTCTAGAACGATTGAAGAAAAGTACCAATAAGAAGCTGGTAGGACATCTACAACTACATACATTTATGTCATTTAGTATTGCAGACATTACATCACTTAACTCATTAATCTAATAGATGAAAGGTATTGTACAAACAATTATGAGTGGAGATAGCAGCTGGCATATAACTGAGCCAGTAACAGGGTGCCATTAAAACATAGCAGCTTGAACCATTTTTCCATCTTATTGACTACCTATTACTGGCTCAGCCGGAATATGACCATAGCGTGTTATCCTTTCTATATAATCAAATCGCCATAATAACTCTGCCAGTTCTCCCTGATGAAGCACATCAGCACACTAGTAATTTATCCCTGGAAGACACACCCCTGCTTATATTAAATTGGTGCAGACATCTGGATTAGAAATAGTCCCCACTGATCAAAAAACCTAATTGTTGCTGCATTTGTGTTTTCATATTTCAGGTCTAGTAAATTATTATTATTACCAGAAAAATGAGAGTAGAATGCTGCGAGAAGTGGACGATTCCTTGCTTCACCCACACAGGCAGTAGCAAATAGAACTACAGGAATGCCCAGCAGTTTGTGTAACAGAAAATAATAATCCTTTATTGAGCCAAGGCAAAAATTTAGAAATCTTAGGCAAGCCTGCCATTTATGAAACCAAGGGCTCGATTTCATTTGGCTCCATGGTTGAAATCTGTTGCTTTTTCGATTTCAATTTGGCCATTTTTTTGCTTCAGGAAATTAAAAGCGGCCTTCTCGCCATTTCAATCCCCAATAAAATTCACCTAAATTATTGGCTCTCATGCCTATACACGCTAATGAAAAATTTGGCTTCAGCGGTTCAATTCAAATTTACCAGTAAGTTGATTTTTGAAAAATTATAAAGTGCTAAAAGGTGTTGATAAATAGCTCTTCTGGCTGGGAAACATTGAAAATAACTCCGAAAGCCTCATTTTTCTTATTGTGAACTGTAAAGGTAACCCTAGCTTTTAAACTAGCAACGCAGTCATGATAAATGTAAAAAAAAAAAAAAAAAAAGTATTAAATGATATTGGATAAACAAAATAGTTCTCTTTTGCCCAGGTCAAACAAGATTAGTAAACAAACCCTTACTCTACAATAGATTAAGGCTCCAAATCGAGAGTATTCGAAAACATTTTGGGTGGAGAATGGAGATGAATTATGGACAAAATGAATTCCACTTGAAATACTGGATATTTTCATTGCTCCCTAAATCTGTGGCTGAAAATGGCAAAAGGGCGCAAGAACAGGTGGTAATTGAAAAAATATGCTTTTTTTCTTTATTTGTAATATTTGTTAACAATGTACCCTTGATAAGAAGCCGCAGTGGGAAGATTCTACCTGTATATTTTTTTGTTATATTGAAATTGGCAAGAGGCATCATTTTTGGTAGTGGTGAATTGTAACTTTTTTGCTTCTTTTGTGACATGTCTTTTTTTTATGCAACTTTTCTACCCATGTCATTTCAACAGTAAGGCTAGGGTCAAACGATCGCATTATTCGCAGCGACCGTCAAAAAGTGCGTCCGAACGCATTGACGTATTTTTTCACGGAATGCGCGATAACGACCATACGATACGCATTTTCGTGCGTGATTTGTTACGGATCCAAACCAGGAAACTTTGGGTGTCTGGACGTTATGTTGGCCGGACATGAGCAGTGTCTGACGTCTCCTAATCACGCACACACGTCGCTATGCCGATGCAGTGCACTCTGTACGTCAGTACTAGCAGTTTTGCGTTCTCGAAAAAGTGTGTTTGCTTGCCGCTTGCGTTGCACGGCTGTACTTCGTATATTGTCCATCATTGCCCATCATTTGCTGCTACTGCGGCCGTGATTAAGTGCGCCTAAACGCACGATAAAAATGCGTTAGTCTGACCCCAGCCTAAACCAGCCAATATTTAATTAAAAAAATTAAATAAATCAAACCCCTAATGTCTCAAAGAAAGAACCATGCACAAATAGAGTCTTAAGTGTACGAAACAATGTGTAATAAATATCATATGATAAAACTGGCTAGTAACCAAATAAATATGAAGCAATCATAAAAAAAGTACAAGACATGATTTTTGATACAAATATGTATATAGTGTCAAATAAAAAATACACATTCATCTTTAAAAAACAATAAAATTAAATTAAATAAAATTCATGCAAATGTGTCATGCAATGTGTCAAGAAACATTAACAACATAAATACTCATTATCAGGGTTATACACCTCATGTTCGGTGACTTTTCGTTCTCTTCAATTCGGTGCGATTTGGCGATCCTATTTCGGCAACCCTGCGGTGTATTCAGCAAGCACCACAGGGTCCCCAAATTACAGGGAAAAGTCGCCGCAAACCCGCCGAAAACTCACCGCAAAACCCGGCGAAGGCGCACCGAAACCCGCAAAAACATCTGGATTAACCCCGCTGAAAACACCAGAAAACCCGAGCAGGAGCCGATCACATGTAGCGCGGCCGCCGGAAAATCCCAACGAATGGAGTGAATAAATTAAAAAAACAGTTTGCTTGAATGTTTGAAAAGTGAAACGCTGTTTGCAAACAAACTACTGAGCGAAAATGTCTGAAATTTACATATGAAGTCCAATGAATGATAATAAAAAGGATAGCCGAATGGCCAAGAAAGGTAACCGAACGCTGATTTTAGCGTTCAGTTACCTTTCGGCAGCCATTCGGACCTCTTTGAATAACCCTATATAAGTAAGTACATTAAAATACACATCTCTTATAAGGTTGGATGATTATTTAGCACTTTATATTGATCATTATTAAAAAGTGTGACTCACAGAAAGGTGACAGCTGCTATCATAGGTTTCTCCATGCAATCTTCAAAAGGGTTGAAGGAGAAACTGCATTGCTATTAGCAAAATAATGATATCACATATTTGGGGTGTGTGTGCGTGTGCGTGTTATTCATCTGTATGAAGTTTCTGACTTTCTCCTGGGGAAAACACAATAATCTTGACATCTGTGATAGATTTTCTTACCATTTCCAAAATTTGCTGAATGGGCAATAAGCAATACCACAACAGATCCTCTAATGCAGTGTTTCTCAAACCTCTCCTCTGGACCCTCTAACAGACCAGATTTTAAGGATCACCTTGGGGAAATGCAGACTGAATCCTGCAATCACTGAGCAGCAAATCATATCACCTGTGCTGTACTTCAGATAACTGGAAAACCTGGACTGTCAGCGCAGTGGCGTAGCGTGGGTTGTCAGCGCCCAGGGCCAGCCAAGAATTGTGCCCCCCCCAACCTGTGGACACGTTATCGATATTGCCCCAGCTCACACATGGATTTGCCCCAGCTCACACATGGATATTGCCCCAGCTCACACATGGATTTGCCCCAGCTCACACATGGATTTGCCCCAGCTCACACATGGATTTGCCCCAGTTCATGGATTTGCCCCAGTTCATGGATTTGCCCCAGCTTATGGATACTGCCCCAGCTCATGGATTTTCCCCAGCTCATGGATATGCCCCAGCACATGGATTTGCCCCAGCTCATGGATTTGCCCCAGCTCATGGATTTGCCCCAGCTCACACATGGATTTGCCCCAGCTCATGGAAATGCCCCAGCTCATGGAAATGCCCCAGCTCACACATGGATTTGCCCCAGCTCATGGATTTGCCCCAGCTCATGGATACTGCCCCAGCTCATGGATTTGCCCCAGCTCTCACCTGGATATGCCCCAGCTCATGGAAATGCCCCAGCTCACACATGAATTTGCCCCAGCACATGGATTTGCCCCAGCACATGGATTTGTCCCAGCTCATGGATTTGCCCCAGCTCTCACCTGGATATTGCCCCAGCTCTCACCTGGATATTGCCCCAGCTCCGGATCCAGCAGTGGTTGAGGGGACCCAGATGCCGGGCAGCGGGAGTGCCTGCCGGCTGCCCGGTCCTGAACAGCGTGCGAGTCCGTCCTGTTGAAGGGGAGGCGGCTGTGTGCATGCGCAGGTCACGCGGTCCGGCCAGTCAGGTGGTACAGAGACTCAGTACCACCTGATTAGACGGACCACGTGACCTGCGCCTGCATGCAGCCGCCTCCCCTTCAACAGGACGGTGGACGGACTCACTGTTCAGGACCGGGCAGCCGGCAGGCACTCCCGCTGCCCGGCATCTGCATCCCCTCAACCCGCGGGCCCTTGGGCGGCGCCCGAGGGCCCGGCGGGTCAGTCCGGGCCACAAGTTTTAGGGGCCAAGTTTCTTTTGAAATTATGCGCCCCTAAGAAAGCTGCGCCCGGGGCCACGGCCCCCCCAGCCCCCCCCATGCTACGCCACTGTGTCAGCGGGTTCTGAGGACAGGTTTGTGAAACACTACTCTAATGGGCTCCAATGCTGAGTGATCTCAGTATTCACCCTCTTACAGGGTTATTCAGAGAGCGTGAAAAGCAGGAGAATGACTGGAGAATGAAAAATTTTAGGTCAAAATAGCCGATTTGGAAAGTGAGATGAAAGGGAGAATTTTTCTGGTTTGGCTAGTTTGACCTACAATTTTTCATTCTCCAGTCATTTTCCAGTCATTCTCCTGCTTTTCACGCTCTCTGAATAACCCTGTTTGTTTTGACCAAACATTTGCACAATCTCTCTGCTAAAGGTAAAGATGACATCTGATCACTAATTTGATTGTATCTACTAAGAGAGAATTTAGTGCAATAATTCAATAAAAAATGTGGTCCCTTGATTAACTCACTTTTCTCAGCTTCCTTTTTTAACAATTTATAAACAGGGACTTGTAATTTAGCACTCATATAATTATAATCATAGTTAATTCTACACTAGAGACCAAGGAAGTAATCAGCAAATACTTTAATTTGAATTCTCAAATGTCAAAGTATAGTTTGGTCACAGTTTGGTGCTTATGTGCAGAATCAACCTTTCATTGTCAGTAAAGCAGACTTTTAAATGAATGTATTAATATGCTTTCTGATTATTTTGTTTGTCTCTCCTTGCATACCATGATGCACATTTATTTGATTGTAAACATTCTTGCTCATTACATTTAGATTTTCTTGTCAACATTCTCGTTTTCTCTTCAGTATTGTAACTCACAAAAATATTTCATTTATATTACTTGAATACTAACTGTTAATTTCAGCTGCTTTAAGCCTCGACTATTAATCGCTTTTTGCTGAAGATGTTTTATAACATTTATTTGAAATATCAGATGTATAGATACTGCTTAAGTGTAGGGGTATTTTACATACAGACAGCTATTCTCAAATAGGGGGTGTGACCTAAGCAAGGACAGAGATACTGGCATTACTGTTGAGCAGTGGCGTCACAAGGGGGGGGGGTGGCCCCAATTTTTACACAAACATATTTTGCCAGGAAGGATACATTGAGATTTCTCTCATTTTCATGTCCTGGGTAGGCAGGGCCTAGGACGGGTAGAGGCTGTGCGCGCATCCAGGAGAACAGGATGCACATGCAGCAGCTGGATAGAGGCTGTGTGCACATCCAGGAGACCAGGATGCGCACGCAGCTGACGACTATAGGCTGCGTGCGTATCCAGGAGAACAGAATGCGCACGCAGCAGAGGGCTATAGGCTGCACGCCTATCCTGTAGAGCCGGATGCCCTTTTTTTAAAAAAAAAAAACGGCAAACCAGCTAAAATGCGCACGCGAGGCACACATTTTAAAAAAATGCCTTACAATGCCTTCAAAAAAATGAGATTACAATCTAAGGGGGGATCTGTGCCTATGAGCTTACAATCTAAAGGGTATCTGTGTCCATGAGCTTACAATCTAAGGGGGACCTGTGTCCATGAATTTACAATCTAAGGGGTACCGGTGTCCATGAGTTTACAATCTAAGGGGGATCTGTGCCCATGAGCTTACAATCTAATGGGTACCTGTGTCCGTGAGTTTACAATCTAAGGGGTACCTGTGTCCGTGAGTTCACAATCTAAGGGGGATCTGTGCCCATGAGCTTACAATCTAATGGGTACCTGCGTCCGTGAGTTTACAATCTAAGGGGTACCTGTGTCTGAGTTTATATTATTATTATTATTATTATTATTATTCTTTATTTATAAAGCGCCAGCATATTCCGCAGCGCTGTACAATAAACACAGTATAGACAGGGTTACAATACATTGAACAACATTTGACAAACAGTACAGGAGGAGATGAGGGCCCTATTCCCGTAGGAACTCACAATCTAGGAGGGTTGGGGTTGGAAACAGGAGGAGAGGACTGTAAGGTGAGAGTGATTGATGGTTGTGTCAGTGAGTTGGGTGGTAGGCTACCCTAAATAGGAATGTTTTAAGGGAGCGTTTGAAGGAAGAGGAGTTAGGGGAAAGTCTGACAGTACGAGGGAGAGCGTTCCAGAGAGTGGGGGCTGCGTGTGAGAAATCCTGCAGTCTATCATGGGAAGAGGTGATGCGGGGAGAAGCTAGGCGCAGGTCACTGTTTGACCTTAGGGAGCGGGCTGGGGTGTATTTGGTGATTAGTGAGGACAGGTAGTGGGGCGCTGAGTTAGTGAGGGTTTTGTAGGTAAGGATAAGGATTTTGAACTTAATTCTGCAGTGGATAGGGAGCCAGTGAAGGGACTCGCAGAGGGGAGCGGCAGAGACAGAGCGGCGGGTGAGGTGAATTAGCCTGGCGGAGGCGTTCAGGATGGATTGTAGGGGAGAGGCGGGACAGAGGGAGGCCAGATAAGAGATTATTGCAATAGTCGAGTCGGGAGATTACCAGGGCGTGTATGAGTTGTTTTGTGGTGACAGCGGTAAGAAATGGCCGAATTCTGGAAATATTACGCAGTTGGTATCGGCAGGAGGAGGAAAGAGACTGGATGTGGGGGATGAAGGAAAGAGCAGAGTCAAGTGTAACTCCAAGACAGCGAACTTGGTTTGATGGGGAGATGGTGATACCCTCCACCGTGATAGAGAAGTCAGGAGGTGGGGAGGCATTGGAGGGAGGAAGAAGTAGGAGCTCAGTCTTTGACATGTTGATCTTTAGGTGGTGGGAGGCTATCCAGGAGGAGATTCCAGATAAACAGTCACTGACTTTTGAAAGGACAGGGGGAGAGAGATCAGGGGTAGAGAGGTAGATCTGAGTGTCATCAGCGTAGAGGTGGTAATTAAAGCCAAAGCTGTTGATGATTTTGCCCTGGGAGGAGGTGTAGATGGAAAAGAGCAGAAGACCAAGGACAGAGCCTTGAGGTACACCAACAGATAGAGGCAATGAAGAGGAGGAGTTACCAGCAAAGGACACACAGAAGGACCTGTTGGATAAATAGGAGTCATCCCAAGCAAGTGCAGTGTCACCGAGACCCAGAGAGTTGAGGGTCTGTAGAAGGAGGGGGTGGTCAACAGTGTCAAAAGCAGCCGAGAGGTCAAGCAGGATGAGAATAGAATAGTGGCCGTGTTTTTTAGCAGTTAGGAGGTCATTGGTGACTTTGGTGAGGGCAGTTTCAGTTGAGTGTAGGGGACGGAAGCCAGATTGCAGGGGGTCAAGTAGGGAATTGGAGGACAGGAAGGGGGAGAGGCGGTTGAAGACTAGTTTTTCTAAGAGCTTTGATGTGAAGGGAAGCAGGGATACAGGGCGGTAGTTGGATGGAGAGTTGGGGTCTAGGGATGGTTTCTTTAGTAAAGGGGTAACTAGCGCGTGTTTGAAGGCGGATGGAAAGGAGCCAGTGGAGAGAGATAGGTTGAAGATGTGTGTGAGAGCAGGGGTGAGGAGGAGGGGGTGGAGAGGAGGAGAGGAGAGGGGAGGAATTAGATGTGAGGAATGGGGTCGAGCGGGCACGTGGTGAGATGTGAGGAGGACAATAAGGAATTGACTTCCTCCTCAGTGGCTGGGAGGAAGCAGCAGAGGGTGGCAGAGGGGACCTGTGGGAGTGGAGGTGGCAGATAACTATCTTGTGTTGGGATGTTGCTTCTGATAGAGTTTTACTGAGGAAGTAGTCTGCCAGGTCTTGAGCGCTGAAGGCAGCTGAGGGGGGAGGTGCAGGTGGGTAGAGGAGGGTGTTGAAGGTGGACCAGAGCCGTTTAGGGTTGGAGGACAGCGTAGATATAAGAGATGAGAAGAAGGATTGTTTGGCCAAGTGGAGGGCAGAGGTGTATGAGCGGAGAATAAACTTGAAGTGAACAAAATCAGCTTCAGAGCGGGATTTCCTCCAGGCACGCTCTGCGGTGCGGGAGCATCTTTGCAGGTAGCGAGTCTGGAGGGTGTGCCAGGGCTGAAGCTGGCAGCGTGGGGCCTTACAGAGTCGAAGAGGAGCAAGAGTGTCTAGAGCAGAGATAAGCATAGTGTTGTAGTGATTAGTGGCAGCATCAGGGCAGGTGAAGGATGAGGTATGAGGGAGGTGGTGAAGTAGGTTGGAAAATTGATGGGGGTCCACAGCATGTAGATTTCTGCGAGTGTGTGTGCGGGGTGGGGGAGCAGGGTGTTTTGGAAGTCCAGATAGGTTGAAAGAGAGAAGATGGTGGTCAGAGATGGGGAAAGGGCGACATTTGAACTCAGAAATGGAGCAGAGGTTGGAAAAGACCAGGTCAATAACGTGACCATCGCGGTGGGTAGGGAGGAGGGAGGATTGTGTGAGTCCAAGGGAGGACGTGAGTGAAAGAAGTTTGGAGGCAGCAGGAGCGGAAGGATCGTCAATGGGAATGTTGAAGTCCCCGAGAATTAGACATGGAAGATTAGAAGACAGGAAGTGAGAAAGCCAGGTAGCAAAGTGGTCAAAGAACTGGGAGGTTGGTCCCGGTGGGCGGTAGATGACTGCCACCCTGAGAGAAGAGAAGAGAACAGGCGGATGCAGTGTGTCTCGAAGGAGGAGAAGGAGAGGGATGGGGGTGGAGGGAGATGCTGGTAGGTGCAGGTGGGAGAGAGCAGGAGTCCGACCCTGCCACCATTTCTCTCACCCGGTCTGGGGGTATGGCTCAAGTGTAGACCGCCATGTGAGAGAGCAGCAACGGAGGCCGTGTCAGAGGGAGTTAGCCAGGTTTCAGTTAAAGCTAGGAGGTTGAAGGAGTTTGAAAGGAAGAGGTCATGGACGGCTGTGAGTTTGTTGCACACAGAGCGAGCGTTCCAGAGGGCGCAGGAGAAAGAGGACAGGCGCTGAGGGATTATGGGAATGAGGTTGCTGGACTTGCAGGGAGGTGATTTATGTGCGATGGAGATAGGATGAGAGGGAAGTATTGGATGTGTTGTGGGGCCAGGGTTAGGGGATATGTCACCTGAATAGAGTAACAGCAGGAGGGTGAGAAAGAGAAGGTGGGAATGGGATTTGTGGGAGTGATTGGCAGCACGAGAGTTAGAGGGAGACCATGTTCTGAGGAAACAAAGGAGCTCATGCGAGGCCATCATGTGGGACGAGAGGAGGGAGAGATGCAGATTGTGTAGGGGTCGGTGGTAGAGGGGCAGGAGTTCCATTTAAGGAGAAAGGTAGAAGTAAAGAGCAGAAGCATGAGAGAAAGCATGATATAGACGTGAATTTACCAGAGTAAAAAGTGGGCCTTGCAGTTTTGCAGTTCCTTCCTCCAGTCCCGAAACTCCAAGTTTACAATCTAAGGGGGACCTGTGCCCATGAGCTTACAATCTAAGGGGGACCTGTGCCCATGAGTTTACAATCTAAGGGGGACCTGTCCCCATGAGCTTACAATCTAAGGGGGACCTGTGCCCATGAGTTTACAATCTAAGGGGGACCTGTGCCCATGAGTTTACAATCTAAGGGGGACCTGTGCCAGTGAGCTTACAATCTAAGGGGTTCCATGAAATTGGGTAGCGCTCCTCTGTACATACAAATATGGGAACAGGAAAAAAATAATTTCCTGTTCCCATATTTGTATGTACAGAGGAGCGCTACCCAATTTTGTTGTTTATCCTTTGTCATTTTGAGGTATTGGGGAGAATATCTTTACCTTGGGTCTTGTATAGCGACCCTCTTCTTTTAGGTATAAGCGCACTACCTCCATTCACCTAAGGGGTTCCAAGAGCTTACAATCTAAGGGGGAGCTGTGCCCATGCGCCTTACAGTCTAACCACTGATCTGGATCATATGACCAGAAAGGAAAGCAGTATTTTCTGTTCCGAAGGAGAAAGTCCCAGAAAATTTTTGAGGGCCAGGATGATCCTCGTAGATCCTATCTGCTCCGCATGTCACTGCAGGAACACCCTAGTGCTAAGAAGCCAAGACAGGAGCCAGATTTGCAGCTTGGACGGACCCTGCCTAATCATGCTGGAAGTAAAGGCCTGGAGGTGGTGAGGTTCATCAACCCATTATCTGATTGTATTTACAGCCCAGAGCCGACTTTACTAAGGCTCTTTAATAAGTAAGTTTATTTCTACCACTCGATTTAAATATTCCGAAAGACAGTACATACTGCGCAATGTATGTTTTTTATTGTATTTTTTAGGTTATTTTGAAGAATCTCCCATTACAAGCACGAGGACTATTTATTGGTTTCCTATTGACATAAATTATGGTTGCTGGCACATGCTATGTCCAGGCTTATAAAGTTTTGATTCAGAAGGCGATAACAAGAATAAATCCAAAAACCTAATTGCTTTTGGGTCCATTTAGTAACAACCACAGTATAGTGATGTAAGAATCTTCAGGCAGTTAGATGAAATTGTTCACAGAAAGACTACCTCAACCTAATCTAAGGCATTTTTTCCAGTTCTGCCAAGATATCATAGAATTGTTATAATTACTCATTGCCATCACATAGATTGTAAAACTCTAAACATATGTTTAATAAACCTGTTCTCTCATATAAACTGTAACTGAATGCGTAGAAAGGTTGCAAAAGGGAACAAACAAAACCAGAAATCACCATTTCTCAAGTGGCATTTTCAAATTCAATTGTCATCCATTTATGATATGGATAGTGGAAAGTGTCAGCCAACTGGGAAATAAAGAACAATGCTTATTAAATTAAATGTTATAGTGGCTGTTACTATCTTAATTTGCTGCAATAGATAGGAATCAAATGTTATGATTCAATTACGGAAGAGGACTGACAGTTTTCTTTGTTTTTGCAATAAAAACTCCCAAAAGAACAAAGGGTTAGACTTCCACACAACTGGGTATTCAGGTTTCCTTTTTCTTGTCAAATTAGAGATGTGCTGCTCGGTCTCTTTTCAGACTTTGTTTCAAAATATTATGGAAACATAAATAATAGGCATAGAAACATAGAAAAATGTCGTCAGATAAGAACCTTTCGGCCCATCTAGTCTGCCCAATTACATGGATACTTTACCTGGATTTATCTTTTGTTTAGGATAGCCTTACGCCTATCCCATGCTTGCTTAAATTCAATTACTGTTTTGGCCTCTATCACTTCAACTGGAAGGCTGTTCCATGTATCTACCACCCTCTCAGGTAAAATAATGCTTCCTGATGTTACTTTTAAACCTTTGCCCCTCTAATCTAAGACTATGTCCTCTTGTTTTGCTACTTTGTTTCCGTTTAAATATACTCCCTTCCTCTACCTTGTAGATTGACTATATTTTCTGGTTATACGCTTTCATGTTGATAATTGAAGCAGGTATACCTTGAGATTATTCCTTAAAGATTATTTATTTTGACAGAAGCAATTTCTAAATATTTTTGTAATCACAAAACAATGAACAAATCAGAAAACAGGAAGCTATAGGCACATTCAATATTATGAAGTTAAAAGGCTGGCTCTAATCAGAGCATGACTGCAGTGGTGGCCGGTGAAGATTTTAATTGTGGGGGTGCCGGGGTCCACCCACATCCTGCATAATCTCTGGCCACTGGAATTTTTTTACTACACACACACACACACACATGTTATGGTTAAAGTCCGAAGTGAGGTTATTTCTAGGATTACCCGGGTAATCCTGACATTACCCAGGTGTCATTAGCAAAAGTCTGAAGTGAAATGAAATTTCAGACTTTACCCGGGTAATCTGCAAAGTATCCAGAGGCCTCTGGGTACTCCATTTTTCTGCTCTGTTTTAACTGGGAAATTCACACATTACCCTAGTGTTGCTGAATAAAGTGTGATGTGCAACGAAACATCGGACTTTATCCGGGTAATCTGCAAAGTATCCAAACGCCTCTGGATACTCTGCTTTTCTTGAGTTTTCAGCGGGTTACAGTTGACTAAATTCCGAGGATTACCCGGATAAAGCTGCAAACTGTTATCTGACTGATAACAAAAGTTATTTATAATGGATCCGCGTGGCAGCATGCAGTGGAGGCCAAATAATAAGAACCAAATAATAGGTTAAAAAATGAATGGGGATAAAAATAAAATTAAGAATAAAAAATAAAAATAAGTAAAAAATAAAAATAAGTAAAGTTAAAAATGTAATTTTAATATAAATTCATATTCATATAATAAAAAAGAGCTGTTTTTTATTATATGAATATGAATTTATATTAAAATTACATTTTTAACTTATTATTTGGTTCTTATTATTTGGCCTCCACTACATGCTGCCATGCGGATCCATTGGGGCTTTCATTAAGGTCTGTGCCCATCAAAACAACCTTTGGGCTTCTCTATTTGAGCCCTGGCGGCTCTTGAACACGTGAGTGGTCTGACTTTCTGTAATTAATATTGCAAGGTTTTACAGTATTACCCGATGTTGGCATTTTTCTCTCCTTTCTCCATATCTGTTGAGAATCAACATCTGCATATACTCCTTGAAAATCTCCGTCTACTGAAGTGGCCAGTGGGAGGGCCTATCTAAATTCTACCCACGGGCGAATATTGCCAGAGCCGGGTGAGGCTCTCTTTAGCGTGAGTGAGAGCCACTATACTTCCAATCATATATTTATATATTAGCAATATTGCACTATGTGTGTTTTCTTTTTGAGGTTTTGATCCTCCTTCAATTGACGACATCTGTTACTTACTGGGTAACTAATTTTTTCATACCTACTTGCACTGGGAAGCGCCGTACCCTTCTTCTTTTTTCTATTGCTCTTTCTGTCTTTTAGGGATGACACATATGGGTACAGTGGCGATCGTGCTTTAGGCTCTATCCCGCATAATCACTTACTGTTGCGCCAACCTTTTTTTCTATATATATATATATATATGTCAATTTAACAAACCAGGAGGAAAGCACACCAATTAACACATTCAAAACTTCAACAGTAGCTCATCCATTTAAAGATTTAACCAAATTTTAACACTTTAAAGATTCTAACAACTCTTAACCATTTCAAGATTTCAACAGTTTTTAACCCATTCAAGATTTTTTACAAGGTTTTTAACCCTAATATGCACAAAAAGCGGTCTTGCACAGTATTCTCCCCCTGGGCAGCGGTGCAAACCAGAAGTATCTACCCACATCATGTATAAAACATGAAAAAAGTTGTAATTTCCATTCATCCTAAAGCTCAATGATAAACAAAACAGTGGATTTAGTTTACTTGAATGGCCACTGATGTGTTACGCCCACCTGTCACATCATGGCAAACTCTTTCAAGGTTGGTCCTAACTTAATGAAACCAAAAATTGCTTACCAGCAATTACATATTCTCCTGCTGCTTCTCAGCAAAGAGACAAAATGGTGGGTTTATATTTATACCCTCACCAGAACACTTCCATTTTGGGATTGAAAAAGAAAACACAGAAAGGGACAGCAGAAAAAAATGACCTGGCTGGGAATACAACAAAATATACAAATATACCGATGGCTGCGGCCCCCCAGTGTGGGCTGACATATTGGATGTCATCCCAGCCTCCGGGACCCAGGTTGGCCAGCACGATGACGTCTATTCCTGGCACCCCACCCCCCGCCAGCGCGGGGAAGGTGCCTGAAGGGGGGGAGGTCTCTCCCTCCCCATCTGTACGGGCCAGAAGTGAAAGGCAGGCACCTTCCAAGCGGTGGCTGCCTTTAACCCCTTGGGGGCTGGAACGCGATTCGGTGCTAGCAGGCGCTGGATCACGGTTCCTTTCCGGAGCTGGCCAGCATTGCATCAGTTCGGGAGTCAACCCCTAGCTGCCACCTATGGTGGAGATAGAGGGTTCCAATGAACCCCCTATCTCCCAATCCTTGGCAGCTAGGGGTTAATGTTTGGTATCAGAGCATGGCCTTTCCAATGATACCAAACATGACCATGTTAACCCTAAAGGGGAAAAAATAAAATTAAAAAAATAAAAACAAAACTAAAAAAGTTTTTGTTTAAATTAATGCAGCAATATTGTTCCCATTTCAATTATAATGTGAACAATGATGCTGCACTAACGATTTTTTCTATGGGGACGCTTGCTAAAAATCACATTATTTCCCCCCAAAAAAAATGTAACGAGTCCCCATTTCTAATTTTTTTAACAAGCGCACCCCATAGAAAATATAACGGCAAAGGCTCGCATGTTAAAATGTGAAAAAAAACTTTGAAAATTAAACTTTTATTGTATTTGTTGTTATAATATACAGGCAAGACATAACATATCATTATTATATGTATATGTCATGAATCTGCCGAGTCTGCCAGAAAGAACGATATAAAATATGTCTGGGTCATATAATAAATCGTGCCTTCAAAACGCATTTAAACATGATGAGCGACTCCGGTAAAAATGAGCTCAGCACAAAGGGGTGAAATGGCTCAGCAGTGAAAGGGTTAATGTTTGCAATTAATTAATTTTGTGGATATTTTAATAACGCAGGCTGTGCATGCATAGAATCCTTTAAGGAAACAGTTCAGAGTGTATATACATTGAGGCTCGGGTCAGACGAGCGCAGTGTTTACGTCCGTGTTGCCGAACATTTTAACGTCCGTGGTAGCATACAATTATGATCAACCCACACACGGAGTATGTCCACACAGAAGTGCAGGAGCACACAGACGCGGCAAACGGACGCAAGTTAGGCAAGAACGTAAAACCGCTAGAACGGACGTGCAGAGCGCGCCACGTCCGCAAAGTCCGCATAGCTTTGTGTGTGAGTGATGGAACGAAGACAGACGGACTGCATTTATGCGTCCAGCATTTTGACGGACAAAATGTTTTTCATATTAATTTTATTTCACATCTACATCAGTCAAAAAAAACGGCAGTCACAAAAACGGACTGTGTGGCCACTACCTTGTCGTCAGTCATAATGTACGTCCGTTGTGCACGGACGCACAGTCCACACAGAATGCGCTCGTCTGACCCTAGCCTAAGTTGAAAACGAAATGTGCACCTACATGTTTATTGCTTGCACTTAAAAATCCTGCTAGGCTGTTCAATATATTGTCAATCTATTTAAAAACGGTTCCAAGAATCCTGAGATACCAAGTGCTGCTGTGTTAAAAAAGTAGCCTCTTTAATGGGGTCATTCTTGAGTTTTTGATATATCTATCCGTTGAGTCCTGTTCTCTTTTTTTAGTTTTAATGGCACAATTTCTCTTATTACTGTACTATGACGACTTTTATTTTTTATTCTTACACGATGATTTATCGATGACTTGTGTTGGCCCTACGTGGTCATTTTTGCTTATATCTGTCTTGTTATCCGTGCAAATGTCACAAATAAAGTTGTTTTTTAAAAAAAGTAGCCTCTTTGTGAGTACCGTATAAGATACTTACACATTTTCAAATGCTTTATTATCCTTTATTCAGGTGTAAAGGCCACTGAAAGCAACCTGTAGCTGTTAGTTATAGTCATCTCTGTATGTGTGAGTACATCTCACAATATCAAACCCTCAGGGAAAGCAAATTTTATTGCTTACTAAAGCGAATACTGTCCAATTTTCCTATAACACGTCATAAAAAGTGTGATTGGTATTATTCTAGGTCTATCCAGCTATCTCTCTGTCAATCTATTAGACAAAATGCAAGCTGCACCTCTGCCCTCCATTAAATATTTGATAAATAATATATATGTTTGGGGGGGGGGGCCTAAACCTAGAGTAAGCACGTAGAAACAGGATAGAAGAGGGAAAGTAATTGAAAACTGTCTAGCCTTTCTTGTTGGCACAAAAACACATTAAACATTCATAGAATTTGGGAATGGAACTTATTTAGGAATTTCTTTCTTCAAATAAACCATTTTAGGCTGGGGTCAGACGAGCACACTGCGCACAGAAACGGACATACTTTTTAACTGAGATTGTGGCTACATTGAATCAGTTAATTTTGACTGATGTTGAGAAAAAGAAAAAAAAACTGTATGCAGTTGTTCACGTTTCACGTTGATGCCATTTTGGCGTCCGTTGCAACATGCGTTGCGTGAAAAAGTGCACACGTGCTTTGTGTGTTGTTCTCTTTTGACTCCTTTGAAAAGCTACAACTGACAGCAAACATTGGGGTCAGACGGGCGCAAAAAGTGCACTCGTCTGACACGGGCCCAAGGCCCGTGTCAGACAAACGCAGTGATCACGTCCATGTTGCCGTGCAGTTTAACGTCCGTCGTAGCATAGAATCATGAGCAATAGAGACCCACACACGAAGTGCGTCCGCACCGAACTACGCACGCACAAAACGCACGTGGCAAACGGACGCAAGTTAGGCAAGAACGTAAAACCGCTACCTAGGATGCGCAGAGTGCACCAAATCCACCACATCCACGTAGCGTTGTGTGTGAGTGATGAGGAGTCAGATGCAGCGCATTTGCGACGTCCAGCACCTTGACGCACAAAATGCCTTTTCATATCCTTTTTCATATTAATTTTGTTTCCCATATTTCCCTTTTTTTCTACGTCCGTCATAAAAAACGGACTGTGTGGTGTCTACATTATCTTCCGTCAGAACGTCCGTCTGTTGTGCACACACGCAGAGTGCGCTGAGACTGCGTTCATCTGACCCTAGCCTAAGATCATGCTTAAGTATAAATTACGTTGCAGCAATAATGCAATTATCATTATTTATAAAACACCTAAATAAATCTCAGACCTTTACTAAGGGTAGGACACAACAAATAAAAAACAAACTTGTAAATATACATTAAATTACTTTGAATCTAAGTAGCAATATGTTCTTTTTATACTACTAAGAACATAATGGACTCCACCATGAAGTCAGAGGCTTAGCAAGGTCATCAGATGCCCAAGGGTAAGTCCTCCCCTAGCGCCCCCCCATGTTTAAGATTAATTAATGTGTAGTGGGGGGGCATGGCCAGCCGCTGAAGGGAGAAGACGTGTCTTGCTAGAGCTCTGTGGCGTTTATCTCCCCCCGGGACCTTTTACTGATTTTTTTCCGCCGAGAACCCCCTCAAAAGGCTCCTGAGTGGTTGGCCATTGGGTTTGTGCTGACCGGAGCCCACCCCCCCTCCGGTCCAGAGACTCGCTTGCGGGCCGCCATCTCTGGCTGGAGTGTGCTGTCGGCGGCCATTTTGCAGCCTACTTCCTGGCGCTCATTGCTCCCTGATTGCCCTGCTTTGAGTGCCTTGCTCCTGCGGTAGACTATGATGAGGACTGTGGAGACAGAGGGCCCATGTCTCCCGGCCGTATTAGATGCACTACTGCAGTTATTGGAGGATGATGAGCGCCCCATGACCAGAGGCAGTACAGTATGTGTCGCGTCATGGCCGCGCTGTGCACAGGTCGGGCGGCCAAAGCTACACGTGGTGATGTCTCCGGTGCTGTGGTTCTACACCCCGATGCTCGACGGTAGAGGAGACAGCGCGGAAGGTGGGCGAAGGCCTGGCAGGTCAGTCCATCCCAGACACCAAGCCGAAGGAGGAGCTGTTAGGACCACGCGACCCACTTCTGCCAGAGGGCTGCAGCCTACCAGATCGGGATGGGAGCATCGCGGTGGCCCCAGGAAAGGTGGGTCAATGTCATGTGTGATCTGCGTACCCCCTATGAAGAGGCCAGGAGCTCCTCCTCTGCCTGTCTCCGCACTGTCAATGTCGGAGAATCATCTTTGGGGCTTGGTTGGGGCTAGTGGGGACCTCGTCCTGCCCTTGTCTCCCCTACATTCACCCTATAGAACGGGCGCACCCGAGTAGACAATGAGGCCTGAGTGGGATCTGCAATGCTTCCCCCATGTTATACTGGGTGTCGTGGCACCCCCTCCATTCAGAGACACAGGCTGAGGCATCTTCGCTACCCTATCTGCCGTGATGTCCCCCCCCCCCTTGGGGCTCTATTACGATGTTTGCGATAAAACACGGGCGAAAGAGAGGAAAAACTGCGCCCGCAGTTTTCCCCCATGCGCCCGCGGTTTAATGCTGGATTACAGTGCAGGCGCAAAAAATGGGGTTCCTCCATATATTCAGGGGGTATCTTTTTAGGGGCTCCTCCAGGATCAATAAAACCAAGGTTATTGCACTAGCATTATAAAGAGACCTCTAAGAAGTATAGGAATAGCCATTTATTTCAGACTTTTCAGTTTCTCCCTTTCGATCACCCTTGTGCATGCAAGCTGTGAATCTCTTCCTGCAGATTTATTGGGTGCAGATCAGAAACTGTGCCCCTGGCTCCAGAGGCGCTTTCAGTTCCTCACCCGCTGCAAGTGTTAAGTTAGCAACTTGGGACTGAACCCTGTGCTGCAGCTCAGCGCGCAGCACTGCTAAGTTACCACTTGCAGCCAAGTCGAGAGGTGCTGCAGGGAAGCCAAGTGTGACATAGGAAAGATGGCCACCTCCACGGAGCAAATAATCCAATAAGGAAATGTTCAGTTTGAAGTGTTGGTGGAAAACACCAAATATTTATTGGAACATGGTAAAGATTAAAACTAACGTGGTAATAAAATGGACCAAAGTGGAATTTGCAGAAACAGCACCTTTCATTAAGCAATCCTCTGCCCTTTCACTTCCATATTCACAGCCAAAGTGTTCAGTGAGACGGCTGCATCAAACTGAACTGCTGCACTGAAGCAATTGAGCATCTGCTGAGGAACTGAACGCGCCTCTGGATTAGGAAAGACAGTATGTGTGGTTACATGCTGCCAGACAGCCCCCCTTGCAGTTTACAGTTTCTGTTTAATTTTCTGGAGGTGCCAGTGTGACAACTCAGTGTAACTCCCTTGTTACCAGACACACAGCACTACCCCAGCACCAGCAAACCCCCCTAATGTGTGTGTCATGCCCCATGTTTTAGGATTTATTGTATTGTAGCGCTGTGTTTAAATCCTTGTCGTGGCAGTACCTATTTTTGGCCACCGGAGGGAGGCAAGCGTGAGGAGAGACACTGAACTTTGCATTGAGACTACATTTCCCGGCATGCTTTGCGGGCGGACACAGGAAGTGGATGGGACAGACAGCGTTACATCCTGAGCCTCGTGGAGATAGCTGGCAGAGCACGCCAAGGAGTGAGTGAGACAAGACGCAGTGCTGCAGAGCGCAAGAGTGACTAGGCCGGAGCGCAGGTGCGGCCTATCAGAGTCCAGATCGGGTTGTTCAGCCTTGCAAGAAGGAGACCCAGCGATCCACCATCTTACCCAAGCTGCTATTGAAGAGGCCGGAGGACCCCGAGTTAGGCGTACCGCAGGTCAATCGGATTGGGAGAGCAGGCGGTAAACTGGACAAGTCACGGCCGAAGCAGAGAGAGAGCCAGACAACGGATACAGTAGCCGGCACCTCAGCAAAAGAATCGAACGGAGAGACGTCCTGGGTCAGCGGAGCCTGAAGAATCTGGCGGATGGGTGAGAGGCCTCCAAGGCCGTTTGTGATTAAGGAAGGCACGCTGCTGTTGTTTCTAAAAACCCACAGGGCCCCAACTTGACTAGTCGAAGACACCTTTTAAGCAATTCACTGGCCAGTTGAATAGTACCCGGGTACCACAATACACACACACATTTACATTCCGGGACTTAACCTGTGCGGGACTCACTTCCAAATCTCCGAAAGGGATTAACGATTCGTTTCTTATTTCTCTTTTTTTTCCGATACGCGTTTCTCGAATTACGAAGCATTGTATTTTTCTGTTTCCGCTGCGCGTCTCTCGAATTTCGAAGCACTATATTTTCTGTTCCGATGCGCGTTTTCCCGAAATACGAATCCTCGTATTTCTTTTTTCCACTGCGCGTTTCCCGAAATACGAAATACTGTAAATAGATCTACGAACACCGTGTTATCTATTATATGCCATTCATTGTAGTAAACTATATAATTTATATAATCCACAACGGTGCCGGAGTATATTTATTCCCTAGTGCGGGGAGACTGACCCGTGGTTCAATTTCAGCGGCTCCTCCGGGAGTGAGCGCTACAGTATATTTTTCTGTTTTGTGTTGTATCTGCCTTTACTGCTCACATGCTATTGATTTCATAGCTATTTTGTCCCTTCTGGGTTTCCCTAGCTTTCCTGTATCAGCTAGTTCCCACCCCTCTGCTCAGTGTTTTGTTGTTTGTTACTTCCTGGTTACATAGCAGCCATTCTGTTCTCACTGCTGGACAAAGTAAAGTCTTTTTACCTGCTTAGGCTAGGGTCAGACTAACGCATTTTTCACGTTGTCCGTGAAAATGTGCGTTCGAAGAATGGACGTATTTTTTCATGGAATACGCAACAGCGGTCATACTATGCGCAGTTTCATCCGTGATTTTGTACGGATCATCAATAAAACACTTCTTGCATCTGGACGTTATGTTGGCCGGACATTAGCAGCGTCTGACATCTCCAATTCACGCACACACGCCGCTAGCGGACGCAGCGCACTCTGTACGTCAGTAGTAGCGGTTTGACGTTCTCGAAAAAATGCGTTCATTTTCCACTTGCGTTGCGCGGCCGAACTTTTGTGCGACCGTACTTCGTATATTGGCCGTCATTGCCTGGCATCTGCTGCTAGCACGACCGTGATTAAGTGCGCCAGAACGCGCGTTCGCACTGCCTCAGTCTGACCCTAGCCTTAATCTGTACACTAACAATATTGTCAGTCTGATCATTAAACTCTTCAACTGGATTCATCTTTCTACATGTCAGTTTTGCTGAGTTGAAGCTATCTGCTGAACTTCATCGTGTGAGTACTGGTCAAATACAGACTTCAGCTAGACTAAAGCACCCATGCCTCACAACTTTGCTTAGGGAAGCAGAATAGTGTATATAGTGGCTCCTGGCCCCCAGTGACCTCTGACAGGTACAGTTAATCCGGTTGTCACTGGCTGAATAAAAAACCGGAATGGGGGAGTGAATAAATTACCATCATCCCTGCAGGTTCACACTTCTTCCTCCTTGGGGCTCCTCCACAGGACCTTCTTTCAGCAGCCTCTCTCCTCTCTCCTGTCATTCTGGGGCCGGTCACTTGCTTGACTTGCTGCCTCTGCCAGATGAGATCCGCCTCCACTCTCTCCCAGCACGCCACTGTGGCTGGTAAGGAAGTGACATGCTAAGGGGGCGAAGTTAGGCAGCGCTTCCTCCTGCAGGGCCTGGGGAAGCTTTGGATTTTGTCAGAGAGCTGATACCGGGCCCTGCACATGCTGCTGGTACAGCTGAACTGAGACAGAGCATCGGTCGGCCCCTGCTTGAGGTGCCCCCCCATGGCACCCGGGGGCAAGTACCCCCCTGCCCCCCTCGCTACACCACTGTATGAAATATATACTTCATTTTTATAAAAAACATAATGGCTGCTAAATAGAAATAATAATAATGAGAAAATCAGTGATGTTGCAGTTATTCATAGTAAACAGCCTTTGGATTATCAGGGTTATTCAAAGAGAATCGAAAAGCCACTGCACGTTCGGTGACTTTTTGTTCTCTTCAATTTGGCTTGATTTGGCGATCCCATTTCAGCAACCCTGCGTTGTATTCAGCAAGCACCATAGGGTCCCCGAATTGTAGGGAAAGGTCGCCTCTAACCCGCCGAAAACTCACTGCAAAACGAGGGCGAACACAAACCGAAACCCGCAAAAACATCTGGATTAACCCGCCAAAAACGCCAGAAAAACCCGAGCAGGAGCCGATCACACACAGCGCAGCCGCCGGAAAAAGCCGACACCACAGACGAATGCAGTGAATAAATTAGAAAAACAGTTTGCTTGAGTGTTTGAAAATGAAACGGTGTTTGCAAAGAAACTACTGAGCAAAAATGTCTGAAATTTACATATGAGGTCCAATAAATGATAATAAAAAGGGCTGTTACAGAAAAAATAAGTTTAACAAAAAATCAGATTTTTTTTAAAAAAAAAGAAATCCTGAAAAATGCTTAAATCCTATACAATCTATAAATAGAGAGACTCTTTACTACAGAATATTATAATGAACTGTTTATTAGATATTGAATTAAAACAGGAATATTTTTAAAATTGAAGTCTATGGGATTCGCCTGAATAAACCTGCCGAATTAAACCACCGAAGGACAGGGCATTTAGGGAACCTTTCACTGCTGGTTTTTGTTCTCTGAATAGCAGAAGCATTGCTTCTCTATGGGGATTTCACTGCCCTCGAACAGGCACCGTATGTGCAGGCAATTCGCCAAGATTTGGCGAATTGCCTGCTCTCTGGATAGCCGAATGGCCAAGAAAGGTAACCGAACTCTGATTTTCAGCACTCGGTTCCCTTTCGGCAGCCATTCGGATCTTTTCGAATAACACTGTATGTGTCTTCAGTTTAACACTCTCCATCTAACTCTGCTAATTGCTTTAGAATTAAAATTGCGGACTGCTATCTCCAGAGATTATTGGCTTCAGTCAACACACTGTGAGGAGACGTAGCGTAGAGTTAAAAGCTCTGTCTGTCTCTTAAGTTTCTTTTTTTAAATTTATTTAAAATTTATTTAAAAAAGTCAGCATATAATCAAACATATGAAAGGGCCACACAGGGCCATCCAAAGCAGAAGTACGACGTGGGAAAACTAATAAACATCCCCTAAAGGGGGGGTCTCAGCATATAATAGAAATCAAGAGGGGGTGGAGCGAAAATACACTTAAGCAGTAGTTTGCCACACAAAAAGGGGGGTGCCCTCATAGCGTCTCAAGGAAACAAGCGTCCCCAGCCGGGGAGCAATGACGTGTAGGTAGCGAGAAGGTTTCAAGGTGTAATCTCAGCACGAGAGGGGGAGGGAGAAACAAAAATCTAAAATAAACTGATGCGAGTTAAGGAACAGAGGGAGGGGGGCGCACAACAAAAATATGTCCCTAGAAGAGAGCTGGCCACCATGAGGATGAAGGACAGTCCTGCGGGACAATGTAGCAATAGACACTTCAGCCCGTGTCCAATAGCGGAATCGGGGCCACAACAGGCAGCTCTCTGCAGAGCGCTTCAATCCTTCCGGTCACAGCAGGCACATAAGCGCGTAGTGTTGGTGGGCTCGATCACATCTCCCACATTCCTCTGGAGGTCACAGCCACCTCTGTAAATCCCCAAAGGGGTGACAGTTATTATTATTATTCTTTATTTATAAAGCGCCAGCATATTCTGCAGCGCTGTACAATAGACACAGTATAGACAGGGTTACAATACATTGAACAACATTTGACAAACCGTACATGAGGAGATGAGGGCCCTATTGCCGTAGGAACTCACAATCTAGGAGGGTTGGGGTTGGAAACAGGAGGAGAGGACTGCAAGGTGAGAGTGATTGATGGTTGCGTCAGTGAATTGGGTGGTAGGCTTCCCTAAATAGGAACGTTTTAAGGGAGCGTTTGAAGGAAGAGAAGTTAGGGGAATGTCTGACAGTACGAGGGAAAGCGTTCCAGAGAGTGGGGGCTGCGCGTGAGAAATCCTGCAGTCTATCATGGGAAGAGGTGATGCGGGGAGAAGCTAGGCGCAGGTCACTGTTTGACCTTAGGGAGCGGGCTGGGGTGTATTTGGTGATTAGTGAGGACAGGTAGTGGGGAGCTGAGTTAGTGAGGGTTTTGTAGGTAAGGATAAGGATTTTGAACTTAATTCTGCAGTGGATGGGGAGCCAGTGAAGGGACTCGCAGAGGGGAGCGGCAGAGACAGAGCGGCAGGTGAGGTGAATTAGCCTGGCGGAGGCGTTCAGGATGGATTGTAGGGGGGAGAGGCGGGACAGAGGGAGGCCAGATAAGAGATTATTGCAATAGTCGAGTCGGGAGATTACCAGGGCGTGTATGAGTTGTTTTGTGGTGACAGCGGTAAGAAATGGCCGAACTCTGGAAATATTACGCAGTTGGTATCGGCAGGAGGAGGAAAGAGACTTGATGTTGGGGATGAAGGAAAGAGCAGAGTCAAGTGTAACTCCAAGACAGCGAACTTGGTTTGATGGGGAGATGGTGATACCCTCCACCGTGATAGAGAAGTCAGGAGGAGGGGAGGCATCAGAGGGAGGAATAAGTAGGAGCTCAGTCTTTGACATGTTGATCTTTAGGTGGTGGGAGGCCATCCAGGAGGAGATGCCAGATAAACAGTCACTGACTTTTGAAAGGACAGGGGGAGAGAGATCAGGGGTAGAGAGGTAGATCTGAGTGTCATCAGCGTAGAGGTGGTAATTAAAGCCAAAGCTGTTGATGATTTTGCCCAGGGAGGAGGTGTAGATGGAAAAGAGCAGAGGACCAAGGACAGAGCCTTGAGGTACACCAACAGATAGAGGCAATGAAGAGGAGGAGTTACCAGCAAAGGACACACAGAAGGACCTGTTGGATAAATAGGATTCGACCCAAGAGAGTGCAGTGTCACCGAGACCCAGAGAGTTGAGGGTCTGTAGAAGGAGGGGGTGGTCAACAGTGTAAAAAGCAGCCGAGAGGTCAAGCAGGATGAGAATAGAATAGTGGCCGTGTTTTTTAGCAGTTAGGAGGTCGTTGGTGACTTCGGTGAGGGCAGTTTCAGTTGAGTGTAGGGGACGGAAGCCAGATTGCAGGGTGTCAAGTAGGGAATTGGAGGACAGGAAGAGGGAGAGGCCGTTGAAGACTAGTTTTTCTAAGAGCTTAGAGGTAAAGGGAAGCAGGGATACAGGGCGGTAGTTGGATGGAGAGTTGAGATCGAGGGATGGTTTCTTTAGTATAGGGGTAACTAGCGCGTGTTTGACGGTGGATGGAAAGGAGCCAGTGGAGAGAGATAGATTGAAGATGTGTGTGAGAGCAGGGGTGAGGGAGGCTCAGTGGCTGGGAAGAAGCGGCAGAGGGTGACAGAGGGGACCTCTGGGAGTGGAGGTGGCAGATAACTATCTTGTGTTGGGATGTTGCTTCTGATAGTTAGAGTTTTACTGAGGAAGTAGTCTGCCAGGTCTTGAGTGCTGAAGGCAGCTGAGGGGGGAGGTGCAGGTGGGTAGAGGAGGGTGTTGAAGGTGGACCAGAGCCGTTTAGGGTTGGATGACAGCGTAGATATAAGAGATGAGAAGAAGGATTGTTTGGCCAAGTGGAGGGCAGAGGTGTATGACCGGAGAATAAACTTGAAGTGAACAAAATCAGCTTCAGAGCGGGATTTCCTCCAGGCACGCTCTGCAGTGCGGAGCATCTTTGCAGGTAGCGAGTCTGGAGGGTGTGCCAGGGCTGAAGCTGGCGGCGTGGGGCCTTACAGAGTTGAAGAGGAGCAAGAGTGTCTAGAGCAGAGATAAGAGTAGTGTTGTAGTGATTAGTGGCAGCATCAGGGCAGGTGAAGGATGAGGTGTGAGGGAGGTGGTGAAGTAGATTGGAGAATTGATTGGGATCCACAGCATGTAGATTCTGCGAGTGTGTGTGCGGGGTGGGGAGCAGGGTGTTTAGGAAGTCCAGATAGGTTGAAAGAGAGAAGGTGGGGTCAGAGATGGGGAAAGGGCGACAGTTGAACTCAGAAATGGAGCAGAGGTTGGAAAAGACAAGGTCAATAGCGTGACCATCGCGTGGGTAGGGAGGAGGGAGGATTGTGTGAGTCCAAGGGAGGACGTGAGTGAAAGAAGTTTGGAGGCAGCAGGGGCGGATGGATCATCAATGGGAATGTTGAAGTCCCGGAGAATTAGGCATGGAAGATTAGAAGACAGGAAGTGAGAAAGCCAGGTAGCAAAGTGGTCAGAGAACTGGGAGGTTGGTCCCGGTGGGCGGTAGATGACTGCCACCCTGAGGGCCAGAGGAGAGGACAGGCGGATGCAGTGTGTCTCGAAGGAGGAGAAGGAGACGGATGGGGGTGGAGGGAGATGCTGGTAGGTGCAGGTGGGAGAGAGCAGGATTCCAACCCCGCCACCATTTCTCTCACCCGGTCTGGGGGTATGGCTCAAGTGTAGACCGCCATGTGAGAGAGCAGTTCTGCCAGTCTGACTATAACAGACATCCGTCAGAGGCCACGGGGCGCTAAAAGAGCTCCAGCACTCGGGGTTAAAGCGGCCTCCAGGGGTCGAGAATCCAGGATCCTCACCTCATCCAAGTCGCCAAGTGTCTCCCCTCTCCCGTCAGTGGTAGCTTCCACATGGGTCTCGGTGGGGTCCACTTCAGCGACCCCAGGCTCGCAGGTCACAGCTAGGCCCAGTGAAAAGACAGTGCCAGGTACACCGGTCTCCAGGGTTCTCCCATCCACATCTTGTGGTTCTCCCTCCTCTGTCGCAGAAAGGTCATCCATGCGGCCAGCAGGGTAAGCATCCTCCTTCTCCATTCCAGCTAGGGTCTCCGTCCGCCTGTCAACCCTCAGCGCCTCCATCAGTCGGCGCCAGGCGCCCCGTGTGAGCAGGGTGTCATCGTCCCCAGGTATCTGCTCTAGACATGCCTAAAGACCGTCCAGCATGGCCCCCAGGTCTCTGGGGGAGGGTAGGCAAGTCAGCTGCCACCAGTCTTTGCCCCTCACCTCCTTCCCCGCTATAGGGGACTTCCGCAGCAGCCGAGGGCTGCGGGCCCTCCATCTCCCCGGCACACAGCATCCAATCGCCCAAGTAAGGAAGCCTGTGGAGTCGCTCGGAAACTAGTCCTCAAAATGGCCAATGCAGGAATCGCCAGGTAGGGAACGGAGGCCTTTTCCTCTGCTTGGCACCAGAGGGGGGGCCCAAAACGAGCTCTGGTGCTTGCCACGTGATGGCCAGCCTCCCAGGGGTACTCAGAAGTGGAAATCTACGGGAAAATCCAATCAGAAATACCCATTCTCTGCAGGATTCAGCGGAGCTCACTCAAAGCATGACTGCTCCCCTGCTCGGTCAGCCACACCCCCCATCTCTTACGTTTCAATAAAAGATGTGTGGAAGCTCTAAGCAGCATACAGAGATGATAACTATAATGGGAACACACTGGGTTTTGTCCAAAACTCCAGGACCCAAAACAGACCGCTATTTATCTGTCCCTCCTCTGTCCCAGAACCACGCCAGGAGACCCAGTCACCTTTTAGACTACCCGACTGGTAGCCCTGACATTGCAAGGAGATGCTCCAGTGAAGCAAAGTTTCCCCACACACCACCAGTGAGACTTGATCTTTTGTAAAAGCAGGAATAGACTGTTTTTGTAACTGTGGAACCAGTAAATAAAGTCAGACTGGGAATTATAGAAAAACGATGGAAAACACATTTATTTACCCATACATATTCAAGCTATAGTTCTATAATGGATATGGGCTGAAAGTGCACACTCTCAGGTTTATTTTGAGCATATGTACATCCAAATTGGAGGAAGGGTTTAGGAATTACAGCTCTTAAGAGTAGCCACCCCCCCCCTTTTTCAAGAGGCCAAAAGTAGTTGGACAATTGAAACAAAAGCGGTTTCATGGCTAGGAGTGGGCTACTCCTTCGTTATTTCTTCATCAATTAAGCAGGTAAAAGGTCTGGAGTTGATTTTAAGTGTGGTATTTGCATTTGGACTCTATTGCTGTGAACCTACATCATGCGTTCAAAGGAGCTGTCCATGCTAGTGAAACAGGCCATTGTAAGGCTTCACAAATAAAACAAATTCATCAGAGAGATAGCAGCAGCATTAGGATACCAACAATTTGGTACATTCTGAATAACGAAGAACGCACAGGAGAGTTCAGCAACATAGAAAAGCCTGGACATCCATGGATGACAAATGATTGCAGGCTCCTCTCTATGGTAAAGAAAAACCCATTCATAACAACCAGACAAGTGCAGGACACTCTCCAGGAGGTGGGCAAATCAAGAGAAGTCTTCACAAAAGCAAATACAGAGGGTTCACCACAAGGTGCAGACCATTCATAAGCCTGAAGAATAGAAAAGCCGGAAAAAGCCAACAAGCTGACGAATGGGGTAAAAACCCTCCCAAAAAAACGATTGAACTCTCAAACTTGAAACGCATGTTGCAAAAAAACTACTGAATGATAATGTCTGGAATTAACATATAAGGTCTTATCAATGATAATATAAAGGTCCGTTACAGAAATAAAAATTGCTATAAAAAAACGTGAAGAAAAATTTGCCAAAAAAATCCCGAAAAATGCCTAAAAAGAGCCAAAAAAACCCACCAATAAATAAAGAGACTTTCTACTGAAGATTAAACTAATAAATGGTTTGTTAGATATTGTATAAAACCAGGAATATTTTTAACATTGAAGCCTTTGGGATTCGTCTGAATTAACCTGCCGAATGAAAGCACTGAACAGCAGGGCACTGCGGCAACTTTTCACTGCTGTTCAGTGTTCTGTGAATAGATTAACCATTGCTTCTCTATGGGGTTTTCACTGCCTTCGAACAGGCACCGTATGTGCTGGCATTTCGCCAATATTTGGCTAACTGCCTGCTCTCTGAATAGCCCCGAAATTGCACCTTATGGGTAAATTCCCTGTTCGGTGCGATATCGACTGTCTTTGAATAACCCCTTGGGTGTCTAGAAAGCAAATGATGGGTATTATCTAATAGTATTATCTAACAGTTTGAACATATAGTATATGACATGTGTCATCGAGCAATAATAGCGTAATATGATATTTTTGATAAAGGACATCTGGAAAAATGAGGATTAAAAGCAACGATCTTCCAGATTTATTGCTAATCGATACATTCAAGACATTTCATTTATAAATCCAGATAGCAGATGGATATCATACTTGCATTTGTTAAATCGCAGTGGTTAAAAACTGACACTTTTATAATACTGCTGCATATTTCATCCACATGTCAATACTGGTTATTCTCAATATAGCTGTTGCTATAAACTATGCATGTTATAAAGTCTGCTTTCAGTTGAGTTAAAGACGCAGTTTAATTTATGTTAGTCAATATGAATGCAATTCATTAGACGAGGGTTATTCTTCACAGAAAACATGTAATGAGAAAAGAACATTAAGTTCACCTGTTTTACCTTCCTAACCAGCCATTAGATTAGTGCGAGAAGTAAACTGACCTGCTGGCAGATGTCTGAATACAAGACATGTCCTGGAACAGATTCAAGCCTGTGAAAGGATTCTAAAACCTGGGATTGTCCCTGCAAATGTGGGCAGTTGGCAAATATGTGGAAATACAGAGATGAAATATTCTATGTAGAATATCTAAAAATAATATTTAATAATTAAATGATAATAATTAAGATTTACAAATAATTAATCACAATATTTCTTGGGTTGGGCTTATTAATCATTGAAACTTGCTTTAATAAAATCAAATCACTTTGAATGAAAAGAGAAAATGTAACAAAATTTATGTATATTTATATGGAGCCTGCATAAGAAAAGGAAATGTAAATACAAGTACTGTAGATACTCGAGCATAGCGTGACCCGAATATAAATGCGATGGATAGAGATTTATTATGGAAATGAGAGAATACTCAGGACTCGAATATAACGCTAGGAGCAAAATTATTACTGTACCGGTAAACAATTAAGATCCTTCCAGGTTCTCTTAACACAGTCAGGTGACCTCTCAGGCCAGGGTGTTCTGCTCTAGAATGATTGCAGTTCTTACTAAGTATGAAGCCACCGGCCACCCGTCTTCTTTACTAGCGATTAGATGACCGGCAGAGGCGAACGAGGTAAAAGATTGGCTTAAACCGAGCGTGCCCTCTGACCATGATGGATCCCACCTCTCCTGAATCCTGGAGTTCCTGAAGTGTTTGCAAGCATCAGGGAGCCAGCATTCACTTCAGCGAGACTACCGGAACTTCCGGGGAACTTTAAATCCAGAGCAAGGCAAGTTTTTTTTCTTTTACACGCGATGCAGATGTCTCGAATATAACGCGACCCCTCCAATTTTAAGGTAAATTTTTGTCACCAAATTCTAGTGGTATACTCGAGTATCCACAGTAAATGTCCAAACACAGCTGTTTTAGAAAATGCCTTGAATTCTTTCACCTAGTGTTACTGTATCTTTCTGAAAAGGTATTTACTTCCAGGAGCAAGTAGCATGACTAACTTTTACTTTCATTTTCTGTGATCTCTAGACACAGCAACCAATGCAATAAATTTGTTGACTGTTAGAGTGATATTAAGTAGAAAGCAATACAGGCATTTATAGATTGTCTAGACAGTTAAGGCTGTAAAGTTTAACAAGGCTATCAATAAACTGATTATAAATTTAATGAGTAGTAAGTGTGAAAAGATTGAGAATAATTATTGTATCAGGATCAAGGGAGACTAGATTACAGAGGGAATAGACTCATAATACTAACAAAGGAAAACAACAGGAACGAGAGTCAAGACATTTGCATTAACTGAGACCCACCTAGCCCTGTGCCAGAACAATGTACATATGTCTTAGCAATAGGGAAACTGAGATGGGAGTATTAAGAGCACAATTGCTTTAAGTTCTTTTCGTTATATTACTCAGTTACTTTAAAAGACCAGTACATGGATTTGAGGGATCACAAACACACATCGATTTTGATGCAATTCCATTGTTTGTATGTGTGTGTGATGAGAGTTGTCCAGTTGTGGTACTAAGCTATTTGTACATTTTGAATGTGTGCTTATGTGTTGCTGGTGTGGGGTGTTACAGTCCTCTAGGATGAAGGACAAGATCAGCAGGTTGGAGTCCAGTGACAGGAAGACAGCTGAGTCAGGTACCCTGGAACTGCAGGACGATAAACATGAGCAGAGTCAGGAACACATCAAAGATCAGGGGTCGTAGAAACCCTGTGAGACCTGAGTGGGCACCCACCGTAGAGCAGGTCACTAGTGCTGTTGTTCCTCCTCGGGAAACTCACAAACCCTTTCTTTTTCTCACCGTAGAAATAGTCAGGGATAAAGTCAGGAACAAGATGGACGTTAGGGGCACTTCCACAGACTTGGAATCCAGGAAGAACATGAGAGCTTGTCTAGACAGAGAAACAGAACAGGAATAGCATAAAATGAATCGTCAGAAGGAAGCACTGAAACACTAGAACAGGCTGGTTCTCTAGAGTGGAAGATGAAGAACAGACAAGCACTGAGGAAGAGGGTTTGAGTGCTTCTGTTGGTTCCTTTTTGGTTGCAGAGACAATATGGGCCTATTCTTCTGGACAGCCAATACTGTGTAAGACAGAGCCACCTTTATACTAGTAGCTTCTTATATTGATGGAATGATGCAAGTTCCACAGAACAGGGTGGCGTGAAAATCCATGGGTTCTTGATACCATAGTGCCACAGGATTAGTAGTCTGTATCTTAATGTTAATCCTGTGCTTCGCCTTTGGCATCACCCCAATGTCATTCTGGAGTGTAGCTGCCAGCATACAGATGGAGCTACCACATGGAGCAAGGATGGCAGCATCTCGAGAGGAAAGCTAGGGACTGGGATAGATTGTAAAGCATTTGTATGTGCTATTGCCTTTGGTGCATGAGGGTAAATGTGCCTGAGTAGGATACGATCATAGGCATACACAGTCCACATGTTAGGATGTACACGTGTGGGATATTTAACACTTACAAACTCCAAATAATCACACACAGTCAATGGCAATGCTGTTTATCAAAAAACAGATATGCAATTTTTGGATATTCCCTATGTGTATACGTGGCCATAAAAGGTGAACATACAAGACCATTTCATCCAGCAGGCTCCTTCTATGTGCACATCAATGAATAGGAATCAGATTGGCTGAGTGAAATTTAGTTAAGTAAGTGTTTTTTTGTGATGTGGTTAGTACTTTGTCATTGATATGTGTGGTATTTGTCCTAGCTATTCTAGATGAAAACTAGCAGTCCTTTTTTTAAATTATTATTTTGGACCACTAAAACAACCAACCACCTGGTTTAAACCATGAGTCTGGAATTAAATCACAAAAAGAAGAAAAGGTTTAGAGGGCACTGGGTCCTTTTATGCCCCTTAATAGGTATCTGGTGATAATGATTATTTTCAGTGACTAGTTCCCATTGTATAAAACATAAAAAAAAATGTCATCTGCGCTTATTCCCATTATACCGTGTGGTATGGGAATAAGCGCAGATGACATATTTTTTCTTATGTTTTATACATGTTGCTGGGCCAGATACATCTGGTGGTTGCAGCCGCCCCATAGGGGAATAGTTGCGACCCCACCCCTCCTGTACTAAGTAGTTCCCATTGTACTTGCTAAATGACACTTCACAGACAAAATAATAATGAACATAATGCTAACTATGACCGAAGTAAGAGAGCTACCAACTCTATGACAACAATCCTACATCATAATATACTTTTGTCATTGGTTTACATTTACCAACCAATTGACAAGAATTTTTTATTATTGAATAAAAGATTAAAAGTAATATTACCTTTTATACATTATTTTATAATGGACACATACAAGGACATCTCTTTCCATTGCTTTTGATTCTTTGACTGTTTATTCTTGGTTTTCAAAATAACCACCTGAGTACTTTAGAAGTGCCCAGGGGAGGGAGGCAAGGTTTTCTCCTGGCTGCAAATAGGAAAAAGCTTTTATGCTACTGAAACAAAACATCAAAATCGCACTTTTATAATACTTTAAAAGGTATTTAAATGTAATGTGAAAATAAACAGAATCTACAATAATACCATTTATAATAAGAAAATGTAATTAACTAATGGATTCAAATATTGTCTAGGATAGTGAGTAATCCAGCACTCAGACAAAACCCAGTTAAGCAAAGAAACCCCTTGGGCACAATCTAAAACCAGAATGCTAGGGAGAAAAAATTCGCTAACTTCCCCTTAGCGTCCTGGTTTCCCCAGCAGATCGCGGAGCAGACGCCGAGTCCAGCAGCCTGCCCCTTAGAGATTGCTAGGCTCGCGGATACTGGGGGCAGCGCTACAATGCCGTCCCCTGCATCCCCTCCATAGGACTCCATGGAGGATCGTGCTGCCTGGTCACATGACCGACAGGATCTCGCCTCTCGCGAAATCCTGCTGGTTGATGGAGTGATCGCGGAGGGAGACAAGGGACTTTCTTCCCCCAGTCTCACTCTGCTCCCGGCAGCCAGAAGCACTGGATCAGGCTGCCGTTCTTGCTGCTGGATAAGAGCCATTTGTTTTTGGGGGGAGGTTTGAGCTGCAGGTAGTGGACTGCAGCAGCGCAATCCGTTACCTACAGCTCTGAGCTGGTGTTAACTTTTGTAGGTAGTGCCAGCTTTTAGGATCACTTGGTCCTAACGCTAGTTACTCTGTGCTTGCACTTTGCGCTCCCCATGATAGGTATAGAGAGTGCAAAGTACAGTAAATTTGCGCTACAAATCACTAATTAACAAGTTCTAATGAGCACTAACGGGTTTTTGAAACCCATTAGCGATTTTAAGGCATTCTGGCGGCAGCGCTATGACCTCCTTTAAGCTGACGCTTGTGTTAGCTTGAAGGAGGTGATAGAGCCCCTTATCTGGCAGGCCGGTCCTTAGAATGGCTGGATCTAAGCCAAATAAAGAATCTGAAAATAAACACAAGGACAATAGTGAACCGAAAGGGATACGAGAGAGAACACAGTACAAATACAAAGCCAGAGGTCGGTACAAGAAATCGGTATAATTAGGGATGCACCAATACCACTTTTTTAGGACCAAGTACAAGTACTGATATTTTAAGGTACTCACCGATGCCGAGTACCGATACTTTTATTTAGTCATGTGACCACTTTCCAATAAATAATTTAGGATGTTGCTGAAAGTCTGTCCAATTTATGTTAATATTGAAATGTATGACCAGAAACCCCAATTACCCCACTGCACAGGCTGCACACACACACCACACTTCAGATATATGTACAACCACTCAGCTCATATATGTATACCCATGCAGATACTGTACATGTATAGTTACAGAAATTGAACCAGATATACCCACTCAGATACATGTATACAGACCCCAGACCAGATATACCCACTCCGATACATATATACTGACCCCAGATCAAATAAATATATATATAGCATATAGAACCCATACCAGACACGTATATACAGACCCCCGACCAGATACATATATACAGACCCCGGTCCAGACACATATATACAGATCCCAGACCAGACCTACGCAGAGAGATGCTGGGGCAGCTGGCTGGATGCATTTAAAGAATTTGGTCAGCATTCCCCTCCAGCTGGCCATGTTACAGAGTGGCCGCAAGGCAGTGACGCGCTGTGACGTGCTCCCGCAAGATCTCGCAAGAGGCAGCCTCACGGCCTCCACAGCCCGGCGGCCACTCGGTAATGCTGCCAGCCGGAGTGGAACACTGGCCATATGCTTTTAATGCAACCGTCCAGCTTCCCCAGCCCGTCGGATACCGGCAAGCCAGCCCAGTGCTGGCTTCCGGGTATCGGGGGCGGTATCTGGGCATTTGCACAAGTACAAAGTACTCGTGCAAATGACAATTTCGGCACATCCCTATGTATAATATATAACTATTCAGGCATAACAGAGCAAAACCAGAGTCTAGATACAATAGCCAAGATCGGTACAAAGAAACAGTACAATAACCAGAGACAAGAGCAGAAACCAGAACTGAGAATACTTAGCCAGAAGTCAAAGCGAGATATCAAAAACATTGGAATACAGGAACACGCTGAGGGGTCACTAGAAACCATGGCAGGGCACAGAACTCTGTCAGTTGCTGCTATTTAAAGCCCTTTTAGGTCTCTGACCGGATGCAGCAGTCCCAGATGATAGATGTTCAGGATGGCACTCTTTCTGTCCAAGAAGTCTAACTGCAGAATGGGCAGGCACAGCATCATCACCTGGCATGACACCTACTGTATATTAACATGTTAGCCCCATAACAGACAAACCAGCGCCCATTGTGATGCACTTAATCAGCAAAACAATGGTAGTGGGATTTTGCAACTCAGAAACCAGGGACAGATTGGTGGCATAGCTAGGAGGAGAAGCTCTGTTGCTATGGTGGGAAAGGGCATTTCCAACAGGCAAGTCCCATTCACATTGTATGCTTGCGATGAAAAATAGGGGAGTTTGGGTGTCATTAGTTCTATGGGTAGGTTTGGGGATGTGCAGCAGAATGTAGCCCAACTCCATTGCATCCAAATGAACATTTGCTTTGTGTGCCCAATCTGAGTCAACTCACATATTTTGTGGGCTAGTATCCTAAAGGGCAATTTTTACACTTGTCCAGCTGACCAGACATTCCCCAGTTAGATGCAATTCTAATTCTTAGGTTGTTAAGAGTAAGGTCGTTTACCAGTTCACTCAAACCCCAATACACTGTAGTAATTAACCCCCTGGATATTCTAACAGTTACTATTTCCCTAAAGTCAAATGCCAATTCTTTATTAATCATCTTGTTCCAGGATATACATAAATACAGAAAAAATGGCGTCGCCCCCATACTCACCGGAGCGGCAGCAACTGCCAGGAGTAACAGCCCAGTTAATGTATAAAACATAACAAGGAAAAAAGGTGTCATCTGCGCTCGTTTCTATGTGTTCCATGTACAACAAAACTGAGGTTTTTGTTTGTTTCAATGGCCATTGCAACGTAAGCTCACTCGCCACTTCACGGCACCTCTTTACAGAGTGAGTACCTAACATGTACCAAAAGGCCGCTCTACTGAGCAGCTCCAAGCCCCTCCTGCTGCTTTTCAGCCAAGGAGAGGCAGAGATGGTGGGTTTTATTTATACACGCACCAAACACTTCCCATTTGGGATTAAAAACAAAAACATGGAAAGAGGAACAGCTGCAGAACGATGGACTGGTGTTACAAGCATGATATACATAAATACAGAAAAAATGGCGTCGCGCCCATACTCACCGGAGTGGCATCAACTGCCAGGAGTAACAGCCCAGTTAATGTATAAAACATAACAAGGAAAAAAGGTGTCATCTGCGCTCGTTTCTATGCGTTCCAAGTGAGCTTACGTTGCAATGGCCATTGAAACAAACAAAAACCTCAGTTTTGTTGTACATGGAACACATAGAAACGAGCGCAGATGACACCTTTTTTCCTTGTTATGTTTTATACATTAACTGGGCTGTTACTCCTGGCAGTTGCTGCCGCTCCGGTGAGTATGGGCGCGACGCCATTTTTTCTGTATACGTAGTCTAAGGCTGGGGTCAGACCAGCGCACTTTTAACGTGCGTTCTGGCGGACATAATTACGGCCGCACTAGCAGCAGAGGACGGGCAATGACGGCCAATATACGATGTACGGCGCACAAAAGTCCGGCCATGCAACGCAAGTGGAATTTGAACGCATTTTTCTGAGAACGCTGAACCGCTAGTACTGAGTGCGCAGCTGCGGCATAGCGGCGTGTTTGCGTGATTAGGACATGTCAGACACTGCTAATGTCCAGCATACATAACGTCCAGACGCAAAAAGAGTTTTATTGACGATCCGTACAAAATCACGCCCGAAAAGTCAATGAACAGAGAATTATATCACAGGAGGATTGCACTAACAGAAAGCAATGATAATACATGCAGAAAAAATGGTATTGCACTTATTCCCTACCAGGACGGCTGCGTCAACCAGAAGTATCCAGCCCACCTCATGTATAAAACAAAAGAAACAAATAACAAGAAAAAAAGTTGTCATCTGTACTTACCCCTATAGCTCCATGCGAAACAAAACTACTCAGAAGTTTTGGTTTGCCTGAATTGCCATTCCGACTCAAGCTCTGATACAGTAGCTTGGTCCTAATAGTGTATTTAATGGTGAGCTGCGAATGGAAAAAGGCTCCATCTGCAGCTCTCCTTTAATGGCTCAGTTGCAATACATTTCATAGTTGGCACTTAAAACTAGCAACCTCTAGTGTGTATGCGCATTTAATTATATTGCAATCATGTCTTTGGTCTATTATACAGCAGTAAAATCTTGGCTTTAAAAGCAACAGTAATAAGGTAATGCACAAGTAGTTATACAATACATCATTTAAATATATTAAACAATGTAATAGGCAATGACTTCCATATCAAATCCATATCAAATCACATGATGATTAGTCTATATATGTTAGGTTCACATATGTTGCTATAAATACATAGTTACGTACAAGAAAATGAAAGCATCCCAACCTCAGATGCAGACAATATGCATACAATTCAGGGAATCTGTGAAATATATCACAACATAATCCAGAAATATAGAAAAAATAACCTTTACTGGCATTCCCGTTTCTACTTTGGATGAAGCATAGTGAAATTGCCAATAAAGAAGGATTTAGGAGAATGATAAAATTAAGCTGGATGGAGGTAACATCACTGCTCTATAACCTTGGAGAGAGACTGTGGAGACACAGGTTCGATCCCGGCAAGAGCACCTCTCCAGTAAGTGTCCTTGGGCAAAAAAATCCTTTCTCAAAAAAAATAAAAAAATATTGAAATTTAAAAGCAGTGGTCATATGAGTTGTTGGCATACAAATTTTGGAAACAGAAAATTCTCAAAGATCCACCTTAGCATAGAGACCACATGGTGTTTTAAAAAGCAAACATTAAATAGATGTAGCATCACATGTGGATGAATTAAAAAGAACCAGCACAATTTGAGATACTTGGAAGACTATATATCACAAGGTATAACGGCCTATGAGGTAGGAAATTTTTCAGGATGCAAAATAAGAAAACTAAACTTATTTGGATTGGTTCACAAAACATTCATAAAAACAGAACGGTGTTTTCCTAAAAGTTGAGCAATGCAGTGAAATTCAATAAACCTCACTTCACAAGTGATTGCAGATAAAACTCAAGGCAGATCTATGGGCACCAAGCGTTGTCATTCCATCACTGTTACAGCATGACTCTTTACCGCCCCTACCAAAAGCAATGCTTCTTCAGTTTATTTGGCTGCATCAGGCATAGAAAGTGTGTCTGTATGCAGTATGCAGGTCTTGATATTTGGTCTTATGTTGTTCACCTCCTAACAGGCTAGAAACACCCCCACGTAGCTCATAGTTTAACCCTTTCACTGCTGAGGCTTTTCCCGCCTCTGTGCTGAGGTCATTTTTACCGGTTTTGCTCATCATGTTTAAATGCGTTTTGAAGGTTTATTTTAGTATATGACCCAGACATATTATATATCGTTCTTTCCGTCAGACTCGGCAGATTCATAATATGTCATTATTATATGTATACGTCATGACCTCTCTGTATATTATAACAAAAAACGCAATAAAATATGAATTTTCAATAATTTACAATGTGTAAAGTGTTTTTTTTTTCACATTTTAAGATGCGAGCAATTGCGGTTATATTTTGTATGGGGTGCGCTTGTTAAAAAAATTAGAAATGGGGTCTCGTTACATTTTTTTTGGAGAAAATTACGCGATTTTTAACAAACGCACCGCATACAAAAATCATTCGTGCAGCATCATTGTTCACATTATAATTGAAATGGGAACAATATTGCTGCATTAACAAACCAAAAAAAAGAAAAAAAAACTTTTTTTTATAATTTTTTTTAAAATATTTTTTTATTTTTATTTTTAATTTTTATTTTTTCACAGTCGTGTTTGGTATCGTTGGAACGGCCATGCTCTGGCCGATCCAACAGTACCAAACTTTAACCCCTAGCTGCCACGGATCGGGAGATAGGGGGTTCCAATGAACCCCCTATCTCCACCATTGGTGGCAGCTAGGGGTTAACTCCAGGACTGGCGTCATCGTGCTATGCACGATGACGCCAGTCCTCAGGGGGAGTTCCCGGAGGCTTGGCCGACATCCAAGATGTCGGCCAGCTCCGGGAAAGGATCACGAACCGGCGCTTTTCAGCGCCGATTCGTGATCCGGCTCCCCAGGGGTTAATGCCAGGTACCATTTGGAAGGACAGGCTGTGCCCTTCCAAACGGTGCCTGGCATTAAGCTCAGGACCCCCGCGATCGGGAGGGAGAGAGGTCCGAAGGACCTCCCCCCTCCCTTTCAGGCGCCTCCTCCGCACACGCGGGGGGCGCCTGAAATAGATGTCATCGTGCCACCGCGATGACATCTATTGTGCCCGCGGCGGTCCCGGATTGACGGGCTGACATCCAAGATGTCAGCCCGCACCGGGGGGCACGGCGATCGGCTGGAATCCAGCCGATCGCAGGCTGCTTCGGGAGGACACGCTCAGCTCGTCCTCTGCAGCCAACCCTTCCTGCGGCAGGACGCGCTGAGCGTACTCCTCCGCAGCGAAGTGGTTAACAAGCATCCCTATTAAAACAGGAAAAAGCAATTAGACTTGCATGTTTGCGAATATACAATGTACATGTTTTTATGTTTAAAATGTTGTATTTAATGGTTTCATTATAATTGTGTACACATTGTATATTATAGTGTGTTTGTCTAGACAGTCAATATCTGTAAAGCAAATTAAATTCCTTATTTCTGCTTATTATAACTTTCATTTTTAAAAGACTATAAAATTCCAAGCTGTATTTAATTCCTTGCCAACTACAATTACACTGAATAGAGTTTTCATTTTAAAGTCTATGTTGTGCGTATAGTTTTTATTAAGTTCCCTGTGCAGTTTCCAGTTCTGCCTGAATCTAGTTATCTATTACATTTAATTACTGTGATGTAGAGCATGATGCCAATTAAATAAAACAAGTCTTCTAGTAAAATTGCTCACAAAATGAGAATACCCAGGGACAATGAGTTTGTTTTGTAGGCGTTTATCCTGATGGTGTTATAGAGTTAAGTACCAACACAGTGCAAAACAACGGTCATTAAGAGAATAATTTATCAACTGCAATGGTGAAGAGTATTACACCAAAAACCAAAGTCAACAATTAATAAAAAGGTTTAAATTGGCCACAGTCCATTTTTAAATACTGAGGCAGGGAAACCACTTGGTGTTACCTGATGAGTTTCTTTCATTATATGTGTAAATTGTCTCATATAAACATACACTATATTGCCAAAAGTATTTGCTCACCTGACTTGACTCGCATATGAATTTAAGTGACATCCCATTCCTAATCCATAGGGTTCAATATGACGTTGATCCACCCTTTACAGCTATAACTCTTCTGGGAAGGCTTTCCACAAGGTTTAGTAGCGTGTTTATGGGAATTTTTGACCATTCTTCCAGAAGCGCATTTGTGAGGTCACACACTGATGTTGGACGTGAACGCATGGCTCTCGGTCTCCGCTCTAATTCATCCCAAAGGTTTTCTATCAGGTTGAGGTCAGAACTCTGTGCAGAACAGTCAAGTTCAGCCACACCAGACTCTGTCATCCATGTCTTTATGGACCTTGCTTTGTGCACTGGTGCACAGTCATGTTGGAAGAGGAAGGGGCCAGCTCCAAACTGTTCCCACAAAGTTGGAAGCATGGAGTTGTCCAAAATGTCTTGGTATGCTGAAGCATTCAGAGTTCCTTTCACTGGAACTAAGGGGCCAAGCCCAGCTCCTGAAAAACAACCCCACACCATAATCCCCCTCCACCAAACTTTACACAATACAGTCAGACAAGTTCCGTTCTCCTGGCAACCGCCAAACCCAGACTCGTCCATCAGATTGCCAGATGGAGAAGTGTGATTCATCACTCCAGAGAATGCGTCTCCACTGCTCTAGAGTCCAGTGGCGGCGTGCTTTACCCCACTGCATCCAACGCTTTGCATTGCACTTGGTGATGTATGGCTTGGATGCAGCTGCTCGGCCATGGAAATCCATTCCATCTGCGCACTGTTCTTGAGCTAATCTGAAGGCCGCATGAAGTTTGGAGGTCTGTAGCGATTGACTCTGCAGAAAGTTGGAGACCTCTTCGCACTTTGCGCCTCAGCATCGGCTGACCCCGCTCCGTCTATTTACATGGCCTACCACTTTGTGGCTGAGTTGCTGTCGTTCCCAAACACTTCCACGTTCTTATAATACAGCTGACAGTTGACTGTGGAATATTTAGGAGCAAGGAAATTTCACGACTGGATTAGTTGCACAGGTGGCATCCTATCACAGTTCCACGCTGGAATTCACTGAGCTCCTGAGAGCGACCCATTCTTTCACAAATGTTTGTAAAAACAGTCTGCATGCCTAGGTGCTTTATTGTATAGACCTGTGGCCATGGAAGTGTTTGGAACACCTGATTCTGATTATTTGGATGGGTGAGCGAATACTTTTGGCAATATAGTGTACCTCAGTTAGCACAGAGCAGCCATTTTTTTTAACCAAATTTCTGGCATCAAGAAAAGTACCGTGCACCAAATTATCATTGCATGCCAGTTGTGTGACAACCTTTAATCACTCTAATTTATGAAGCGTTGGTATTAGGTAATTAACAACATCCTATAAAATGCTATATTATAGCAGAAGGAACAATCACTTTGATCTAGGTAGTCATAAATTGTGTTAAAGGGATATTCTCTTAAAAATAGAGTTCCATTTTTTGCCCTTATACAGTTGTGTTCAAAATTATTCAACCCCCACTGAAATTGAGTGTTTTGGCCAGTTTGACATTGATTTTGATCATTCAGTCATCTTGCTTACAATTAAATCAAAGAGGCACGTGTAGGTCAGACAAATATAACATAACATTTATAATGAAATAACCACAAATGTCTTTTCTGTGCTCACATCATTATCAGTTTTATTCAACCCCCAAGTGACATTCAATCTTAGTACTTAGTACAACATCCTTTTACAGTTATAACAGCTTTTAAACGTGAAGCATAGCTTGACACAAGTGTCTTGCAGCGATCTACGGGTATCTTCGCCCATTCGTCATGGGCATAAGCCTCCAGTTCAGTCACATTCTTAGGCTTGCGCACTGCAACTGCTTTCTTTAAGTCCCACCAGAGGTTCTCAATCGGATTTAAGTCAGGTGACTGCGATGGCCACTCCAAAATGTTCCAGCCTTTAATCTGCAACCATGCTCTAGTGGACTTGGAGGTATGCTTGGGATCATTGTCCTGTTGAAAGGTCCAACGTCTCCCAAGCCTCAGGTTTGTGATGGACTGCATCACATTGTCATCCAATATCTCCTGATACTGAAGAGAATTCATGGTACCTTGCACACGCTGAAGCTTCCCTGTACCTGCAGAAGCAAAACAGCCCCAAAGCATGATTGACCCCCCACCATGCTTCACAGTAGGCAACGTGTTCTTTTCTTCATAGGCCTTGTTCTTCCTCCTCCAAACATAGCGTTGATCCATGGGCCCAAACAGTTCTAATTTTGTTTCATCAGTCCACAGAACACTATCCCAAAACTTCTGTGGTTTGTCCACATGACTTTTGGCATACTGCAGTCGACTCTTCTTATTCTTTGGAGACAGCAAGGGGGTGCGCCTGGGAGTTCTGGCATGGAGGCCTTCATTACGCAGTGTGCGCCGTATTGTCTGAGCTGAAACTTCAGTACCCACATCTGACAAATCTTTTCTCAGTTCCTCAGCAGTCACACGGGGACTTTTCTCCACTCTACGCTTCAGGTAGCGCACAGCAGTCGAAGTCAGCATCTTCTTTCTGCCACGACCAGGTAGCGTTTCAACAGTGCCCTTTGCCTTGAATTTGCGAATGATGCTTCCTATGGTCTCTCTTGGTATGTTTAACATCTTTGCAATCTTCTTATAGCCACTGCCCTTCCTGTGAAGAGTAATCACCTCTTCTCTTGTCTTCCTGGACCATTCTCTTGACTTCACCATGTTTGTAACCACACCAGTAAATGTCTAGAAGGAGCTGAGTATCACAGTCATTTTAAAGCTGCCTAATTGGTGCTTATTATGCTTTATTGCTGCTCCGTGACATCCACAGGTGTTTTCAATACCTGATTGAAAACACTTGAATGAACCTCTGCTCTTCAGAGTGGTAGTCTTTAAGGGGTTGAATAATTGTGTCAATGAAGAATTCACAAAAGAAACATTTACTACTGTATTACAAAACCAATTGATGTCATTTTAGTTGCATATGGTTCTTTAAAAAGTCCTTGTAGGATTTCATTCTGAATACAATTACAAATGTACACTAAATTCCCTAAAACCCTTTACAGCATTGGGGGTTGAATAATTTTGAACACAACTGTATAACATTGGTCAACAAATAAAACTTTTTTCTTTCACAAGAACTAAATTAACTGTTTTTGTCACGCCGAGTTCAGATATGATTTTAGATTTTCTCCAACGGGCAGGGGTTTCTTGTGGCAAACGTTTAAATTTGCTATAGAGTTAGTACTTGTGTGACACTGAAAAAGAAATATACACCTTATTTTGGCTTACCTAAAATGTTTTATATGATGATTTTCAGAGTCATTACTTAAGATCATGAATTCTGAACACTTTGGTAAAGGGTACTCTTCACTATGTAATACAGGCCTCATTGCAGATGGCACATTGGGATAGTTAACTGTACATTTTGTTTTAGATGTGATTCCTCTAATTTTAGTTAACCAGAAATAGCAATCAGTTGACTGATCCTTCTGTTCTCTCCAAATCATAAGAATTGCTAATGGCATTTGATGTGTACCATTTTTCCATCTGGTGAGAAGCCAAACATATGATACACAACATATATTTGGGGCCCAGTCTTTATCAAAGTCACCAGGTTTACACCCAAAATAACGTTCATAACACTTTACAAGTGCGTGAAATCTCACCTCTGAGACTTGAAGGTTACTTCACCACATACAGTAAGTAGCAGAACTTGTCTGGATGATTTATACACTTTCTTGGCATATTGAAACTTTTCTTAAAAGAAATAAAACATAAAAATTGAGAACAACATACAGCATAAAACTATGCCTAAAGAGAAACAAAATACACATGTTGATGGGCTCACTACAAGTCCAATACTGGCTGTCTGCTTATCCTTAACGCAATATCTAAATATTTCACAAAAAAATCCCACTTTTACATAACAAAGAAAGCTTGATGTATACAAGTATATTATACAAAAAAATTGTGTCACAAAAAAACTGTGCCTGTTGGAAAAATTCTGATTACATATTTGAATTCAGGATGAAAAAAAAACTGCACTAGAGTCAGTGTTTAGTTTTCTCATCAAAAAATAATGTTCAGTTCAGAGAAGGGCTACTAAAATGGTGTACGGCTTGAAGGAGAAAAGTTACCAGAAAAGGCTTAATGATCTTAACATGTACAGCTTGGAAAAAAGACGAGACAGAGGAGATATGATAGAAACTTTTAAATACGTAAAGGGAATCCACAAGGTAGAGGAAGGGAGTATATTTAAAAGGAAACAAAGTAGCAAAGCAAGAGGACATAGTCTTAGATTAGAGGGGCAAAGGTTTAAAAGTAACATCAGAAAGCATTATTTTACTGAGAGGGTGGTGGATACATGGAACAGCCTTCCAGTAGAAGTGGTAGAGGCCGAAACAGTGATTGAATTTAAGCAGGTATGGGATAGGCATAAGGCTATCCTAAATAAAAGATAAATCCAGGTAAAGAATCCATGTAATTGGGAAGACTAGATGGGCCAAAAGGTTCTTATCTGCCGACATTTTCTATGTTTCTATGTTGACCAGTGTCAATTAGGCAGATGAAGCTGAGAGTCATTAAACAATTTTTTAAAAATATTAATTTATTATAATAATAAGAGCAAGCAAGAAAAAATAATGGAGGAAGAGGCACAGGAAATAAAAGGAGAATCAGGGAAAAGGCATGCAACCATCTGAGTAGCAATATATCACATTGAACACGTATACAAAAAATATTTTTTTAACAAACGAGTTCATACGGAAAAGCAAATAAAATAATTACAATTTCGTTCTGTAGGTGTCCCAAATAAACCAGTGGTCTACTCTTTATGTTGTCTAGGAAAACCCGTCAGGTCCCTGGCCATGCCATCTAGGATTCGTTTCTCACCCACCTTAGTTTTTAATATCATCCTTAGTTGGTATACCTGTAGATTTCCATCTGTAAGCGAAGAAGGTGAAACAGAGTGAAAATGAGCCAGAAAATGTTTCTGGTACCTAGTGAGGGAGGTAGGGAACATCTGGAGGATTACCTCAGGGATCGGTTAGATCGCAGACCCAAGAATATAAGTGCCAAGAGTTACTACCTCACACCAGAATGGAGTCATCACTGAGCAATGTCACCAAATTTGGAAGAATATGCCTTCTGCATTGCTGCACCTCCTACATAGTGTAGAAAACTTGGAGTTATAATGATGTTCCCTATTTTGGGTGATATACCATCAATACAATAATTTCTTGCGAGCCTCTATCAGAGATAGACATGTAATTTTACCTCTATCCAATAAAAAGCAATCGTTCCCCTGTTTATCAGTTATTTTCTTCTCCAAGTCCCCTCTCAATTCACCATGAATCTCCATTTAAATTGTGTCTGTGTAGTCAACAAAAGTCAGTAAATCATGAAAAGAAGTTGTGTTTCAGGCTTGGGGTCTACGCAATACTGCTCAAAAGGCACCAGTAGTTGCTCCATCGTGGGTATCCGGAGCATATTGCATTTGGAGAGGCATGGCTTTATTTGCAAAAAGGAAAATCAGAGATTAGCCTCAACAGAATATGTTGCCTTTAAATGGGGATTGTGACATGAATTCAGGGGAAGATTATGGTTGATGAAGCCTCGTGAGGGACACTTGCTTCCAGGGACGAGAGTTAAAATTAGGAATTATATGGGCAAGGACCGTTAAAGGAGAGGCCATAGCTAGAGGGTAAACTGACGTCAATAGAGATTGTGCTTTGTCCCAAGTCATTAACAGAAGCTTGGGGAAATCAGAGAGGGGCGAGAGATGGTCGTTGGAATATAGGCATCCAGACTACCATGGCAAAATCATAGCGGGTGTTTGAGGGAGAATCAGGGATACCTACTGACAGGTCCGGACTGGTACAAAAAGAAGACCAGGGCATTTTTGGTCTGTGCAGCCCTCTTTTTTTTCTACACACTGCACATTACTGTGATTTTTATTTCTGTGGAGCTCTCTGATACCTCCATACACACCATACATTACTGTGGAGCTTGTGATACCTTCATACACACCACACATTACTGTGGAGCATGTGATACCTTCATACACACCACACATTACTGTTGAGCTCTGTGATACCCTCATACATACCAAACATTACTGTGGAGCTCGTGATATTTTTTTATTATTTCATTGTCGGGGGGGAGTTAACAGGGGGTGAGGAGGGATCTTACCATTTTTTTCCTCTGGAGGAAGAGTTATCTTACCTGACAGATGGACAACTGGTCAGCTCCATCTTCTCCCTGTTACAGTGGTCCCAGGCAGATGCCAAGGCACGCCCTTTATATATATTGTTTTCAAGCCCTTGATGCAGGTTTGCGGTCTGCTGCATTATGCAAGATCCAGCACACACACAACTATACTCAGAAACAGAACAAGAGAGATAGTACAGAATACAGACACAAGAGGGAGCCCTGCACTGGGTAAGATTTCTGATCTAATACAGATTACACGGCTGAGGGTAGACACAATAAATGACAGGAGTTTGCAAGCACACGGAAGGTTACAAAAAATACGCCCAGCAGTCGGACAGAACCATAAGCCCTGAATGAGGTCCTTTATAGTTGGTCTCTGTAACTACCTACACTATGCTGTATGGGTAAATACAACACAGACACATACAGGACATAAACAAGAATGAACCAGAAACACACCAGATAGTCAAACACAGAATATCACAAAAATACACGTTCCAAGGGGGCAGGCAAGAGTGTAATCCCGAAATGAAAGCCAATGGGTCATACACCAGAATATCATAATATAAATATGCACGGTACAGGACAGGGTACTAGCAAGAGAGAAAATCAAAATGAAAGCCAAAGTCATACACGGGTAATTACAGAAATACAGATTCAGGGAACAGGCACGCGAATATTCCAAAATGAAGCCAAAGTCATACACGGGTAATTACAGAAATACAGATTAAAAATACAAACTGCAGGTACTCAGTAGGTAAATACCTATACTAGACCAGAGAACAAGTGAACTGGTGGCCATATAAATAGGGCAGTGCAGGTCATGTGACCACAGGTCTGATCAGACACAGATACTCCAGGGGTGGAGAGCCTTAACAGATTAACCTTAAACCACGAGGGTTGATATAATGCTCTCACCACCAGGGGGCCTGGCAGAAACTGGTGGAAACATGACACTCCCCGAGTGCGCAGACTCTCTGGTGCCATTCAGCGCTTCCTATAACCTAATCAGAGGGAGCCGGCTGGCCCCCGTAGTTCCATTGTGCCTGTTCTGTAGTGCCTGCACAGAATGATGGATTGGAGGTGCAAATCAGATTGATCGCTGCTTCTCTGAAACTGCACTGTCAGACCTTTTTAGATATAAAATTTCTATAACGCAGGAATGTTTAAATTTGGGGCCAGGAATTGCGCCACACGAACAACTTGTCTGCGTCGTTAATATATAACAAGAACAAGAGATAAGCTAAACTCGTTAGTGTTACGCATACAAGAAAGGACATTTAACATTGATCAAAGACGGTCTAATGGACTCTGTTTATTTTATTTATTTGTTACAACCAAACAGGGTTTAGATCAAATGGTTTAAAAGTAAGGGAACACAATGACAACTAAGATAGATATCTCAGTATTGTGTTTATTTCGTCAGATCGAAACTCTGAAAGCCACGTAAACATGGAACAATAGGTTGCCCAATAAAGAAAAAAAAACAAAGAAGGTTAAATGGCTTGGGTAAACCAGCTTGTAATGCTATGCTATTCGGCAATATGTACTATATGGTATGAGAATATTTATTAGTTAGAACTGATAATTTTAGCATCTTATAAAAACAGAGGCCCTACCACATTTAGTTGATCATCACGAATGTCTGGTGTACTAACCCGCATGAGGCCGATTAAGTCGGGTAACGTGTGACTGTTAAAAACGATACCACGAATGAATGATTGTATGTCCCCTCACATACACATCCCTGTGGATATAAGTAAAGGGGGATGAGATGAATAAAATCTATGGAGTCCCGGGATATAGGAATAAAACGACCCCAAACCAGTAAAAGATTGGCCAAGCCCATAAATTAATTCCTGCAGAAGGTTGATGGTTGATCTGAGAGCGCCATCTGCTGGCCAGGTAACATAACACCTGGACAGACCCCTGGAGTTGATGAATATATATCCTCCAATCAAATGAGGCCACATAGTGATGGGCTAGATCTAAAACTGGGCGGAAGACCACTATATAGAGAGGACACTCCAGAGCAAAAAAGGGACACTGAGAAAAGCTTGGGGAGAGACCTGAGGGACGCTTGGAGGGAAGAAAGGCAATCACCATCGGCCGCCCCTTTAAGACCGACCACACCCTAATCTTCCACCACTCTATCTTCACTAACCAGATGGTAAAGTATACCTGAATAATATGATATCTATTTTCTAATTGCATAGTCCTGACTTTAGATGTCCATCACAAACTAAAGGAATATAAATGAATTATTTTGCTGTTTGAGCCTAATAATCAGTAGAATAGAAATTCTGCCTTTACAGTCCACTGCAGAGGACTGCTAAGGAAGAAAGCTGTTCCCGGCTGCATACTTGAGCCATAATTTAGTGAAATTATTTATATTCCAAGAATACTGTTTGTGGACATCTAAAAATATCAATTTTATACCTATAAGTGAGATACGCTGGGACCGTGAAATAGCTTTTATATGTCAAGTGCCGTCCGCCCCATTCGTAACCTAGCATAACTCCTTCCATATCCATCTTGCAGCCCTTCCGAATGAATGCATGCACTGTAAGTCATTAAGAAGCGTTAGGTTAACGTATATCGAATGAAGTGCTGTGATTGATCTGTGGAAGAGATAGTCTCCCTATCGAGTGTGTTATGTATCTCCCTGAAGGAAGTTGCATTTAGTGAATAGGCCCCCACAATAATAAATTGTGCTGCAGGTGATGCCCCGTAACTGAGTGTTTATCTTAGCCAGGTGGAGGATTGGTTTATAATGGGAAAGGTTTAAGTGAATAGACTAGAGTTTGGTGTTTAAGAATTGAGGCATGTATATCTGTGGTGCGGTCTATAAACCTAAAATATCTGTCCATTAGATTATTGCGTGTCACAGTATCGCTACTAATCACGATCTATAATCACTTGTAAATTGTAGTTTGCTAATCCGTTGATAACATACGATTGTATGAAACTTGACGTGTGAATAAATTTTGGTTTGAATTGTTTTACCGTTACGCAGTCTCATATCTTTATTGATTTTATTGTGTTTAAAAATATCTAGAGAGCATCAAAAGAACTCGGGATAACGCGCCATATATTTGTTAAGACGTATATTTATTGATTGGTTATTAATCCCTATGTTAGGGGTTAAATACCAATTTATACCACTGGTATTGGAGGCACTGTCAATAATATATATATATCTATGTATATCAACAATAAGAAAAATATGCGTCATAATTAATATATCCCTGACCTATTAAAGAAGTCAATAATCTCTAACAGCACATTACCACAGGCAGCCTCAGAAAGCAAGTCATCAGTACTTACTCTGTGTGCTGATGTCATAAGGGACAAATCTGGTGACCGGCAACTGGGAAATTCAAAATCCCGGCTGCCAATGATGTTGAGTGGAACTCCTCCATTCCATCTAGCATTTCTGCCAGATTGTTGCAGAAGAGAGCGTGGAAGAAGGAGGGCACTCCACACATTCTGATCACTTTAAAGAGATAAAGTGGTCAGGATGGGTAGAGTGTCCCTTATATTTGTTTTTGGTGTATTTGATGGAATTTTGTATGACTGTTCGAAGGGCTGCAAATGTTTCATTTCAGTGTGAGCTGTTTGTAACATGACCTGTAGCTCCATTAAAATTAGTAAGTGTCTGTCGTAGAGTGTCCCTTATCATATCAGACACCCCATGGCAGTCTCATACAAGTAGTAAAATTGGAATGAATGCACAGTCCGCTGGGTAAAAATGCAGTATGCTTAGCGGTCTCTTGACCCTGATTTAAAGGGACAGACTAGGCTACAGATAGCTTTATCTAGAGCAAAGCAAAATAATCAAACCTATTTTTGTTTGTTATAGACCTTGCTGAAAAGGCTATAAACGCACATTTATTCCATTGGAAACCCATCAGCTTGATTTACCTACTCTGATGTCATTCAGCAGTCCTGATCATAGCCAATCAAACGTTTCTCAGAGAAAAACTGAGGACATACACAGAAAATATAAAATGTAAAATAACACAAACACTAGTCATACGGATACATTACACACTCACAAATACATCTACAGACACTTTGCATCATTTATCTGTCTGCCAGACCTGCCTTGTTTTTCTGGACACATTTTATTTCTTCATGCAGTTGGGTACAACCGGGAAGGAGGTGCCATGTCGCATATAGCAGTTGCATTAAAGAAATGAATTACCTAACCAAAGTAGTTTATTCGAGCCCCAACCTGATGTCGGAATTGATTTTCCAACAGCACACCAACACTTTTCACACTGTCCATTATCACCATCCTTGTGTGTCTTTTCCAGTGTTAAAATGTGCTGGAACATGCAGTTCACAACCCAATTTGGAAGCAAGCAAGATACGGGGATACAGCTACAGTGGCAAGAAAAAGTATGTGAACCCTTTGGGATTACGTGGAGTTTTGCATGAATTGGTCATAAAATGTGCTCTGATCTTCATGTAAATCACAACAATTTGAAAAACACAGTCTGCTTAAAATAATACAGCACAAACATTATATGTTTTCATGTTTTTATTGAACAGAACATGTAAACATTCACAGTGCAGGGTGGGAAAAGTATGTGAACCCCTAGCCTAATGACTTCTCCAAGAGCTAATTGGAGCCAGGAGTGAGCCAACCTTGAGTCCAATCAGTGTGATATTATTGGATGTGTTGCTGAAAGCTGTCCTGCCCTTTAAAAGCACACACCAGGTTTGGGTTTACTGGTTTCAAGAAGCACTGCCTGATGTGAACCATGCCTCGCAGAAAAGAGCTCTCAGAAGACCTACAATCAAGAATTGTTGACTTGCATGAAGCTGGAAAGGGTTACAAAAGTATCTCCAAAAGCCTTGATGTTCATGTGTCCACGGTAAGACAGACTGTCTACAATTGGAGAAAGTTCAGCACTGTTGCTACTCTCCCTAGGCGTGGCCGTCCTGTAAAGAGGACTGCAAGAGCACAGTGCAGAATGCTTAATGAGGTAAAGAAGAATCCTAGAGTGTCAGCTAAAGATTTACAGAAATACAGAAAAAATGACATCGCGCCCATTCTCACCGGAGCGGCAGCAACTGCCAGGAGTAACAGCCCAGTCAATGTATAAAACATAACAAGGAAAAAGAGTGTCATCTGCGCTCGTTTCTATGTGTTCCATGTACAACAAACATGAGGTTTTTGTTTGTTTCAATGGCCATTGCAACGTAAGCCCACTCGCCACTTCAAGGCACCTCTTTAGAGTGGGTACCTAACAATTGTAACCAAAAGGCCGCTCTACTGAGCAGCTCCAAGCCCCTCCAGCTGCTTTTCAGCCAAGGAGAGGCAAAGATGGTGGGTTTTATTTATACACGCACCAAACACTTCCCATTTGGGATCAAAAACAAAAACATGGAAAGAGGAACAGCTGCAGAACGACGGACTGGTGTTACAAGCATGATATACATAAATACAGAAAAAATGGTGTCGCGCCCATACTCACCGGAGGTTGAGGTTTTTGTTTGTTTCAATGGCCATTGCAACGTAAGCCCACTCGCCACTTCAAGGCACTGGGCTGTTACTCCTGGCAGTTGCTGCCGCTCCGGTGAGTATGGGCGCGATGCCATTTTTTCTGTATTTATGTATATCATGCTTGTAACACCAGTCCGTCGTTCTGCAGCTGTTCCTCTTTCCATGTTTTTGTTTTTGATCCCAAATGGGAAGTGTTTGGTGCGTGTATAAATTAAACCCACCATCTTTGCCTCTCCTTGGCTGAAAAGCAGCTGGAGGGGCTTGGAGCTGCTCAGTAGAGCGGCCTTTTGGTTACAATTGTTAGGTACCCACTCTAAAGAGGTGCCTTGAAGTGGCGAGTGGGCTTACGTTGCAATGGCCATTGAAACAAACAAAAACCTCATTTTTGTTGTACATGGAACACATAGAAACGAGCGTAGATGACACTCTTTTTCCAAACATTTACAGAAATCTCTGGCACATGCTAACATTTTTCTTGACACATCTACAATAAGGAAAACATTAAACAAGAATGGAGTACATGGGGGGACACCACGGAGGAAGCCATTGCTGTCCAAAAAGAATTTTGCAGCACATTTGAAGTTTACAAAAGAGCACCTGGATGTTCCATAGCACTACTGGCAAAATATTCTGTGGACAGATGAAATCAAAATTGAGTTGTTTGGAAAAAACACACAACACTATGTGTGGAGAAAAAAAGGCACAGCACACCAACATCAAAACCTCATCCCCACTGTAAAACATGACGGAGGGAGCATCATGGTTTGGGGCTGCTTTGCTGCCTCAGGGCCTGGACAGATTGTTGTCATTGATGGAAAAATGAATTCCAGAGTTTATCAAGACATTTTGGAGGAAAACGTAAGACCATTTGTCCGCCAACTGAAGCTCCACAGAGGATGGGTGATGCAACAGGACAATGACCCAAAGCATACAAGTAATTCAACAAAAGAATGGCTTCAACAAAACAAAATACGTCTTCTGGAGTGGTCCAGTCAGAGTCCTGACCTCAACCCGATTGAATTGCTGTGGCATGACCTTAACCCCCTCACTGCTGAGCCATTTCCCGTCTTAAAAAAACACATTTTTCCTTTTTTTATTATTGTTGTTATTTTGTTTTTTACTTTAAACATGGTCATGTTTGGTATCGTTGGAAAGACCATGCTCTGGCCTTTCTAATGATATCAAACATGACCCTGCTAGCTGAAAACAGTCGGGAGATATTGGGGTTCAAAGTAACCCCTATCTTTCCTTAGGAGTCAATAAGGACGTTCCCCACACGTCCTCAGCAGTGAAAGGGTTAAGAGAGCGATTAACACCAGACATCCCAAGAATATTGCTACACTGAAACTGTTTTGTGAAGAGGAGTGGTCCAAAATTACTCCAGATCGTTGTGCAGGTCTGATCTGCAACTACAGGAAACGTTTGGTTGAGGGTCAACCAGTTATTAAGTCCAAAGGTTCACATACTTTTTCCACCCTGCACTGTGAATGTTTACATGTTCTCTTCAATAAACACATGAAAACATATAATGTTTGTGTTGTATTATTTTAAGCAGACTGTGTTTTTCAAATTGTTGTGACTTAGATGAAGATCAGAGCACATTTTATGACCAATTCATGCAAAATTCCACGTAATCCCAAAGAGTTCACATACTTTTTCTTGCAACTGTAGCTGTAAATATTGTGGTATGCAGGATAAAAATATAAGTGAGGTTTCAAAAAACACCTTCCCTTTCCCATTCTTTTATCTAGAACTAGAATTATTCTGATGTTCTAATGAAGTCTTTTTGGAAATGTGCTTTGAAATTCTTAATTCAGATTTGTATTTGTTCACACTAGCAGTATATCTTCTGGTCCAGTGAGCGTTAATATTAAAAAGATTTCTGCTTTTAACATTGTTGATATGAAACGTCAAAGCTATATTTCTCAGACCGCCTTTGGCCATTTAGATGAAAGTATTAATAGATGAAAGGAGGCACAAATGAATACAGAAAGAAGGAGACAAAAAAGTAAAATAAATATAGTAGCTGCAGGAGTTGGGTAATACACAGCATACAGTGTCTAATTCCTCAAAGCAATCATGCACAGCCAGTGTGAGAGCCACTACTTCAATACTCCAGAGCACAAGTGTCTTTGTAAGTCACAGAGGCATTCATGTTGGATGGAGATAAGCCACAGAGTCAGACCCACCAGGCATTTGCATTAAGAAGTGGAACATTACTGACAGCCATGACTTTGGAGACTGATTTGATAAATAAATATTGGGGGAGTACGCATAATTTTTCATGCATTCAAAAACTTCCAGTTCTTGAATAGATTTATATCATTACTGAAGTGAAAATGAAACTTAAAAATAGAGGATGCTACTCCAAAAGTAAATCAATAAAATGCTCCTTGCCTGTGGATATGATAGTGAAGACATCAGTTGGCTTATTAATGGCTATTAAGAATGCGTTTCACATTTGAGGGAATATTTCATTGATGACCGCTGAATGCGGGAAAATCAGAGCAACATGGGCATTGCGATAGGATTCCTAATATCGGTCAAGTGGAACAGCCTTTACGGAGAGCCCACTGTGAGAGTTCTTCCCCATAGATTAAAATGTCAGTATACCTGACAGTCAGTTTAGGTACCTACAAACATGTTTAATGAGATGCTCACATTATAGTTTTTAGAATGTTCGTAATAGATCAAGAAACAGGACACCAGAAAGAAACACATTTAATAGAGGATGTTAAAATGCAAACTTAAGTTATACAGTAACGGAACAAAACAGTTAATTTGCAAAGACATAACAGCTATGGTATAAACGATTATGGTAGATAGTCAGGGGCGTAACTAGAAATCACAGGGCCCCATAGGAAAATGTTGCATGGGCCCCCCCGTCTGCAACCTAACCCCCCCCCCCCCGCAGCCTACCCCCACACAAAAAAATTAACACAATACACTCATGTGGCACAGTACCCAGGCAACAGCTTATAATAATTTCTTCCCCAGCATACTAATTAATTTCTCCCCCAATATCAATTAATTCCCCCAATATCAATTCCCCAATAATCAATTTATTGCCCCAATATCAATTCCCCATCCAATATCAATTTATACCCCCAATAATCAATTTAGTCCTCAATATCAATTAATTCCCCAATATCAATTTATTTATCCCCAATATCAATTCCCCCAATATCAATTAATTCCCCAATATCAATTCCCAATATCAATTTCTCTCCCCAATATAATATCCCCCACCCAATATCAATTCATTCCCCAATATCAATTCCCCAATATCAATTAAATTTCCCACTAATCAATTTATTCCCCCAATAATCAATTTATCCCCAATATCAATCCGCCAATATCAATTTATCCACCCCATATCAATGAATCCCACAATATCAATTTATCCCCATATCAATTCCACCAATAATCAATTAATCCAATATCAATAAATCCCCCATATCAATTTATCCCCCCATATCAATTAATCCCCCAATATAAATTTATCCCCCATAATCAATTTATTGGGGGGATAAATTGATATTGGGGGAAATAAATTGATTATGGGGATAAATTGATATTGGGGGATTAATTGATATGGGAGGATTTATTGATATTGGATTAATTGATTATTTTTTTTCCCCAGCATCAAGTAATCCCCCCCCCTGCGTACCTCATGGGTTGCGGGAGAGAGACGTCGGGTCACAAGAGAGGGAGGCTGGAGACAGAACACCGTCTGTCGACTCCCGCTGATGACGTCACGTGGCGCACTGCACCACGTGACGTAATCAGCAGGCGGCCGACACTTTGCAGGCCTTGGGGCGGTGCCAGAGGGGGAAGAGCGCGGCGCTGCCAGGCTCACACTCCGCGAGCTGCTGGCTGGGCATGGGGCACCGCTGACAGTCAGGGAGCAGTGGCGACTACCGGGGGGGCCCGGGGGCCCGCACTGGCTGCCCCCTGGTTGTTGTCAGTCATCCTCACCGGGCCCCACTCAGCTGCGGGCCCCATAGTGCCCGCATGGGTCGCTATGGTGGTAGTTCTGCCACTGTAGATAATATATTTTGGCTTCTTTTTTAACATGACATGTGGTTTGGTGCACTCTAAAGGTTATTCAAGTGTTAAATAATTAAAAACACATGGTTTTATGTGGACTACACTTTTCTTTTTTAATAAGAAATTGCTTCATATTTTTAATAAAGAATAAGTAGAGAGTATGTTTTAGGAGAACAATGAGCAGTGGCGACTCTAGGAACAATATGTAGGGGGGGCACATAAGACACCACAGTCAAAACTGGGGGGGCACTAATAATTTTCACCACTAAATCATACCACTGAAAAAAACTAAGGGCCCTATCACCTGGTGTGAGCTAAAACGCCATCACTAAAGAAAAAATTTAGCACGAGTTGCTAAAACTTAGTGCCTGACGACCTAATAACAAATCATAGTAGTCCGTGTACAAGGTGGTTTGGCGCACGCCAGGGAAACGCCAAGACCCGAGCTGAGACCCAGCGCTAATGCGGTTGTGAACAGGATAGAACAGTTTCTTTCCGGTCAGAGTGCCGGGCCATACCTATCCCCTGCCTTCACAAGCTTGAATAAGTATGAACACATCCAGGGAAGAGCCCTCACACCCCTGCATTATTAAAATCCTCCAAGCTGGCCATATCATCCATGTTTATATGCACACATACAGTATATTAAGGCTGATGGACATTGCATGATAAATGCCACCCAACAGCATGTAGAATCATTACACTGCATTTAATAAATCCAAAAAGAAGGCCAGGTGACAGGAGTGACAATAACTTCCCTGCTGTAGCATATAAATAATACATGTTTCAGGGCAAGAAAGACTTATCCATGAGAAAAGGCGCCTTAGAGGGGATCTGATAACCTTATATAAATATATACGGGGCCATTATCAACCACTGTCTGATAACCTATTCATTAACAGGACTATACATAGGACAAGGGGTCATCCATTTAGACTGGAAGAAAGAAAATTTAGCTTAAAGCATAGGAAGGGTTATTTTACGGTGAGAACAATAAAGCTGTGGAATTCTCTGCCTGTTGAGGTGTTTGGGTCAGAGTCTGTACAGACTTTTAAAAAACGACTGGATGACTTCCTGCAGACACAGAATATTAAGGGTTATAATATTTAATATGTGGGTAAAAGCTTCTTGATCCAAGGAGAAATCTGACTGCCATTCTGGGGTCAAGAAGGAATTTTTTCCCAGTATGTTGCATATTGGCAAGCATTCAGACTGGGTTTTTTGCCTTCTTTTGGATCAACAGCAGTAGGTTATGTGGGAGAGGCTGAACCCGATGGACGCATGTCTTTTTTCAGCCTATATAACTATGTAACTATGTAACTATGTAACTACTATGTAACTATGTGTCCCTTTAAACCTGGTCCTAACCCCTAATACTCAACCACTTACATAGTATGAATAACCCCCAGCATAAAATTTTAAAATTAGCCAATATATTAGAATTAGGATATATGTAGATAAAGGGTACATTTTTAATAGAGCCTACTGCAACAGCAGCGACATTGCTGACCAGATCCATTACTTTGGTGGATGGGGCCAAGAGAACACCTGCGCTGCATTCCTTTCAATTGCCTGTTAATTTTGGGCGAGGATCTGTATTTTTCTGTTTTTTTGGAGTTAGCACCATGGTTGAGCAGTAGGTAAAATGTTGCATTAGCGCTCCTCAAAAAAATTAGATCTGGCACCAAGTGATCTGTTAGTTGCAAAAAGCGCTAGAGATCTCTAGCTCTCCCCATGTTAAGTAAAGGATGCGGAAAGTACAGTAAGCTCGTGCTACAAACCGCTAATAGTGATTTTTCCCGTTTCTAGAAGAAGGCAAACTATCTGTTTGTCAGGCGGTAGGCTGAATTAACCTGGCGCTAACGCAAGACCATGCCGACGCAAGGGTTAGCTCACACCAGCTAATAGGGCCCTAAATAGGTATATATAAATAAGGTTCCTTCCAAAACCCCACAGTAATGTGATGCAATGATACCTTTTTATTGTACTAACCTGATACCTAAATTAAATATTTTATTTGGCGGTTTCCGCTGAAATGTCCAATAACGGCTTAAGCGACTCCAATTTTAGCGATTTACAGTGACCATTCTCTAAATAGGGAATTCACCATATTTTCAGCAAAATTAATTACCTGAAATGTGACGGAAAGCAGAGGATCGAAAGATGATTAGACCCTTTAGATTCTAACTTCCATAGTAACCCCTAAAATGCCATTAGTCAAGGAAAAAATAAAATGTATACTTTGAGGGATGACACCTACCCATTAACCCTTAATATACAACTAAACCAAGGCAAAAGCGAATGTAATACACAATGTACTGTCTAGTCTGAACATTAACCACTTCACTGGTGAGCCATTTCAACCCTGTGAAAATGTATACGTTTACAAACACGTTTTTATTTATTGTTTTATGACTTTTGTTTCATTCTGAATATGGTCATGTTAGATATCATTGGAAAGGCCAGATTCTGAACTTTCGAATGACACCTAGATCATCCATACACGATGCACAGGAACGGAGATATCGCGATCTGAAAAAGTGTGGAACCTGGAGGCTGATTTTTGGTGGGGGGGCACATGGGGGGGCAAGGAATAACCTAGGGGGGGCAATTGCCCCCCCTTGCCCCCCTGTAGAGACGCCTATGACAATGAGAACACATAGCAGTTGTAGCATCCTCTGTGGCAGGTCCTCATTTACATGCCATAAACTTTTAGCCTGTTGGTGTTATTACAGTTACAAGGGTTTATAAAGAGCCAACAAGTTTCATAGCACTGTACGATGGGTGAGACATAACAAATATGCACACAAGTTAGACAAAAAGAACAGAAGGAGAGAGGACCCTGCTCGAGAGCTTCCAAACAACATGAGACTATACTACATGCAAATCAACCAAAAGGGGAGCACAAATGGAAATGAAGGAATTTTCCTCTGCTTGACAAGGTGCAACAGTCCCATAACCCCTTCACTACCAAGTGATTTTCCAAAAAAACATTGTCAGAAACCAGTGGGGGTTTTTTCTAAATCATTTTAATTAATTATACAGTAAGAAAATTTTGGGGATACTCAAATTTTATTTGTTACTGTAAACAACCTATTTGGCCAGTAGATGGCACCATCTACTGCCAAATTGAGTTACAGCCGTTACAGCTGCAGCTCAATTTTTTTTCCCCACCTCGGCAGCTAAATGCCCGATTTCAGGCATTCATCAGCCAACTTTACACACAGGGTTATTCAAAGAGATTCGAAAAGTCACAACATGTGGGGAACTGCCTGCTCTCTGAATAGCTGAATGGCTAGGAAATGTAGCCGTACGTTGAATTTCAGTGTCCGGTTACATTTCAGGGCCAGATCGGTTCTCTTTGAATAACCCTGACAGTTTTAGCACAGGGTCACTGATCTGCAGATCGAGATATCTTGATATCGGTGCACCGGATGGTAGCTTTGAAGTCCAAGATATCTCAATCTCGGTAGTGAAGGGGTTAAATTGGTCTTAGCTGGACCTCATCAAGGTGGGTGTAGCAGATACCACTTTGGGCACCACTAGCTAGAGATCCATGCCTATGTTTATGTAAGACAACAAATGTGATGATAACCATAGGTCGCTACAGAATAGGGGGCAATATAATCCTTTTGATGTTCATCATACATAAAGATTGCAGTATATTAATCTATGTTCAGTATGCAAAACAATACAATATTAGTGGAGGCTAGACTTTTATGAAAATGATTGTCCCAGCAATTGGGAGGAATTGTGCGTATAATTTACGGTTTACAATCGTATAGAATGATCATATATTCCTGAGTGCTCCAGTTTAAGGCTTTCAGGAGTATCCTTATAATAGAAGACGCTAGTTTTCGAAAATGTCAGATTCTTTTGTACAATCGATAGAGATGATGCTAATCAGGCTACTGCTGATGCTTACAGTAAAAGTTGCAACATATTGTGACCTAATCAGCTGTAAAGAATCATTGTAGCTCAATATACGTCTACAGTTACTCAAGTCCCAGGGGTTGCCTTGAGCCCCATTCGTTTGCAAGACTTAGTTATTTGTGTTGTGACCGTGAAGAAATAATATGTAATTAAATACCCTTATTATCGCTTTTCATCTAGTGAAATGATGTGAAGAAAAATACTCAAGTCAATGTTATAAGGATGAGGATTTGTGTTGAGAGACCATGACAACTGTACATATAAAGAATTGTAGAATAGCATTGTATTTTTATGTCTCGTAACACTGTATATTTAATCAAAAATACAGACATAAATCGATGTAATTTGCATTTACACAAGATTTTATATAAAAGATCAACAAAAATCACCAAGTGACAAACCAAATACATGGAAACACAGCCGTGGTTAATGCACACAAAATAGGTTTCATATAGGAATAAATACAAAATCCAAGTATATTAACAGTTCTAGCTCTGCACCATACTAGATCTTAAAGAGTAATAGATGGATGAAAATGGACGAGAGGTAGTCTACTGCATTGTTCAATTCTCCTTAACAAAGAAGAAAATTGGATCAAGCACAGAAGGCTGACCTAACGGTCTCTGCTCCATTTCTATTTCTGTATTCACGTAAACCTAAGGAGCTGAATGTCAATATATCTAATCTGAGTAAGTATTACACCACTGCTATTCATCAATCTTCGTTTTATAAAATGTAACACATCTAATTTAAAAAGTTTCAGTGTTTAGGTGAATAAAATGTAACATATTGTGGTGTTGCACTTGTTTTAAGTAATACGAATCTTGCATATTTATCTTGGTGCATCAGAGGCCCTCAGTGCCTTTAGGTGTATGTAGAGGGTGTATTATGTTTTGGCTCAAAATAACAATTTAATAAAAATGTATATAAATAAAAGCTAGCACTTAGATTTATGTCGCAAACTACCCAAGCTATATTCTTATCACTCATATATATATATATCCTTACAAGTTTAACCTTCACAATAAAAATAATGCATGGGCTTATATGTACAAAAAACTGTATGCACGCTACATCACTTGTCCAATTAATTATGCAGATAACCAAGCCCACTATTTTTATTTAAGAAAGATGGCAACATGGGTCAAGTTGAACAGGAACAAAGTTTCTCTGCAGTTTTTTCAGAAGGAATGGAGTTCAATTTTGACACACACATTGCAAAAAAAAAAGTTTTAGGTTCCAATCATGTGTTTCATGTTTTCGCTACAATGTGATGCACACCATGGTGGTCACATAGGAGCCATCGGTTGGTATACACACACTATTTTGAGTATAGGCGTGCACACGGGGTGTGCCGGGTGTGCCTGGGCACCCCCTAATCAGACAGGCTTTTTTTTTTTTTTTTAAATCGCGGCAGCCTCTGGATTTGAACCGGCAGCTCCAGCACTGCCGCTTATTGCTGCCTGCTGCTCTGGAGGACTCCGTTAGGCTGCTGGAATAGCAGCAGACACACCCCTGCCTGTGTCTTTTTAAATGTCCAGTGACATGCAGGGGGAAGCTTGGCAGCTGCTCTGGGGGTAACTCTGTTAGTCTTTCGAATGGCCAAGTGACAGGGAGTAGCTATACCTCCTGGCCTGATTGCTATTTTCCATCTTCCTGCACGCATCTGCTGTGTGTGTGTGTGTGGGGGGGAGAGAAATAGTACAGGGAAAGGTCATGCAGCAGGCTCCACTTCATGAGGTCGGCAGAAGATGAATCCGTAAGTCCTGGGTCACTGGGTAACCCACTCCTCCCCTCCCCCTCACCAAAACGGCCCCTCACCAAAATGGCCCCCCCTCACCAAAACAGCCTCCTCCTCCCCCTCACCAAAATGGCCTCCTCCTCCCCAAAACGGCCTCCTCCTCCCCCTCCCCAAAATGGCCTCCTCCTCCCCCTCACCAAAATGGCCTCCTCCTCCCCCTCACCAAAACGGCCTCCCTCCCCTCACCAAAACGGCCTCCCTCCACCAAAACGGCCCCCTCACCAAAACGGCCCCCTCACCAAACAGCCCCCCTCCTCACCAAAAGCCCCCCTCCTCACCAAACAGCCCTCTCCTTTCACTGTACTGCTGCTGTTAGTCAAACTGTAATGGAGGCTGTGGGGTCCCACAAGACAAACCTGCACAGTCTGCTCTGCCAGGTATGAATGGAGTGGGGAGTGATATAGCTTGATTGCTATATTAACCTCATTTGGTCCATTAGACCAGGGACTTAACACTACACACACAATGATTTGATTATGTGTCACTATGGAGAGGGAATATTAACTAATGTGTGTAATTACGGTGTATAACCATGTAGCGTTTGTATTTGTAAATATGCTAGGTGTGTGTGTGTAAATATGCGCTCTGTGTGTAAATATGCGCTCTGTGTGTAAATATGCGCTCTGTGTGTGTAAATATGCGCTGCGCTGTGTGTGTGTGTAAATGTGCTGTGTGTGTGTAAATGTGCTGTGTGTGTGTAAAATATGCGCTGTGCTTGTGTGTAAATATACGCTGTGTGTGTAAATATGCGCTGTGTGTGTAAATATGCGCTGTGTGTGTAAATATGCGCTGTGTGTGGCTGTGTAAATTTGCGCTGCGTGTGTAAATATGCGCTGTGTGTGTGGCTGTGTGTAAATGTGCGCTGTGTGTGTAAATATGCGCTGTGCTCTGTGTGTGTGGCTGTGTGTAACTATGCGCTGTGTGTGTGGCTGTGTAAATATGCGCTGTGTGTGTGGCTGTGTGTAAATATGCGCTGTGTAAATATGCGCTGTGTGGCTGTGTGTAAATATGTGATGTGTGTGGCTGTGTGTAAATATGTGATGTGTGTGGCTGTGTGTAAATATGTGATGTGTGTGGCTGTGTGTTAATACGTGCGGTGTGTAAATATGCGCTGTGTGTGTGGCAGTGTGTAAATGTGCGCTGCGGTGTGTATAAATATGCAGTGTGTGAGAACATATGCTGGACGTGTGTGTATGGGAGTATATGTCATTTATGGTAAGATGTAGATGCGGCGCACATGTGCATGTAGTATATGCAGGTTTTTTTTTCAGGCAGTATGTGCTGGCATTGTTTTTTTAAAATGTTTCCTAATGTACTTTTTTTTCTCCTCCCACCGCGGCTCTCTCTGCTGTCCCACATACACACGTCTTTAAGTGTCTCGCTCGTACGCTCCGGCCCAGAAGCACACGTCAGCCACGAGTGCCAGCCTACAGATACGCGTCACTTGGGATTTTTTGCATCTTTCAAATCAGGACTTGCATTTGAATGTCAGTGTGCTTTGCACCTATTGTTGTATTTTGGTATTTGTCTTTGGATTTTTTTGCACAGTTTTTCCTTGGGCGTGAGTACCCCCAGCTAAAAAGCAATGCATATAGTAATGATGTATTTTGATTGCACGCAGGAGTGCATGTGTACTCGCACTCTCTCTCCTTTGGGTGCACACCCTAATGATATAGGCTGCGCACGCCTATGATTTTGAGTCAACTCGAATGTAAAAAAAAATCTGGCGTTGAGCTAAAACATGTGTGAAGTGAACACCAACAAATGTTTCATATGTGACCTCCTTGGAGTGACAGGCTGTTGCTGATTGGGTTCAAAATAAAGACTATCCAGAATAAAATATAAAGGAGCATTTACCATGAAAGTGTTTATAACGGTTATTTACTAGTATATAGTTGTAGGGCTCTAAACAAAAACTAATTGTAAACATATTTGCAAACATTTTCTTTTTCCGTTTAGAATGTTTTGTATTAATAAATATTAATTTGAAAAGAATATATAGTCTCATTTTTCTATACTTAGCACAATAACTGTTAGTAAATACTGCAAATATACTGAGGATGTATTCAATTCTGTTTAGGGACTCATTTCATGTCACATTTATGTGACAATAAATAATAAAAGTTAAGACACTATCACAAAAGCAATGTTCTAGAAATGTTATATTGCCAAGGTTATTTGTACTTTCGTGTGGATTCATTTGACATGAACATGAAATGTACTGTATTACTTAACTTTATTGGGCTGTTTTTCCTGCTATTTTAAATGTGCTGTATTAGATATGCAGACGTCTGGCATCCTGTAAATGAATAGAATACTTAACTTTGAATATTATTATTATTTTTATCATTTATATAGCGCCAACAATAACAGCGCAGTGCTTTACAATAACCAAAGGGAACACGATACAGATAAACGGACATATGATGGAAATAAGAGGTGTAGAGGGCCCGGATCATCAGAGTTTACAATCTAGAGGGATTGGGGTTGAGGAAGACCAGGGGAATTTTAATAGATAGCAGGATCATTAGTGCCAGTGGTTTGGAAATAGGAATGAGCAGTTCGGTTCGGAGTTAGATTCGAACATCACCTGTTCGCATACTATGAACATTTCCGTGTGTTCGCCCACAATGTACTTTTCCACTGGCCTGAAGCTTGTAATTGGCTACAGCCTTGCACCTGACCACAGGTCAGGTGCAAGACTATGCCAATCACGGCTCATAATCTTGATTGGGCAAATTTTGCCCAATCATGGGCTCACAGAGCTAAGTCCCGCAGCACACTATATAAGGCGTCCCTTGCAGCCCCAGCACGTGTATTTTGAGAGGAGATTGTTCTGTTAGCGTGTGTTCTCACTGCCAGTCTGCCACCAGCTATTGGGGGGGGTTCTCACTTCTACAAAATATCTGGGAATTGTTCTAATCTGTGTGTTCTCACTGCCAGCAACTATTTTGGGGGTCTCATTTATACAAAATATCTGTGAATTGTTCTAATCTTTGTGTTCTCACTGCCACCAGCAATTTTGCGGGTCAGTCATTTCTATAAAATATCTGGGAATTGTTCTAATCTTTGTGATCTCACTGCCAGCAACTATTGTGGGGGTCTCATTTCTACAAATTATCTGGGAATTGTTCTAATCTGTGTGTTCTCACTGCCACCCATCAGGGGGTCTCACTGAGTTATAGGAGGTTTCTGAGAATTGTAATCTGTGTCTTGTCACTGGCTGCCAGCTATCAGGGGGTCCCACATACTTCTAGCAGACTTCTGCGAATTGTAATTTGTGTCTTGTCACTGCTGCCAGCTATCAGGGGGTCCTATCAATGCCAGTTTAGCAAAATTACTCGCATTGCAGCTGCTGCCTTTCCAGCTGGTGGACTCTGCTTCCTTCCGTGAATTTGCTGAATGTGCTGTACCACAGTGGCACATTCCAAAACACCATTTCTTTTCACGGAAGGCCATTTCAGCACTATACCAGCACGTGGAAGACAATGTTATGGAGTCATTGGGAAAGGCAGTCAGCAGCAAGGTGCATGTGACTTTAGACACATGGTCCAGCAAGCATGGACAGGGCCGTTACATTTCCTTCACGGCACACTGGGTAACTCTGATTGCAGCTGGGAGGGATCCAAGACGGGGCTCTGTGCTGGAGCATGTTCATCCACCACGCCTCCAGAAAGCTGTTGTATGAGGTCTGTCTGCTCCACCAACACCTCTCCCTCTTCCTCCTCCTCCTCCTCCTCCTTCTCTGTCTCTGGCGAAGTGGCAGTTAAACCAAGTTTAAGTGGCAGGGGCTATGCAATGGCTCAAGAAAAAAGATGCCATACTGTGCTTGAACTGGTTTGTTTAGGGGACAGGAGCCACACCGGGCCAGAAATTCTGTCAGCTCTGCAGGGGCAGGTGCAGAGATGGTTAACACCACGCCAGCTTCAGCTGGGAATGGTGGTCTGTGATAATGGCAGCAACCTTCTCTCTGCCCTACGCCAGGGTAAGTTGGCGCATGTACCATGCCTAGCACACGTCCTAAATCTGGTGGTACCCAGGGCTGGCAGAGCTTCTCAGCCAGACCAGAAAAGTCTGCAGCCACTTCAGACGGTCATTCCAGGCAAGTTTTCGCCTGGCAGAAATTCAAAGAGAATTCCACCTTCCCACAAACCGTCTGATCTGTGACATGCCCACCAGGTGGAACTCGACATTTGCAATGCTGCAGGATCTGCACAAGCAGCAGAGGGCCATCAACGAGTACCTGTGTGAGTATGGCACAAGGACAGGTTCAGGTCAACTTGAAGCCTACCACCCAACTCACTGACGCAACCATCAATCACTCTCACCTTACAGTCCTCTCCTCCTGTTTCCAACCCCAACCCTCCCAGATTGTGAGTTCCTACGGGAATAGGGCCCTCATCTCCTCCTGTACTGTTTGTCAAATGTTGTTCAATGTATTGTAACCCTGTCTATACTGTGCTTATTGTACAGCGCTGAGGAATATGCTGGCGCTTTATAAATCAAGAATAATAATAATAATAACTTGGTCCCCCCCCGCAGTGGCTGATGATCAAGGATGCAGGCACTGTACTGTCACCATTTGAGGAGGCAACGAGGATGGTGAGCAGGGACAGTGCATGCATCAGTGACACAATTCCTTTAGTGTTCCTGCTGGAGCACACTCTGCAGGGAATTATAGATGTGGCTCTAGAGGCAGAGCAGAGGGAGGAAGAGGAGGCCTTCCCTAGCTCTCAAGGCCCCAGTCTTTCCGCAGACAGCATTCCAGCGGGTCCTCCTCAGATCAGACAGGAGGAGGATGAGGAGGAATACTTAAGTAGTGGGGGCATTGAAGGTGGGTATTCCTCAAGGGAGGGTTTTGTGTGCCCAGAAACCCAAGGACTAGTACGCGGCTGGGAGGAGGAAGTGCACGATGGTGTCATCCTCATTGACCAGGACGACTCGGAAGCTAATGCCACCTCCAACCTACGCTGCATGGGCTCCCTTATCCTGCAAAGCCTGGTAAAGGACCCCAGGATTCGTGCTATCAAGGAAAGGGATCATTACTGGTTGGCAAGCCTTCTTACTGGTTGGCAAGCCTTCTTGATCCACAATACAAGGGTAAAGTTGCAGAGCTCATCCTGCCCGCACAGAGGGAGCACAGGAGGAAAAAACTTGGACGCTCTAAAGCGACACTTGTGTAACACCTTTCCAGGCACTGGTAGGCTACCAAGTGATGACACACGTGCTTCTGAGGCTGCGGATGATCAGAGGAATAGTGGTGAAGGCCGGGGCCGCTTGACTGATGCCTTTTTAATTTTTTTTAGTCCACGATGCCCAGGGACGTCAAATGTAGGCACCCATTGCCAGCGTCTTCACCATATGGTGCAGGACTACCTGGGGCAAGGGCAGACCTGGATACCTTTCCAGCAGATGATCCACTGGCTTACTGGGTGCTGAGATTGGATCACTGGCCAGAATTTAGCCAATATGCTATGCAGCTACTAGGTGGCCCTTCATCCAGCGTGCTTTCTGAAAGGACGTTCAGTGCCACTGGAGGTTTTGTCACAGACAAAAGAGTGCGTCTATCCACCGACTCTGTAGACCGGCTGACATTTATAAAAATGAATCAGTCCTGGATCAGCTGCTATCAATCCCCTGATGCTGACGTAACAGAATAGATCGGGGATGTCTTCTGCATTCACAAAACCTCCACCACCCTACTCTTCCACAATGCCTGTACCCGATTTATATCATTTTAATTTTTTGGACCGCAGGGTCCAACCCTGCACTCTTCCACAATACCACAAAAGGGTTACGGTGTGAAGGCACTTGCTGCCACCAAAGGCACAATATTTGGCTGCACTGCCACTGACGCCTATATTACCAGATTTATATCATTTTAATATTGGACCGCAGGGTCCAACCCTGCACTCTTCCACAATACCACAGAGGGGTCACGGTGTGACGGCACTGTTGCCGACACTAAAGGCCCAATTTTAAAGCACCTATTGTTACTTTCATCCAAAGCCTGCATAAGTTTCACCACAATTTAGCCCAAAAAAATCACTAAACTTGTTCTGCGTGTCCTAAAAGGTCTCCTCTTTTAATACAGACTGCCGCCCCAAGTAGTTGTTTATGAATAGATTAAAGGAAAAATGTTTACAGTCATTTGAAACGTCATTTTTTTGTTTTTAAATGTTTCTATACATCCTACAAATCCATCACTTCACGGGCAGGTTATGGGGACCTCCTAGGCACGATATTTGAAGGAATTTTTAATTTTTATTTTTAACCCTTATTTCATGGAAAACTCACTGTCCCTTTAAAAACATTTTTTTTTACTTTTTGTCCTTGTTTCCTCTCCCCCAGGGCACTACCCGGACCCCCATACACCTTTTATGGCAAATATCTTGCATATATGCCCTCTTGCAGGGCACTCTAAAATCCCAACTTTTGAGTCCCATTGACTTGCATTGAGTTTGGTTCGTGTTCGAACTCGAACTTTTGAAATTGTTTGAGTTTGAATGCGAACCGAACACGGGGGTGTTCGGCTCATCCCTATTTGGAAATGGTGAGGCCGTAGAAGCAGCTTCAATCATGAGTGAGTAGGTGAGCAGAGGGAGGAGTTGCATCAGTGATAATCTGAAGAGATGGGTTTTGAGGGATTTCTTGAAGGCCTTTTTAGGGTGACACCCTTTTTTTTAACACAAAAATATTTTGCCAGTAAGGATACATTGAGATTTCTCTCATTTTCAAGAATGTCCTGGGTAGGCAAGGCCTAGGCTGGCACTTTCCAAGGGGCAGCAAAAAAAAATAAAACACCACTAAAGGGGATATTCACAGAGCAACAAAATGACGCAGATATTTCAGTGTTCTGTTGTTCCGCCCACTTTGGGGAATCAAATTTCCCCAGTGAATTCACTGCAGTGCAGGGTCCTTGAAGTGCAGGGAATCAGCCACCGAATGCTGCCGCAAACCTGTCGCCCGCCGTTTTAAAAAAGAAACTACTGTACAAAAATGTCATATTAGATCCTATGAATGATAATAAAAAGAAAAAGCACTATTAAAAAAAAAGAGATTTTTTTTTAAAAAAAAATGCCTAAAAGATACTAAAAAATAAATAAATCAATAGATAAAGAGACTTTTTATAACAGATTAAAATGGTTTATTAGATATTGGATAAAAACTGGAATATTTTTAACATTGAAGCCTATGGTGTTCACCTGAATAAACCTGCCGAACGAAACCACCGAACATCATGGCATTTCTCAGCTGTTCGGTGTTCTCTGAACAGATTAACCATTGCTTCTCTATGGGGACTTTCACGGCCTTCGAACAGGCACCGTACTTGGTGGCAGTTCGCCAAAATTTGTGTGTGAGCTGAGCATATCACAGAGTTCCACAGCAATAAACCTCACAGTAATGTGCGCCGTGTATGAGCATTCAGTGTTATATGGGAGTACGGAGTTATGAGTAAGAGTAGTTAAAAAAAGAAACCGTAAATCTCGGGGGGGGGTGACACCGTGAGTTACCGCACCGGTGACACCAACCCTAGTGACGCCACTGGTTACACCTTCCAGTGAGGCTCGTGTCAGATGAGCGCACCAAGTGTGATGCAGCGACGGGGCCGGTCACACGTTTGTGCGGGCGCACGAACTGCGCACACAGAAAGTGTCCGTGTAGCGAATCTCTCCGTTGATGCGCTAGAAAGCGCATCAACGGAGCTGCAAAGCTTGATCCTCCATAAGAGGATCGCGATTTGCACAGCTGAGTGCACTCAACGGCAGCGGAGAGTAGAAGGAACGTTCGCTCTCACGGATGTTCCTTCACCTCTGCAGTGCGCTCGTCTGACACAAGCCTAAAGGGAAAAAAACTACCACTTAGGCTGGTGTCAGACGAGCGCATTTTGTATGGACTGTGCATCCGTGCAGTACGGATGTACTTTCTGACTGACGACAAGGTAGTGGCCACACAGTCCGTTTTTTTCACTGACGTGATATTTGACTGATGTAGCAGGGATAATAAATTAAAATGCAAAACCATTTTGTCCCTCAAAAATGCTGGACATATAAATGCAGTCCGTCTGACCTCGTTCATCACTCACACACAAAGCTATGCGGACGTTGCAGACGCAGCGCACTCCGCACGTCTGTTGTAGCGGTTTTATGTTCTTGCCTAACCTTTGTCCGTTTGCTGCATCCGTTGTGCTTCCGCACTTCTGTAGTTCGTGTGTGGGTCTCTATTGATCATAATTGTATGCTTCTACGGACATTAAAATGTGCAGCAACACGGACGTGAACACTGCACTCGTCTGACACGGGCGTAACTCCAACCCTAACCATTACATTAATTCCAACCATAACACTAACCCTTTAGTAACTTCAACACTCAATCCCATGCAGCTACTAGTTCAAAAAAAAATTTAAGAACCAGTTGATGCAAACTGGCAGGATACCACCCCCCTGATTCTGTACATGAGGCAGTAGAATGGATCCTTCCTGTTAATGTTGGCAAAAGATGCTGGCAGTCGCATTGCTGGTAATAATAAGATACCAATAACAGCTGGACAGCTTCACATAACTACTGTGTTCGTAAAATACAGGCTAAGTTGCAAGGAATACATAAATTTAAAAGCCAAAAACATGAAAGTTTGGGTGGAAAGTTGTTCCTCAGATCAAACAGGAGGGGATGAAGTAAAGTTTTAGAACTTTCCATCATTAACGTTGATAGTCTACAACCGATGATCCTAGCTCCATTATGTTCTTAGCTCTCTGTTCTGCACTCATGGCACATTGCATATAGTTCAGGTTACATTTTAGCTCCAGTTCTATGTTTATCGTTGTCTAGAATTTAACCTCACTTTGTTTGCATCACCATAGCTTGTTGAGGGACTTGCCCGCTTACACAGTCTTGATGATAATTACATATGTCATTTGAAAAAGATACATATTACATTCATTGATGAGACATTTATTTATGCATTTATTTTAGACACCCTACGTTCAATAGGATGATTAATGAAAGTCCTTAAGAAATGTCAGTCAAAACATAAAGAATTTGTCTCCTGTACACCAGGAAAGAAGCAATTGGCACGTCTATGCACTGCATTTTTTCTTTTGATGGATGTCATTTGATGATGTTTGTATAAACATCAAATGACATCGTGAATACAAATAGTCACACAGCATGGAGCCAATAAATATTAATGATGATATTTGTACTTTCCTGTGAATCCTGCTATGGGTTTAAGGTTTTATTTCATCTAAGTTAAGGGAACATTTTATTCATTCCTGATACTATAGAAGAAATCTCCCATAGTGACCTGCCAGTATCATGGGAGACAAAGGCCGCTGCTTCTAGTGGTTGCCAATGACTACTCTAGAAATGGTTGCTCAGAAGGATAACTATAAAGCAGGTTTAGTTCTAAAACATCAACAGACATAAAAACTGAAAGCGAAGTCAAGTATGTATCGTACAATTGTCAGGATATATATGTCCGATAAAACCTACATCAATAACAATGGATTTAACTGTAAAGATTAAAATTACTTGTTTACAACGAGCAAGTAAATTTACAAACTTTATATTTCAGACAAAATGTTTGTAATGGAAATGTTTTTTCCCCAGTTATTTAGAAGTGAATCCCAAGTTTGTCTGTCAAGTGTATTATTTATTTATTCATATAAAGTCAGCAAAAAAGAAACGGTCTATTTTCAATTTATTTTAAACATAATTTGCAAAATCCAAATAAACCTTCCATACTTTATTGGAAAAGGGCAAACCTGTTCCCACTGAGACAGGGATTTGGCATTCTCGCGGCAGGTGTGCCTAAACGCCGCAGGGTGGCATAGCACACCCTGTTGGCTCCCTGTACCCACCTACACCCTGCCCCAATGCACATGCAGTGAGTGCCATTGGCTTCTGCAGGATTGCCTGAAATCAGCCGGTCCCCGGCAGCCAATGACACGCTCAGGATCAGCTTCAGAGCCAGCCTCAGAGTCTGCGGGGTGTGCTATGCCACCTCGTGGTTTTGAAGACCGTCTTGCCACCAGGAGGTCCCCAATGGCAAGGGATTAAACAATGTTTTCCACAATTGCTCAATGAACCAAAATCAATCCATGCACCTGTGGAAGAATTATTAAGACACTAACACTTTATAGGTGGAAGGCAATTAAGATTAACATTAAAATATTTTTTTCACGATACAGAATAAAATATACAGTCAATGGGCTGCCCATACATGCAGGTTTTCTTTAATCCTTTACATACATAATGACACTGCGTTGGGTAAATGTTAAGGGATTCTAAATATGTGTATTTTCATAGTTTTTCTATTTATGTTCTATCACAAACGTGTTTACGCTTTTGGAAATTAACACCAAAAGGTTTGTCATACAAGTTCAGAATCCCATTTACTTGAAGAAAAAAAAAGGAAAAAAATTAACTTAAAATTGCAATTTAAGTATTAGGAACACCTTCCCACTGTTGGGCTCTTTAGAAAATGATTAGGATATGCTACATTGCCAGGTACTCAATAGCCAAATTCCAAATAACATAGGTATAAATTCATTCTATCTGTTATGCTGCAATGTCAACACATCCTGCAAATTTAATTGGTCTCCAAATGTGTATATTCAAAAGTGTATTAAGGCTTAATGAATCTAGAACTGAAGATTGCATTGGGCTAATTTTGCATATTAATGTTTGACATCCATGACAAACCGTACCCACTTGCATTTATAAACTGGATATGAGCCACGTTGTAGAGTGAGATGTCTCACTATCGTAGTTCTTGTCCTCAGTGGACAGATTATAAACGGGAAAAAAAGAGAAGAAAGGAAAAAACAATAGTGCAGACTATTTCATACAATTTTGGTGAGTATATAGAAGAAACTCACTCACAGATTATAGAGCCTAGTAAATCCCAGCTCTAGATTGAAGCACCTCACACCAGATATAGGGTGGCGTATCCCTTCTTTGTCTTCCAGTTGGCCTCAAATAAAATACAAGCAGAGAGACAGCGTTTTTTCCCCTTTATAATCTGTCCACTGAGGAGGACTGCGACAGTGGGACATCTCACTCTACAAAGCGGCTCATATGCTGTGCAACGACTTGTGACCACAGACCCTGGTTTCGTTTATATTTTGCACATTTGCACATGCACTTTACTGTGGCTTAGGACATATTTTGGACTATTAACCTGGAAGAGAACTATTCCTTATAGTATCTCACGTACCACTGCACATTTTGTGTATGCACTTTATTGATAGGAAGATTTCATGAGCACATGTACTATATATGCATTTGCACAATTGGTTTTATCATACACTATTGTATCATAAAATTAGAATTTTTATGCATATTTGAAGAATTCACTATTGCCATTTGGAATGTGGATTGTGATTTTGCACATTTATCTGTCATTTGCACATTTATTTGCCATTTGCAGGTATCTCGGGATCTGATGGTCCATTGTGATATATAGAGCCATTGTTGATCTAGGCCCTATTACTAGTACCCGAATGGCCTTTAGGCCTGGGTTTATAAGAATCATAGATTTATTACTGCGCCACTAGGACTTTCCTCGTTTCCTCAATCCTAATTAGGACTCAGCTTTTTAGTTAACCTTTTAGGGAAAGAGGGAGTCCTCCATCCTCCGGCTGATAAACCTATGGTCTACCACCCTGCCCCTAATCACGCTGTCACAGTGGATACAACAATACTTGTAATCTGGGCCCTTTTCTCTTTTCGATCTACACTGCCTCTCTGATCAGCTCCATTGAATTCAAGTACCACCTATACGCTGATGACACTCAAATATACCTCTCATCCCCTGTTCCCTCTCCGGCTCACCTGGATCGAGTCACTGACAGTCTCTCCGCCTTCTCAAATTGGATGTCTTTCCACTTCCTTAAACTCAAGCTTGCCAAAACTGAAATTTAATTCTTCCCCCTCCAAGAAAAACCCAATGCCACCTATCTCCCTACAAGTAAATGGAACACTCATCAGCCCGATGCCCCAAGCTCACTGCCTTGGTGTCACTTTTGATTCTGACCTAACGTTCCCTCCCCACATCCAGACAGTGACCAAATCCTTTTACTATCAACTCAAAAACATTACCCGCATCTGCCCCTTTCTGATGAACGATGCCGCAAAAGGTGCTGGTGCATGCTCTTGTCATTTCACGACTTGATTACTGCAATTCTCTCTTTACTGGCCTCCCCAAGTCTCGTATTGCCCCTTTGCAGTCTGTAATGAATGCAGGTGCCAGGCTTTTTTTTCTCACCAGACGCACCTCATGTACCTCCCCTCTCTGCCAGTCCCTCCATTGGCTTCCTTTAGGTTTCAGATACAGTTTAAAATACGGACGCTCACGTTCAAATAGATCAATAACTCAACAACTTCCTACATGTCTTTGAAACTACGCAAACACGTCCCGTCTAGAAAACGGTCGGCAGGCGATCTCCACCTGTCATCTGTCTACACCTACATGGCCAACTTTCGCATCCAAGACTTCTCAAGGGCAGCTCCATTCCTGTGGAATGGCTTGCCTTGCCCTATCAAATTCTCCCCTGATCTTGAGGCCTTCAAGAAATCCCTCAAAACCCATCTCTTCAGATTAGCATCCCCACATCACTTATGCAATTCATCCCTCTGCTCATCTACTCACACATGATTGAAGCTGCTTCTTGGCCCCACCATTCCTAAACCACTGGCACTAATGATCCTGCCGTCCAGTAAAATTCCCCTGGTCTTCCTCAAACCCAATCCCTCTAGACAAGTGGTTCCCAACCGCGGTCCTCAAGTACCGCTAACAGGCCAGATTTTAAGGATTACCTTCGAGAAAAGCAGACTGAATCCTGCAATCACTGAGCAACAAATCATATCACCTGTGCTGTGCTTCAGATATCTGGAACACCTGACCTGTTAGGGGTACTTGAGGACCGCAGTTGGGAACCAATGCTCTAGACTGTAAGTTCCTATGAGCAGGGCCCTCTACACCTAGTGTTTCCATCCTATGTTCATTTATCTGTATCTTGTTCCCTTTGGTTATTGTAAACCACTGAGGAAACTGCTGGAGTGGTGATATATAAATGATGACAATAATAATAACCCAGATTACTGTATTAATAAAGATGCAATTATAATCACTCCATCTTTAGGAGTCAGTCATATATTATAGGGGTTGTGGTGCACATTAGGACTCCTTACATGGTCTTTGAAGCACAAATAAAATGCACTTTGCACACAGCGTACAAAAAATTCAGGTGACCCTAGGCTCTCTAAGTGCTTTCCATGCTGCTCATCTAAACGGATGTGTAGATTAGCTTCATGTGGCTTAGATTTTATTTGCTTGGTTTTTGCATATGGCAGCATTTAATGGTGCCTATTCTATGTGAGCAGAAGAACAAACCGTGCAAATGATGTTGGACCTGCAATGGTGTGTTCAGAAGTCATGAGTACCGTTTCATCCTGGGTAATATCTTTGAACTTGAAATTTTGAGTCCTCCTATAAGCACATTTCTCGAGCACATCGTATTCCAAGGAATGATGTCAGGTAGTTGCACAGAGGTCACAGTTTGGAACGGTTGCTAGGCAAACCCATTATACATCATAATGGTGTGTTAAGATCCCTTGGTACTTGACTCATGGAGCAATTCTGAAGCTTAATATTTCTGTTACGGAGACCTGTTTATATGCGTTTTATTCATCTATTGAACCACTTATAAGCTCTGATTGATTTGTAACCATTAAAAAAAGAACATAAAAGTACATAAGGTTATAACATTAATGGAACATATAAACTATAAAGTAATGTCCTTGTGATGAGACAGGTCATGTGGACCACATGGTGAAACTATAATATAGAAGGATGTCCTGTCCAAACTGTCGGGCTCTCCTTCAACTGGAAGACTTTCAAGAATTATATTAAATATTACAAAAACAGTGTCATGATAGAGATGAGAAAGTTCAAATATATCTAGATTTACCCCTTCAATGCCAGAAAAAATATAGAATAGAATGAAAGAGTCTGAGACCAGCAAATCAGTCTAATCTATAAAGCTAATGCGATGAGAGATAACGATCCTCAAATTTACCTTGGAATACATTTTTACAGTCTGTTCTGAGTGAAAGAAAAAACACATTTTGCAGAAATAGGCAACAAAATATCTGACTTTTAGCCTTATGTATCAAGAGAATTTGGTTTGTTAGCTATTACATCCCTACCCAGAGCAAAAATGGCTCCTGCGCTATTCTAGCTGAGCTGAAAACTTTCTTTCAGACTCTGCTGTTGCAGCAGCTTTCTGTAACTTTTTATACAAATAACTAATATATGACCAGACAGAGAATAACGATAAATTTCAAAGTTGCTGGTTATAGTTGTTTTAAGCCAGTATATATAAAAATGAGTAAATTCTAGCGCTCAAAAACCAGTGTTCGTTGTTGCCACATACTCGCCCTCCCTCAGGCCTCACAATTTCTTGGGAATGGGCCCCACTGACTGGGAGGGATAATCAACCTAGTCATTATGACTTTATGTGAATGAAAGACTGTGTTAGAAGTATTGGAACGGGGGGGGGGGAGGTTGGAACCAAACTCTGTAATTCTGATACATTCTGTTTGAATGACCCGAAGCTATCAATAAAGTTTATTAAAGAAAAACCTGTTAAGTGATTTTGATTTCGCCTTATTTCCAGGTGGACCAGTTCTGGAGAGTGGTACCAAGGGAGACACAGATGGGAGCGGCATTGCCAGGTGCCCGATGGAAACTGTATTCAGGGAAGTGATGTACTTGGTCCAGTGGGAGCTGGTTTTGTTGAACATTTCTGGAAAGCTGGTCTCTGCCCTTTGAAATCAACTCAACCCACATCCATGTTAAGCTCACACCTTGAACAATTTAACCCCAGCAACTATAACCCTTGTACTCGAAAATAAAATAGGTAAACAAGATATCTAACTGGATATACATCACTGGCTCTCATCCACGTGATGTACACTAAATAACAACATTTTACACACTGTATACATTCCACAGCACTAGAATTACTAAGAACCAAAATGTACGTGTAGCGCTCACCACCAGAGGAGCCGCTGAATAAACCCAGGATAGTCTCACCGCACTAAGAATTACTATACACCAGCACACTGTTGTGGATTTTCTAGATTCTGTACTTTACTGAAGCAATAAAGTGGCATTGAATACACATATACTTTGAAGCGTAAAACGATTAAGCTGAAATAAATGACATGATGCACAACGCAGGAAAAACACGTGGCGGAAAAGAAATGGTTAATACCCCTCAGTTCTTGAGTTTAAGTCCTGTTCAAAAAGGCTCATAAATTGGTGTCTTAGGGTACCCGGGTACTAGATTCAACTGGCCAGTGAATGAACAAAAATATCTTTGACTAGTCGACATTGGGGCCCTGTGAATTGAAGCAATCAACCAAGTGCGCGCTTTCTCGGAACCGTAGGCCTTGAGGCCTCTCACCCATCCGGCGAACACTGTGTACAGAACCGATGACTCGACCAAAGGATCTCTCTCCGCCGACAGGAACCCGGTGCCAACGAATCTGCTTCTCCGATGCCGAATCTCCGCAACAAGAACTGATCCGCCGCCTGCATTCCCATTCGATCCGCGGCCTCCTTACTCGAGGTCCTTCTAGAACCTGGTTGTCCTCCGAGCTGCTCAGCGGAATGTGGTATGCGATGATGCACACTCCATCCCCGATCTCCAGTACTGGATACACCTCGGTCCACGCTCCGGCCTGGTTGTGATCCCGGACAATGTACTGCATGCATCTCACTCGTCCAGCTGCTCTGCTTGTTCTGCCCATGCCATGCACGAGGCTCCTGAAGTCTTTCCTGGTGCCAGCACGCCCACTTCCTGTCCTCTTCGCAAAAGTCTCTGGGGGATAGAGTCTTTTAGTCCAGCTTAGTCCTTGACATGTCTAAGCTCTGTCTCCCTCTAGTGGCAGCAACAACTCAGTCCATAGAGCCAGACTAACACAGCGCTACATACGTGTTACACGCAGTTCAATAGATATCCCATATGCAAGCTTATTATGTCAACTGAAACCTTGCCAGCCCGTTCATTTCAATAAAATGTGCCACTTCGCCCACCCTGAGTGCCTGGATTCTAGCTTTCTGTATTCCGTGCGGGTGTTTGTCAGTGTCTTTGGTTGAGCCAATACCTACATAGTTGTCCAGGCTTCTATCAGCATCTGATTCATTGATAGCCTTTGGGATGCAGATCACTGCTTTGCAATGACTTCCTAGTAGACATGTGCATTCGTTTTAGTACTAAAATGATTTAGTCCGAATTTTGGGATAATTTAGTTTTCATATAACTCAAGAGATACGAAACTGCTCAGTACAAAAAACGAAAGAAACTAAAATAAAATGCACTACATTTTAGTGTCAGTCCTTTTTGTGATATTACATTGATGAGTGAAGGAGACCAGCAATGAAGAGTTCAACATCCGAAGTTCTGCACCCTCCACATGCCAATGCAGTAGGATGTCTATTACAGAGAGGGACATTAATTAATACAGGAGGATGTTCTATACATTATACAGAGAGGGGTATTAATGCAGGAGGATGTTATATACATTATACAGAGAAAGGTATAAATTGAGGAGGATGTTCTATACAGAGAGGGACATTAATAATTCAGGAGGATGTTCTATATTTAATATACTGAGAGGGGTATTAATTAATGCAGGTGGATGTTGTATACATTATACAGGGAGGGGTATTAATTAATGCAGGAGGATGTTCTAAACATTATACAGAGAGGATCCTTTTTTTTTCTCAGCCGTTTAAATCCAGTGGCTGTGAGCGCGGAGATCGGCTGCTTGTTACATTATCTCTCAGTACAATATATCAGGCTCAGCTGTTACAGTAACTGACTAACAGCGCTCAGAGTTTCAGTAAAACAAGGAAAAATATTGTTCTAACCTCTTATATATAAAAATATTATTTACTAGTTTTACCGAAACTCTGAGCGCTGTGATGAGCAGCAGTCAGTTACTGTAACAGCTTTGCCTGACACGTGGTAGTATTACAATGTTGGTGCTAACTTACCCAGAGCTGTTGTAAACTGAAAACCTCCATAGGCTACAATAGCTCTGGGAAGTTTACAACAGCTCTGGTTAAGTTAGCACCAACTATATAATATGGCCCACATTGTGCTGAGAGTGAGAGATACTGTAACAAGCAGCGATCTCAGTCCTCTGAGGAGCCGCTACAATAGTAATTGTATCCATTGGTTTTCGGATGAATGAAATTAGTTTTCATACTAAATAACTGAAAACGAATTTCTTTAGCAACTAAATAAATTGCATTTTAGGACTAATCCATTAGTTCAAAACGAAATTTTGTGCTGTGCACATGTCTACTTCCTAGCAAACAGTTACAGCTGTGGGGGATAAGTGGAACAGACTCCTGCCACCATGACCACTTTAATTACAGGAATATTCAGAGAAAGGTGAAAACCAGGATAACTGGCAGGAGAAGAAAACAATCTAGACCAAATAGCCGATTTGGAAAGTGAGATAAATGGGAGAATTTTTCTGGTTTGGATATTTGGACCTAGAATTTTCACTTCTCCAGTCATTCTCCTGAGTTTCACCTTTCTCTGAATAGACCTGTTAATTTATGTTATCATTGTGGCTAACATTGTCACATAATAAAAAAAAACTAGACAAAAAAATTATTCCACCTAATGTATAAATGAGATGCAGTATGGAAAACAGGAATTTACTTACCATTAGCTTTTTCTTCTAGAATATTATTTGTTTCTGCAAGGGTGGATTTTATATCCCTGCTCACAGGTAGCATTGGATGCATACAATAGCATTCATAAAAAAAAAAAAATGAATATAATTTCTCCAGCATTTGCTAACGTCTGGCAACCTTTACTGTAAATCAATAATTATGTGCCGCTACTTTTTATTCAGTGCAATATTAATTTCACCCTATTGCTGCTTTGTCCCCACAAGCCATTTACGTTTGCATTTGTAACATGCACCAAAATTACATTATAGGGTAATTATAGGGTTTCCCTAGCAAAAATTCATGCCCTCCAACCTTCCACTATTTTCTATTAGCACTCAGACCCCTGTGATATTAATCAATGGAGCGGCTCTGTCCGTGTAGTCGGGCATTTCTTGGATTTAAACTTCAATGTGGTTGTGAGAGATAACGATGCAATACTCCTTTCCCATGAAGCCACGCGATAGGCTGAAAAACACCATGAAGCTGATTATGGAAATCGATTTTGATAATAGATTCGAAAACAAACACAAACCCTTCATCCTATGTTAGAGTACCGAAAGCAGCAGAGAAAGGTCTGCAGCCTACAATGTTACAATGTTTGTGCCTGATAAAAAGCTTGAAGCTAATTTGCGAGCAAAATCCATTTAAATTTCATCCTTGTTAATAGAGGTAAGAGGTGAGCGATGATTCGGAGTGCCTGCAAAACGTCCGCCGTTATCTAAGCAGCAGGGTGACACAGATGATGTGTCATGGCCTGTTACTGTCTCCCAGAGGAAACTCTCGCTGTGCTGATCACAACAGGTCTGTTACGACGACGTTAATTCTTTGAAAGATAGCTTCAATCACACAGGGAGGCTGAGGACTCAGGTGGAAGCAAGGGCTAGATCACACATTTCACAGCCTTTTTTATTCTTCGAATGTGACATTAAAAATAGTCCTCAGATAACATACAGGCAATACATTTATAGGGTGCTTTGACTTGCATGTTTTGATTTATCTAGTCTTAATAAGAGACATTTGATTAACCCCTTCACTACGAGATATCTCAGGCTTCAAAAACACCATCCGGTGCCCCGATAGAGATCGCTCGATCTGCAGCTCAAAAGCAAATGAAATTTGTTTGCTGCAAACAAATTTAGTTTGCTTTTGGGCTGCAGAAGGTTGTATTTTTTTTTGCAATAAAAGTTTTTTAGTTTCCAAAATATAAAATGGGATACATAACAGAAAAAGGGGAACATTACAGGACACAAAAGAGGGATAAATTCGTCACAAAAATTGTGAGTGATGATACTGTACTGAATCATTCAATAAGTGCACCTCAAGACGGCAGAGATTGCAATTAGTTTGATTTTGCAGGTTACATGGGGCATTCTGCCAGTCCCGGTGTATGACATTGTAAAACATAATTCACCCACTTAACCCCACTGGACGAAGGTACCACTCTCAGATTCAGAGAGACCGGGAGCAAAATAGGGCTACGCCACCTTGGGCTGCAGGTTTTAGCCCTGTGGGCAGAATACTAAAACTGTAAAATCGGCTGATGAATACTCTGATATATCAGACTTTCAACAGCATTCTGCAGCCGATGCAGGGGGAGAAAAAAAAATAGCTACAGCTGTAATCAATATAGTGCTGAGGGATAACCGGCCAGGTGCTCCAACGCCTGTTTCCCTCCAACTGGGCTCAACAAACCTCTATATATAAAAAGGACCACCTTTATTAAACCATAAACAAACATTTTGGTCCAGAAATTTGTTTACATTCAATACAAATACACATAAAATCTGGGTCAGGTGATAAATGAAATAACGATGAAAAAGTGATTCCACCAGAACATATAACGAGCATATACACAAAAGACTGCTAGTCCTTAGTGCAATAGTGTGATAGGTGTATCCACTCCAACGTACACAATATGAATAATAAGCTAGTTATAGCAGAATATGCAAAGTACGGATCACGAGCATAGTGCATACATACCGGCTTGTCAGTATCCTGCAAGTCCCTATATCTTGAAAGATTTCTGCACTTTCCCTACAGATCTAGGCTTACAATCACTCATCCCAGGACATTCCAGAGAAACGGTAGAAAGATGCCACGCACTTAACCACAAAACAAACAACTGTTAAAATTACATGGACAGCTGTATCCCTAGGACACACTCGATGTGCGTTTCGCCGTCTACAGTCACGCTTCCTCAAGAGCTCTTAAAATATTTGTTTATGGTTTCATAAAGGTGGTCTTTTTATATATGTTTTTTGAGCCCGGTTGGAGGGAAACAGGCGTTGGAGCACCTGGCCTGCTATCCCTCAGCACTACATTGATTCAAGATTTTATATGAGGGTTTAATCACATTATGATCTGGGCAGCTCCCTTTTTGCTGATGGAACGGTCGTAAGATCAGATCTACCTTTATAGCTACATCTTTAACTGTAACTGTCTGTAACTCAATTTGGAAGTAGCGGTGTGTAGAGTCCTCGCGCTTGCACAAATAATCCAGTGAGTGAGTAGTACTTCAGGTATTCTAGAAAAGATAACAGAAAACGCACATTGCGCAGTATATCCTTATGACACTTGGATTTCTAGGAAGTTTAGTATTCAACTCACTTTTTTCTGAGCCCCATTAAGTCGGCTCTGAACTGTACAGGCATGAATATGTAGATATGATCTCACCAACCCGTCCTACCAGTGACCATCCGCGGTGATGACCTGGTCCATAGATGAAGTACTAGAATATATCACAAGCGAAACGTCAGCAGGATAAATAAATAAATTTATTGCAGCACTAACGCATTTCGACCTGTTGGTCTTTATCAAAGTGCAAAAAAATACATAATACAATGCAATACATAACGTTCATTTATACCAAGAGGATGATGGTAATAGGTGGCGTCATACCACAGCCTCATTATCTCAATTGGTATCGATACACCCTACTTCCGGTCGTTCAGATCCCCAGCACCGGTGGATGTTTGACCTAAAAACGGGTGCACAGTAATTGCGTCCATCTGCCTCGACCTCCGCCAGTCTGAGTCGCCGAGCGCCATTTTGGAAGAGGGAAAAAAAGGAAATATTCAGAATACGTCCCACTCTCGCAGCATTACAGCCTCATTATTTCAGCAAATGCTAGCAGACCTGTTTCCGACCGTTCTGGGTCCCGAACCAGCAGGTCCCCACTAGCCAATAGGTGCACAGAGATTCACACGCATAAACCTATGTCATCTTGAATCTCCGGGCGTCATTTAAAAAAATGGAAAAAATTATTGTATATGTCATGCTGTTATGACTTACCAGTCAATCAGTATATATCAATACGATTAAATGCTGGTAAATAACAATAATCCTCATAGAACATTAGCAAGTCGCTAATCAGTTTGAAAAAGACCATATATACTGCTCTACATAACACGCACCTGTATCATGCAGGATGAACACAATTCCGATCATATAAACAGTAATAAAAGATAAAAATCTATATAATAAAAGAGTAAGGCTTTGGCTGTTCGTCGCCAAAACCCTACTGCGCATGCGCGCGCAACCAGCGGCGGTTGGTTGCGCGCGCATGCAACCGCCGCGGCACGAGCCGGCTGCCGGCTCGCCGCGGCGGTTACACATGCACACAGCAGCCGGGTAGAGGCTGCGCTCGCAGCCTCTACCCGGCTGCCGCGCGCATCCAACCCCAGAGCGGCGAAGGGAAAGTTTCCTCCGCCGCTCGGGGGGTTGGATGCGCGCGGCAGCCGGGTAGAGGCTGCGAGCGCAGCCTCTACCCGGCTGCTGTGTGCATCTAACGGGTCCCCCGAGCGGCGAAGGGAAAGTTCCCTCGCTTCCGCTTTGAAGGACCCAAGCCCCGGTCACGTGACCGCGGCTTGGGTCCTTCAAAGACCGGAAGCGGGGAAATCTTCACTTCCCTGGCGGCGCTCGACAGGTAAGTATGAGCGCTGGGGGGGGGGTCAATATCCACGAGCTGGGGGGGGTCAATATCCACGAGCTGGGGGGGTCCATATCCACGAGCTGGGGGACCATATCCACGACCTGGGGGCAAATCCACGAGCTGGGCAAATCCACGTGCTGGGCAAATCCATGAGCTGGGGCAAATCCATGTGCTGGGCAAATCCATGAGCTGGGGGCAAATCCATGAGCTGGGGGCAAATCCATGTGCTGGGCAAATCCATGAGCTGGGGCAAATCCATGTGCTGGGCAAATCCATGAGCTGGGGCAAATCCATGTGCTGGGCAAATCCATGAGCTGGGGGCAAATCCATGAGCTGGGCAACTCCATGAGCTGGGGGCAAATCCATGAGCTGGGGGCAAATCATTGTGCTGGGCAAATCCATGAGCTGGGGCAAATCCATGAGCTGGGCAAATCCATGAGCTGGGCAACTCCATGAGCTGGGGGCAAATCCATGTGCTGGGGCAAATCCCTGTGCTGGGGCAAATCCATGAGCTGGGGGCAAATCCATGAGCTGGGGGCAAATCCATGAGCTGGGGGCAAATCCATGTGCTGGGGGCAAATATCCATGTGCTGGGGCAGTATCCACATGCTGGGGCAGTATCCACATGCTGGGGCAATATCCACGTGCTGGGGCAGTATCCACAAGCTGGGGCAGTATACCCACAATAGACTGCCCTCTGGGCAGGCTGGGGCAGTATCCACGTGCTGGGGCAGTATCCACGTGCTGGGGCAGTATCCACGTGCTGGGGCAGTATATCCATGAGCAGGGGCAGTATATCCACAATAGACTGCCCTCTGGGCAGGCTTTACAACTAGTATATAATAAAAAATTAAAATCAAAAAATATTTTTTAAATATACTGTAGTAGAGCATTAATCTCCATATCTATATTCAGGCCCTCAGGTGTTAAACACCCTATATCGAATATCCATTTAGATTCTAATCGGTTTAAATTCTTTTCAATATCACCCCCCTCCAGTGTTTTCTGACCTGTTGAATACCAGCGAAACCGAGAACTTTAGGGTTACCATTATGATATTTAGAAAAATGGGCTCATACACTATGCGGATCATATTTCCTTTTAATATTGTAGATGTGTTCAGCTACTCTAGTTTTTAACATCCTAGTGGTTCGTCCAATGTATTGTAACTAGGGATGAGCCGAACACTCCCCGAGTTCGGTTCGAAGCCGAACCCGAACTTTCCAAATGTTCTGGTCCGAACCCGAACCCGAACTCGGACCCCATACAAGTCAATGGGGCTGAAAATATATGCTAGATATTTGCCATAAAAAGTGTATGGGGGTCTGGGTAGTGCCCTGGGGGACAGGAAACAAGGACAAAAAGTTAAAAAAACACATTTTCAAAGGGACAGTGAGTTTTCCATGAAATAAGGGTTAAAAATAAAAACAAAAAATTCCTTCAAATATCGTGCCTAGGAGGTCCCCATAACCTGCCCGTGAAGTGGCGGATTTCTAGGATGTATAGGAATATGTAAAAACCAAAAAATGACATTTCAAATGACGGTACATGCTTTTCCTTTAATCTATCCATAAACAACTGCTTGGGGCGGCAGTCTGTATGAAAAGAGGAGACATTTTCGGACACGCAGAAAAAGTTTACTGATTTTTTGGCGGTGAAAAGCAGGAGAATGACTGGAGAATGGAAAATTCTAGACCAAATAGCCGATTTGGAAAGTGAGAAAAATGGGAGAATTTTTCTGGTTTGGCTATTTTGACCTCGAATTTTCTCTTCTGTCATTCTCCTGAGTTTCACCTTTCTCTGAATAACCCTGTCAGGGTTAGTCAGAGAGCGGTGTAGAGCAGGAGAATGACTGGAGAATGGAAAATTCTAGGTCAAAATAGCCAAACCAGAAAAATTCTCCCATTTAGGCTAGGGTCAGACTAGCGAATTTTTAACATGCGTTTAGGCACACTTAATCAAGGCCGCACTAGCAGAAAATGACGGGCAATGACAGCCAATATACGAAGTATGGTCGCACGAAAGTCCGGCTGCGCAACGCAAGTGGAAAATGGACACATTTGTTCGAGAACGCAGAACCGCTAGTACGAACGTACAGAGTGCGCTGCGTCCACTAGCGCGTGTGTGCGTGATTTGTAGACGTCAGACCCTGCTCATGTCCGGCCAACATAACGTCCAGACACCCAAAGTTTCCTGGTTTGGATCCATAAAAAATCACGCACAGAAATGCGCATCGTATGACCGTTTTCGCGCATTCCGTGAAAAAATAAGGCATTGCGTTCGGACGCACTTTTTGACAGTCGCTGTGAAAAATGCGTTAGTCTGACCCTAGCCTTATCTCACTTTCCAAATAGGCTATTTGGTCCAGATTGTTCTCTTTTCCTGCCATTCTCCTGGTTTTCACCTTTCTCTGAACAACCCTGAGAGAGAGGTGAAAGCCAGGAGAACTGGCAGGAGAAGAGAACAATCTAGACCAAATAGCCAATTTGGAAAGTGAGTTAAATGGGAGAATTTTTCTGGTTTGGCTATTTTGACCTAGAATTTTCACTTCTCCAGTTATTCTCCTGCTTTTCACCGCTCTCTGAATAACCCTGTGAATGTTTAATCCAGAGGTGAAAAATAACATTGCTTAAGGCTGGGGTCAGACGAGCTCAGTTATCACGTCCATATTCGCAGTTATCACGTCCATACACGTCCAGCATTCTGACCAATGGAGCCCCACACACGAAGTACATCCGCACGGAAGTGCGGATGCATGGCGGACGCAGCAAACGGACGCAGGTTAGGCAAGAACATAATACTGCTAGAACGGACGTGCGGAGTGCGCCACGTCCGCAACGTCCGTGTAGCTTTGTATGTGAGTGATGAAACGAGGTCAGATGGACTGCATTTATACGTCCAGCATTTTTGACGGACAGAATGTTTTTTCATTTTAATTTATTTTCCCTGCTACATCAGTCAAAAAATACGTCAGTGAAAAAAACGGACTGTTTGGCCACTACCTTGTTGTCAGTCAGTAAGTACGTCCGTACTGCACGGACGCACAGTCCGTACAAAATGCGCTCATCTGACCCTAGCCTTAGATGTTATTTTGAATTTTTTTGAAACACAAGTTAACCACTTGGCTGCTATGGACGCGCTCAGCGCGTCCAGCCAAGTGGTTCTCCTGTGCTATGGACGCGCTGAGCACATAAATGCACAGGAGGCAGCAATCCGCCGGATTCCGGCAGATTGCTGTGCCCCCCGGTGCGGGCTGACATCTTGGATGTCAGCCCAGCACTCCGGGACCCTGGCGGAGCAATTAGATGTCATCGCGGCGGCGCGATGACATCTAATTCAGGCGCCCCCCGCATGTGCGGGGGAAGCGCCTGAAAGGGAGGGGGAGGTCCTTCGGACCTCTCTCCCTCCCGATCTCCGGGGGGCAGAGGGTTAATCCAGGCACCGTTTGGAAGGGCACAGCCTGCCCTTCCACACGGTGGCTGTGATTAACCCCTGGGGAGCCGGATCACGAATCGGCGCTGAAAAGCGCCGGATCGTGATCCTCTCCTGGAGCTGGCCGACATCCAAGAACAACCAAGAAGCCTCCAGGAACTCCCCCTGAGGACTGGCGTCATTGTGCATAGCACGATGACGCCAGTCCTGGAGTTAACCCCTAGCTGCCACCAATGGTGGAGATTGAGGGTTCCAATGAACCCCCTATCTCCCGATCCGTGGCAGCTAGGGGTTAATGTTTGATATCGTTGGATCGGCCAGAGCATGGCCTTTCCAAGGATACCAAACATGAGCTTGAAAAATGTTTTAAAAAATATATATATATATTTTAAAAAAATTCTAAAAAAAATAAACAAGTTTTTTTTTGTTTTTGTTTTGTTAATGCAGCAATATTGTTCCCATTTCAATTATAATGTGAACAATAATGCTGCACTAACGATTTTTGTATGCGGTGCGTTTGATAAAAAAAAGTGAAATTTTCCCCAAAAAAAATGTAACGAGACCCCATTTCTTATTTTTTTAACAAGCGCACCCCATACAAAATATAACCGCAAACGATCGCATGTTAAAATGTGAAAAAAAACACTTTACACATAATAAATTATTGAAAATTCAAATTTTATTGCATTTTTGTTATAATATACAGACATGACATAACGTATACATATAATAATTACATATTATGAATCTGCCAAGTCTGCCGGAAAGAATGATATATAATATGTCTGGGTCATATACCAAAGTATGGCTACAAAACGCGGTTAATCATGATGAGCGAAAGCGGTAAAAATGACCTCAGCACAGAGGTGTGAAAAGCCTCAGCAGCGAAAGGGTTAAATGCAGCATATTAGGATGTTTTAGGGAAATTAATTCTCAAATCTCAATCAGAAGCAGACACCACCCCACCCTCAGTATGGTGTACAATGTATCAAATTGATTACCAGACTAAAAACACCTGGTGTTATGCCCATTTGTGAATAGAGGTCATTTAGAGTTGATAATCTTTCCACGTACACATTAGTTTTTAATTCAATATCTAATAAACCGTTGCTTATAATATTCTGCAGTAAAGAGTCTCTTTATTTCTAGATTTTTTAGTATTTTTTTAAAGCATTTTCTATACTTTTTTCAAAATTTCCTTTTTTTTTTTCGAACTCGAACCGAACAGACCCAAAAAGTTCGAAATTTGTGAACTTTCGAACTGCAAAAGTTCGGGTCGAACTCCGAACCGTCCGAACCCGAACAGCTCATCCCTAATTGTAACCCACACGGACACCACAGTAGATAGATCATATTAGTGAAGTTGCAGGTCAAAAATGTCTGGATAGAGAACAATTGATTGTTGGAATATGATTTAAAGTCCATTATGCACTTGTTGCTATCTATAGTTGTCCTACAACAATAACATATTCCACATTTATGGAAGCCTATCTTCTTAAACTTAGAAAGAAAAGTACCTGGGGCTTTCTCTTTATTCAGAACACTTTTAGTCAGTAGCATCTTTAAATTTTTGGTCCCTCTATAGATAACTTTAGGTTTATCACCAATATACTTGACAATATCTTTATTCTGATGTAACAAGCCCCAATTTTTCTTAAGAATTTTTAATATGCTGTTATGATTTGTAGAGTAATCCGTGATAAAAGGTACCTGTAAATCGATTTTACTTCAGTACTTCATCTATGGACCAGGTCATCACCACGGACGGTCGCGGGTAGGACGGGTTGGTGAGAACATATCTACCTATTCATGCCTGTACAGTTCAGAGCCGACTTAATGGGGCTCAGAAAAAAGTGAGTTGAATACTAAACATCCTAGAAATCCAAGTATCATAAGGATATACTGCGCAATGTGCGTTTTCTGTTATGTTTTCTAGAATACTTGAAGTACTACTCACTCACTGGATTATTTGTGCAAGCGCGAGGACTCTACACACCGCTTTATCTATTGACTATCCGCACTCGGGAGTGTGCGTTTGTGCCCTTGCTGCTACACAAGACTGTCCATCTATATACCATCTGCGCCACTTCACCACCTCTATTGTTTTTCATCAATTTGGAAGTAGATGGTGCCATCTACTGGCTAAATGGGTTATTTACATTAAGAACTATTTCTTACAGTATAATTAAAATTTATTTTACAAAAAAGACACCACCGGTTGCTGGCAATGGTTTTTTTGGAAAATCACTTTTTAGTGATGGGGTTAATATTCTATTGCAAAGCTATTTTTTTATATCCTACCTAATACATTTTATGGTAGTGTACATTTTAGCCCTTTAGGCTAATGTAATGCACTATTGTATCACTAGATATCCAGAATTACACTTACATTATGAGTTTACATGTGCCCTCTACCAATGACTCAAGTATGACAATTTTTATTGCAATTTTACTTCATCTACACTTTAGTGGATAATTACATAGTATTAAAAAAACACTGGTTTCTAAATATGTTTTTTTGGAAAATGACTTTGTAGTGAAGGGCTAGTTGTGGCCCATAATAGGGCATGGGGAATCAACTGTCATGTGAATAGCTTTCCACACATTATCCAAAACCACAGCACAGCTGCAGACTGCTCCTCATCACCACTGCTTTGTCTGACCTGAGAAAGACATTCTACAGCTGGTTTTCCTACTTCCTTTCAATCATATCTTAAAGCGCTGGCATTAAAACCAGGGTATCACTATGACTGAGTGGGCTTGTATGCGTTTGCAAGCAGGGGTGCTGAAACATTATTGGTCATCAACAACACTGTACAGATTACAAATACATACACATATACACACTGGCCCATATTACATTCTTCGCGCAGTGCGTTTTGCGTGCGCAAATGTGCATTTGCGCGAGGAGCAGAAACACTTTGCGCTGAACGTCGTATTACAATGTTCGCGCAAACGATGCACGTTATTGTTTAACGCGGATGGACCTGCGCGAGCGCAATGAACTGTACGTGTCCTATACTTAACATTGTGAGCGGAAATTCGTTCGTGCGCTGGTACGCGGATAGTATTTCAATCGATGCGCATATTTTTACGAACGACGTTTGCGCGCATAAATTTTAACGTCTTTGAAAACCTGGTGTTAACTGCAAATCGGAACGTTCTGGCCGAAACGAAAAACACCAGCACCAAAAAAAAAATACAGCACAGTATAGTTACACATTCTACACATGCCCAAAAAACAAATTGTGAATTCGTGCATATTTTTTTTATTGCTGCAGCATGTATACTCAGATTTACTTTGACAGGTGCAAAAACTTAAGTGAGTCAATTAAAGTAAATTGATGTCAATTAAGGTTCTTAATTCTGATTGGCTGAATCCTGGAAAAAAAAAAAATAGTCCGCACACGCACACAGATTTACGTGCGCAACGTTACTGCGCGCGTATTACACTTCGTTTTGCGCATCGTTTTTACGAACTTTATTTTTTGACGGATGGGAAAATGCGTTCGGATCGGAATACCACATTAATTTTCGCGCGATGACAATGCCTGCAAAAAAATTTGCACTGCGTGAATGAAATTGTGCGAAGAATGTAATAGGGGCCACTATTTTTCATAAATATCAAACAAATGTCTCACACTCCAACTGTGCTCTCAGAACGGTATGCTGAATATTCAAAAGAACTCAGGCAGCATTCACATTTTTTTTAACACACTTTTCTGCAGTTTGCATTGGGATCTAACTACTGCTGTATATCCCAACTTTTAATATTCATGATTACTGGTTTCTGCATAGACTTTGTGTGAAAGAGTCAGAGCTAAATAATAGGAATTTGAATATTGTGACTATATACTTTCTCGAGGCCTGTCATGAGTGTTACAGTAAATCAGCACAAAATGATTGCTATGTAAGATGGAAAGAGAAAGGGCAGCTTATTTTTGACTAAATAACATCTTTCAATCCATGATTTTACAGGACAGATTTGTATTTTAAAGGAACACTCTACTCATCCTAACCAATTTATAGTTATAAAGCACACAGAGAGCCTGCAATGCTGCCCTCTTTGATACAAATTGCTACCGCAAATCGTGACACAGAGGCAGCCGGAGGATCGGATCTGTGCATGTGCACAACTCCGATCCATTGTTCTGTTCTGCGCAGGGGCTACGGAACTTGCATATATAAAGTGTACAAGCCCTGCACAATGTGTGGTTCCTACACTACGCTTAAAAATTCTGTAGGGTCTTCTGGCTTTGGGGGTCCCTGAGCTGAAGAGGAAGAACTGTGCTCAATGAGGGAGAAAAGGGGAGTAAAATCACCTAAAAAAACCAGAAAGAAAAGATAATTGGGCAGAGGCTGACAGCAGCATCTGTCCAATTTTTTAACGGCAAAAAAAGGAACTCAGAGCAGTGTGATATCACAATACATAGAGTGCATGTAAGCAACAAACATGGCACTTTCATTCCAAATCATTCAGGGCCAGAGCTCACAACCTTGGGTGGTCTGTGATCATGAGGCAGGTGCTGCTGAGAGAGCATTGTGGCACTATAGGGTTATTCAGAAAGAGCCGATCTGACCCCGAAATGTAACTGGACACTGAAATTCAGAGTACGGTGACATTTCGGGACCATTCAGCTATACAGAGAGCAGTCTGTCGGGGTTATTTATTATGATGTGTATTTTCTCATATATATATATATATAGTATCATTAATGACAGTGCCTCCAATACCAATGGTATGATTTGGTTATTTACCCTTAAAATAAGGTTTAATAACCAATCAATGAATATACGTCTTAACAAATATATAGCACGTTATCCTGAGTTCTTTTGAGGCTATGTAGATATTTTTAGACACAATAAAATCATTAATGATGATATGAGACTATGTAACAGTAAAACAAAATCAAGGTTTATTTACACCATCAAGTCCCATACAATCATAGGTTGTCAACTGATCAGTAAGATACAATTTTAAAAATAAATATAGGTAGTGATTAGTAGCAATACTGCGACACGCAATAATCTAATGGGCAAACAATTTCGATTTATAGACCGCACCACACATATGCACAAATCAATTCTTAAACACCAAGTTCTATTCTACCCACTTAAGCTTCTCCCATTATAAAACAATCCTCAACCTGACTAAAAACAATCAGTTATTGGGGCATCACCTGCAGCACAATTTATTATTGTGGGGGCAGATTCACTAAATGAAACTTCCTTCAGGAAAGCACATAACACAATCTTGATAGGTAAACTATCTCTTCTACAGATTAATCACAGTATCAATACTCGACTCATAATATCTTTCACTGCAGTTACTCTGTAACACATATGATGGACCAAGCAAGATAACCTGTATATTTATTCACTTGCAATCTAGACTCTGCAATTTATTCAGCATGAGTTAAAAACTTCCTATCGACTTAGCATACATTCAATAGTCGCTTGACAGTTGCGGTTACAAGATGTAGAATTGGGTTATGTTAATTTATTCTAATGGCACTGATGGTAACTTGATATATAAAAGCTATTTTTCAGTTCCAGCTTATCTCACTACGGGGACATGATGTCCAAATACCACATTCTTGGAATATAAATAAATCCAATAAATTATGGGGAGTATCAGGGCTGCCCTTAATAGTTTCTTACTTAGAGTTCTTCTGCAGTAGGTACTGAAGCCTGATGCTATTCTAATTTTTAGGCTTCAACAGCCAAATAATTCATTTATATTCCTTTAATAGGTGATGCACATCTAAAGCAGTGACAATGCAAATAGAAAATAGATAAAGTTAAAATTATTCAACTATACTTTACCATCTGGTAGTGAAGATAGATACTGGTGTGAGAGGAATCGGGTGGGTCTTAGTGGAATCGTGGGGTGGCTCCTTGTGGCTGTGGTGGAATCTGGCCCTTTCTTTACTTTTCTTACCCCCCTGTCTAAAACTCTAAATCATACAGTATGCACCAGGCTTAAGATCTGTTACATAACTGCCCTTCATTTCCATGTAGGGTTATTCAGAGAAAGGTGAAAACCAGGAGTTTTTTTTGACCAAGAATTTTCACTTCTCTAGTCATTCTCCTGAGTTTCACCTTTTCTTTGAATAAACATGCCAGTCTAGTTTAGCTTTGCGATTAGCAGTAAATCAATGCTGCCATGATATGAGCAATGGAAAATAATACATTCATACCGACTGTACTTTTCTATTCTGGATTATATCCATGGCTCCTTTACATTCCCACTATTTTATTATGTGGGACTGCTTCGTAGGGAGAGGACACTCCTATTGTTCTTTTAGTGTTCTCATGCTGTGATGGGAGGAGTTACACATAATTCAGTGCTGCCATAGATACAATGAGGAAATCATTTTTCTATTGACTCATTTTAAGAATGAGATTCTCATTTCATTAAAACTAACAATTGGATGGTAACACTGTTACGTATATAGCTATTAGTGTGCCCTGTTGCAGAAATATTTGGAGAGAATTTGGTTAAATTAATGATGTGAGTTACACTATTAACCTCCCTGGTGGGGTTAAATTTCGCTACCGTGAATGGTAACCCTGAGCCACACTCGGGCTGCATACTCACCTCATCCTGCGCTCCCTCGCTGTCCCCCGCAGTGTGATCGCGACGACTTGCTTCCTGGTAAGGCTCCCTGCAAATCACACGATGCAGGGGGCGGGACCAGGCAGCAAATAAGCAAACTGTAAAAAAAGATTATCCTACAGCATGAATTGCTCATGAACGGCCACTAGGTGGCACTAACAGACCATACACATTCTAAGACTGGACTTCACTGTATATATATATGGGTTTGAGATCTTATTTGCACGGATTTCAGTGAGCTATTCCTAATTATTACAGGCTTACTATATAAAACAACACGTTTTCTGTCCAAAAAAAGACGCTTTAGACACAAAATTTAGACCTTCAGGGAGGTTAAATAACTTGCTATTAATGAGATGAATACACTTTAGAAAACAAATATATATACTCGTGGGAAGCTGGTGTTGCATCCTTTTCAGTCTCATCGGTGAAATCTCATGCAGAACTAAGCATAATTGTTTGCTTTCTATACTTTCCATCACAAGCTGACATTTATTTAGTGGAAAATAAAAGCCTTGCCGCCCTTTGATAGACTGCCAATGCACTTTAATCTCTTGTAAATCTGAGTTACACCTAACCCAAATAATGTATTCAGATGTTCTCTATTATACACTTGCGAATACGGATTAGTGTGAAACATTGTTTGTTCTGATCTACAGTAACTAACATGAACACTTTCTAAATCAGTTTGATTCATTTGTATTTGCTTTCTGTTGAATACATGTTTGAGATTATCAGGGTTATTCAAAGAGCTCCGAATTGCTTGAGAAAGGTAACCGAACGCTGAAAATCAGCGTTCGGTTACCTTTCCTGGCCATTCGGCTATCCAGAGAGCAGGCAATTCGCCAAATCATGGCGAATTGCCTGCACATACGGTGCCTGTTCGAGGGCAGTGAAATCCCCATTAAAAAAGCACTGCTTCGGCTATTCAGAGAACACAAGCCAGCAGTGACAGGTTCCCGAAATGCCCTGCCATTCGGTAGTTTAATTCAGCAAGTTTATTCAGGAGAATCCCATAGACTTCAATGTTAAAAATATTCCGGTTTTAATTCAATATCTAATAAACCGTTCATTATAAAATTCTGCAGTAAAGAGTCTCTTTATTTATAGATTTTTTAGGATACTTTAAGCATTTTTCTGATTTTTTATTTTTTTTTAAAAAGTCCCATTTTTTTTTTAATTTTTTTTAAGTTTACTTCTTTTTTCTGTAACAGCCCTCTTTATTATCATTCCCTGGACCTCCTGAGTAAATTTCAGACATTTTCGCTCAGTAGTTTCTTTGCAAACAGCGTTTCATTTTCACAGATTCACACAAACTATTTTGCTAATTTATTCACTGCCTCCTCTGCGGTCTCGGCTGCTTCGGCTGCTTGAGATCAGCTCCTGCTCAGGCTTTTTCCGTGGTTTTCAGCAGGTTAATCCAGATGTTTTTATGGCTTTTCGGCATGCATTCGCTGGGTTTTGCGGTTCGTTTTCGTCGGGTTTGCGGCAGCTTTTCCCTGCAATTCGGGGACCCTGTGGTGCTTGCTGAATACACCACAGGGTCACCGAAATGGGATCGGCAAAAGGAACCGAACTGAAGAGAACGAAAAGTCACCGAACGTGCAGTGACTTTTCAAATCTCTTTGAATAACCCTGTATGTTAATGTAAAGAGCACTAACATATATAACATTCTAGTGTTTCGCAACAGTATCCTCAAGGAGCACTAACAGGCCAGATATTAAAGGGACACCACCACTTAGATAAGCTATAACTAGATTACCTGTACATTATACACAAACCTACTTTATAAAACACATGCTGCTGTTCGTTTTTCTTTGTTTGAAGTAATTGCATGTAAAAAGGGAAAATTAAGTTTGATTTTTTTTATCTCCCGTTTCCAGTTTGTTGATTTTTTTCCCCCATGAGGCACCGTTTACCAAAATCTCTGCAAATGTTTTTCTTTACTTCCGTGGCTTATCTAACTGACAATATTTAACAGTTAATGAGGGGGAGGAGGGAATGTTTAGATAAGGCTGCAGGGGGCCTATTGTTCTCTAAGCTGCCTGATAAACAAAATGGTTAAATTATGCCATTATTTTGCAAGACTTTTCAAACATTTTAAAAAAAAAGCATGATGCAGTAGTACATAGAATGTATTTAATGTACAATTGAACAATCAGGGTGTCTAGTAGGTATGAGCTGTTCGGTTCGGACGGTTCGGAGTTCGGGCCGAACTTAGCCTGTTCGGTTAGATCGCGAACTACGAACATTTCCGGGTGTTCGGAGCAAGTTCGACCACAATGCATCACAATGGCCCACAATGCACTTCCCCATTGGCCTGAAGCTCGTAATTGGCTACAGCCTTGCACCTGACCACAGGTCTGGTGTAAGACAGGTTCAACAGTATGCCAATCACGGCTCAGAGTCCTGATTGGGCAAATTTTGCCCAATTATGGGCTCACAGAGCTAAGTCCCGCAGCACACTATATAAGGTTTCCACGCATAGCTTCAGCACGCATTTGAGAGGAGATTTCATAGGAGATTGTTGTTCTGTGTTCTTACTGCCGGTCTGCCACGCTACTGGGGGGGTCTGGGGGGGTCTCATTTCTAACAAATATCTGGGAATTTAGGTGATGTGTGTCTTTTCACTGTGCCAGCAAGTATTTGGGGGGTTACAAATTTCTTTAAAACATTTGTGAATTGAGGGGATCTGTCTCTTGTCACACAGCCAGTGCCACACAGTATTTTGGGGGTCACTAATTTTACTAAATATCTGGGAATTGAGGTGATCTGTCTCTTGTCACTGCCAGCAAGTATTTTGGGGGTCACTAATTTCTACAAAATATTTGGGAATTGTTATAATCCGTGTGTTCTCACTGGCTGCCACCCATCAGGGGGTCTCACTGATTTATAGGAGGTTTCTGAGACTTGTAATCTGTGGCCTCTCTCTGCCACCCATCAAGGGGTCTCACTGATTTATAGGAGGTTTCACTGCCACCCATCAAGGGGTCTCACTGATTTATAAGAGATTTCTGAGATTTGTAATCTGTGGCTTTTCACTGCCACCCATCAAGGGGTCTCACTGATTTATTAAGAGGTTTCACTGCCACCCATCTGGGGTCTCACTAATTTATAAAAGGTTTCACTGCCACCCATCAAGGGGTCTCACTGATTTATAAGAGGTTTCTGAGATTTGTAATCTGTGGCTTCTCACTGCCACCCATCAAGGGGTCTCACTGATTTATAGGAGGTTTCACTGCCACCCATCAAGGGGTCTCACTGATTTATAAGAGGTTTCTGAGACTTGTAATCTGTGGCTTATCACTGCCACCCTTCAAGGGGTCTCACTGATTTATAGGAGGTTTCACTGCCACCCATCAAGGGGTCTCACTGATTTATAAGAGGTTTTACTGCCACCCATCAAGGGGTCTCACTGATTTATAAGAGGTTTCTGAGATTTGTAATCTGTGGCTTCTCACTGCCACCCATCAAGGGGTCTCACTGATTTATAGGAGGTGTCTGAGACTTGTAATCTGTGTCTTGTCACTGGCTGCCAGCTATCAGGGTGTCTCACTGAGTTATACCTGAGTTCTTTAAATCTTTAATCTTTATACCAGAGTTGAATCAGAGTTCTGTATATATTTAATCTATATATCACTAACCATGTCTGAAAGAACAAAAAGGACAGGCAGACGCTCCCAGACACAGATAAGAGGGATAAGCAGCCCCTGTGTCGGGAGGCTGTGCCTCTGGTTGTGGTGGACGTGGTGCATCCTCTGCAGGGGCATGCTTGTCCTATCTAACTGGTGCTGGCCGTCTTAAGCAGCAGCAACAGAGGATTTTGTGGATTGGCTAACCAGGCCATCATCATCCTCCGAGTCCTCTGCCAGCCAGGCTTCTAGTGCTTTACAGTCCACCTCAGCTGCCAAAGCATCTAATGCAGCCTCCATGTCCACAGCTACTCCTGCCGTAGCCTCGCTATCACACACGGAGGTGTCAGCTGAATTGTTTGACTACAATGACAGGGACATGCTGCTTGAGGATGCGCAGCAAGTACAGTGCTCTGATTCAATCTCTGAGGTTGAGGAAGGGAGTATAATCAACCTAGAGGAAGGGGGTGCCAGTGATGACACACAAATAACTGGCACTCATGTTGCCCCAGCAGCTGCAGCGTACTGCCAAGTTGGCTCCAGTGACGAGGAGATAGGAGATGATGATGACAATGATGATGAGGTCACTGACTCCACCTGGGTGACTGATCGAACAGAGGAATCAAGTGAGGAAGAGGGGGAGGAGGAGGCACAGCAAACACGAGGCACAACATCCTCTATGACCAACCGTAGCACTAGCCAGTCCAAGGCATCAGATGTCAGAGCTGCTCTGGTGCAGAGCGCTGTTGTCTCAAAGCACACACGCAGGAACTCTGCTGTCTGCTGGGAGTTCTTTAAGAAATGTGCAGCAGACCCCACCGATGCTATTTGTAATCTATGTCAGATGAGGCTCAAGCATGGGAAAGACACCGGACACTTGGGTACCACGTGCTTGAGGCGACATATGACCTCCTGCCACACATCCCATTGGCGCAAAACTTTGTGTAGGTCCTCCTCCTCCTCATCTGTCTCTACCCCCACTGTATGTCCTGCCATGTCATTGCCTACAACCTCCACTGACAGGGATGATGCTACAGTAATGGATGTACCAGGTCCTTCCTCACAATGTGACATCATCCCAGCAGCTGAAGATTTACACAATCAGATTACGTTGCCACAGCTGCTGCAGCGTAAGAAAAAATATAGTCCCAAACATCCCCAAGCACAGCGTCTAAATGCCAGCTTAGCAAAATTACTCGCATTGCAGCTGCTGCCTTTCCAGCTGGTGGACTCTGCTCCCTTCCGTGAATTTGCTGAATGTGCTGTACCACAGTGGCAGGTTCCAAAACGCAATTACTTTTCATGCAAGGCCATCCAGCACTATACCAGCACGTGGAAGACAATGTTATCCAGTCATTGGGAAAGGCAGTCAGCAACAAGGTGCATGTGACTTTAGACACGTGGTCCAGCAAGCATGGACACGGTCGTTACATTTCCTTCACGGCACACTGGGTAACTCTGATTGCAGCTGGGAGGGATCCAAGACGGGGCTCTGTGCTGGAGCTTGTTCATCCACCACGCCTCCAGAAAGCTGCTTGTATGAGGTCTGTCTGCTCCACCACCACCACCTCTCCCTCTTCCCCCTCCTCCTCCTCCTTCTCTGTCTCTGGCGAAGTGGCAGTTAAACCAATGCCTGACAGGGTCTACGCAGTGGCTCAAGCAAAAAGAAGCCATACTGTGCTTGAGCTGGTTTGTTTAGGGGACAGGAGCCACACTGGGCCAGAAATTCTGTCAGTTCTGCAGGGCCAGGTGCAGAGATGGTAACACCACGCCAGCTTCAGCTGGGAATGATCGTCTGTGATAATGGCAGCAACCTTCTCTCCGCCCTACGCAAGGGTAAATTGACGCATGTACCATGCCTAGCACACATCCTAAATCTAGTGGTACAGCATTTCCTAACCAAGTACCCAGGGCTGCCAGAGCTTCTCAGCCAGGCCAGAAGAGTCTGCAGCCACTTCAGACGTTCATTCCCAGCAAGCGTTCGCCTGGCAGAAATTCAAAGAGAATTCCACCTTCCCACAAACCATCTGATCTGTGACATGCCCACCAGGTGGAACTCGACATTAGGAATGCTGCAGGGTCTGCACAAGCAGCAGAGGGCCATCAACAAGTACCTGTGTGAGTGTGGCACAAGGACAGGTTCAGGTCAACTTGGTTTTTTTCCCCCTGCAGTGGCTGATGATCAAGGATGCATGCACTGTACTGTCACCATTTGAGGAGGCAATGAGGATGGTGAGCAGGGACAGTGCATGCATCAGTGACACAATTCCTTTAGTGTTCCTGCTGGAGCACACTCTGCGGGGAATTATAGATGTGGCTCTAGAGGCAGAGCAGCGGGAGGAAAAGGAGGCCTTCCTTAGCTCTCAAGGCCCCAGTCTTTCCGCAGACAGCATTCCAGCGGGTCCTACTCAGATCAGACAGGAGGAGGATGAGGAGGAGGAGGTAGAATCGACCATTTTTCGTATTTTCGTGTCACTGTGCTCGGTTTTTGTATCGACTTTTCGTAATTTCGGAAATTTTCGTTTTTCGGAATTGCACATTTTTCGGGATATCGACCGTTTTTAGTATTTTTCGTGTCATTTTGCCCGTTTTTTGTATCGACTTTTCGTTTTTTCGAAAACTTTTCGTTTTTCAGAAAATTTTCGTTTTTCAGTAAATTTTCGTTTTTACAAAATTTTCGTTTTTCGCAAAATTTTCGTTTTTCGCAAAATTTTCGTTTTTCGGAACATCTGTTCTCCTCGTTTGACACATTTCAAGCCCATTCGAAAAATCCGAAAAAATTTCGTTTCGGCTCGGAAAACATTTCGGATCTGAACGTTTCGGATCTAAAATTTTTCGGAAATTCGGCCGCATCCGAAAACACGAATCGGGAAATTTCGTGAAAATTCCGAAATTCCGAAACCCGAAACGCACATCCCTAGTGGCTGGAAGGAGGAAGTGCACGATGGGGTCATCCTCATTGACCAGGAAGACTCGGAAGCTAATGCCACCTCCAACCTACGCTGCATGGGCTCCCTAATAATGCAAAGCCTGCTAAAGGACCCCAGGATTCGTGCTATCAAGGAGAGGGATCATTACTGGTTGGTAACCCTTCTTGATCCACGATACAAGGGTTAAGTTGCAGAGCTCATCCTGCCCACACAGAGGGAGCACAGGATGAAAAAACTTGAGGACGCTCTAAAGCGACAGTTGTGTAACACCTTTCCAGGCACTGGTAGGTTACCAAGTGATGACACATGTGCTTCTGAGGCTGCGGATGATGAGAGGAATAGTGGTGAAGGCCAGGGCCGCTTGACTGATGCATTTTTAAATTTTTTTAGTCCACGACGCCCAGGGACGTCAAATGTAGGCACCCATTGCCAGCGTCTTCACCATATGGTGCAGGACTACCTAGGGGCAAGGGCAGACCTGGATACCTTTCTAGCAGATGATCCACTGGCTTACTGGGTGTTGAGATTGCATCACTGGCCAGAACTTAGCCAATATGCTATGCAGCTACTAGGTTGCCCTTCATATAGTGTGCTTTCTGAAAGGACGTTCAGTGCCGCTGGAGGTTTTGTCACAGACAAAAGAGTGCGTCTGTCCACCGACTCTGTAGACCAGCTGACATTTATAAAAATGAATCAGTCCTGGATCAGCAGCTATCAATCCCCTGATGCTGACGTAACGGAATAGATCGGGGATGTCTTCTGCATTCACAAAACCTCCAGCACTGAACTCTTCCACAATACCACAAAAGGGTTACAGTGTGAATGCACTTGCTGCCATGAAAGGCACAATATTTGGCTGCAATGATGCCTGTGCCAGATTTATAACATTTTAATTTTTTTGAACCGCAGGGTCCAACCCTGCACTCTTCCACAATACTACAGAGGTGTTACTGTATGATAGTACTTGCTGGCCTGGCACCAAAAGCACAATATCTGGGTGCACTGACGCCTTGACCAGAATCATATCTTTTCAATATAGGACCACATGGTCCACCCCTGCATTCTTCCACAATACCACAGAGGGGTTACTGTATGATGATACTTGCTGGCCTGGCAGTCTTGCACCAAAGGCACAATATCTGGGTGCACTGACGCCTTGACCAGAATCATATCTTTTTAATATAGGACCGCAAGGTTCACCCCTGCATTCTTCCACAATACTACAGAGGGGTTACTGTATGATAGTACATGCTGGCACAATATTTGGGTGCACTGCCAATGACGCCTGTATCAGATTCATATCCTCAGAGGGGTTACGGTGTGATGGCACTGTTGCCGACGCTAAAGGCCCAATTTTAAATTACCTATTGTTACTTTCATCCAAAGCCTGCATAAGTTTCACAATAATTTAGCCAAAAAAAATCACTAAACTTTTTCTACGTGTCCGAAAATGTCTCCTCTTTTCATGCAGACTGCCGCCCCAAGCAGTTGTTTATGGATAGATTAAAAGGAAAAGCATTTACCGTCATTTGAAACGTATTTTTTTTGTTTTTAAGTGTTTCTATACATCCTAGAAATCCGCCACTTCACGGGCAGGTTATGGGGACCTCCTAGGCACGATATTTGAAGGAATTTTTCGTTTTTATTTTTAACCCTTATTTCATGGAAAACTCACTGTCCCTTTAAAAACTTTTTTTTAAAACTTTTTGTCCTTGTTTCCTGTCCCCCAGGGCACTACCCGGACCCCCATACACCTTTTATGGCAAATATCTAGCATATATGCCCTCTTGGAGGGCACTCTAAAAACTGAATTTTCAGCCCCATTGACTTGTATGGAGTTCGAGATCGGGTTCTGATCCGAAAACTTGGAAAGTTCGTGTTCGAATACGAACCCGAACTCGGACGTGTTCGGCTCATCACTAGTGTCTAGCTTCCAAATCAGCCTGTATTGCATATTCGCAAGTCGCACTGACCTCATTATGGCTTGGCTCAGCTAGAAAGCACAACAAACACAGTAAACATGAGACCTCGGTCACATCTCACAGTCTTTATCATGTCTCACAAAGCACATCCCTGGTAAGAGAGTAATACTGTTTAATGTTAACAATTGCTGGCTTACAGAACATCCCTCATTGTCAGTCCTTACTGTGGCTTAGCTACGGTGTTTGCTGCTCATTAATTAGCCAGTAATTCACCTAAATTAAGTATATATTTAATAGAGGCGTTTTTTGTGAATTAGAGCGACTCATTTTAAGTAATTATTTGAATACTATATTCACATAAACCATCTAACCCCTTTGCTCTCAGCTTTATGTGACACATATATAGTACAAAAAGAGGCGTAACTATAAACGTCAGGGCCCAGGTGCAGGAACCATGACGGCACTCACCACCCTAGGCAAAAACATATTTTGTCCCCCCTCCCGTCAACATGCATTGGTCCCCTCCAGGTCAACAATAATGACTTCAAACAGAGTCCCATTTTTTCCAGGTCCACTATGACCTCTTCAGTCCATCCCATTTTTAATGTAATGGGCACTATGTGTATCTCACAGAGCTCCACAGCAATAAACCTCACAGTATTGTAGTGTAGTTCGCCTCAGATTGCTGCGATTCAGTGATCTTTGGCGGCAGTGAAATCGTCCCATAGAGAAGTAATGGTTAAACTATTCAGAGACGCTCAACTGCACTGAAATGTTTGCGAAAGTCCCATTTTTTTCCCCACGGACTTTTCAGTGATTCAGTTTGACAGATTTAAACAGGTGAATCCCATAGGATTCAATGTAAAAAAATATATATAATTTCATTATTTTTTATTCAATCGTTTATTCTCTTCAGTTCTAGAAAAACTATATTCCTTGTTTCTATATACAGTCTCCATCTAACCGACCACTCTAATGATCGAAGGATATAGGGTAACTCTGCGTAAAGGATCCGCTTTCATGTATCCGTGGGGAATCAGTGACGCACAGCTTTGTCAAAATGGTGCTTTGATGGTAGAGGAATTCCGTTAGATAGATGAAAAGAAGAGTAGCCTTTGTCACTGCAATGATGGGAGATTGGATAGAGCAAGAACATCTTTTATGAGCCCTGAGAATCACCAGCGAACTTGACAGCCATGAAATTTACATATGAAGGAGCTACAGGAAGTAGCTAGATTAGCTGGATGCCGGTTGTCCAATGAATTGCATCTCATTGAGAAGTGGACAAAATGTGCATGCATGACTACCACTCATTTCACCAATAAAATGGCTCTATTCTCAGTTTTACAGATGTCATTACATGTGCAGTTACATCGAAACAACATTCCCATTATACTTAACCGAGTAGTTCAAAAACACCCTGATCAAAAACCACCATTCCCAATCTAATGATTACATTTATGGTATCCATTGGGGAGATATTTATTTATAAAGGATTTTACTAGGAAGGATACATTGAGATTTCTCTCGTTTTCAAGTATGATATGTGAGTAAAAGAAATTAAGAGTTACTGGCAAATAAATCATGCTGCAACCAGCATTAATAAAGTAAATTAGCCCCAGCCTCTTTAATGGCCACCCGAATTCAAAAAAATATATTTCAAATGCATCTTGTATTTCAGTCTTGCTCCTTTCTAGGGATAATTTCTTTTATATTTACTGCCTTAGGTTAATAATTATTTTGTTTAATATTACTTTGAAGTGATTTCTTTTAGTATTGATGGTTTTTTCCCCCACAAAAATGCTTCATGCTTCACTCCGGTTAAACATATAAACTCTATAGACGCCTGAAGCAGCGTAACGCTAGCCTTCCAAAATAGAAAATAGAATTCTCTTGGTTGAAATCATGTATTTTTCTTTCAAATTAACATTAAATGCAATCATGTGCCATCTGGGGAATGAGCTCTGTAGTTTAATATTCAAGTACTTCTACATGTGTGGTGCCTCTTCTGCATGATTAAATCAAAGGAAAAATGTTTTAACCCTTTACAAGCTATTGCCATAGTTTCAACTTCCATTTGGCACTACCATAGAGATCTACTTCTACATTGCTTCTTAGAGTTATTAAAGATGGTATTTCTGGTCTAAAATCATAAAAGAGACCATTATTGGGTCAATGTCAGCTGCTATCTTATGCTCTAGCAGTGGGACCTCCCAGAAATGAGGTAGGAAATGGGAAATTTGAGATCTAAGAATCCAAAGACCTGATTATTCTTGTCGTAGACTGAACATGTCACAACCAGATTCCAGTTCTCATCTGTAATTGATTTTCTAAACCGGGCCAGCGAACCACAACCTCATAAATAAACACATGATGCATGAGGTTAGTAACCAATTCATCTGGAAAAACATTCACCTTAAATGTGATAAAAAAAATATTGCAATCAAAATAATGTTAATTTTACTGTATATGTTTCTCCATGTGTACAATTAACCAGGCTAGGTAGAACTGAATGTTGAAAAAGACCCATAAACTGCAAATGACAGGCAACTACTGAAATGCTTAGGCATTAGGAGCTAGATTTCAAGCTTAAACATCACCAGAGCTGTTGCAAACTTACGAGAGCCATTATTTTCTATGGGCTTGATAAGTTTGACAGATGTAGTTAAAGGGATACTCTAAGCAACATGACCACCTAAGCTATTTTAGGTGGTCATGATGCCCGGAGTATCCTGCCCTTTGTCCCCCCTCCCTCCGCTCAGCCGATCTGCAGAAAAGGCTGAAAACAGCTGAGAGAGGCGGAGGACTTTACTCCGCCCTCCCAGCTGTCAGTCAGCAGAGCGGGAATCATATTTCCCGCTTCTGCCGACTTTTGCCGAGTAGGAGACGTCATCGCGCTTTCAGCGCGATGACGTCTCCTACTCCCCGCAGAAGCTGGCGGCTCCCTCTTCGGGTTAGTGTTGCGCGCATCCTCTTGCGCGCAACACTAATCCTCAGAGGGAGCCGGGAGGAAGCCTGCCGATTGGCTGGCTTATGTGAGAGGCGCGCATGCGCGCTTCTCACGTAAACCAGAAGCCAAGACGCAGCAAGAAGAAGGACGGGAGCGGAAGAGGAGGGAGGTGAGTATAAAAAAAAAAAAACGCCGCTGGAAACCAGAGGATTTTAAAGGTAAGTATTGCAGTTACAAGAAAAGAAAAAAAAAAGAAGGTTTTATTAAGGGAATAGGGATAGGTTAGGAAAAAAAAACGGGGGGTGATTTTTTTGTTGGAGTGTTCCTTTAAGTGTTTACTTGAATCTGACTTATGCTTAGTGTTTGTATATATTAAAGAGTACTCCAAATAATTTGTGAAGTTATTATCCCGCCATCAATGCACTAAAATATAAAAAAAAAACATTACCAGCCATGATTCGAAAGAAAATTCCTAAAAAAACTACTATAAACAGACTATTTCTTCCATTTGACTCATTAGTATCAGTATGTGGAGTCACAGTACATGTATATTGCATAGTTAGCAACTGAGCTGCTATTCTGAGCAGTAACTCCAGTTACAGTGTGATGTCTTTAGCAGCTAACTATACATTTCGCATCCTATAGTTCACAGAAATACCGGGGGCCGTGAATAAGAAGTGATTCCCAGTATTCAAGTGACAGGCGGTTTCAAAAGGGATTCAGTAATTAAGAGGATAGTGGTAACAAGTTACCTGGAGTAGTGAATTTGCAAGCAGTGGAATTGTACATACATACATACACAGAGGGCATATCTATAAAGAATGCTATCTAGTAATTACCCAGGGCAGTGCTGGTGATTATAAAAAACATACACACTTCCTAATGATCTCAACCCCAGTGGTTCCGATCCCTTGGCTTCAAGTACCCCTAAAAGTCCACATTTGTCAGATATCTGAAGCACAGCACAGGTGATATGATTTGCTGCTCAGTGATTGCAGGATTCAGTGTGCATTTCCCCAAGGTGATCTGCAAAATCTGGCCTGTTAGGGGGACTTGAGGACTAGGAATGAGCTGTTCGGTTCGGAGTTCGATTCGAACATCGCATGTTCGTGAACTACGTACATTTCCGCATATTCGCCAACAATGCACCACAATGGACCACAATGCACTTTTCCACTGGCCTGAAGCTTGTAATTGGCTACAGCCTTGCACCTGACCACAGGTCAGGTGCAAGACAGGTTCAAGACTATGCCAATCACGGCTCAGAGTCCTGATCGGGCACAGCACACTATATAAGGATTCACACAGCGCTTCAGCACGCGTTTGAGAGGAGATTTGAGAGGAGATTGTTCTTGTGTTAGTGTGTGTTCTCACTGCCAGTCTGCCACCAGCTACTAGGGGGGGGGGGGTCTCATTTCTACAAAATATCTGGGAATTGTGGTAATCTGTGTGTTCTCACTGCCAGAAACTATTTTGCGGGTCTCATTTCTACAAAATATTTGGAAATTGAGGTAATCTGTGTCTTGTCACTGCAACCAGCAACTATTTGGGGGCTCGGTAATTTCAACAAAATAATTGGGAATTGAGGTAATCTGTGTCTTTTCACTGTTGCCAGCTATTAGGGGGTCCTATCAGGGGGTCTCACTGACTTGTAGCAGATTTCAGCTAATTGTAATTTGAGTCTTGTCACTGGCACCCATCAGGGGGTCTCACTGACTTCTAGGAGGTTTCTGTAAATTGTAATCTGTGTCTTGTCACTGGCTGCCAGCTATCAGGGTGTCTCGCTGAGTTATACCAGAGTTCTGGAAATCTTTAATCTTTATACCAGAGTTGAATCAGAGTTCTGTATTTATTTAATCTATATATCACTCACCATGTCAGAAAGACCAAAAAGGACAGGCAGACGCTCCCAGACACAGATAAGAGGGCAAGCAGCCTCTGTGTCGGGAGGCTGTGCCTCTGGTCATGGTGGACATGGTGCATCCTCTGCAGGGGCACGCTTGTCCTTTCTAACTGGTGCTGGCTGTCTTAAGCAGCAGCAACATACAGAGGATTTGGTGGATTGGCTAACCAGGCCATCCTCATCCTCCGAGTCTTCTGCCAGCCAGGCTTGTAGTGCTTTACAGTCCACCTCAGCTGCCAAAGCATTTAATGCAGCCTCCATGTCCACAGCTACTCCTGCCGTAGCCTCACTATCACACACGGAGGAGTCAGCTGAATTATTTGACTACAATGACAGTGACATGCTGCTTGAGGATGCACAGCAAGTACAGTGCTCTGATTCAATCTCTGAAGTTGAGGAAGGGAGTATAATCAACCTAGAGGAAGGGGGTGCCAGTGATGACACACAAATAACTGGCACTCATGTTGCCCCAGCAGCTGCAGCATACTGCCAAGTTGGCTCTAGTGACGAGGAGATAGGGGGTGATGACAATGATGATGAGCTCATTGACTTCACCTGGGTGCCTGATTGAACAGAGGAGTCAAGTGAGGAGGAGGGGGCACAACAAACACGAGGCACAACATCCTCTATGACCAACCGTAGCACTAGCCAGTCCAAGGCATCAGATGTCAGAGCTGCTCAGGTGCAGAGCGCTGTTGTCTCAAAGCACACATCCAGGAACTCTGCAATTTGGGAGTTCTTTAAGAAATGTGAAGCAGACCCCACCGTTGCTATTTGTAATCTATGTCAGATGAGGCGCAAGCATGGGAAAGACACCGGACGCTTGGGTACCACGTGCTTGAGGCGACATGACCACCTGCCACACATCCCGTTGGCGCAAAACTTTGCGTAGGTCCTCCTCCTCCTCCTCATCTGTCTCTACCCCCACTGTATGTCCTGCCATGTCATTGCCTGCTGCAACCTCCACTGACAGGGATGATGCTACAAAAATGGATGTACCAGGTCCTTCCTCAAAATGTGACAGCATTCCATCAGATGAAGATTTACGCAGTCAGATTACGTTGCCCCAGCTGCTGCAGCATAAGAAAAAATATAGACCCAACCATCCCCAAGCACAGCGTCTAAATGCCAGCTTAGCAAAATTACTCGCATTGCAGCTGCTGCCTTTCCAGCTGGTGGACTCTGCTCCCTTCCGTAAATTTGCTGAATGTGCTGTACCACAGTGGCAGGTTCCAAAGCACCATTACTTTTCACGGAAGGCCATTCCAGCACTATACCAGCACGTGGAAGACAATGTTATCGAGTCATTGGGAAAGGCAGTCAGCAGCAAGGTGCACGTGACTTTAGACACGTAGTCCAGCAAGCATGGACAGGGTCATTACATTTCCTTCACGGCACACTGGGTAACTCTGATTGCAACTGGGAGGGATCCAAGACGGGGCTCTGCGCTGGAGCTTGTTCATCCACCACGCCTCCAGAAAGCTGCTTGTATGAGGTCTGTCTGCTCCACCACCACCACCTCTCCCTCTTCCTCCTCCTCCTTCTCGGTCTCTGGCGAAGTGGCAGTTAAACCGACGCCTGACAAGGTCTACACAATGGCTCAAGCAAAAAGAAGCCATACTGTGCTTGAGCTGGTTTGTTTAGGGGACAGGAGCCACACTGGGCCAGAAATTCTGTCAGTTCTGCAGGGCCAGGTGCAGAGATGGTAACACCACGCCAGCTTCAGCTGGGAATGATCGTCTGTGATAATGGCAGCAACCTTCTCTCTGCCCTACACAAGGGTAAATTGACGCATGTACCATGCCTAGCACACATCCTAAATCTAGTGGTACAGCGTTTCCTAACCAAGTACCCAGGGCTGCCAGAGCTTCTCAGCCAGGCCAGAAAAGTCTGCAGCCACTTCAGACGGTCATTCCCAGCAAGCGTTCGCCTGGCAGAAATTCAAAGAGAATTCCACCTTCCCACAAACCGTCTATCTGTGACACCAGGTGGAACTCGACATTAGCAATGCTGCAGGGTCTGCACAAGCAGCAGAGGGCCATCAACGAGTACCTGTGTGAGTATGGCACAAGGACAGGTTCAGGTCAACTTGGTCCCCCCCGCAGTGGCTGATGATCAAGGATGCATGCACTGTACTGTCAACATTTGAGGAGGCAACGAGGATGGTGAGCAGGGACAGTGCATGCATCAGTGACACAATTCCTTTAGTGTTCCTGCTGGAGCACACTCTGCGGGGAATTATAGATGTGGCTCTAGAGGCAGAGCAGCAGGAGGAAGAGGAGGCCTTCCCTAGCTCTCAAGGCCCCAGTCTTTCTGCAGACAGCATTCCAGCGGGTCCTCCTCAGATCAGACAGGAGGAGGATGAGGAGGAGGAGGAATATTTAAGTAGTGGGGACATTGAAGGTGGGGATTCCTCAAGGGAGGGTTTTGTGTGCCCAGAAACCCAAGGACTAGTACGTGGCTGGGAGGAGGAAGTGCACGATGGGGTCATCCTCCTCATTGACCAGGAAGACTCGGAAGCTAATGCCACCTCCAACCTACGCTGCATGGGCTCCCTTATCCTGCAAAGCCAGCTAAAGGACCCCAGGATTCATGCTATCAAGGAGAGGGATCATTACTGGTTGGCAACCCTTCTTGACCCACGATACAAGGGTAAAGTTGCAGAGCTCATCCTGCCCACACAGAGGGAGCACAGGATGACAAAACTTGAGGATGCTCTAAAGTGACACTTGTGTAGCACCTTTCCAGGCACTGGTAGGTTTCCAAGTGATGACACAGGTGCTTCTGAGGCTGCGGATGATTAGAGGAATAGTGGTGAAGACCGGGGCCGCTTGACTGATGCCTTTTTAAATTTTTTTAGTTCACGACGCCCAGGGACGTCAATGTAGGCACCCATTGCCAGTGTCTTCACCATATGGTGCAGGACTACCTAGGGGCAAGGGCAGACCTGGATACCTTTACAGCAGATGATCCACTGGCTTACTGGGTGTTGAGATTGGATCACTGGCCAGAACGCAGCCAATATGCTATGCAGCTACTAGGTTGCCCTTCATATAGCGTGCTTTCTGAAAGGACGTTCAGTGCCGCTGGAGGTTTTGTCACAGACAAAAGAGTGCGTCTGTCCACCGACTCTGTAGACCGGCTGACATTTAAAAAAATGAATCAGTCCTGGATCAGCAGCTATCAATCCCCTGATGCTGACGTAACGGAATAGATCGGGGATGTCTTCTGCATTCACAAAACCTCCAGCACTGAACTCTTCCACAATACCACAAAAGGGCTACGGTGTGAAGGCACTTGCTGCCATGAAAGGCACAATATTTGGCTGCACTGACACCTTTACCAGATTCATATCTTTTTAATATAGGACCGCATGGTCCACCCCTGCACTCTTCCACAATACCACAGAGGGGTTACGGTGTGACGGCACTGTTGCCGACGCTAAAGGCCCAATTTTAAAGCACCTATTGTTACTTTCATCCAAAGCCTGCATAAGTTTCACCATAATTTAGCCCAAAAAAAAATCACTAAACTTTTTCTGCGCGTCCTAAAATGTCTTTTCATACAGGCTGCCGCCCCAAGCAGTTGTTTATGAATAGATTAAAGGAAAAGCATTTACCGTCATTTGAAACGTCATTTTTTTGTTTTTAAATGTTTCTATACATCCTAGAAATCTGCCACTTCATGGGCAGGTTATGGGGACCTCCTATGCATGATATTTGAATAAATTTTTCGTTTTTATTTTTAACCCTCATTTCATGGAAAACTCACTGTCCCTTTAAAAACGTTTTTTTTTACTTTTTGTCCTTGTTTCCGGTCCCCCAGGGCACTACCCGGACCCCTATACACCTTTTATGGCAAATATCTAGCATATATACACTCTTGGAGGGCACTCTAAAAATCGAACTTTAAGTCCCATTGACTTGTATTGCGTTCATGTTCAAGTTCGAATGCGAACCGAACTCGGGGGTGTTCGGCTAATCCCTATTGAGGAGTGGACCAGGGATGAGAACCACTGCCTTAAGGTATAAAGACCTTATAGCTCTGTCATTACAAATTAATAATTTTTGATTATATATTGAAATGGATTATCCCCTCTCATTTAGAAACAGTATGGTTGTATAGCTACACATGGTAAATAACGCCATACATTTTTTACTAAATAAGAACCCACTATACAGATAGTGGTAGCGTAACACCCATGATACACAAGATGGAAATAAGTGAATAACGTGGTTGTCACACAAAGCGGTATTGAAACCTAATTAACAGTAACAGCTCATCCACTGAACTAGTCAGTTGGAGCACAAATAAATAAGTGACAAAGAATAAAACAAACTTTTATTGGGGCGGAGTGCCAAAAATAAAAGTGATCATGAATGACCATGATGTACAAACACGCACATATAATGTTAAAAGAAACACCTACTGTTTAGTATGCCCGATATGTACGGAGTGTATAGAGCTTGATAAAATCTTTAGAGGCCAAACATAATTGGTATATATATTACAATAAACAGCTCAATCACAGTCAAAAGCCAAAACCAGTAGGAAATAAAGCAGAGAAAAGAAACCATAGATATATACATATACTGTATATCAAGCCCACATCAATGATTGTTGGATGTCAGAGGGCATGTAATGAACCACCATTATCCCTGTTGTAAACAACACTGATAGCTGCAAACCAATAGTGGCTATAAATCATTGATGTGGGCTTCATATATATGTATATATCTATGGTTTCTTTTCTCGGCTTTATTTCATACTTGCTTTTGGCCTTTAACGGTGATTGAGCTCTTTTTTGGAATATATATACCAATTATGTTGTTTGGCCTCTATAAAGAATTTATCAAGCTCTATACACTCCGTACATATCGGGCATACTAAACAGTAGGTGTTTCTTTTAACATTATACTGTATGTTTGTGTTTGTACATAAATGATCAGTTTTATTTTTGGCACTGCGCTCCAATAAAAGTTTGTTTTATTCTTTGTCACTTATGTATTTGTGCTCCAACTGACTAGTTCAGTGGATCAGCAGTTAAACATTTTTTACTGTTTTGTATCTGCCGATAGAATTTTCATTTACCAAACAAACAAAAAATACCTGAAAGTGGGTAAAGGGAAATAAAGGGCTTTCGTGGTTATATTCTTCTAACTCCGTGCCTTTTCTGTGTTGCAGTCATGCATCGTAATTCGATGCATAAAGTTTACTAAAAACTGAATTCCTCCAAAGAGGAGCTGTAATACATTACAAACATGTTTGACTCAATTACAACCTGTTTCAGAACTGGACAGCTCATGAAAAGAAACCTCAGTGCTTTGAAAAGCATCTACTCTGGCACTGTCAAAATAAATGGTTTTACCATCTACATCTGTGGCAGGATTTCTGTTTCAGTGCGCAATTTCCAGATATTCTTTTCACCTACTGATGATAATTTGTAATGTGAATCAGTATGCCTGTCTATCAAACACCTATTTTCATGTTAAGACATTAACAGCAATAGTCATGCATTGCTCATGACGAATAATTATAGGCTACGTTCAATTCCATTATTGCTACTTATTTTTAAACATAAACCTTTTTCACTCCATTAAACTAATGCGTGTTTAAAGCTCCCAGCAATAAGACGCTTGCAGATGGAAAATATTATTTACACAGTAACACTATTAAAAAGAGCATATAAACGGGTCTTGGATATTTACATGCACTGTGTTTAGTATAATTATGTTCATGGTATTTATGGTATATATGCTGTGACATTAGATTGTTATCTTTTCACTATTAGTAGCATGCTTTAGCATTGATATTACGCAAAGTGTATATATAGATTCTATACGGATGGAGAAAAATGGATTGTAATTTCAGCAAAACATATTTGTTAGAACATAATTGCTTCTCAGCAAGATAGCGGGCGACATTCTGTTTTCAGGATATACATGTACAAAGTGTGCAGCATATTTAGATTGTAGTCCCGGAAACAATCTATGTGACGAAAAATATTTAGAAACGTTTCAATTATGTGCATGAAAAGCAAAATATCTCCATTGATATATCTTTTATTCCACTAGCTGCATTTATATGTATTTCAGAGACTTGATCCTAGCACCCAGCATCCTAATCTCAAAACTGGGTAAAAACCTGGAGTTGATAGACATGATAGCACTAGTCCACCAGAATTTAAAACTTCTGGTCAAAAATCTTGCCCAATAACAAGTATTCGTCAAAGCCAAACAATTCATTCAGGGGGCAGGAGTGACAAAGTCATTTGCCAGGGTGTTATTGAATCCGGTTTCAAAAACGTATTCGATCAGGTTTCATGGTACCACATGCTGTCGTCTGTCCTCAAAATACAGATTCTTTAGTATCCCAGTCCTCAAATTTATTTGTAATATTTATGATAGGGATGTGCGTTTCGGGTTTCGGAATTTTCACGAAATTTCCCGATTTGTGTTTTCGCATGCGGCCGATTTTCCGAATCGGATCGGACCCGAAAACCGACAGATCCGAAAAGTTTTCCGAGCCAAAACGAAAAAATTTTGGATTTTTCGAATGGACTTGAAATGTGTCAAATCGAAATTTATTTTTGCTCTATTCATGATTTCGGTTCCATTCGTGATTTCGGTTCCATTTCGGTAATTCTGGTATCGCTGATTCTGTAAATTTTGTATTTGTAATGCGTATCACTTGTTTTTGTTTCCAATGATCCGATAATTCTGTCGATACGATAATTCCTTCGTAAACGGGTCGGATCCGAGTCGTCCGCGGGTCGCGCATGTGCGCGCGCGGATGTCGTAACTTTATTGAGCCAGTTTTTTGACAACTTTTTGGACAGGCCAAAAAATATTGTTTGTATTATTTATCATGGCTGCAAGAGACGAGTGCCATTCGGACACCTCCTTATCTTCTTGCACCCATGAGACACCACCCAGGAAGAAGCGGGCCAGCAACATGGCATTTGACGAGATGTTGGAGCTGGTCCGCATCTTTGATCGTAAAGATTACGACTACCGTAAGGGCCCTTACGGCAGGAAGAATAATGCAAAAAAGGACCGTATCCTCGATAAGGTTCGCACCACCATCCTGGAGCTGTTCGGGAAGGACCGGACAAAGGACCAGCTACGAAAACGCTGGTCCGACCTCAAGATGCGCGAGGAGGAGCAGCTGAGGCACATCCGTCGCGTCATAGCCAAACGTGTCATGTTATATTGTAAAGCGCTGCGCAAACTGTTGGCGCTATATAAATCCTGTATAATAATAATAATGTGCTTGCATGTGCTAATGTGCACAGAAATACGTTGATTTATCTAGTCCTTTTTTCATGCAATGTGATTGTGTATAGCTTTGCGTTTTCACGACTCGTCATACATGCATTTTTGCCATAGCTCTTCTTTTTTGTGATTTTACGTATTCGTGAAAATTGTGACATTTGATATATGTAGATGAAATTACAATGCTGGATTTCTTTTGGCACTGTGTGTACTGTAGTGTGCTGGGGGGAGGTTGTTGTGATTGAGTGATGCATACGAGAAGACCCGCAGCTTGCCCAATATTGGCTCCCATCTGCGCATCAACAAAAATCTCTGCGTCTCTCCTAAGTGGTAGGATGGGACATGTAGTTCTTCTGAAAGTGCATCCAAACAGAGCCGCGTTCAAAACATCCTCAGCAGCTGCTGAATTGTTGCAGCGCAGCAATTCAGTTTGCTGCAGCAGTGTCATTATTGAACGCTTTAGATGCAAATTTCAAAACAAAATGGCGGATTTCTGTTGTTTCTGCAATATCCACAGTTTTATTCGCCGAAACTGAAAGTGAAACTGAGGCTGAGGCCTTCTATAAAATAACTAAAAGCAGTCAGCACAATGCGTTTTGTACGCACACAACACAAATAATAGTTTTTATTGAATAAACGTAATGTTTACTTCTGAAAAAAATATATAATTGAACGGTAATATATGTCTATGTGCAGAGGAAATAAATATTTTGTGACTTTAGAACTATGAGATGGTGGGAGTAGTGGTGGGTCAAGCTGGTAGTGCTAGTGGGTAGTGGAGGGGTGTCGCAATACTTTCGGCAATATATTGTATAGATATACCATTTTTTCCAGTCTGCATTATTTACGTGTTATTTTTTGGATTTGGCAGAAGACAGGAAGAAGGCAGCATCTGCCCCGGTGGGCACCAGTGCCCCAGTGGAGGAGGAGGAGCCACGGGCGACCACCAGCGCTGGTACATACTGTTTTATTTTGCAACGACTTTTGGTCAAAAACATAAAAAAAATTTGTTAACTGTATTTTTATGTATAGCACAAGAGGAGCAGGAGGAGGAAGAGGAGGAGCAGGAGGAGGAGCAGGAGGAGGGCGATGGAGAGAGGGAACCGGAGCCGCAGCAGGAGGCCGCGAGTCCAGGTTTTTTTTTTACTGTTGTATTTTGCATCGACTTTTGTTCAAAAATAAATCAGTTTTGTTGTTTACTGTATTTTTTATTTCTTTAATTTCTTAGATATAGCACCGGATGAGATGCTGACGGTGGTGGTGAAGGAGGAGGAGTAGGAGGAGTCGGAGCCTCAGGAGGCCGCCAGCACTGGTATATACTACTGTTATATTTTTTCAAGACTTTCAGTCAAAAATAGAAACCTGCTTTACTTACTGTATTTTCCTTCTTTCATTTATTGGATATATAGAAGGAGAAGCCAGACCGGACACGTCCAGCATTAGGATAATAAATAGGATGGTGATCGGCGAGCTACGCCTGGCTGTAACCACCATCGATTCCATCCAGGAACTGCTCCAGGAATTGCGGGAGCATATAAGGAATGCCGCTGACATCCTGGAGTGGCAGTGAGACCAGCCTCCTCCTCCCCTATGTTTGTGCCCCTGTTGGGCAGTTTGCCATCCTTGGCATGTTGTAAATAAATTTTCTATTTTTTCTATATTTTCCTGTTTGTGTGTGTTGCTTTTCCTTACTTAATAAGTTAATATGTATTGCTTGGTTTCCACACTGTTAAAATTATATGTACATAAATTTATTGACATTTCTATGGACCCTTTGTCATAAATTTGTCAACATATTTGTGGCCATGAATGTGACTGTGCACATTCTACACTTCCTGCCTGGCCAAAAAATGTCACACACTAACACAACCTTGTTGTACTGCCTTGAGATTTGATTACCGACGTGGCCTGGTTTTGTTAAGCTTAGGCGATGTCACAACAACACGGATTTTTGTCCACAGTCACATTCATTGTATAACCAAGAATTTATCAAAAAATATTGATGGCAGCACTGCGTGAAGTCTTCTCCGACACAACCCAAAGATCCTTAGTGCGGCTCAGGTCTAGTTTATTTGTCCCTGTTTGCAGCATCACGCAACACCTCCTCCCAGCTATGAGCTCTCTCTCTCCCCCACCGCTGCCCGCTAAGACGCTGCCTGCCAACATGGTCACGTCTTTGCAGGAAGACAACAGCGTGGGGGAACGGCAGCTGCCGACAGTCCCAAGACCTCGTCACAATGACGTCAGTTCTGGAGTTAACCCCTAACTGCGACCAATGGTGGAGATAGGGGGTTCATTGGAACCCCCTATCTCCCGATCCGTGGCAGCTATCGGTTGGTTAATGTTTGGTATCTTTGGATCGACCAGAGCATGGCCTTTCCAACAATACCAAACATGACAATGTTAAAAATTATAAAAAATTAAAATATAAAAAAAAATAAACAGGTTTTTTGTTTTGTTTTGTTAATGCAGCAATATTGTTCCCATTTCAATTATAATGTGAACAATGATGCTGCACTAAGGATTTTTGTATGGGGTGCGTTTGTTAAAAATAGTGTAATTTTCACCCAAAAAAATATAACAAGTCCCCTTCTCATTTTTTTTTAACAAACGCAACTCATAAAATATAACCGCAAACACTCGCATGTTAAAATGTGAAAAAAACACTTTACACCTTGTAAAACAAACATTGAAAATTCTAATTTTATTGCATTTTTTGTTATAATATACAGACAGGACATGACGCATACATATGATAATGATATATTATGAATGTGCCGAGTCTGCCGGAAAGAACGATATATAACATGTCTGGGTCATATTATAAAATAAGGCTTCAAAACGCGTTTAAACAAGAGGAGCGAAACTGTTAAAAATTAGCTCAGCAGCAGACCGCACACAGGCGTGAAGGGAAGCCGTGAAATGCCTCAGCAGCGAAAAGGGTTAATTTTTTTTTTGTCTGGTTTAAATCATTTTTTTTTTTTTTTCATTTCAGATCATTTTGATCAACTATTTTTCCGTTTTAAAACCTTTTGTTCTGGTTTTTATTTTTAAAGTCAGACCATTCGGGTCAGTTTAGCGTTTTTTAAATCGTTTTGTTCATTTTTTTTTGTTCCTTGGCTTTTCATACCATTTTTTTAATGTGATTAAATAAAGTTGTGAAATGTATATTCATAAGAAAAAAAGGATCTTTATTTAATTAAAAAAAACACGATAGAATCGCCAGAATTATCGTATCGACAGAATGAATTATCGGATCCGAAAAACAAACCAAAAATTTATTATAAAAAAATAAAGTATAAAAAAGTAAACCATAGTAGTTTACATCAAAACGAATAGAGTTAGACAGCTTTGAAACGAGGAGAACAGACGTTCCGAAAAAACGAAAATTTCCGAAATCACGAAAAGTCGATACAAAAAACGAGCAAAGTGACACGAAAATATGAAAAATGGTCGATATTCCGAAAAAAAAAATGTACACGAAAAACGAGTCGAGCCGAACCGAATCGAAACAGAAATCGGTCGAAACGAGCCGAATCGAAAAGTTTAAACATCCGAACAAATCGAACCGAATCGAACCGAAAAAAAAAGTGCACAAGCCTAATTTATGACACCCCAGGCACAAAACTGAACATTTGTTGGGACTACCGTTCCCTCCTTAATGAAAGAGGAGTGAGACAGGCATGCCTCTTTACCCTCTCCATGGACTAGTTGGTAAGGATTTTACACAAGAGAGAAACATTAACAGGGATTGCAAAAGGCTCTAAACAGGTTAGGAACCACCATCATGGTCAATACATTAGTGTATGCTTTGGATTCAATATAATACTTACAGATTAACATGCGCACAATCCATTTAGTATGGCCAAGTCATGGGCTTTGGGGCAAAGGTAACAATTCTAACCTTATACAGCAAACTGATTTTTTTTTAAAAATCAGGATACACTCATTCCTCACCACTTCAGGGAGGACTAGTCTCCTGAAACCAGTGATATTTCCCAGAGTGCTATACTCCATACAATAATGGCGGTTAACCTTAGCTCCCCAAATGTTTCAGAACTTCATCTCACATGATAGTCACTGCTTAAGTCAAGAGATCCTTGTGGGAAATGCAGATCCAAAACATCTGGAGGGCTGATTTTTAGCACTCCTGCTTTACAGACTCTACTTTTATCTTATTGTACATGAACAGAATACATTTCCTATTTACTAAATTATTATAGCAAAGATAGGGGTAAAGATCACACTGAGTCAACTTGGGCAACAACCCAATTCAACTTGGGCTTTAACTTTCCGAACAAATTTCACATCAACTTGGTCTCAAAGTATCATCATGCATTTGACTGGCTACGTACACAGATGGCAGATTCTTCAACCTCTTGCTCAAACAACAGTTTAAGCATGGCACCTCATAAGGTTAAAATGTAATCTGTAATATTCTAGATTTCCATTCCTAGATTTTCCACCTTCACCATGTCAGGGTTACCAGCTCTGGAGAGTTGGGCTGGCATCACTTCTTTGTGCAAGGGGACACAAGGTCTCCTAGACGGCACTGTTCCTTGGCACTCAGATCTGATCCCCAGCATACTGTGGTGCCATTTTCCATTGTATCTCTCTATGTTATTCTGATTGCAGCCCTGAATTTCCACGTCCTAATCACCAATCAGAAACCTTGGGGTCTCATACTGAACCTCCGGTTGGGCCCCTTCCCTGAACTGACTATTTCCATAAACTAAAAACAAAACAACTTTTTTGACTCCTGTTTACAAGGAGTGGGATAATTCCCTGTTGGATAAAATGTGTGGTTCTGGTGGGACAATGTTCACTCTGCACCTCTACCTGATGCAGACCATACTAAAGCTAATCTCTGTGGGAGCTATGAGTGTTTTTACCAGCCGCAGATGCCCCGGCCCACTGGAAATGTACCCGACATCCCAATAGGACAAATCAGGGTGGTATGGAGTGGCCCTTACATATGTAGCACTTCGACAAATGGTACAGCATTTGTTAAGGCCCAGGGCCCCCTTGAGCCACTGGGCCGCTGAACATATCATGGGCTGTCACCCCCTGATGGCTGCTCTACACAGAATGCTTGTCCTCCTCACCCCTTTAAGGTCATTCCATGAGAAAAGACACATGCGCTTGTGCGTCAACACGCCCAGGATGCACACAGACTTTCTGGTGCTCCAAGATGATGCAATAGTAGGTGGAGCCTGGTCACCCATATTGTCCTTTGCTGGAGGATCAGTCTTTGCCCTGTTGTTGTTTCTTTTTTACTGAACAGCGCTTGTCTCCTTTTGCTCTTTTTCTGTGTCCCAACCCAGCAAGTTTATTGACCCGGTCTTGCTCTGACTGAATACCGACCTGGGTAGTTTACAGACTCTGTACTGTTCTGTGATCTCCTGTGTACGGACATGGCTAGTTTACTGACCCTGCCTTGCTCCGGGACACTCTTGTGTACTGACCAGACTAGTTTACAGACTCTGTATTGTTCTGTGATCTTATGTGTGCAGATCCAGCTAGTTTTCTGACCATGTCCCACTCTGCAACCTTCAGCATACCAGGCAATTAAAGGACTGGTCCTATTTGGCCAGTGCCATGACTTGTTATAAACCCAGCCACTACAAGGACTGGTAATCTTGCCCGGCGCTCTCCCACTTCCCTTCACAATTGCCAACTCCAGCCATATTAAGGACTGGTCCCATTCCTGGTCAAAAGGGTTCTTGGTGAAGTGTGTGAGGATGTCCCAAGCCAATCCTCAGACGTCATGCACACATAAATCACACTTCCAGGCGAGTGTTGCTTTGCACATTTTTCTGCTATGGGAAAAGGGCTCACTAACATAGGTGATTGCTCAGCTGTTAGTGCAAGACAAATTCCCTTCCGTTCTGACCCCTCCATTTCCCAATTTACAAATCCAAAGCTACATATAAAATATCACACCTCACCTATTGGATAATGATTGGAATAAATCTGCTGACTCAATTCTCAAACTCACTTCACATATAGTAGTCCATCTACTACACAGTCAAATAACTGATAATGATAACTCTTGTTCAACGGCTCTTCACCATGTCTAAATTGTGAGGAGGAGGGAGCCAACATGTTCCACTGCTTCTGGACCATTAGGGCACTATTACATTCTATACGCAAACGTTAATGCTCACCTGCGTGAGCATTAACGCTTGCCGCGGTATTTACCACATATTACAATCCAAACGCAAATGGGTTAAAAAAAACATTTGCATTTGATACCTTGCGCTGCGCGAGGTTACTGTACCTTGTGCTCCCTATGTTTAACATGGGGAGCGCAAAAGTGTTAATCAGCGCTAGAATTACAAAGTCCCAGCACTGATTAACGCTGGCTTTGGTCAGCGGAGAGTTAACCAGAGCCAGGACTTGGTGTTAATAGATTCCGCTTCTGCAGAATCCATTAACACCAGCTTTAAAAATAAAAAACAGACTCAGATACTCACCCTCTGTCCCGCGGCGAGGACCGCAGCTCCAACTGCCTCCTCCGGCCGGCGGGAGCAGGGAAAGACTGAAGAAAAAAGTCCCACCAGTCTCTCCCTGCGTATCCCTACGCCGAACGGCTGGATCTCGCGATGATCACGTGGTCACGTGACCGGCAGGGAGGAACTCAAAGGAGTCCTATGGATTCCAGCGAGTGGATGCTCGCGGCTGCGGTCAGCACTGCCACGAGCATCCCTGAGTTTTACGCTCGATAACAATGCAGGCAGCATTTTTTGCGCCTGCATTGTAATCCAGCGTTAAAATGAGGGCGCAAGGGGGAAAACTGCAGGCGCAGATTTTCCTCCCTTGCGCCCGCGTTTTAACGCGAAGAGCGCAATAGTGCCCTTAGAGTGGTAAAAGTAATGCACGAGGAAATGCAATCATATCTGCAAAGTGTAGCACACTTACGGGTATCCCTGTCCACAGAGTAAATTTTCTGAATCTTGATAGAATCACTAGAATAGTGTTTCCCAGCCCTGTCCTCTATACCCCTAACAAGCCAGATTTTAAGGATTAATTTGAGGAAATTCAGACCGAATCCTGCAGTCACTGAGCAGCAAATCATATCACCAGTCATCAGATACCTAGCAAACCTGGCCTGTTCATGCAAATTCCCGGTATGCCCGATGGCCAGTGCGGGCCTGATTAGAGGTCATGGAGTACAGATACCAGTTCTTTTGACATCTGTATGTAAGGAGCATCCAGGGAAACTTTGACACTGACAGGTTCATGTAAGTAACACACATATAAATGCTATATAGCAACACAATAGAAATAACAAAATAAATGTGCACAGCATTGTGGCATCCTAAGGTATTTCTAAACATTCACAGTGCACAGCAGAACTGCTACCTGTGAATAATCTGTCAAACTCCATTGACACTTTACTAATGCTGTAATTAGTTTACTAACCCCAGTTCTAGACAGTGCACAAATGGATTAAATTTTGTGGCAGATCAACACTAATTCATCATATGCACAGCCAAGGATAATCAGATTGACAAGTGAAGGGGAGGTCTATCACCTAGAGCAAACGTGGTATAACACTCATTCACAGGTTTGAAGTCTACAAATGAGCTGTAAAAATAGAAATAATTAAAGGAATAAAATAAGTTGGCAAATGAAACAAGTGCCTACTTACAAAAACAAACCATAGGTCACATAATATCTACTTAATAAACGAAGGTAATTTCCCAATACCACATGGGAAGGAGCAAGAGCATATGAGCAGGGTCTGATGGTGCAACCCTTTGTTACTATGAATGGAACATAAATGCTTTCCTTTGATTTGTTGTCTTGAATCATTGTGGTTAATCCAGCTCTGTAAAATCACCAGAAAACTTCTCTATATAAATGCATTTGTAAAAAGACACAAACACTTCAATTATTCCATTGTCATAGAGTTTGAAAAGGATAATTTAAAGCTGAATGAGACAGGATTTAAATGCGCGTGCAGTACAGAAAATCTTTAGAAAGCCAGGCTTTTTATTTATACAAGCGACAGCGTAGAAGGTGTCAGGTAGGGGGGAAAGCAATTAATATGATAAGGTATACTTTTCAAATCAAAATTCAGAGACTATTTCAGGGGAAAAATCCAATTTTAACCATGCAGACATACAATGTAAATGAGTCAGTGAACGCATTCATAAAATGCATATTTTAAATTCAGCCCCCCCGCCAGAAATGCAGATTAAGTCCAGAATTAAGATATTTATTCTCCTGACAAGATAGTCTGTTTTGCAACTCGGCAAACAATGTAAATTAGAGCACCATCAATTTTAATGTAGAAATTTAACCCTTGAAGATCCTGCAACTGCAGTACATCTTTCTTCGCAGGGATATTTGTGGACATCTTAGAAGCTCATTAACCAGTGGTCATCAACTTTCACTTTCCAGATGTTTTGGAGCTACATCTCCCATGATGCTCAGGTTGAATTGGGCTTCATGACAAATGTAGTTTCAAAACACCTGGAGGGCCAAGGTTGTTGACCCCGACAAACTATGACCTTTGTAAAGTTTTTAGTAATCCAGCCTAATCCAATCATAAAGCTGTTTAGTCACTATGGTAAAGTTTGATCTTCTTGCGGTTTAGGTTAGATGCCAAAATTTAGTAAGGCCACAGAGCGGGTCCAATGATATAGCATTCTCCAGTAAGTTCTTTGCGCCACATTATTCAGAAAACACGAATGTAACTGCAGTCAAAAGGTATATGCTCATGGTTTTAGCAGAGCACAACTGGTACATAACTGAAGCTCAGGCACTTCTACAGAATGCAAAGATGCAACCTGTCATAATTGCAAGGAGTGCAGCCTATATTTTAGGGTGTGCACACATGAATTTATATTACAGACTGTGACAAACTGTTTATTTTCATTATAATGAAGATAGATCAGCCCTAAAAGGCTTGAAATACATAAGCAATCCACCAGCAGGCACAACCTATGACTAGAATGCATACCCTACGGCTACAATGCACTTCAGGCCCTATTCCAAAGTTGGTGCCAATTTAACTGTAGCTGTTGTAAACTTACCAGAGCCATTATAATCGAAGGAGTTAAGTTTACAACAGCTCTGGTTAAGTTAGAACCAATTTTGGATTATTGTCCTTCATCGGCACATGTCACTCTATTTTACAATATAATAACAGGTATTATGATATCCATAAGGTTATTATTTTATATAAAATGCACCATAAAGTTTTGTAATCTATACGGAATTCAATAATGGAGGAGTATTAAAGATTATACATACTTACTGTGAAGGTGGCAATAATGGCATAGGTCTCCAATGGATGATTCATAGGACATACAATATTGTGTTCTTTAGCTCTTTGCATTAATTCACACGGTTTTCATGCTGAGTGGATGTTTCATACTTTCAATCTGCTAATACGCCCCACCTTCACTCAGCCTTCCACGACCTCACGGCCGTCAGCTTTGCTGACTACTTCACCGATAGGCTAGAAATCTCTTCACTGCCCTCCTCCATTAACCACTCTACCTCATTCAATCTGTCACTACCTGCCCCGTTCTACTAGGTCTTCCTTTTCTCCGGTCTCCGAGGAGGATGTCTAAGCAGTTCTCATGTCCTCTTGCCTGAGCACCTGTCCGCCTGACATCATCCCCTCGCATCTTATTCGGTCTGTCCTACCGGTTATTGTCCCTGCTTTTACTCATATTTTCAACCTATCTCTCTCCTCTGGAGCCTTTCCCTCCACATTCAAACGTGCTCTGATCACCCTCATTATAAAGAAGCCATCTCTTGATCCCACCTCTCTTTCGATCTACCATCTCATCGCTTTGCTCCTCTTTGCCTCCAAAATCTTAGACCGCCTGGTCTGTAACCATCTCACTGGTTTTCTTGCTGCTAAATCTCTACTTGGTAGAGAGTGATGTGGTAGGATCAGAAATTCCTTCAAAATATGTCTGTGTCCCCTTGGTCAACTCAGTCATCCATCTCTGCTGTATTAGTGCTCGTACCTCAAATGAAGCGTAAAGGCAACATAGTGTAGCATATATGGGTGATGAAAAAGAATAATGGAAAGGGTACACTCACATTTAGAGGTGTCATAAATCAGACACCAGATGTTGATGAAGCAGGCGACAGTATCAGGAGCCCCCAGATCTCCCTTCAGCACTCGAATGCCTCCTCCATTCGGCAGTAATTGGTACCAGAGTTAGGTAAAATAGATGCGATTAAAATATATTTGGTAAAATAAGATGAAAATGCAATAAATTACACCCAAACACGTTTCGCAATGTTTTGCTTCTTCAGTAGGTTTGTAATCACAACATTAGTTGTGGTCCCACATTAAAATAGACCAATGTTGTGCCTGGGCTCCCTCCGGGGAGGGAGAGGCTCCTACTATTGACCTGTCATTACGTGCACGTCTAATAATCATTCTGTAGAGCTGCCTGTATAGGTCACTGACCAGTCCCTGTCATTTTAATTAAAAGGGATGGTCTAGTAATGTTTCATTCCAAATGCTTGATGATTCTCTTGAGTCTGTGGACTTGCCAAATAATGACTGTAATTTTCATATTTTGATGAATAATTACATTGCTGTTTGCTTCCCCCCCATGTTGACCAATACACAACTCTATAATATCAAATTATGGACCTATAAATCCAGCAATATAAATCAAAACTAAGGATTCAAATTCCAGACTTTAGTAAGTGGTTTTAGGGGAATTACCCCTCTTACAGTGCCACATAGCATCTCATTAGGTTTCCCCCAATCTGGGTACCTGAGTGAACAAACCACATATAAGTACTACAGGGTTTTGACTAGGGATGAGCTGTTCGGGTTCGGATGGTTCGGAGTTCGACCCGAACTTTGGCAGTTCGAAAGTTCACGAATGTTAAACTTTTTGGGTCTGTTCGGTTCGAGTTCGAAAAAAAAAAGAAATTTTGAAAAAAGTATAGAAAATGCTTAAAAAAATACTAAAAAATCTAGAAATAAAGAGACTCTTTACTGCAGAATATTATAAGCAACAGTTTATTAGATATTGAATTAAAAACTAATGTGTACGTGGAAAGATTATCAACTCTAAATGACCTCTGTTCACAAACGGGCATAACACCAGGTGTTTTTAGTCTGGTAATCAATTTGATACATTGTACAACATACTGAGGGTGGGGTGGTGTCTGCTTCTGATTGAGATTTGAGAATTAATTTCCCTAAAACATCCTAATATGCTGCATTTAACCCTTTCGCTGCTGAGGCTTTTCACAAAATGGGCTCTCGTTATATTTTTTTTTTGGGGAAAATTTCGCTTTTTTAACAAACGCACCGCATACAAAAATCGTTAGTGCAGCATTATTGTTCACATTATAATTGAAATGGGAACAATATTGCTGCATTAACAAAACAAAAACAAAAAAAAACGTATTTTTTTTTAGATTTTTTTTAAAATATTTTTTTATTATTTTTTTAAAACATTTTTCATGCTCATGTTTGGTATCCTTGGAAAGGCCATGCTCTGGCCGATCCAACGATATCAAACATTAACCCCTAGCTGCCACCCTCCCCCCTCCCTTTCAGGCGCTTCCTCCGCACATGCGGAGGGGGGGTGCCTGAATTAGATGTCATCGCGCTGCCGCGATGACATCTAATTGCTCCGCCGGGGTCCCGGAATGCTGGGCTGACATCCAAGATGTCAGCCTGCACCGGGGGGCGCAGCAATCCGCCGGATTGCTGCCTCCTGTGCATGGACGCGCTCAGCGCATCCATAGCACAGGAGAACCACTTGGCTGGACGCGCTGAGCGCGTCCATAGCAGCCAAGTGGTTAACTTGTGTTTGAAAAAAAAATTCAAAATAACATCTAAGGCTAGGGTCAGATGAGCGCATTTTGTACGGACTGTGCGTCCGTGCAGTACGGACGTACTTACTGACTGACAACAAGGTAGTGACCAAACAGTCCATTTTTTTCACTGACGTATTTCTTTGACTGATGTAGCAGGGAAAATAAATTAAAATGAAAAAACATTCTGTCCGTCAAAAATGCTGGACGTATAAATGCAGTCCATCTGACCTTGTTTCATCACTCACAAAGCTACACGGACGTTGCGGACGTGGCGTACTCCGCACGTCCGTTCTAGCAGTATTACGTTCTTGCCTGACCTGCGTCCGTTTGCTGCGTCCGCCGTGCATCCGCACTTCCGTGCGGACGTACTTCGTGTGTGGGGCTCCATTGGTCAGAATGCTGGACGTGTATGGACGTGATAACTGCGAATATGGACGTGATAACTGCGCTCGTCTGACCCCAGCCTTAAGCAATGTTATTTTTCACCTCGGGATTAAACATTCACAGGGTTATTCAGAGAGCGGTGAAAAGCAGGAGAATAACTGGAGAAGTGAAAATTCTAGGTCAAAATAGCCAAACCAGAAAAATTCTCCCATTTAACTCACTTTCCAAATTGGCTATTTGGTCTAGATTGTTCTCTTCTCCTGCCAGTTCTCCTGGCTTTCACCTCTCTCTCAGGGTTGTTCAGAGAAAGGTGAAAACCAGGAGAATGGCAGGAAAAGAGAACAATCTGGACCAAATAGCCGATTTGGAAAGTGAGATAAGGCTAGGGTCAGACTAACGTATTTTTCGCAGCGATCGTCAAAAAGTGCGTCCGAACGCATTGCCTTATTTTTTCATGGAATGCGCGAAAATGGTCATACGATGCGCATTTTTGTGCGTGATTTTTTACGGATCCAAACCAGGAAACTTTGGGTGTCTGGACGTTATGTTGGCCGGACATGAGCAGGGTCTGACGTCTCCAAATCACGCACACACGCCGCTAGTGGACGCAGCGCACTCTGTACGTCCGTACTAGCGGTTCTGCGTTCTCGAAAAAATGCGTTCATTTTCCACTTGCGTTGCGCAGCCGGACTTTCGTGCGACCGTACTTCGTATATTGGCTGTCATTGCCCGTCATTTGCTGCTAGTGCGGCCGTGATTAAGTGCGCCTAAACGCATGTTAAAAATTCGCTAGTCTGACCCTAGCCTAAATGGGAGAATTTTTCTAGTTTGGCTATTTTGACCTAGAATTTTCCATTCTCCAGTCATTCTCCTGCTTTTCACCGCCAAAAAATCAGTAAACTTTTTCGGCGTGTCCGAAAATGTCTCCTCTTTTCATACAGACTGCCGCCCCAAGCAGTGGTTTATGGATAGATTAAAAGGAAAAGCATTTACCGTCATTTGAAATGTCATTTTTTTGGTTTTTACATATTTCTATACATCCTAGAAATCCGCCACTTCACGGGCAGGTTATGGGGACCTCCTAGGCACGTTATTTGAAGGAATTTTTCGTTTTTATTTTTAACCCTTATTTCATGGAAAACTCACTGTCCCTTTAAAAACGTTTTTTTTTTTTACTTTTTGTCCTTGTTTCCTGTCCCCCAGGGCACTACCCTGACCCCCATACACCTTTTATGGCAAATATGTAGCATATATGCCCTCTTGGAGGGCACTCTAAAAAACCGAATTTTCAGCCCCATTGACTTGTATGTGGTCCGAGTTCGGGTTCGGACCAGAACATTTGGAAAGTTCGGGTTCGGCTTCGAACCGAACTCGGGGAGTGTTCGGCTCATCCCTAGTTTTGACTACTGTTTTTTTAAACACATTTTAATATTATTTAATAAAGAATGTCAATGTTTTAATATTCATATGAGTGTGGTCATCTGGTGCCCATAGTGGGTTTCAAGAAATGTGGAGCTCATATTAGGTCTTTTATGAGTGCCTGTGGTAGGCTCATCCACCTCACCTCGCACACCTTGCCCCTTTGTCAATCTCTACACTGGTTCCCGGTTTCCTTTACCATCAAATTCAAAATATTGGTGCTCACATACAAAGCTCTCCATAACCGCACCCCTGACTACATCTCCTCCCTTATCAGCAGGTACATCCCATCCAGACCACTTCATTCTGCCAATGATCTGATGCCATCAGCTCCTCGTACCTGCACCCCAACTTCCGCCTTCAAGACTTTTCCTGACCGGATCTTTTCTATGAGACTCCCTACCCTGCAATATTAGACTCTCCCCACATCTCCGGTCCTTCAAGAAGTCCCTGAAAACACATTACTTTAGAGAAGCCTATCAGCTCACTCCATGATTTCCCCACTGTGCATTTCTTGTGTCATCTTCCCACATGCATCCCACTACTTGTACATTATTAATCTTCACCTAGTGTTTAACTTTTATGTATATTTGTTATTCTGTCTCATCCGTTGTACAGCGCTACGGAACTTGTTAGCGCTTTATAAATACTTGTAACTGTAACAGAGACCAGAGGCATTCTAAGGGGGTTGTATCTGGGGAGCCCAGACAAATTCTTCAGTCTGTTAATTGGCTTTGTCCCTATTTTAGATCCCTACCTATACTTTTTTGGATGCTCCTCATATCAGGATAGGGAGCATGATAACGGACTCTAAACTGAATTCAACTGGGTATTAGGGATAGAGCGATACAGATAATCGGCAGCCTTTCAGGCCGATAACCGATATCAGGTTCTGTACATTGAAATTTTTGGGGAAAAAAAAATAAATCACAATTTCTATACAGTTACAAGCATTTATAGAGCGCCAACAAGTTCCATAGCGCTGTACAAAAGGGAGACACAGAATAACAAATATACATACACATTACACCTACAAAACCGTAGGAGAGAAGACCCTGCTCGAGAGCTTACAATCTAAGCGGAGAGGGGTGACACGCTAGGTGCGGGTTAACGTGTGTAAAAATTGTAAACATAACAACTGAGGAAAATAAAGTGTTTGAAAAAGTGTGATGATTAAGGAATCGCAACCACCCCGTTTTTCTTTCTTTCACAATCTCCAACTTTATTTTCTCTTTTTTGCATAAAGGGTGCTGTGAACTATTTGTTATTTATTTATTTATTTAATCGGGGGAGGGGGGTGTCCAGACAGAAATTAGCAAGATTTATGCTCCTATGCAGCCAGTCTTAACTCTGAAGAAGGAAGTGGAGTTTTACAGACTTGCTGGTTGTTTAGCATGAAGGATGAGCAGATAGCGAAAGTGAGATCAGGGGAGGAGCACAACGGAATGGACCCTCATAAACCATCCTGATTGTTTTTTTACAATTAAATGAGCTTCCTCCCCCGTTTCTTATTGTGACAAGCAGATGAGAGGGGGAGACCTCGGAGTGACCTCATCACTGCCGGCCAGAGTCGCCCGCATAAGGAGACGCTTAATCAGTGCCGGAATCTGACGCTGCTCAGAGCGATCTCAGTTACTCGGAGTTATTGGTACATCGGCAATAAAACAGCCCGATACCAATAACATGAAAAATGCTGAATATCGACCCAGATTATTGATGGTACCAATAATCGGTCGACCCCTACTGGGTATGGCAGATTAAGAATGTGCATTTTGTCTTGAATTTCTGTAAACATAAGTCAGTCATTAATATATACCAATTATGGGTGCACATCCAAATTAAATTAACTGTGTCCTAATGGTAATCATTCACTGTTATTTAACATAATTGCATGTGACTGGATTTACCAAGTGATATTTAGCATTTATTACAGTGATCTATAACAAAGCATTGATAAAACCAATATATTTTTAAAACCAAGAAAAAAAATCTTTGGTGGTTCACCCATCCTGGTGACTATTTCAGGGTATTGTGTACAACACTGGACATCGTAAATCAGCATATACTGTACATTTCTACTCCAGTGAGGCAAATTAAAATATTCTTTAAAATATATAGACCTACACAATTAATTAAGATATGATTTTGAAGTAGGATTGCCTGATAAAATAGATACTAACAGACACCTTGGCAACTTAGTAGCCATCTTGTTCGCTTCAACTCACTACCTCTTTAAGAATATTCTCTGCAAGTTATGAACATTCCATAATTTCTGTAACAATCAACTGAAAGACTTCGCTAGCAGGATTCAAGGCACCAGGAAGATGATTTAGCGCTCAAGGTTAATGATACCAGGTGCCAAGCAGAGACTCAGATGAAGGCCCCAGGCATTCATGGAGAGGCAACTCCTTATCAGCCGAGAGAAATCCTCCTTCTAGGCGGTGGGACAGTGTATACCAAGACTCCCTTGTGCAGTTATCGGTGTCTAAAAGTTTATTAAATGTATGATTTGTGTCCTTTGTTCAAAACATGGAGGGAGGGATATTTTGGGAAGGGGATGTACTTTTGAATCTGCAAAGTATAAAAATTGAAGTATCACTGAAAGCGCCCCCTCAGGTTTTTTGTCACGCTGGAAAGCGTACCTGGGTCCCAGCTGGTTAAATAAACGCCCTTCCTGCAACCAAAACTCACATTTGTGTACATTTCTGGTTAATCGCCTCGACAATCAGAGGTAAATCCCCACCATTTTTTGGTACATTTGCCTCCCGGGTAAAACATCCTAGTGTTCCGTTACAATTTATGTGCATTTACTATCAAAACTGGGTATATGTGTAGATCAGTGGTTCCCAACCTTGGTCTGTTACTTGTTGCACAACGTACATCTATGGTCTCCAATACACCAATGTTACATTAGGAAGCAATAGCATTTTAAGACATCCCTGTCATGCACAACATTTGTTGGGCTCATAGAAAACATAGAAAAATGTCGGCAGATAAGAACCTTTCGGCCCATCTAGTCTTCCCAATTACATGGATACTTTACCTGGATTTATCTTTTGTTTAGGATAGCCTTATGCCTATCCCATGCTTGCTTAAATTCAATCACTGTTTTGGCCTCTACCACTTCAACTGGAAGACTGTTCCATGTATCCACCACCCTCTCAGTAAAATAATGCTTCCTGATGTTACTTTTAAACCTTTGCCCCTCTAATCTAAGACTATGTCCTCTTGTTTTGCTACTTTGTTTCCTTTTAAATATACTCCCTTCCTCTACCTTGTGGATTCCCTTTACGTATTTAAATGTTTCTATCATATCTCCTCTGTCTCGTCTTTTTTCCAAGCTGTACATGTTAAGATCATTAAGCCTTTCCTGGTAACTTTTCTCCTTCAAGCCGTACACCATTTTAGTCTGACAGGGATTCACTCTATATAGGTGTTAGCATTTTTTTGCCATCACATCTTTGTTCTTCCAACCCTGATCATCAAATACTCCAACAGACCAGTTTTGACAGATATGTGAAGCACAGTACAGGTGATATTATTTGCTGCTCAGTGATTGCAGGATTCAGTCTGCATTTCCCCAAGGTAATCCTTCAAATCTTTCCTGGTAGGAGGACTTGAGGACCAGAGTTTGGAACCACTGCTGCAGATTAATGTCATCTATGCATTTACTTGAATATTACAAAGGTTTATAGATTTTCTTTTCTTTTTATAGTTTTATTAATAAATGGAAGAGACAAATCAGTTTAGCAGCACACAGTCACTGTTGCTTGTGTAGCACCTTTATTGTAAAATTTCCTGGCACACAGTACATCACGTCCTACTGTTACACGTAGAAGACGTCTTAAGAAAATCAACAAATGACCCTTAAAACGTGAAGAAATGCTCTAGAATGAATGATACAGAAAACAATGACAAAAAAGTCACCATTAACAGGAACGGTAGATACAGAGATAGTCTATTAGCGGTAGGCCATGAAATTACAGAATAAAACAATATCACAGGTTTATAGTCCCAACTACTACATAAACAGCACCAACCGCCATTCAGTGCTGGGAGACTCCAGGAACAAAGCAGCACTGACCAGAATTCATACAGTTCGTTAATGTGTAGTAATGAAATAAACTTGAGGAAATCCGTTGCAATTCTTGTCCAACTGAAACTTATTCCATACATTCAGTGCCACAAGTTTGGTTTTCCATGACGTTTTCCTTAATAGAGCGGGGGAAAAAATGTGATATGTATTAATTAGAAAAAAAGGAGTTATTCTGACTATACATAATATGTGAACAGAGCTGAAACATGAGAAAGTGTAAATCATAAGATTTGTGATTGTTAGTAACAAGAGGACAAAGATGATAAATCTGCTAGAAAAAAAATCATGATAAACATGCTAGAAAGAAAAAAAAAAGTAAAAGAAGAGGATACACTGGGCTTCTTTAAAAGATGAGTGGTAGCAACAGTAGAGGATCAGTAATTACCATGAAACGATTCCAAAATGAGCAGTAAAACAGTAACGATAGACTTTGCATAAGGCAACTTCACTTTTTACAGTACAAATCCAGATCTCGGTCTGTTCACTGGTCGCTACTTATTTTACAGCCTAGTTCCCCAATATGATATGTGTGTTGCTTACCCCCTATCCGTTAGTCTATGCAAGAATATAACCCCTAGAGATGTGCGTTTCGTTCAGAATCAAAATTCTGACGAAATTTACCAATTCTTATTTCGGAAGGGCTTCCAAAAAACGTACCGGTTCTGTGTGAAACTGAACGAAATGGAATGAAAAACAAATCGATTCGGAACGAAAGCGAAATGGTATATAACAAATTGATATCTTTTTTACAGATCAATTCGTTCTACGGCTTCACTCGATTCCCCATAGACAAGTAATGATTAATCTATTCAGAGAACGCCGAACAGCACTGAAATGCTGACTTTTGGTGGTTCGTTCAACAGTTTTAAACAAGCGAATCCCATAGGTTTCAATGTAAAAAATTATTCCCCATTTTATTAAATATCTATTCAACTGTTTATGATTTTGCTTGCAGCAAAAAGTCTATTTTTTAAAGATTTATTAGGCATTTTTTGGTGAAATTTTTGGATTTTTAACTTATTTTAAAACAACGAGGCTTTTTTTCTTTGCCGAATGCTGCAGGTTTTTTTTTTGTTTCCTTCAGTCTGGCTGCGTTCAGTTTGAAACCTATTCAGTATCATGGACAGCAGCTATTCATGGTGCTGAAACCTATTCAGTCCCAAGGACAGCTGTCCCGCAAGGCTATGGAGCCCCATGGAGCTGCTATCCATGGTGCTGAAATATATGCAATACCAAGGACAGCAGCTATTCTTGGTGCTGAAACCTATTTAGTACCATGGACAGCAGCTCAGTCTATGGAGCCCCGCGCAGCTGCTATCCATGGTGCTGAATAGGGTTCAGCACCAAGAATAGTTGCTGTCCTTGGTACTAAATAGGTTTCAAAAGACATGGGGGGGGGGGGGGTGTTAGGCATTATTTTTTTCCCCTAATCTAATTCATCTATTTCATATTCTGACATAACTAATACAAAGGAAATAAACTAAATACGAATTGATCCAAAAATTGAACCACCAATAAAAACCAAATAATACGAATTAGCGATCGTCCAAACCAACGAATCACAATAAGATAATGAATGCACTGAGACAAATGGAACGATTCGATCTAAAACAAAACAATTTTTTTCGTTGTGCACATGTCTAATAACCCCTCAGCTGCTGCACTTGTGTAAAGGGTGTATAGGCATTCAGTGATGTCCTCATACATGTATAGAAAAAGGATACCCAATGTAGTTGCATCTTGAGATAATTTCATCGAAAGTGAGTATAGGCATTAAAACCAGATGTTTTTCCTCATAGCACATGAACCCTGGGACTTTACCGAGGCCTATAATGGGTTATGCATTGCTGGGAGTACCCACAACTAGAATGGTACAAAAAAATTGAACACTTCATAAGGACACTTCTAGGTCCTGGTCAGGTCAGGTGCAGGACTTTGCTCAATCAGAGCTCAGCATGAAGATGAGCTTTAACCAAGCTCTGATTGGTTAAAGTCAGTGCAAGATTTCAACCAATCAGAGCTTGGTTAAAGCTCTGCCCCATGCCTCATCTTCATGCTGAGCTCTGGGCAAAGTCCTGCACCTGACCTGGACTTTGCCCAATCAGGGCTCAATATTGAATTAGAGCCCTGATTGGGCAAAGTCCAGGTCAGGCACAGGACTTTGCCCAATCAGATCATTCAGCATGAAGACGTGGGGCAGAGAGGAGCCGCGGCCAGACAGACTGGAGGAGCTGACGGACCGGGGAACAAGAGGCCGGGACAGCTGCAGGACAGGTGAGATATGGGGGTCGGGGGCCGCAGCCACAGGTCTCCTAAATGTACCGAGGAGACCTGTGGGCGCATTTTTAATTATGGAATGTCCGCGGTCGAACAAACCGCAAACATCCCATAATGTTCGGCGTTCGCCAAACACTCGAATCGAACCGAACGCTCATCCCTAGTCAGAATCAGTACTCCTTCAGACTACTGACAGTGAGGGGCGCCTTCATGTGGAAATGCACCCTGGTTACAGATTCCCACGTTACAGGTTAATAGATTCCCAATTCATCTTTGCCAGTTGTCAGCTTAACAGTCTAGTTTTCTCTAGTGAGTTAATGACTGTATACAGTGAACGTAACAGATTTATGTTGTAATGATCCGACCATTAATCAGAGCCCGACTCTGCCACATGGAGATCATTGCATACAAGAAAAGTAAGCTGTACAGTTCCTCGCACAGAACATTCAAGGCTATTTATTTTACTGATCTCCACAGCTGGAACAAAAAGTTCTTTAAAGTAAATGTTAAAATGCTACTCAAAGAGGAACAGAGATCTGATGAAGATACATGTCAGGAAGACGGGAGAAACTGCGTGGAACTAATTTGCAGGAGCCAATTTACTTCAAAGCTGCATTTTGCTTTTTAATATACCATCAATAGATCTTCCAGTTCTGAAAACCCATAGCATTTTATTATATCTTTTCAAGTGACAACACTGAAGAAAGGACACTTTTCTTCAATGTAAAGTAGTGAGTGTACAGCTTGTATGACAGTGTAAATTTGTCGTCCCCTCAAAATAACTCCACACACAGCCATTAACCTCTTTACGACACAGGACGTGCTATGCCGTCCTGCAGCAAGTGGGCTACTCCGCATTATTTCTGGTATGACATTACCGGTGATGGCCAACTTGGATGTGGCTCTTTCACATTATTATTATTAATCTTTATTGATAAAGCACCGGCATATTCCGCAGCGCTGCACAATGGGCACAGTATAGACAGGGTTACAATACATTGAACAACATTTGACAAACGTACAGGAGGAGATGAGGGCCCTATTCCCGTAGGAACTCACAATCTAAAAGATCCAAGATGGCCGCTGCCTAAAAGATGCACATCCAAGATGGCAGCCACTGAAAAGATGCACATCCATGATGGCCACCATTTAAAAGATCCCACATCCAAGATGGCCTTCACCGGTAATGTCATAACAGAAATGATGCAAAGTTAACCAGCAGACACTGCAATAGACCATCAAGAACTGTCCTCCCTCACCCAAGATGGCGGACACACTAAAGAATGCTGTTTTTTGGCAGCAAAAATCTATTTATGTGAGCTCATAAATACCTGGAAAAGCGCCCTGAGATCTCATTTCTGACTGATGAAGCTGCAGTCGTGGTGAAACGCGTATCAAACCACCCATTTTTTGCACTCTGTTTTATCATGCATCAATTTAATAAATTTAATTTTTATTAAGTTATACATGGTTCGGGGCTTTTTTTGTGCTCCTGTTTTCCAGCTGAGGCAGAGAATGTTGGAGGATCACGAGCAACGGTGAGGGTCAGAGGCTACCTGGAAAAGACCTCACAGGCTTGCATCCTTGGAGCCGGGTTAAAGGGCTCAAAACTTTGAGTACCCCATAGGGGGACATATTTGGACAGTACAGTGTGCTGTGCAATGTTCTTTTCTTGCTTTTATCCACTTTGCAGTGAGCAAGGCATTCGAGTGATCTCAAACATCGATCCATAGGTGCCCAAAAATACTTTTCATTCTGAATTTCATCAATTTTGGAGTATATAGGGTTGAAGTACTTTCCATTTATTCTGAACCATTCCCTGGCTAGTCAACGGTGTTTTACTCCATTGTTTCGTTGCAGAAATCATATATATTGATATTATTTATATTGTGTATAATATTTTATTATATAGTGTATATTCTGTTTATACATCTTGGGCCATATTACATTCTCTGCGCAAATGCGCTTGCGCAGCGCAATTTTTTTCCCGCGCATTCTCCAGCGTTATTGCGCGAAAATTAATGTGATATTCGGATCCGAACGCATTTTCTCATCCGTCAAAAAATAACATTAGGAGGGGGGCATGGCCGGCTGTTCACAGGAGCGGACGTGTTTTACTGGAGCTCCGCACGTCTGCTCCTTTTGGGGACCTACAACTGATTTTAGGGATACCTTTTTCTGCCGACTCTGGGTCTGAGTGGCTGGCCACCGGTTTTGACTTGCCCGGGGGCCGTTTAGTCCCCCCCCTCCAGACGTGAGACGACCCTAGCTGTTGTGGTCGGGTGACTGGACCGAGGAGACGGCGGCCATCTTGAGGCCTACCACTGGTGAGAAGCCTTGAGACCTCGTGGCACTGAACGCATACCCCAGACCGAATCTGCGCGGCAGACTGCGGGGATGGAGGGCCCCCACCTCCCTACTGCCCTGGGTGACGGGCTCGCGGAGGCAGCGGACGGACCTGCGGGTCGAAGACAAGATGGGCCTTCCCCCTCCCCCACCGGAGCTGTGGAAGCCGCTATTAGTGGCATGGATGTGTGTTTACTTCTGCTGGAGGGGGAAGATGCGGATGGCCCGCTCACTAAGGGGCTGTGGCGTAAGATGCTGGCCGCACTGAGAAGCTGCTGGGATGCGGGGACTCAGCGGTGTACAGAGAACTGGGCCAGTGCCCCCGCATGCCCCGCGGTGCTCTGCCCTCCTGTCGACGTGGGAAGAGGCGCAGGGGAAGGTGTGGAAGTGGTTACGGCTATGGGATCTCGTCCTCCAGGAATGCCCCTGACTTTTACTGGAGACACTGAGGCTACCAACCGCACCCCCCAGATGGCAATTACGTTGGCAGGGTGGGGGCCGGAGGTGCTCCCCCGAAAGACGGGGACTCACAGCTTAGACCGATTGGCGGCCAGGAAGGTGCGGAGGCGCACGCGGCAACAAAGAGTGGATTTTCGGAGGAGATCTGGAGATCACAGATCGGTCCGGTCCTTCTGAAGACTTAACCCTCAGCTAGTGGTCAAGATGACACGGATGTGCGCACGGATATTTCAAGAGGTTCTAACCCCACAAGGTTTTTCTCGGCCGAGCCTACACGCCCGAGGGGACGGAGACATCTGGACGACCCTGCATATACCTGCCTGTGGCGGCCCGGCCTCCTTTTCTGGACACCGGCTGAGTGTGTTAATTTGCTTGCTTCAAGACCACACCGAAATCTGGCGACCCTCCCCTCCCTGATACCTTTTTTCATTTTCTCCTTCCCTGCCTTTCTCCCACTGCACCCAATGACTCTACCACTCCGAGATTCCCCATTGTTTTGGTCTTTACGCTGAGTATTTTCTACCCCCCGATGTCTCAATTTATACGTTTCTAAGTATTTGATCTATGACTCTCCCCCTCCCATTCCCTTATACAGTATATGTTTACTATTATTTGATGAGACCCCCTATCTGGGGATGTTTATTTTTTCTCACGTTATTCCTCAAATGCTTGCTCTGCAGAAGATGGTGTTTCCATTCCCCCCACCCCCACTTTTTTTTGTGTTTGGCATTACTGGGCTGCCTGAGGCACGCCACCATGACTTTGCGTCATGATTGGCCCTTAGGGTCCTGGGCCCCGTGACACTGTCCCTCCATGGCCTCCTTCAGGGCGATGGCCTTTGCCATTCTTCACACCCCCCACACCCTCTTTTTTTTTTCTCTGTTATTTGGGTCACCATCTTTTTGACAGCGTTGTGAACATAACCCCCTCTTCCCTATTCTTTTTCTTTTCTTCTCCCACAACCACCCTTATTATCTGAGACACTATTATCCACATATGCTTATGTTGATGGATCGCTTATGTCTTTGTAGTACATACAGTTGTGTCAAACTGAAATTGAGTGTTTTGGCCAGTTTGACATTGATTTTGATCATTCAGTCATCTTGCTTACAATTAAATCAAAGAGGCACGTGTAGGTCAGACAAATATAACATAACATTTATAATGAAATAACCACAAATGTCTTTTCTGTGCTCACATCATTATCAGTTTTATTCAACCCCCAAGTGACATTCAATCTTAGTACTTAGTAAAACATCCTTTTACAGTTATAACAGCTTTTACTTGTGTCAAGCTATGCTTCACGTTTGTCTTGCAGCGATCTACAGGTATCTTCGCCCATTCGTCATGGGCAAAAGCCTCCAGTTCAGTCACATTCTTAGGCTTGCGCACTGCAACGGCTTTCTTTAAGTCCCACCAGAGGTTCTCAATCGGATTTAAGTCAGATGACTGCGATGGCCACTCCAAAATGTTCCAGCCTTTAATCTGCAACCATGCTCTAGTGGACTTGGAGGTATGCTTGGGATCATTGTCCTGTTGAAAGGTCCAACGTCTCCCAAGCCTCAGGTTTGTGACGGACTGCATCACATTGTCATCCAATATCTCCTGGTACTGAAGAGAATTCATGGTACCTTGCACACGCTTAAGCTTCCCTGTACCTGCAGAAGCAAAACAGCCCCAAAGCATGATTGACCCCCCGCCATGCTTCACAGTAGGCAAGGTGTTCTTTTCTTCATAGGCCTTGTTCTTCCTCCTCCAAACATAGCGTTGATCCATGGGCCCAAACAGTTCTAATTTTGTTTCATCAGTCCACAGAACACTATCCCAAAACTTCTGTGGTTTGTCCACATGACTTTTGGCATACTGCAGTCGACTCTTCTTATTCTTTGGAGACAGCAAGGGGGTGCGCCTGGGAGTTCTGGCATGGAGGCCTTCATTACGCAGTGTGCGCCGTATTGTCTGAGCTGAAACTTCAGTACCCACATCTGACAAATCTTTTCTCCGTTCCTCAGCAGTCACACGGGGACTTTTCTCCACTCTACGCTTCAGGTAGCGCACAGCAGTCGAAGTCAGCATCTTCTTTCTGCCACGACCAGGTAGCGTTTCAACAGTGCCCTTTGCCTTGAATTTGCGAATGATGCTTCCTATGGGCTCTCTTTATGTTTAACATCTTTGCAATCTTCTTATAGCCATTGCCCTTCCTGTGAAGAGTAATCACCTCTTCTCTTGTCTTCCTGGACCATTCTCTTGACTTCACCATGTTTGTAACCACACCAGTAAATGTCTAGAAGGAGCTGAGTATCACAGTCATTTTAAAGCTGCCTAATTGGTGCTTATTATGCTTTATTGCTGCTCCGTGACATCCACAGGTGTTTTCAATACCTGATTGAAAACACTTGAATGAACCTCTGTTCTTCAGAGTGGTAGTCTTTAAGGGGTTGAATAATTGTGTCAATGAAGAATTCACAAAAGAAACATTTACTACTGTATTACAAAACCAATTGATGTCATTTTAGTTGCATATGGTTCTTTAAAAAGTCCTTGTAGGATTTCATTCTAAATACAATTACAAATGTACACTAAATTCCCTAAAACCCTTTACAGCATTGGGGGTTGAATAATTTTGAACACAACTGTATGAGTTTTTCTGGCCCTGCGAGGCCACTTATGTTGATTGCTTTTTGTTCTTGCTCACAAAACAAAAATCTTGAATTACAAAAAAATAACGTTCGTAAAAAAACGCGCAAAACGAAGTGTAATACGTGCGCGGTAACGTTGCGCATGTTTTTTTCACGGGATTCAGCCAATCAGAATTCAGAACCTTAATTGCCATCAATTCACCTTAATTGACGCACTAACGTTTTTGCGCCTGTCAAAATAAATCTGAGTATACATGCTGCAGCAATAAAGAAAATATGCACGAATTCACAATTTTTTTGTTTGGGTATGTGTAGAATGTGTAACTATACTGTGCTGTATTTTTTTTTTCGTGCTGGTGTATTTTGTTTCGGCCAGAACCTTCAGATTTGCAGTTAACACCAGGTTTTCAAAGACGTTAAAATTATGCGCACAAACGCCGTTCGTAGGAAGTTGCGCATCTATTGAAATACCATCCGCTTAACGCATTTACGCTCACATTGTTAAGTATAGGACGAGCACAGTTCATCACGCTCGCGCAAGTCCATCCGCGTTAAACGATAACGAGCATCGTTTGCGCAAACGTTGATATACGACATTCTGCGCAAATGCGCATTTGCGTGCGCAAAACCGATGCGCGAGGAATGTAATATGGCCCCTTATGTTTTAGGTTTCTAGCACTTTACTCGGATATACAGATTTCTCTCCTTGCGTTATTTCATGCTTTGCTGACTTTTGCACATTTTTTTCCCAAAGAGCACATGTGGAAGATTCCCCTCACCCTCAGTATCATTGCTTCCTTGATTGAAGATATAGGTATACAGATTCCCTCAGACATTTTAAGTCTTGCTATTTTTGGACAAATTTTTCATAAGAACACATATAGAAAAAGTTTTTTTTTTTTTAGAAGCACTGTTTTCCTTATTGAGCGTTTTATAGAATCATATCGATATATAGATTACATTATAGTTTTAAATACTCATCAAGAACATTGACATAAGCCACTTGCACTGGTGTGATTTATTTCACTTCTGTATTTGAAAACAGCACTGAGGTTTTTGCGCTCGAGTATGTCGCTTACGCTTAAGATGTATTTTATTACAACTTGTACAAGAATTGCCCACTTACTCTATTTAGAGGGGTGGGGAGTTGTATGTCTCCCCTCCTCAGATGGCTGAGGTGATTTATAGTTACAAGCATTTATAAAGCGTCAACAGGTTCCGTAGCGCTATATAATGGGAGAGACAGAATAACAAATATACATACACATTACGCACACCAAGCAGTAGGTGAGAAGACCCTGCTCGAAAGCTTACAATCTAAGATTTATAGGTCATAGTACTATGGATGGATACTATAAAAAGTGTTGGTGGCAGATGAAGCTGCTGTCTGTATCCTACCTATAGATTTGTATTAACCCATTCACTAACAAGTGCTATTTGTTGAAAAAAAATATTATAACATTATTTAAACATTTAGGGCAGTATTACAAGGTTGGTGCTAACTTAACCAGAGCTGTTGTAAACTTCCCAGAGCCATTATAGGCTATGGAGGTTTTAAGTTTACAACAGCTCTGGTTAAGTTAGCACCAACTATGTAATATGGCCCGTAATGTATAGTTAACAGTTAAATATATGGTGAAATGGCAGTTGTTTGCCCTTTTATTATTCTGAGAGTAAAGGGTTAAAGTGAGTGATGCAATTATCTTGTACGAATACTGTATCGACGCGAAGCAAATGCGAGCATTATCAGTCTATTATGTTCAGGCCTCATTCTTTACAATTGGACTTGAGATCTGAAAATATATATAGCGACAAAATACTGACTGAATAGAAAAACAGGACATACTTTTTATTCTTTACACGGCGGTAGACTGACAAAATTATTAAATACTATAAAAACATTAGGAGTCATTTATTAAGTGCCGAGTTTGCGAAGAGTAAAGACTAAATTAGTCAAGCTGGGAAAAAAAAGTTGAGAAAATGTATTTGGCCATTTTTGCTTAAAGCACACAGTTACCTTGCAGTAGAACACCAATTCTTCTCACCAAAAGCCAGGGGGTTTTATGTTAATTTTTGTCCTTCCAGATGTTTTAGAACTACATTTCCCACAGGCTCTCTCAACCTAATGAGTGTCTGAACATCCCGAGAGAGGTTACATAGTTGCATAGGCTGAAAAAAGACATGCGTCCATCAGGTTCAGCCTTTCACATATCACCTACTGCTGTTGATCAAAAGAAGGTAAAAAACGCAGTCTGAAGCGCTTGCCAATATGCAACATACTGGGAAAAAAATTCCTTCTTGACCCCGGAATGGCAGACAGATTTCTCCTTGGATCAAGAAGCTTTTACCCACATATTAAATATTATGACCCTCAATATTCTGTGTCTGCAGGAAGTCATCCAGTCGCTTTTTAAAAGTCTGTACAGTCTCTGACCCAACCACCTCACCAGGCAGAGAATTCCACAGCTTTCTTGTTCTCACTGTAAAATAACTCTTCCTATGCTTTAGGCTGACTTTCCCTTTTGTCTAGTCTAAATGGGTGACCCCGTGTCCCGTGTATAGTCCTGTTAATGAATAGGTTTCTCGACAATGGTTTATAATGGCCAGGGATATATTTATATAAAGTAATCAGATCCCATCTAAGGCGCCGTTTCTCTAAACTAAACAGGTTTAAACTTGTCAGCCTTTCCTCATAACTTAAACTGTTCATTCTCCCTATTAATTTAGTCGCCCGTCTCTGCACTTTTTCAAGTCCCATAATATCCTTTCTTAAGACAGGTGCCCCCAGTTGCATGGCATATTCAAGGTGCGTCTTACAATGGATTTATACAGAGGCAAAATTATGTTTTCATCCCAAGAGTGAATTCCCCTTTTAATGCATGCCAATACCTTGCTGGCCTTGGCAGCTGCTGTTGTTTGACATTGGGCATTATGTAGTTGCAAAACATCTGGAGAGACAAGGCTGAGAACTCCTGGTCTAGACCATACATTGTTTCAGGTTTTCATAAACATTTGGAAAGGAAATTAGTAAAGGGAGAAAAATAAAATGTAACAGTAAGACACAGTAACAAGTGAGTAATGGATGTAAAGCTGGATCATGCACTTGCCATTTTATTGGTTAGGTCTTAGGGATGATAGAAAGTTAATTGTTAGTAATGGTTAATACACCATTTACCCCTTAGGTACCAATGACATTTTATGTGTATTCTGGTCCTTAATTAGGCTTAAGCAGGCTTATTTACAAATCGGCAGTGCCATAGACTGGTGCTTACACTATACAGGTAGGATTTTCAATGTCCAAATTCATTCTCAGGACCAGACAATCATTATAACCATTAGTTCCTGAGGGGTTTATAGATAACTGGTTTATTCTAAAAAGACATGAGATCAGAAATAGTCAAGAAGTCTAGTGAAAGGCAGTTGTTTAAAAGCATTGCTGTTGGCCAGATCATTAAGATTGCCTAGATTTGTTAGTAATATGCATTTGCATAATACAATATCAAAGCAACTACCCATTACACGTCGAGCAGCGTTTCTTCTTCTCGCATGCTTTACAGTCTTCTCGTCTGGAGGAAATACATAAACCAAATTCAAAATCTATTACCACACAAGGCATTATACTTCTGTTTATCATCTCTGACAAAAAGGTCACTCTTTACTCTAAACATGCGTTAAAATATTAAAATACTGCATTTTTGTCTGCAAAGATCACCTGCTTTAAACGATGGCCACAATATTTTAGACACTAATTACAATGGCACTGACCCAATGGTTTTTGATTTTTTTTCTTTTAAGACTTTGACAATACAGACGTTTTAAGGCCTGTAAGGTCTGCAAATCTTCAAGCAGTTCAGCCTCCTTATTAAAACACAATATAGACTTAAAAAATGTATGAGATCCTCTCCTCCATCTTCCAGATTTCATAACATTTTGTATTTGACTACATATTAATACATTGGAGTATATCTATCTTGTCTATCCATTTCATAAGGTGTTTCCGCAGCCTATTGTGGTGCCAGGAGTCCTGACAGGTCATATAATAAGGCTCTTGAAGTTTCCACTTGGGATAACGCTGAGAATTTTACTGTAAAAAAGCTCATTTTGGTAGAAGAAAAAATAAGTGCTTTTGATCCTCACTGGATTGTAATTTGCAGCGCACACACGTTTTCAACACAACATTTGTAGTATCCATAGTTACATAGTTATATAGGCTGAAAAAAGACATGCGTCCATCGGGTTCAGCCTCTCCCACATAACCTACTGCTGTTGATCCAAAAGAAGGCAAAAAACCCAGTCTGAAATATGCAACATACTGGGAAAAAAATTCCTTCTTGACCCCAGAATGGCAGTCAGATTTCTCCTTGGATCAAGAAGCTTTTACCCACATATTAAATATTATAACCCTTAATATTCTGTGTCTGCAGGAAGTCATCCAGTCGTTTTTTAAAAGTCTGTACAGACTCTGACCCAACCATATTACATAACATAGTTACTTGTTTTCATGGAATCTATCTTGTGATATCACAACATAGTTCAGTTCATCGCATATCACATGGATATATATTTACTGGGCGAGTCCGTGTTGAGTCAGAATGTAAGGTCGTATACATTTTGTATGGGGTCTGCTCTTTTGCTAAAGAGTTACAACTGAGCTAGGTGACTTCTGAAATAAAAGACATCAGAATATGCTTTAGCTGCCCAAAAACAGAGCCAGCTAACAATTCTGGGCAGGGATTTCTAAGCTACACTCACAGGGTTATTCAGAGAAAGATGAAGCTCAGGAGAATGACTGGAGAAGAGAAAATTCTAGGTCAAAATAGCCAAACCAGAAAAATTCTCTCATTAATCGCATTTCCAAAATCAGCTATTTTGACCTAGAATTTTCACTTCTCCACAAGTTCTCCAGAGTTTCACCTTTCTCTGAATAACCCTGTCAGGCTCCATAGGCTCTTTGAGAGAGAAAAAAAAACTCCAATAAAAATAAAAAAAACAGCCTTATTACACGCTGAAAATGACCTTAGATACCCCAGATAATCTACACAGTCACAGTGGATCAATTGGTTGCTCCAAGCAGTAATATGAGCTCATGTAAGAAGAGTCGTATGTTTATTGCCCAGTCCTGCAGGTCTCTTTCACATACGAAAATTCATCACGCGACAGTATAGAAAAACAAAGTATATGATTGCAACCGTAAGGTGTATAAATGCTTCTGTTTGGCAAAGAGCACTGGAAGACTAATACAAATGATCATTAAAAACCCAAATGTAATTTATGAACATTATTTGTATACTTCATGTATCCAATGCTCACCTTGAGGACCCTGGTTTTTGTCACCATTATTGCCTTCAGTTGTGTCTCCCTGACAGCTCTCTGTGGCGCTAATTGAACCATGGTCACTGCCGAGGCTGGTCTGACTACCCGACAAAGCACTAGAGAGCGGTCCAAAGATTTTCTTGTGACTACCAGTAGGGGTCATGGCAGGGTCTAAACTGGAAACTATGAGAAAAGACAGAAGGTATCAGTTTTATAAAGTAAAACCTTGGTTGGAGAGTATTTTGCAAGAAGAGCAACAATTTGTTATAAATTTTAACTTGATAAACGAGTGAGGTCTTGTAATCTTGTAATACGAGCAGTACGTACACTTTGTCTGCCGAGCATCACATCACAACTGAGGCCATGGTCACATGAGTGCGTCCGTGTGGCCTTTCCTCCCTGCGTCCGTCGCAGCATTCTGACCGGTTGACGGTGAGGGCCACATGGTGTAACATGCGTAATAGTATTGCACATTACATTGGACGTGCTGAAACCCTCCTAAACAGATAGTAATCCTCTTAGTGAAAAACGTCCTGCACAATAACCCTCCTCCTCTCATCTCCCTTCCACCAGCCATGATTCTTATCAAAGGCAATGTGCAGGTTAATTTGTTTTATCTTTACTTTATAAATGTAAAGTATTTTGTATTACTGTAATCATTTTCATATGATTAAATGGATGTGGAAACAATTGTCAGAGTTTCCATTATTTCTTATGGAGAAATTTGCTTTGATTATGAGTGCTTTGGATTACAAACACTTTTCCGGAACAAATTATGCTCGCAAACCAAGGTATTACTGTACAGTATTAGCATTCTACAGTAAGTATGTTTAATGTATTCAAGATTACAGAGAATGATAGAAAACAGAATACTCACTAAAAATGCTACCATGCCATTTAATAATACCCAACCACCCATGGCCGGCCCGACCATCGACCACAGTGGAGCAAGGGCTCCAAGCGGCAATTTCCAGGAGAGAGGCATTTTTTGCTGCTGTTGCACTTTTTTTCTCAGCACTGTGCATCCACGTTTGCCTCCACCCCCTATACACGTGATTCCAGGAGTGGAAGAGCAGGAGAGAGATCAAGGCGCGTGTGCATTGGCTGGCTGGGAGGCAGCTGGTCTCTACTCAAGATCAACCAGGTACGTGTTATACCATGCCATCTCTGTGTGACTCCGGCTGCCCTTCAGTCTCCCTGGGATTAGGCTCTGTATCCATCCAGCCTATTCAGTGAGTGCTCACATCTATGCTTTTGCAGTATTCACCTCAGCGCTTCTGGAGGTATTCGTCCTCCTGCACGCTGGCAGCACCCCCACCTCTGCCTGTCTTGGCCTCACACCGCACCACACAGACCTTACATCCCCGACCCCAGCTCTCTCCTCTTCAGACAGGACGCCCCACACTTCTTCAGGCTGGCCTGGCTTACACACTCACCGGCAGCACTCCCCCCTTCTCCCCTCCTGCTGTCTCTTGACCGTGTGGAAAGGAGCTTCAGTGATGAGAAGAAATTTGGTTTCATGTGAATGGCTCGCTCTCCCCCCCACTGCAATGTCCTACGAATGCAGGGCAGAGATGGGCTTTCAAGCAGTGGGTTCTCAGGGTTGGTATATGGGGTATGTCTGTCTTTTGTGTACGGCAGCAGTGTCAATGCAATCCTTCAGGGCATGGTGGAAGATTTACTGTACCTGTCCATACCCCTCCCTTGTACTTGATAATACCTCTCTATTGGAGCATGTTATGATGAATGTGTTTTCGACACTTAGGACCCTAATACAATCTTGGCGCAAACGTCAGCGCCGGTGCAAAAACGCATTAATGCGAGGGGCAAAACCCTTTGCGCAGAACGTCGTATTACAAAGTCAGTGCAAGAAACACACATAATCATCTAACGAGGGTGGTCCTGCATGAACCTTTGTGACCGTACTGTACAGCGCGCGTCCTATACTTAACACTGTGAGCGCAAATGTGTTTGTGCATTGATACGCGGATGGTATTACAATCTATGCGCAGTTTTTAACGCATAGCCTTTGCGCGCATAGTGTTAGCAACCCCTAAAAGCTGGTGTTAATGGCAAATCTGAACGACCTGGCCAAACCCAAATACACCAGCCCAGAAAAAAAACGCAGCAAAGTATAGTTAAACATTCTACTCATACCAAACCAATAAAATGGAGAAGTTGTGCGTGCATGTATTATTGCTGCAGCATATATGCTCAGATTGATTTTGACAGGTGCAAAAACTTAACGTGAGATAATTGTGGTTCTTAATCCTGATTGGCTGAATCGCGTGAAAAAACAGTCCGCACACTGATTTCTGCATGCAATGTTAATGCGCGCGCATTTTTTGCGCGTTATTGCTCGACGGATGAAAAAATGCGCGAGGATTGTAATTCCAGCGTTGATTTACACGCGTTAACTTTTAACACTTCGCACAAAATTCACGCACTGCGTGATCGTTTTAACGCGAAGATTGTAATAGGGCCCTTAGTGTCGCACATGATACATCATCTACCAATACGGAGGCCTTTACAGACCTGTGTCTGGTTTGCACAAACTGTATACTGTATGTGTTGTAATCTGTTACAGGCTGTTCTATGGGTTGTTTATTTTTCCAAGGTGGAGGTTGGGGTGGGTAGGGTCCCTGTAATGGGGTTGAAACCGGAACGTTTCAGTCCTGTTCAAGTCTTTGCAGGGTTATGGCTAGGGTCAGACGAACGCAGTATTAACGTGCGTTTAGCCGCACTTAATCACGGCCGTGCTAGCATCAAATGACGTCCAATGCCGTGCAGCATACGAATAACGGCCGCACGAAAGTGCGGCCGCGCAACGCAAGTGCGGCCGCGCAACGCAAGTGGAAAACGAACGCATTTTTTCGAGAACGTCAAACCGCTAGTACTGACGTACAGAGTTCGCTGCGTCCGCTAGCGGCATGTGTGCGTGATTAGGAGACGTCAGACGCTGCTAATGTCCGGCCAACATCACGTCCAGACGCAAAAAGGGTTTTATTGGTAACAGTACAAAATCACGGACGAAAATGCGCATCGTATGACCGCTATCGCGTATTCCGTGAAAAAATACGTCCATTCGTTCGAACGCACTTTTTCACGGACAAAGCGAGAAAATGCGTTAGTCTGACCCTAGCCTAACTTTCCAGTTGTTTACACTTTTTTTTTATTTTTTAAAAAAGGTGTTTTTGTGTCTTATTTACACTTAAATAATTGGGTAGATCCTGCTGACCGACTCTGCCAAATTATTTTTTACTTAGATTTTTTGTAATTTTTCCCCTCAGCTCAGGGACTCCTGAACCCAGACGTCACTGAAGCTTTTTCTGTACAATTTGTGTGGCATGTGTAGCGTAGAGAACACAAATTTCGCACCGCAACATGACTTCTGACCTTTACGTACGCAAGTCCCTTCGTGCCTGTGCAGAACCATGGATACACATGCACAGATCTGATCCATTGCAGACTCTCTGAAACTGATTGCCAACACGATTGTTTTACTTTCTCTGGCAGTGACCAATCTATTTACAGGGTGACACACTCGTACACAGTGCACATTACTGTGTGTTTTATTGCTGTGGACCTCTGTGATACAGTTGTAGCGCTCACTCCCGGAGGAGCCGCTGAAAATGAACCACGGGTCAGTCTCCCCGCACTAGGGAATAAATATACTCCAACACCGCTGTGAGTTTTTATCATTTAAATAGTTTACTAAAATAATAGGCAGATGTTGAGACACGGTATTCACAGATATTATTACAGTACTTTCGTATTGCGGTAAAACGCGTAGCGGAAAAGAAACGAAACACGAGGCTTCGTATTTCGGAAGAATAAAATATTCGCAACCGAACAGAAAAATATATGCAATTACTCAATAGTTCGGAAAACAGAGACACGTAGCGAACCCCAAAATACAATCTCTTCGTATTACGATAAACGCGCAGCGGAAAAAAAGAGAAAAATATGTATTCGGAACGTATCTTTAACCCCGTTCCGATTAGTAACAGAATGAGTCCTGCACAGGTTAAGTCCCGGAATGTAAAAGGTGTGTATGTGTGTATGGTACCCGGGTACTGTTCAACTGGCCAGTGAATTTACTTAAGGAATGTCTTCGACTAGTCAAGTTGGGGCCCTGTGGACTTTAAAGAGAAAACAGCTGCGTGTCCTTTAATCACAAAACAGCCTTGGAGGCCTCTCACCCATCCGACGATTGCTTTAGGCTCCGCTGACCCAGGACGTCTCTCCGCTCGATTTTGACTGGGGATACTAGCGGCCGGATCCGTTGTCTGACTTTATGCAGCTTGCCCAGCTCACCGCCTGCTCTCCGTACCCGATCAACTCGCGGTGACTCCTCGCTCGAGGTCTTCGGTTCCTCCGGTCTGCAGCAATTCCTGGATTCTGGCAAGTCTCCTTCTCCTCAGGTTGAGTGACCCAATAAGGACTGACAGGTCTCACTCAGGCTCTGGCCTAGGCCCTCTCGCGATCTCTTCAGTGCGTCTGCTTTCTCTCGTTCCCTGGCACGCTCTGGCGCGTTCTCCACGAGGTGGAGGATGTAAGTGTCCAGTCCCCACCCACTTCCTGTCTCCTTGCAAAGCATGCCGGGAAATGTAGTCCCAATGTCCAGTGTCTCTAATCGCGACTGTCCCCATCTTGTGGCCAAAAATAGGTAATGCCACAGCAAGATTTTAACACAGCGCTACACAGTCATTTGCGTTGTGTATGAGGGAGAGTTTTATTGTAGTGGATCCCGGTGATACATTACGCTCATACACAGCGCACATTACTGTGAGTTTTTTTGCTGTGAAGCTCTGTGATACGCTCATACATGCCTCAGGTTTTTTTTGGGGAGCAGAATTTCATCCATCGCTCCAGGCAGCACAGTGGCTTGGGCCGGCCCTGCACCCACCTGTATACCTAACCAGTCTTAAAGACAAAGCTGACTATCAGGGTTATTCAAAGAGATCCGAATTGCTTGAGAAAGGTAACCAAACGCTGAAAATCAGCGTTCGGTTACCTTTCTTGGCTATTCGGCTATCCAGAGAACAGGCAATTCGCCAAATCCTGGCGAATTGCCTGCACATACGGTGCCTGTTCGGTGCCTGTTCGGGGGCAGTGAAATCCCCATGAAAAAGCACTGCTTCGGCTATTCAGAGAACACAAACCAGCAGTGAAAGGTTCCCGAAATGCCCTGCCATTCGGTGGTTTAATTCCGCAAATTTATTCAGGAGAATCCCATAGACTTCAATGTTAAAAACATTCCCGTTTTAATTCAATGTCTAATAAACCGTTCATTATCAAATTCTGCAGTAAAGAGTCTCTTTATTTATAGATTTTGTAGGATATTTTAAGCATTTTTTTTTTTTTTTAAGTTTACTTCTTTTTTCTGTAACAGCCCTCTTTATTATCATTCCCTGGACCTCATATGCAAATTTCAGACATTTTCGCTCAGTAGTTTCTTTGCAAACAGTGTTTCACTTTTCAAGCATTCATGCAAACTGTTTTTCTAATTTATTCACTTCGCTCTGTCTGCGGTTTCGGCTTTTTCCAGCGGCTTCACTGCCGATGATCGACTCCTGCTCGGGATTTTCTGTGGTTTTCGGCAGGTTAATCCAGATGTTTTTGGGGGTTTTCGGCGTGCATTCGCTGGGTTTTGCGGTTCGTTTTCGTTGAGTTTGCGGCAGCTTTTCCTTGCAATTCTAGGACCCTGTGGTGCTTGCTGAATACACCGCAGGGTCACCGAAATGGGATCGGCAAAAGGAACCGAATTGAAGACAACGAAAAGTCACCGAACGTGCGGTAACGTTTCGAATCTCTTTGAATAACCCTGTATGTTTATATGATCAGCAATACGGCTGTGGGTTTGCATATTTAGAATATATTGCAGGTAAATAGAGCCAGCATAGAAAGAATTAGTTCTGCCAACAAAGCTGGCTTGGATTACTTTGAGTATGTTTGATGATGCAGTGTGTAAGAAACGAACAAATTTTTAAACACAGAAAGTAAAAGAACAAGGTTTAATTTTGAAAGAAGACTCCATCATTGTTTAAGCACCTGACAACACTATATGATCCATGACGTACACTGTGTGAGCATTTACAAGACAAATTCTGCAGCCAAGAAATTATTCTTGAGGAGAGTAGTCAATCAGAAGGGACTGCAAGACAGCAAAAACCCATAAAGTACAGGGACAACCAGTGAAAAAAAAAACAATTATTGAACAAGTACGTTGAAATTTAAATTTTAGTTTGATGGAATCTTTGAGAATGAACTGGCATGTCACTGTGCTACGATCAGGTGGTGTGACATTAAAGTGCTACTCGTTAAATGAAGACTGCTTCTGCAGTGCCTAAATGAACCTTCCAAGTCCAGTTTGCTTATAACCGCTTTCTAGGAGACTGCAAGATTTGTATTTAAAATGTAATTGATATACTTTGCATTGCTAAAAGAATTCTTTGTGTACATAAAAAGGCATATACTTTTGTTTCAAACATCAACACTGCCGGCTTTGCTGCATATGTTAGTTTGCATAGTTCAGGCTGTCCTTAGAGTTTTACACTATATGGATATAACTATCAGGGCCAGATTAAGATTTCTATGGGCCTGGAGCTGAAGATTTTGGTGGGCCGTTTTGAAACTTCGTGAAATGAAAACATATTTAATAGTGCATAAACGGATATATTTAACCAGGCAGTTACTGTGGGAGTAAAATTCAGTAGTAAAATTTCAGATTTCAATCATTTACAGCATGTAAAAAAATTTTTTCACATTTTAAAATAAAAAGCTTTTTGGTTATTTATTTATTTATTTATAAATAAAGGATTTTACCAGGAAGGATACATTGAGATTTCTCTCGTTTTCAAGTATGTCCTGGGTTCAAGAACATTGAAGTGTTACAGTTGTTACAGAAATACAAAGTAATACAATGCAAGATATTAAAAAAACAACACAAATATACAGATTAAAAGAAAATAAATATGTAGGAAATAGTCATTATGTTACATGTTTACAGGTGCATTCTGTATTGAGGTATGTTAGTAAGGAGTTCTTGGGTGACTTAAGACTGGGGGAAGTTTTGATGGTGTCTGGGAGGTTATTCCATAATTGTGGTGCTCTGTAGGAAAATGAGGACCGAGCCACTGTCTTTTTGTATTGTGGTATTGCAAGTAAGATGCCGGTCCTGGATCGGAGGTTATAGGATGAGGGAGCTGCTAGGGGAAGCAGTCTATTCAGATAGGGTGGCAGCTTCCCAGAAAAGCTCTTAAACACCAGGTTGGAAAGGTGAAGAGTGTGTCTAGATTCCAGCGATGGCCAGTTTAGCTCTTTTAACATGTCACAATGGTGGGTCATGTAGTTACATTGTAATGCAAAGCGGCAGAATGAGTTCTACAATGTGGTAAGTTTCTGAAGGTGTGTTTGCAGGGCAGCTGCGTACACTACATCTCCGTATTCAATAGCCGGCATAAGCATTTGTTGTACAATCTCCTTTCTTACCGCGGGGCTCAGGCAGGATTTGTTCCTGTACAGGGCACCTAGTTTGGGGTAAAGTTTAGAGGAGAGTTTTTCAATGTGGGGGCCAAAAGGATAGATTAGGGTCCAACCACATACCTAGATATTTGAGAGAAGTGACTGTGGTCAGCGTGCCATTTGATTTTGTCCCAACACATAAGTGGGGATTTTGCAATTTGTGTAGTTTAGGTGCTGTTCCAAAGAGCATCGTTACAGTTTTGTCAATATTTAAAAAAAGTTTGCTGTGTTTGATCCACTCTTCTACCTCTGAATTGTTCTTGCAGCACGGCCTCCAGCTGCGGGAGATTTGGTTTGCTGGTATAGATTATGGTGTCGTCTGCATACATATGTACAGTTGAGGCTTTGCAGACGTTGGGCAGATCATTTATGAATATTGTGAATAGCAGGGGGCCTAGTATTGAGCCTTGGGGTACACCGCAAGTGACTGTGAGGGGGAGGGAGGAGCTGCCAGAAATTGACACATATTGTGATCGGTCGGATACATATGATTGAAACCAGGTTAGCGTGCGATCACCAATGCCAGAGTTTTTAAGTTTTTCTAACAAGATGCCATGGTCTACTGTGTCAAAGGCTTTGGCAAAATCAAGGAAGATGGCTCCAGTTAGGTTTTCTTGTTCCATCCCAGCTTGGATATCATTGCAGACTTTTAAAAGGGCGGTTGTAGTTTAGGGATTTGGACGAAAGCCGAATTGATCTGGGGTTAAGTAGTTCCAATATTGATAATAATCACGTAATTGTGTTTAGACGCATTTTTCCTTAATTTTTCCAATATCTATTGGGCGCTCTTGTTAAAAAAAACCAAAAAAAAAACATTGAAATGGGAACAGGTTACTGTATTTTAAGAAAATACACAATTTTAATAACTAAAACTGGAAAAAAACTAAATGTTTGCTTGTGTTTTATGAATAACAGGATTATCAGGGTTATTTACAAAGAGCCGATCTGGCCCCAAAATGGCAACGAATTGGGAATTTCCATGTATGATGACATTTCCGAGCCATTCAGCTATACAGAGCAGGCAGTTCGCCAAATTTTGACGAATTGCCAGCAAGTACGGTGCCTGTTCGTAGGCAGAGAAATCCCCCATAGAGAAGCAATGGTTAATCTATTCAGAGAACACCGAACAGCAGTGAAATGACATAAATGCCCTGATATTCGGTGGTTTCATTCGGCAGGTTTATTAAGGCGAATCCCATAGGCTTCAATGTTAAAAATATTCCTGTTTATATACAATATCTAATAAACAGTTTATTCTTTTAACCCTTTAAAGATGCAGAACTTACTATTATGCCCTGAATTAAGCAGGCTTTAACGCCGCAGGACGGAATAGTACGTCCTACGTGTCTGCAGCCCGCCTCTCAGCCGATACTCACCTCTCCCGGCAGGTCTTAACACTGATCTGACTTCCATTAAGTCAGATCAGCGTTTTTATGCACTCCAGGTGCACTGACGTCATTGCGCCGGGTGCAATGACTTCAGTTTCAGGCGCCACCCCCCGTCCACCGGAGCAGGGGGAGAGCCTGAAGGGGAGGTGGGATCCTTTGGATTCCTCTATATCCCCATCGCCGGGGGGTAGCAGCTAATGCCAGGCATCCCTGGAAAGGTCAGAGGATGCATTGCATTAACCCCTTGGCAGTAAGGCCACAATCCGGCACCAATTGGTGCCAGATCGCGGCCTGTTTCCGGTGGGAGCCGCCATCTTGGATAACAGCCCCACCTCCGGGTCTCCCTACGTCCACTGACATCGAGTGTGGCCCGATGACATCAGTTAACCGGGAAAGCCCTAGTTGCCCAGGGATTTCCTAAAGAAATCCTGTAGAGGCGATAGGGGGTTCAAAGAACCGCCCTATTTCCTGATGTGTGGTTTTTTTTGGTTTTTTTATTAATGCAGCATTATTCACATTCAATTATAATGTGAACAATGATATTGCACTAATGATTTTTTTGGGAGGGGGGCTTAGCTAACATTCCGTAATTTCTCAGAATAAAGTAACGGGTTCCCAGTTCTAATTTTTTTTTAACAAGCGTACCCCATAGAATATATAACCGCAAAGGCACGGATGATAAAAGGTGAAAAAAAAAAATCTTTCCACACTGTAGATGATTGAAAATTCAAATTTTATTGAATTAAATTTTGTTATAATATTCAGGCAGGACATGACGTATACATATAATAATGATATGTTATGAATCTGCCGAGTCTGCTGGAAATAACGATATTCATAAATATGTTGTTACACACTGTGGATGATTGAGGGAAAAAAAAAAAATCTAATTTTTGTTAACATTTTTTTGTTACAGCATTCTGGCAGGACATGACGTATACATATACTAACGATATATTATGAATCTGCTGAGTCTGCTGAAAAAAGGATATATAATTTGTCTGGGTAACACAAATCACGTTTAAACATAAGCAAAAACCGTAAAAATGAGCTCAGCACACTTCTACTTTCCGAAGAGCGATGAACTTGTAAAATTGCCCCTGTCCCTAAGGGGTTTCGCTGTAGTAAAAAGTCTCTATTTTTTATGATCTTTTAAGCATTTTTCGGGGGGGGATCCCTTTTTTAAATAGTTCATTTTATTTTTTTCTGTAACCTTAGATGTTAATTCCAGACATTTTAGTTCAGTAGTTTTTTGCAAACAGCGCTTCAATTTTGACACTTCCAAAGTCCCCCAAGTGCTCCTCGCTGCACTTGTGGTGGTTTAGGTTTTGGATAGAACAATAATAACTGATTGTGCCATTGCTTCCATTCTTGTTGGTGACATGAGAAATGAGATGGTGAGTTGGTGCAGCATCATTGTTCATTTTATTATTGAAAAGTGACCAATATTAAGGTGTTAGAAAGAAAAAATAAAATAAATTTTTCTTTTCATTGATACATGAAATCCCAAAAATGCCCAAAAAAAAAAAAAATGTGAAAAGTCTAGTGAAAAGAATAAACAATTGAATATTTAATAAAAACAGAGAATATTTTTTACATTGAGACCTATGGGATTCGCCTGTTTAAAGCTGTCTTACAAACCATCGAAAATCAGGGAATATTCACTGACATTTCGGTGCGGTTTGGCATTCTCCGAATAGATCATTACTTGTGTATGGGGAATTTCACTACCGCCGAATCGCACCAAACAGCACCATGTCACTGTCCATGGCCTGTGGCGCTGAATACAACAGATTCAGCGACACGGCCAATGGACAGGGACAGGTGCTGAGTCTAAGTGAAATGGTATAACGAATTGATCCCTAAAAATGAAAATCAATTAGTTTCATGCCGTTTCATTTTCGTCCCGTTTCGGACTGAACCAATTCATAATTCGGAAGCACTTCCAAAATACGAATCGGTAAATTTCATCCGAATTTTGATTTGGAACGAAACAAAAACGCACATCTCTAATAAATAGAAGACACGATAGTCTATTGGACAATTCCGGTGCCACCGAGTGCAACTAATTGCACTGTATTGCTTAGTGAATAGACGTTTTGGCCCGAACTCACACCAAATGGTGAAATTCTGTGCAATTCGGAGGTTAGTGAATAACCCCTTATGTGTTTTGTTTTTTTCTTTGTCTCTCTCTAATGTCTTTTCTTATTCATATGTTGGCAGTTTTTAAGTGCAATTTGGGTTTCTACAATTTACTCGCATCCAAACACCAGATTTATCGCTTTTAGACTCTTCATTTTCAATTTATATAGAAACATAGAAAAATGTCGGCAGATAAGAACCTTTCGGCCCATCTAGTCTGCCCAATTACATGGATACTTAACCTGGATTTATCTTTTGTTTAGGATAGCCTTATGCCTATCCCATGCTTGCTTAAATTCAATTACTGTTTTGGCCTCTACCACTTCTACTGGAAGGCTGTTCCATGTATCCACCACCCTCTCAGTAAAATAATGCTTCCTGATGTTACTTTTAAACCTTTGCCCCTCTAATCTAAGACTATGTCCTCTTGTTTTGCTATTTTGTTTCCTTTTAAATATACTCCCTTCCTCTACCTTGTGGATTCCCTTTACGTATTTAAATGTTTCTATCATATCTGGACTCTGAATCTGAAGCCCGGCCACACACACTCACATCACCCTCTGCCGCCACGCGTGCTCCTGGACTCTGAATCTGAAGCCCGGCCACACACACTCACATCACCCTCTGCCGCCACGCGTGCTCCTGGACTCTGAATCTGAAGGTACCGGCGATTCAACATGTCTTCTGCAATTCTACGCCACAATTTTGACTTTAATCGTACGGTTAATATTTTATGCTTGCAACTATCTATTAATATTTTGACTGTTTTTTCTTGCTAAATGTATTTCCTGCTTTGCTAAAGCCATGCTGCCATATGCCTGCCCCTCCCCCTTCTCCCCCCCCAGGTCGTAAACAAATTTACTCTATACAGCCCACACGTTCTGACTCTGCAAATTCTTTCTTCCACAGCCCGGCCACACACACTCACATCACCCTCTGCCGCCACGCGTGCTCCTGGACTCTGCTGTCCCACCCTCCCTCCCATCCACCCAGTGCTGGTCAGAAATTTGTAGCTTACTTTCCAGCTGCTTCCACTTTGCAAATCACCCTAATTAACTCAAGGTTCTAGCCCTTCCCATGATATGTTAATCTGTATATTTGTGTTTTGTTTTTAATAGTTTGCATTTTATTACTTTGTATTTCTGTAACAACTGTAACCACTCAATGGTCTCGAACCCAGGACATACTTGAAAACGAGAGAAATCTCAATGTATCCTTCCTGGTAAAATCCTTTTCAAATAAAATAAATAAATAAATAAATATCTCCTCTGTCTCGTCTTTTTTCCAAGCTGTACATGTTAAGATCATTAAGCCTTTCCTGGTAACTTTTCTCCTTCAAGCCGTATAATAAAATGCCATTCACTAGTTACATTACACAGCATTTCCTTTTCCTTCACATCTTGCTTCGACTTTTTAAATTCCACACATTCAGAATTTTTTCTTTTCTCTTTTATCCCTAGTCATTATTTCCTACTTCTGTTTCTGCTTTTGAGTTTTAGATCGGTTTTCCTAAAACTCTGTATAATTGCAATTATCTTGCTCCATAGTGATATATGTTGCACCATTATTTCCTTTAATACTCCTACTTTGCTTTATTTGGATTCCATTTTTATTTTTCTGGCTTTAGCTGCAGCCTTAGTCCTTTCTTTACTAGCACTGTTAAAATTACATAATCCCCATGGTAACTTGGAATGGCTCTTATACTAGTACTCGTCTCAACACATCATTTCCAGAGTTTCCTCACTTTGAATCACTCACTCTAGGAAGGCAGTTCTGTTTATCGCTACAGTAACTCGACAAACATCACACACATTGCTTCAGAAAATGATAATGGGCAGTCACTTCACCATAAAGAGAGCAACAGGTAAATTAAAAACTAAACATATATATATACACACACATTGTATTATTTGTGGTGGCACATGTATTGGAGTTGCCCTTTGACAAAGTTCATCACATCTGCACCCTAGGCATACCAGGCAAATTACTAAAGTACTATAGCAGTGTCACATTCAATACATGCTATACTTAAACCTCAGACAGAAGGTCAGGGGTGAAAAATGATATTAATATATACACACACACACTGTTATTTTGTTATGGTCATTATTACATTTAAGGGATTAAGAGAGACGAATTGGCCTACGAATTGCACCAAACAGTGAATTTCCCCTTACTGTGCAATTTCCTGTCCATTCAAAAACTGGCGATTTGACAAATATTGGCAGATTGCCAACAATAAACAGTGACATTCAGCAGCAGTGAAATTTCCCATAAAGAAGTAATGGTTAATCTATTCAGAGAACACCGAACAGTAGGGAAATGTCAGTGAAATTCCAAGATTTTCATTGGTTTCATTCGACAGGTTTACACAGGCAAATCCCATAGGGTTAAACAGGCAAATCGCATAGGTTTCAGTGTAAAAAAAACCAAAACATTTTTATAATTTTTTAGTCAACTGCTCATTCTTTTCATTTGCAGCATAAAGTCTATTTTTTTAGGCATTTTTCGGGTAAATTTTGATTTTCTTTTTTTTACAAGGCTTTTTTTATTCACAGGATCTTATATATTTTTATGCATTTTCATACATTATTTTATACACTTTGCTTAAAACGCCTTTTAAAAGTTAAGTTGTTTTTTTTTACAACAATTTGGAAGCTGGTTGGCTTTTTTCGGCGACCTGTTCGTCAGGTTGTTGGCTGCGTTCGGCGGTTTATTGGATCAATTTGGTGATTTTTCAGCATTTTTTCAATTCATTCGGTGGTTTTAAGCTGCGTTTGGTGGATCGATTCAGCACACTTTGGGGAATTGCTGAATTCACTGCAAGGTCGGCGAATTGAGGTCGTCAAAGGAGAGAGTGAAATTTCTGTGTTCTCTGAATAACCCCTTTTAAGTCTTTTCTTTAACTGTCATTTAAACGACAACACTCTTAGCCTGGTTCACACCTGGGCGTTTTACAGCGCGTTCCTACGTGCTGTAAAACGCTCAAACACTGAAATCCCATTATTTCCTATGGGCATGGTTCACACCTAAGCGTTTTACAGCACGTAGGAACACGCTGTAAAATGTCCTACGCCCAAAGAAGTACAGGAGCTTCTTTGGGGCGTATTACAGTGCGTTTGCAGCCATATACTTCAAAAAACGCACGTACGACGTGCGTTTCTAATGGTCAAAAACGCTCATAAAATGCACGACCAAAACGCACGTAAAACGCCCATATGAGATACGCTCAGGTGTGAACCCAGCCTTAGAAAGCTCTTAATGTTCTTATTTTACCTGCTAAATTAATTTGTATGGAGCGGAATGATTACTTTGTTGACAAATATACCAGACTCTCCCCAGGATTAGAGCTCTGCAGCACTTTTGTTACACCGCAAAGGTAAATCACTAAGGCACCAAATACTACCCCATCACACAAAAACTTACCAGAATCTACTCTATGCTTTGTGGGCTTTTCCAGGTTCCGTCCCTTATTGGAGGCTTTATCATCCATACTAGAGGAGCTGAATTCAGAGTCACTTTCAGTATCGCTAGAGGCAACTAAAAGGGAAAACAAATCCTGTGTTAATGTAAGGAAATATATAAACGCAACAACAACAAAAAAGACTTTGATTATTACAACATCAGCTTCAATTATAAACATGTGACATTCACTTTTAGGAGACAATGTAGTATATATGTCTGTTGCAAATGAAATTTTTCAATAGAAACTGATGCACAAGATTTTTTTTTTTTTTATAAAAAAAAACCCACTATTATTATACAAGTATTAATTCGCAAAGGCATCATGTGTACCATTTAGTTAAGTTTGCTTTCTTTCACAGTTATGGCGATTTTTATTTCCTGGCTTTATCTTCCAGACCTTACACAAGTACCAATTCTGTCACAGAACCTACTGAAGTATTACGGAACTCTATCCGATTGGGTAATTATGGAAGTACTATCCTCCACATATTAATATTGTGGCCTTTGTATTCTAGAATACCCTTCACAAAAAGAAGTGTTTAAGGGTAGAAAAAAAATTTAGACAAAAAAAAATACAATACACACTATTCTTCTTGCTTTCACATGTATTGATATCATTGCACGCTCGACTTTAATTACAGATCACTATTCACATTAATAATTCTGAGCACATAATTCTTCCCGATGCTGGGCAGATTTTCCATATTAGCACCACTGTCAATTGCCACTTAATAAAGTGTAAACAATTGATAACATCTAAATACAGTATTTGTGTAACTTGCAATAAATACATGATGTACATCTTCATTAAAAATATATTTATGTGTCAGGTTTTCATTTGCATTATGTTACAGCAAAGTAGAGTGATAAAGTCAACTACCCATCTCAGAATAGCCCATATATGTGTAGCGCGGTGTTAAAAAGACTGTTCTGCTGCATTTACTTACAATGGCCACCAGAGGGAGACAGAGACCTGGTGGATTAATGCTGGACAACCAAGGAGAGAACTGTACTACGTTTTCCAGCATGCTTTGCGGTGAATACAGGAAGTGGGTGGGGAGAAAGGACATACATCCGCAACCTCGTGCAGAGGAGAGCCAGTGCGCGCAAAGGGGTAAATAGAGCAAGACGCACGCGAGACAAGGAGCGATTGTGATCAGGCCGGAGCGCAGGTGTTGCCTTGCGGAGCTGGAGATCGGCCCAAATCACTTGCCAGAGACCTAGTAACCTATCGGTGAGAAGTTTATACAGATACAGAGCTGCAGAAGGACACCGAGTTAGGAGACCGCGATGATCTAATGGGAGTGCAGGCGGTGAGCTGAGCATCTTGTGGCAGAAACGGACAAGCAAGACAAGCGGATCCGGTGGTACAGAGTCCCAGTCAAGTCGAGCGGAAAGACGTCCTGGGTCGAGCAGAGCGCAGAGTATCTGGCGGATGGGTGAGAGGCCTTCCCTGCCACAGTAAAAATAATAAAGCGCGCTGCAGTTTGTCTAAACCTACAGGGCTCCAACGTGACTAGTCGAAGACACATTGAAATCATTCACTGGCCAGTTGAATCTAGTACCCGGGTACCAACACACGCATACACGTACACCTTCTTGGGACACAACCTGTATGGGACTCACATTTCAGCAACGAAGGGGTTAAAATTCCTTTTTCTTTTCCGCTGCGCGTTTCTCGCATTACGAACTTCTGTAAATATATATGTATACCGTGCTGCTCTATATATGCCAGTTTATTTGAGATCAGTAAACTATATAACTTATAAAATCCACAATAGTGCTGGTGTATATTTATTCCCTAGTGCGGGGAGACTGACCCGAGGTTTAAATTCAGCGGCTCCTCCGGGATTGAGCGCTACATATGTATTTTTGAAATGTAAATAAGGTAACTATATATGCAGGGTTATTCAAAGAGAATCGAGAAGCCACCGCACGTTCGGTGACTTTTCGTTCTCTTCAATTCGGTACAATTTGGCGATAGCATTTCGGTGACCCTGCGGTGTATTCAGCAAGCACCACAGGGCTGCCGTAATGCAGGGAAAAGTTGCCGCAAACCCGCCGAAAACTCACCACAAAATGAGGGCGAACGCACACCGAAACTCGCAAAAACATCTGGATTAACCCACCGAAGATGCCGGTGAAACCCAAGCAGGAGCTGATCAGAGCGCAGAGCAGCCGCCGGAAAAACCCGACACCGCAGACGAATGGAGTGAAAAAAAAAAACAGTACGCTTGAATGTGTGAAAAGTGAAACGCTGTTTGCAAAGAAACTACTGAGCGGATATGTCTGTAATTTACATAGAAGATCCAATGAATGATAATAAAAAAGGGCTGTTACAGAAAAAAGAAAAAAAAATTAAAAAAAGTTTTGCAAAAAAATCCCAAAAAGTGCCTAAAAGGTCCTAAAATTTTTTTTAAAAATAAAGAGGCTTTTTACTTTAGAATATTATAATCAACGGTTTATTGGATACTGGATTAAAACAGGAATGTTTTTAACATTGAAGCCCATGGGATTCACCTGAATAAACCTGCCGTATTAAACCACCAAATGGCAGGGCAATTCGTCAACTTTTCACTGCTGGTTTTTGCACCCTGAATAGCCGAAGCATTGCCTCTCTATGGAGATTCACTGCCCTCGAACAAGCACCGAAAAGGCACCGTATGTGCAGTCAATTCGAAAGGATTTGGCGAATTGCCTGCTCTCTGGATAGCCGAATGGCTAGGAAAGGTAACCGAACGCTGATTTTCAGTGTTTGGTTACCTTTCGACAGCCATTCGGATCTGTTTGAATAACCCTGATGGTTTTTCTTTTGTGCACCAGGCTTTGAGCAAGCTGATCTGTCATTTCCAGGCCTACAAATCCATTAGAGAGATAATCTTGAGGTTCTCAATTGTTCCCCAAATATAATCTGCTTGACAGATTACATAATAATTCTATTGTTTACATTTTTAACTGACAAATAGAGTAGTAGAATATGTTGTGTTTTACTCAAGCACCCTTTTCGAAATGCCAGAGCAATAATTTCCCAGCACTGACATGAAAACCTAAAACTGTGGTAATCCAATAGTTGCTCTTGTCTAGCATTGGTGCAAAGGGAAATTCAAAAGGTTGATGAGATTTCATCAATGAAACTCTGCAGTCCTTTGAATTTGCCTGGATCGCCGATGATTGCCATGGCGGCAACAACACTATACAGTGGTTAGAAGTGGACTTAATCTTTAATAAGATAACAAATGACCTTATAAAATTCACAATACACAATATGATCTCTGTATAATGAGCAATCAAACCTCATTTAGTAAGTAAATAACAGGATGTTCCTTATGGTAATATTTATGCTGTAGTATTTTTATAATCCACTACAAAAAATATTCACAATGCAACCATACATTAAATAGAAACTCCTAAATAAATCAACAGACATAAAGGCATTACCAGATCATTTTTTATTCTCTCCATTGAATATCTAGTAGTTTCCAGACTGCACCAAGGCAAAAATGTTAATGATTTAAAAAAGATCTGTTCCCCAGCAGGATTTCTTCTAGTCACTTTGCTTTAGCTAAGCTTTAAACGTGTCTCATAACTCTGATAATGAGAAAGATCGTTTTCATGTGAAATCGTAGCAAAACATTTAGCATTAGAGCTTTTTAATGTATGCACCACCGCTACTGCTCTCCGTTTTCCCAGAGCCTCATGTCATAGAACAGTGATTCAGCGTAGTTAAGTTACGAGCCTCAGTGTTGTGACGAGATTCAAATCACGCACATTTCAAAGCAGTCACGTGGATGTAAAGGAGCCCTGAAAATATATAAAATGACTAATTGTTTTCGTTAAAAAAGTGGTGTTTTTAAGATACATATTTCTCTCTCGAGAGCTGTTTGAAAGCATACAGTAAATCATATTGTAGAGCAAAAGACCTGGAAAGAAGGTTTGTTTTACTTCTTGATTGTACAAATGTCCAAGGCGGTCGCAAGTAGCAATATTTTTAATCCTAACATACTAAAAGCACGCTGCACTTTACATTTTATAAAAATGGGGGTTCGTTACAAGCCATGATCATGCATTACATAAACCTGTCCTACTTGAACACAACATAATGACCCTTCTTGAAATGTTGCAGCATGCCATTTACTTTTGTTGGCTTGAAACCAGCCAAAATCTTACACATAGTTTTACTTTATTTTAATTGGTTTGGTCTTCAGGACGACTGAACTAGGGTTGAAACAACTAATCGATTAATCAACAACTAATTAATGATAAAATTAGTTGTCAACTATTTCCATTATCGATTAATCGGTGTTGATTAATCGTCCTGTGTACAGCACATACTGTTTAGAGTCAGACGGAGTTAAACGTAAATAACCCCAGCTTCAGAGCTGATTGCAGAAGACGCACCGCTGCATTACTAGGTATGATTTAGTTCTAGGGTTATGTCAGACACAACCAGTTTGTTTTTATTCAGTTTATAATAGTAGCAGAACTAGAACACAAACAATAGGATACGGCCACTGGGTGTAGGAGATGTATGCCTGTGTTTTATCCTTACTTGAAGCTGGAGCCCTGTGCCACCGCACCACCCTCCCTGCCACACCCTCTTTGGTTGGGAACTGCCATTTCCTCCCATTGGTCTGGTCCCTTTCCCCAAACTCACTCCCACACTCAGATCTGGTCTTTAGTCCATACTGACTCCCTCTCACACTCAGGTCAAGTCACTTGAGCAAAGTCACTCCCTTCTACCCCCAGTCCTTCCTGTCACTCAGTTTGTTCACAAAATTATTTAAAAAGGGACACTCTACGCACCCTGACCACTTTAGCTTATTAACCCCGATTTCATGCTGACATCATCATCTAAGACCAAGTGCTTGTAGCCGCGTTCATTTGAGAAAGCAAATATGGGCTTAAGCTGCGCATGCAGCATCAACCCATCCCTCTGACCAAGCACTCGTATACCTTGTGTGAAAATTACGCAAGATACGCAATTTGCGTATGTACGTACAAAAGTTACGTACACTGTGCAAATTGCTTATGAAAATAGGGGGAGGGGTTGGTTTTTTTACATAAAATTCCTTTTAAGTAAACAATTTTTTTTTCTCATTTTTTTTTATCCGATTAATCAATTAATCAAAATAATAATTGGCCAACTAATCGATTATGAGAACAATCTTTAGTTGCAGTCCTAGACTGAACTGCTTTCATGGTACACTCAAGGTGCATTACAAAGTATACAGCTTGAAAATAAACTATTCAATGTATCTCAACTTTGTAATATATCAAGTAAGGTACTATACAAGAGTATTTTTTTTTTAGAGTGTGAGTATGTGCTGCGATCAGAAAAATATGGCACTCAAGTCACCAGGTTCCATGAAAACCTCACAGAATGCACCTGTTAAACATGTAACATGGTGAATATATTTCTTACATATTTATTTTCTGTTAATCTGTATATTTGTGTTTTGTTTTTAATATCTTGCATTTTATTACTTTGTATTTCTGTACCTACTGTAACAATTTAACCTCCCTGGCGGTATTCCCGAGTGTGACTCGGGGTTAAATTTCGCTACCGCGAACAGTAACCCCGAGCCACACTCGGGCTGGATGTTTACTCACCTCCTCCTGGCTCCCTCGCTGTCCCCGCAGTGTGATCGCAGCGAGCTGCTTCCTGGATGGCTCCCTGCGAGTCACATGATGCAGAGGGGCTGGAACGCAGCAAATTTCATTCACAAAACTCACTGAATACAAATGGAAATGTTTATGAACGGCCACTAGGTGGCAGTACAGGATAAGAAATAGACCATACATCGTCTCACCCTTGTTCTCAGACAGATTTCAGTGGTTTTTGTTGTATTTCATTGAATATCATTTATTTGCATTATTTTGGATAATTATTTTTGGGATAATAAATTATTATTTCGTGTTTCAAACGTTATCAGACTCCGTGTATTTACTATTTTTTTTTAATTAATTAATTTATAAAGGATTTTACCAGTAAGAACTCTTGATTGCACGGATTTCAGTGCGTGATTCCTAATTATTACAGGCTAACTATGTACAAAAACACGTTTCCTTTAAAAAAAAAATTGATACGCTTTTAGACACAAAATTTTGAAAAAATTAGACCGCCAGGGAGGTTAATGTTTCTGTACCCAGGACATACTTGAAAAAGAGAGAAATCTCAATGTATCCTTCCTGGTAAAATACTTTATAAATTAATTGGAAAAATATGCATTTTAAAAATAATTACTGCCTTCTCACATTTTCTGCAGGTTTCACATATGCCCTGATAGATCACCATACACAACCATGCCCCTTCTTGGACTGCCCACATCTCGCCCTGCTTGCAACGAAACCATAAAAAAAATGAATGAATTTTTGAAACACTGTATTTGCCTCCTTTTCACTCAAAAAAATAATAATAAAATATATATATATATATATTGTTACAATAATAATAATCCTAAGGTCTGCCTGGGCAAATCAACCCTTTACTTATATCTCCTTTATAGCTTATTTTGACTTTTTAGTTCAAAAATGTTATACAATTTCTCAGAATATTTAGGCTCAACAGCACCTTTTCGGTTTTACCAAAATTCTACGTTACTTTGCTTTAATGAAAAGTTTGGTTTAATAATTCTGTATTTATAAATGGAGATATAAGCATAAGCCACAATGAGATGGAAAAATATCCTCTGCTTCTCTAGAACATGTGCAGTCATTTCATAACCAACCTAAAAATGGAGACAAGAAAAAAAAAAAAAACACCACCAAATGATGCTGCTAACCCCATAATACGAAATCGGAGGGATAGTTACACAAAATACTGAAAATAGATTTCTAGATTTCACATCATAGGATCTGGCAACCATTTAGGACTTGACAATATGTACTGGCTGGGAGGAGTAGAGATAACATCACTGCTCTATTACCGTGAAGACACAGGTTCAAATCCTGGCAAGAGCACCTCTCCAGTAAGAGTCCTTGGGCAAGACACCTAACAGTACATACTCGCCACCCAGGACATACTTGAAAACGAGAGAAACCTCAATGTATCCTTCCTGGTAAGATACTTTCTAAAAATATTTTTTAAAAAAACCGTACTGCTAAACTTTATAGTAGTAATAGATTTAAGGTTAGATATGCAGGCTGGTTAGTTGACATTTAAAACTATCAGGATTATTCACTAACCAATCTCGTACTGTGTATACAAAACCATCACACCCTTAGGATGGAGGATACGAACATACAGTATATATGTACACCTTAAACAAAAAATACTTTATTAGAAAATAAGACGAAAACGCATAACAAACAGGGCAGTGATTGCATACTAGATCAATTATAACATCCTGGACTAATGGTATTGAATACAAGGTCCAGCAACAAGCAGAACCATCAGACCCATATGGCTAATTAGTTGCTGATAAGTTATCATTAGCTAGCAACTTATACGCAGATTACTAATTATGTACTGTGTAAACACGTATCCACTCGTCCAGTACATATTGTTTATAGTTATCCAATTTGTACTAAATTACCCTTCATAAGGACTATCTAAATCCACTAGTATGTACTAAATTCAGCAGCTCCTTAAGCAATCAAAACTGGTATCCCAAACCAGACCATGCAGAATGAGGGTCACGGGGGGTTATCGGTTACAGCTATTGTTAAATAATATTCTAATGCCACACCAAACAAACTGCGGCTATAATCAAACATTAGTGGACATCTTAATAGTAGGGTTTTCAGGCTAACTAGGGCACCTATATCTGAACCACCACTTATCCATAGGTAACAAATTATTACACTGCAATTGAGGCCAAAGAATACACTAGTATGTTCTAAATTTAGCAGCTCCTTGGAAAATAAAAAAAGGCATCTCAAATCAGACAATATAAGAGGAGGGTCATTAGGGGTTATCTGCTACAGCAATCGTTAACAAGGTAATACTCTTTAAAGGAGCTGTGGATACAAATTAGTATTTATTTATTTATTTATAAAGTATTTTACCAGGAAGGATACATTGAGATTTTGCTCATTTTCAAGTATGTCCTGGGTTCAACAAGATTAAATTGTTACAGAAATGCAAAGTATGCAAGATATTAAAAAAAACACAAATATACAGATTAACGGAAAATAAATATGTAGGAAATAGTCACTATGTTACATGTTTACAGGTGCATTCTGTATATAGTCATTATGTTACAGGTTTACAGGTGCATTCTGTATTGAGGTATGTTAATAGGGAGCTCGAGTGACTTTAGACTGGGGGAAGATTTGATGGTGTCTGGGAGGTTATTCCATAATTGTGGTGCTCTGTAGGAAAATGAGGACTTTCTTTTTGTATTGAGGTATTGCAAGTATGGTGCTAGTCCTGGATTGGAGGTTATAGGATGAGGGAACTGCTGGGGGAAGCAGTCTATTCAGGTAGGGTGGTAGCTTCCCAGAAAAGCGATTAACCACCAGGTTGGAAAAGTGAAGGGTGCGTCTAGATTCCAGCGACGGCCCGTTCAGCTCTTTTAACATGCCACAATGGTGGGTCATGTAGTTACATTGTAGCAGAAAGAGGCAGAATGAGGTCGCGTTTGCGGGGCAACTGCATACAGTACATCTCCGTATTCAATAGCCGGCATAAGCATTTGTTGTACAATCTGCTTTCTTACCGCAGGGCTCAGGCAGGTTTTGTTTCTGTACAAGGCACCTAGTTTGGGGTAGAGTTTAGATGATAGTTATGTGAGACAAAGTATGTTAATTTATTGGGCGGGACTCAGGATATGGATTGTAAGTGATGTTTGAAGTGTGGACCCAATTAATGGAGGAACCCCTACAATTTAAAAACCTATGGCAGAATATAATTGATTGCTCTTATGAAAGTTGGTGGGATGGTTTAGTTTTGGTTTATGGGTGGGCTAAATTGCAGTCAAATAACTTGTTACCCATGGTCTGGTTTGGGATACCAGTTTTGATGGCTAAGGAACTGCTGAATTTGGTACATACTAGTGTATTTAGAAAGCCCTTATGAAGGGTAATTTAGTACAAGTAATCTGTTTGCTTATTAAGCGGAGTTGTTGGATAACCATGAACTTCATGTACTGGATGAGCGGATATATGTTACACAGTAGATAATTAGTATTCTGTGTATATGATACTGCTACTAATAACTTATCAGCAACTAATTAGCCACATGGGTCTGGTGGTTCTATTCAATGCTGGACCTTGGATTAAATACCATTAATCCAGGATGTTATATTTGATCTAGTATGCAATCACTGCTTTATTTTACATTTGCCTTTGTTAGGAGTTTTATTCTTATCTTCTAATAAAGTATATTTTGTTTAAGATTTACTTATATACTAACAGGGTTATTCAAAGAGATCCGAATTATGGCCGAAAAAAGTAACCGGACAGTGAAATTCAGCATACGCTTACCTTTCCTGGCCATTCAGAGAGCAGGCAGTTCACCAAATCCTGGCGAATTGCCTGCCCATACGGTGCCTGTTCGTTACCTAGTCGAGGGCAGTGAAATCCCCATAGAGATGCAATGCTTTGTCTATTCAGAGAACAAAAACCAGCAGGGAAAAGTTGCCGAATTGCTCTGCTGTTCAGTGGTTTCATGCAGCAGATTTATTCAGGTGAATCCCATAGGCTTCCACGTTAAAAATATTCCCGTTTTAATCCAATATCAAATAAACCTTTGATTAGAATATTCTGCATTCGGGTTTTTTTTTGCGAAATCTTTTTTTCCCAAATAGTTTTTTCTTTTTACGGTGATCGGCTGCTGATCGGGTTTCTCCGGCGTGTTCGGCGGGGTTAATCCAGATGTTTTTGTGGGTTTCATTGTGCGTTCGCCGTGTTTTGTGGTGTTCGTCGGGTTTGCGGCGGCTTTTCCCTGCACTACAACAGCCATGTGGTGCTTGCTGAATACACCGCAGGGTCGCCAAAATGGGATCGCCAAATCGCACCGAATTGAAGAGAACGAAAAGTCACCGAACATGCGGTGACTTTTCGATTCTCTTTAAATAACCCTGTATAGGTTAGTATTCTCCATCCTAAGAAGGGTGGTTTTGTGAATATGTTATTAGTAGATGGAAGGGTTCAGCCCTCGATACAGGGTACTGAGTATTTCCCAGTGAGTTTTTTTATTTTGGGTTATTCATTAACCACCACAGTTTACGGATGTTGCAGACGATTAAATTTCCTTTCTGGAAAATGCCAAAGTTTAACAGTGGCACGAGAAGACTCATTACCAAAGCTTCTCCTTCCACTGCTTGAATTTCCCTTTGATCAAGTCTTCATTGATGCAACAACAGTAGACTATGGTAGTTAGTAGCTGACCCACTTTGGTTTTTGGCTACCTCTAAAAACAAAATGCAGAAAAGAGGTCTAGAAAGAAAGAAAAGCCATCAAGTGGTCGGCTAACAGCTTCTTCGCCTTTCAGGTGATTTAAAGATTCTCATTGCCATGGGTGAGCTTTGAAAGGAGATAAACAACCAAGTCTTCTAAGGCAGGTGCTACAACAAATCTGATTAGGTACGAGTGCCTAGGAACTGGGTTAGAAACCATAGATGGAAATATCCCTTTTGTGTACATTCCAAGTAAACATTACTCCAGCAGTTTTAAAAAGAAGTCTAAATATACCACAACCTTTGTCATTACGTGGAGAAATAATAATTTATAGGCTGACAGCTGTATAAAGATATTCTGTAAGAACCAGCAGGATTGAATGCTCCATCACACAAATTCTACAAATCGGAAATGATTGAGACAACACTATTAATTAACTCTACCTGGCACACAGGCATTATGTTCCATTAATTCTGTATCCCGCAGGAATAGCGTAAACATGGTGCTGTCCAGGACAATTAGTGTAGCACACTCTCTTCCAGCTACAAAATGACTGCCTATTGCTGGAAGGGCATATATAATCCTGGGTGTGTTTGGAACAGAACAGCCAATTATGTACTATTCAACATCTTAAAATTAAAAAACAAAACAGATTTATCCGTTTCTGTTAAACTTCCTCTTCCTGAATTCTTCGGAAAAGGTAAAAAAAAAAATTAAAAATCCTTTTTTAAACAGAGCCTAGGGCTAGAAACCATGAAAAATCCTAAACGGGTTGAGAACTCTTGAAATTCTGAAAGGGTTAAGAGTTGTTAGAATCTGCAAGGGGTTAAATTTTGGTAAAATCACTACGTTTGGATGTATAGGTGTGTGGTAATTCAACAGTTTATTTTTTGGGGGGAGGGGGGTGCAAGTAGCTGGTCTTGCCTAGGGCACAAAATAGTCTAGCATCGGCACTGCATATAATATAAGCTGATGGTACAGGGGGGGGAAACAGGACCACTTTAACAAACCAAAATAAAGAATGCCACTGTTAAAGGGACACTCTACTCATAAAATCACCCCCCGTTTTTTTATCCTAACCTATCCCTATTCCCTTAACCCTTTCGCTGCTGAGGCTTTTCCCGCCCCTGTGCTGAGGTCATTTTTTACCTGTTTTGCGCATCATGTTTAAACGTGTTTTTAAGGCTTATTTTAGTATATGACACCGACATATTATATATCGTTCTTTCCGTCAGACTCGGTAGATTCATAATATGTCATTATTATATGTATACGTTATGTCATGTCTGTATATTATAACAAAAAATGCAATAAAATATGTATTTTCAATAATTTACAATGTGTAAAGTGTTTTTTTTCACATTTTAACATGCGAGCAATTGCGGTTATATTTTGTATGGGGTGCGCTTGTTAAAAAAATTAGAGATGGGGTCTCGTTACATTTTTTTTTGGGGAAAATGACACTATTTTTAACAAACGCACCGCATACAAAAATCGTTAGTGCAGCATCATTGTTCACATTATAATTGAAATGGGAACAATATTGCTACACTAACAAACCAAAAAAAATAAAAAAAAAAGTGTTTATTTTTTTTTTTTAATTTTTTTTTATTTTTATTTTTATTTTTTAATGTTTGGTATCGTTGGAACGGCCATGCTCTGGCCGATCCAACGATACCAAAATTTAACCCCTAACTGCCACGGATCGGGAGATTAGGGAGTTCCAATGAACTCCCTATCTCCACACTTGGTGGCAGTTAGGGGTTAATGCTAGGACTGGCGTCATCGTGCTACGCACGATGACGCCAGTCCTCTGGGGGAGTTCCCGGAAGCTTGGCCGACATCCAAGATGTCGGCCAGCTCCCGGAAGGATCGCGAACCGGCGCTTTTCAGCGCCGATTCGCGATCCAGCTCCCCAGGGGTTAATGCCAGGCATCATTTGGAAGGGCAGGCTGTGCCCTTCCAAATGATGCCTGGGTTAAGCCCCTGTGCGCCGCCGATCGGGAGGGAGAGAGGTCCGAAGGACCTCCCCCCCCTCCCTTTCAGGCGCCTCCTCCGCACATGCGGGGGGGGCGCCTGAATTAGGTGTCATCGCGCCCCCGCGATGACACCTAATGTTGGCGGCTGCTGGTCCGGATGCAGGGCTGACATCCAGGATGTCAGCCCGCACCGGAGGGGCCAGCGATCGGCCGGAACCCGGCCGAACGCTGACCCCGATGCGAGGACGCGCTCAGCGCGTCCTCCGCATACCAGCGGGAATGCTGAGGACGCGCTGAGCGCGTCCTTAGCATTCAAGTGGTTAATAAATCTTTCGGGTTTTTTTTTGTAACTGTAATACTTACCCTAAAATCCACTTCTTTCCAGCGGCGTCTTTTTTTTTTTTATACTCACCTCCCTCCTCTTCCGCTCCCGTCCTTCTTGGCTTCTGGTTTACGTGAGAAGCGCGCATGTGCGCCTCTCACATAAGCCAGCCAATCGGCAGGCTTCCTCCCGGCTCCCTCTGAGGAGCAAGAGGATGCGCGCAACACTAACCCTCAGAGGGAGCCGTCAGCTTCTGCGGTGAGTTGGAGAAGTCATCGCGCTGAAAGTGCGATGACGTCTCCTACTCGGCAAAAGTCGGCAGAAGCGGGAAATATGATTCCCGCTCTGCTGACTGACAGCTGGGAGGGCGGAGTAAAGTTCTCCGCCTCTCTCAGCTGTTTTCAGCTTTTTCAGCTGAACTGCCGAGCGGAGGGAGGGGGGACAGAGGGTGGCATACTCCGGGCATCATGACCACCTAAAATAGCTTAAGTGGTCATGTTGCCTAGAGTGTCCCTTTAAGCCCTTCAAATGAGGTTATTGAAAATGCATATAATTTTGCTTCAGTGCTTAAATCCACAGCGAGCCAAAATGTCAGTTATCATTTTTCAATAAAATTTTTTTTTTTTATCAAGCTCTCAAGTGTATCCACTCAGCTTTGCTTTTTGAGAGATAGATATATATATATATCTATCTATCTATCTATGTATATATACACACACACACATGCAGCACTTCACCTAAACATACATATATCAAAGACAGAGGCCAATGAATACAATAGTCAAAAGCACTCTACCCAAACATATATCCCAGGGTTTAATGACACCTGACTTGGGTTTTAAAAACCCAAGTAAGATATTTTAAAATCTTTGGGTTGTATGTTTGGATGAACTGCTGAATTTTGGGTTAAAATATTTACAAACTAATAAATATTATTTTTCTTTTATTATGGAGAGGAGGGTGAAAGAGGGTGAAAGATAAAGATAATTATTTTTAATAAAATGTCTCCAAGATTAAGCGAAAAATGAAAAGATTGAAAATTAAAAGTAAAATCCAACATACTGTACAAACAGTTTAGACACTGACATATCTTTCATTTACGATACAGACATTGAAGTGTGGAGCATGGAGTTCATATGTGTAACAAGCAATAGATAAAGTATATAACTGCCATGCTTTGCCATCAATAAGTGTTTAAACAACTATACATGAAAGGTAGTTATTAATCTATGAGATGTGGGGACAGACATTGATTTTGTTAAAAGAAATAGATGAATGAGGCACTTCAGTAACTTAATGATTTATGAGCATATCTGTGGAAATTCAAGAATACCCTTATTACAGATACCAGTAATTATCACAGAAACAAGTGGGATTATATAGTGGAATATACAAAATATATTTATTTGGACTCATCCAAGTCCCTATGAAAAAGGCTTAAAAAAAAAAAAAAAAAAAAAAAAAGAGAACTATTTTACATTGCATATGTAAAATGGTCAAGAATAGCTTCAGTTGTTTTTACCATTGTCGGATGCAAAAATTGACAACCAAAAGTACCACCTTTATTCTATCCAACATTTTTTTTTTTAACTAGCACAGGGATGGCTAACCTTTTGGAACTGAACTGTATCTCAAAGTGCCAACTCCGCAATTAAATCTGAATACTGAGGATTTATTTTAGAAAAACATTTAAGACAGTCGTGTGAATTAATTATGTGTTTAATCTCCCTGGCACAATCCTGAGTGTGAAAATGGTAACCCCGAGCCACATTTGGGCTGATACATACCTGTCCCTGCGTTCCCTCTATGTCCTCCCGCGATCACCTTCGGCTGATCGCGGCGTCCTGCTTCCGGGTTCTCTTCCCTTGACAGGAACCCGGAAGCAGGACTCTGCGATCAGACGGAGGTGACTGTGGAAGGACATAGATGGAATGCAGAGACAGGTATGTATCAGCCCGAGTGTGGTTCGGGGTTACCGTTTTCGGCACGGAAATTTAACCCCGAGCCACACTCGGGATACCGCTAGGGAGGTTAAATCTTAGAAGAAAAATACAACACAAGTCGTTTTACACATCAGTGTGTAATAGCAGTTCCTATGATAGCAAACAAGAAACTCAGACGTGGGCATATTTATTTTTACCAGGAAGGATACATATGAGAGGCATCTGTCTTTAAATCCGCAAGGTCTCAAGATGTCCAGATACATGTTTACCCAGACACAGACCCCAGATACATGTATACACAGACCGCAGATGCATGTATACCCAGACATCAGACCTCACTAGCAGAGCAGTGAGGGAAGAGTTGGTGGTGGCTACAGGGTGCGGCTGTGACTCCACGTGTGACTTGCCAGGATCTGGCATGGCTGCCAGACGTCCGGCGCACCCCCTGACATCTTCAGAGGGGGCTGGCCGCCATCTTAGATTTTCTGCGGGGCGGCGGCCGGTGGGCCTAGGTGGGCCACAGTGAGGCAAGCTTATGGCTCGCGTGCCAACACAGTGGGACCCACATGCCATCTGTGGCATGCATGCCATCTGTGGCATGCATGCCATAGGTTGGCCATTGTTGAACTAGACTATGCGGATACAGTCATTCTTTCTAATTTCAATATACAGAAACCACAGTGAGTTTCTATTCAAACATTAGTAGCACCAGTGATTGAATAGGTTTTGGCAGGTCTTTGTTAAAACATTTACAATTTCTTTACATTTATTTCATATCTGTTTAAATGGAATAGAATCAAAACTTAGTAAGTTCTTGTACAAGACGAGATAAAAAAAAGCACTGCATAATTTGTTGCCAATGCTTATTGCTACGCCAGAAATGACACAATATTTTGAGCTACTTAAGTTAAATTTACTTGTAAATGTACATTTTCCATAATAAAATCTCAATCTTTTCAACTTTTTAGCTTCCAGTGATATTTGCCCTGCTAGTGATAAATTTAATCCTTTTACAAACATCTTTGAGAGCCATTACTTTTTACAAAGCCATTTTGCTGGCATTGCCGGAATGAAGCGAGTGACTGGAAATTGCATATTGAAAAATCACACCAGTCAGATTTCAATGTCTTCGGGGTATGCTTAAAAATGTATTTTGAGACATGCTGTTACAATGTTACAACAAAGTTGGAAGAGACTATTAAAGTAAACCACAGCACCTTCTCTTAGTAAAACTCTAGTGATTTAAAATTATTACTTCTGACAGGGACAAAATGAATCATTAGAAAATCTAAGACGAATGGCAAATCCGGCAAATGTAATCCTGATTAAAACCGGCAAAAAGAAATGTAGTAAAACACAAGCAATGGAAATATAAATTGTCACACTATGTACACTTTCACTGCATTATTGCTCTCTAATAGTTGACCCTCACAGATGCTTCCATTACAATGCCAAGGACGCTAGGAAGGTTTGGAACGGGGGGAGGGGGTTCCTACATATTTGTTAATGTGGGCTGAATAGTACATTGAAATTGGACTGGAGGGACAAATCTATAAAACCTATATGTATGTTCATGCACAAGCTACAAGAAGAAAAGCAAGCACAAAGTAAAAGGGCTATTCAAAGAGAATCGAAAAGTCACGTTCGGTGACTTTTCATTCTCTTCAATTCAGTGCGATTTGGCGATCCCATTTCGGTGACCCTGCAGTGTATTCAGCAAGTACCACAGGGCCGTCTGGATTAACCCCGCCGAAGATGCCGGAGAAACCCGAGCAGGAGCCAATCACAGTGCAGAGCAGCCGCCGGAAAAAGCCGACACCGCAGACGAATGGAGTGAACAAAAAACCCCCAAAAAAAACGTACGCTTGAATGTTTGAAAAGTGAAACGCTGTTTGCAAAGAAACTACAGAACGAAAATGTCTGAAATTTACATATAAGATCCAATGAAAGATAATAAAAAGGATTGTTACAGAAAAAACGATTTTAAAATAAAAGGAAAAGATTTCGCAAAATAATCCTGAAAAATACCTAAATGATCCTAAACAAATCTATAAATAAGAGACTTTTTACTGCAGAATATAATAAACGGTTTATTAGATATTAAATTAAAACATTGAAGCCTATGGGATTTGCCTGAATAAACCTGTCGAATGAAAGCACTGAACAGCAGGGCAATTCGGCAACTTTTCACTGCTGGTTTGTGTTCTCTGAATAGATGAAGCAGTGCTTTTTCATGGGGTTTTCACTGCCCCCGAACAGGCATCGTATGTGCAGGCAATTCGCCAGGATTTGGCGAATTGCCTGCTCTCTGGATAGCCGAATGGCCAGGAAAGGTAACTGTACGCTGAATTTCACTGTTCGGTTACCTTTCGGCTACAATTTGGATCTCTTTGAATAACCCTGTAAGTATTTTCATGTAATGCTATAAAGGGCTAAAACCATGGGCACATCGTAAGTATACACTCGAGGAATTATACACTCAACCTAGAATAATAATTTTTAAATCAGCCATTTTTTGTTTTAAATCTAAATTATACATTGGTTTGTATTACTTTATCAGTTATACATTATTCTCCTCTTTGTGAACAAATCCAGTGTTTGTAATATGTCTCATGTGATCTGCACATTACTCTGAGTTTTATTGCTATAGAACTCTGATGTACGGACATAAGGCGAAATACTACAATTCAAGAGGATTTAGCATAGTGTGCAGAAAGCTTGTAGGGACCTGACAAAAGTAAAAGGACATGGTACATTAGCAACAGGAATGAGTAGTTAGAAATCATAATAGAATTTGTATAAAGTTAAACACTGGGCACTATTCCCATCCTGGGCTAGATTTATAACTAGGCAGAGTAGGCATGTTCCTACAGGCGCCTGCCACAAGGGGGTGCAGTGCTCTGGGAATTTTTTTATTTTTTTTTTACAATTTACAATCATTTAGACCACTGTATCTCTGGTGCCCTAGAGGCTAGAGGAACATATGAGAAATCATTGTAAAGGCCAGATTATGGCCTTGCCAGTGATACCAAATATAACAGATTAGATTTATGTTAAAATAAAATAATATATTATTCTCTTTTTTAATAACAGCACTATTAGTCAGTTTACAATTATAAAGTGATCAGTGATGCTGCGCTAACTCACCTTCTCATTTCCCCACACTGCCAGCAAGTGTGGAGCTGATGATACATTGCATTGTTTCATCAACAACCTAGACCTTGGCACTGCAGTGAGGAGAGACAGGGGGACTTTAGAACCTGCATCTCTGAATTGTACACTGCACAAGATTAAGCGAGGCTTCATTGGAATGGTCAGAGTCTGGTCTGATACCAAACATGACCATGTAATGTGTAAATTTACAAATTTTAAAAAAGTAAACGCAAAATTAATTTTTTTCTCTTTTCTACGGCAGCAGCAAAATATGCTTTTACATATTAAACAAACAATGCCATTGCACTAACTCTACTAAGGCAATAGATTCTGCTCCTTTTGATTTGAGCGCAGAGAGAATCTGATTTTCAGGGTTTGGTCTTTTAAAATTTTTTAGTTTGCCCCAAAACGGAAATTTAAAAAGTGATTTTGACAGGTTTGTTTATTTTGGGGGGGGGGGCTCCACATTTCTGTGCATACAGGCTCCTGAGATACAAATCCGGACCAGTTTCCATCTTGACGTTAAGATGCAGAATCACTACTCCAGTCTCCTTTAACTTGTACAACAACTATCATCAAATATCAAAAAGGGGGGAATAAAATAACAAAACAACTGTTAAACATACTATAGCATGGTACCAGAAAATCTAGTCTAAGAGATCATGAACATATAGAGTGTAAGGTTTCCTGGCCACTACAATCTTAGGGCCAGATTACATTCTACGCGCAAACGTTAACGCGTGCGCAAAAACGCATTAACGCGAGGGGCAAAACCCTTTGCGCAGAACGTCGTATTACAATCCCAGCACACAAAATGCGCGTTAACGTCTAACGCGGGTGAACCTGCGTGAGCGTAATGTACTGCGCACGTCCTATACTTAACATTGTGAGCGCAAATGCGTTTGTGCGCTGGTACGCAGATGGTATTACAATCTATGCGCAAAATTTAACGGACAATGTTTGCAAACATAATTTTAACGTCTTTGAAAACCTGGTGTTAATGGCAAATCTGAACGTCCTGACCGAAACCAAATACACCAGCCCAAAAAAAAATTACGCAGCACAGTATAGTTACACATTCTACGCTTACCCAAACAATTAAATGGAGAAGTTTTTCTATTGCTGCAGCATATATACGAAGATGGACTTTGACCGGCGCAAAAACCTAACGTGAGAAAATGGTGGTTCTTAATTCGGATTGCCTGAATCCAGTGGGAAAAACAGTCCGCACACTGATTTCTGCGCGCAACGTTACTGCGCCGTATTTTTCTGCATTTTGCACGTCCGCTTTACTTGCGTTATTTTTTGACGGATGACAAAATGCGCGAGGATTGTAATACCACCGTTAATTTTCACGCATTAACGCTCAACGCTGTGCGCAAAATTTAATGCGCTGCGCGCACGTTTTTGCACTTAGGATGTAATAGGGCCCTTAGTCTATTATTTAAATTACAAATTTTGCAATTCTCAGTTTTACCTATCCATTAAGGACTCCTTTTTCTTCTGATCCTTTCAGATCATTGACCTCATTACTCATCTTTATTGTTTCTGTCCCAGGGTACCAAACAGGAGTGCTAAGATATTTGCATTTAGCAATAATTAAGCGTTTTTTCAGAGAGATGATAATATGAATGCTTAATATTAAATTTATCAGAAACATAGGACTAGAACATATAATGTCTGTATATCCAGAATATGAAAAAAACATAGCAAAATGTTGATTTTATCTTAAGATGTAGATCAAAGATCAAGAAATACATGCAAGCAGTGAAACAAAGTCTGACAAAACTAAAACCCTTATAAAACATATGTCTATTTAGTGCTGTATTTCTAATTAAAATATTTGATGGACGCAAATTGTATATACTGTAGATCCTCAGGCTTCATTTTCAAGAAAGCTGATAAGAGCCAAACTTTACAATGTATTTTAAATGTACATGATTACATTGTATGTTGGATGCTGTGACTTTAGGAAAATGTATGAATAATTAACTGGAAGCAAACAGGGCTTAGATTAGGTTTACTTTTTATTTGTTTTTAAATCCTGTTTAGGGAACCTCACCATGGCACTGCATTTGATATATGAGTTTGTAAGTTATAACCCAAGTCTTTTTTTTCCTTTTCTTTGCCAAAGTCACCTTTGCAGCCAAGAGTTATTAAGAGAATACATGTGCGAATGCAATGCAAGCCATTTATAAACCGAAGCTGAATAGTACATATTTGACACTCACAGGAGAAACCAGATTTCCCATTAGGCCTAAGTGACACTTGCAAAGGTGCATGCCAATTTGATATTACGCTTCAAACATGCAGACATATTCTGTGGATTTTACATATTTTCATGACTACAGTATTTGACATCATGGGTAGAATTGTCCTTTTTCTATATAATACCCAGGCACGCGGTTTACCATTAAATTGTTATTGAAACTGGCAAATGTATAGCAATACGCTAACACTGATCTTTAAAAATGTTTTTTCATGTATCTTCATGTAAATTTTTCTTTCATGTGTCTTCAACGATCACACCCTTTCCTCTATTAATTCTTTGCAAAGTTGACATTTTATCCAGAAGCCAATATCTTGCTCTCTCCTTGTCTACTCTTAATATGTATCCCGTTTTATAGATCTGTTGGTAAATCTTACGCCACGATCTCAAATGTAATATTGTGAGACTTGTCGATGTGGAAGTATATATAAAGTGCAGTATAAAATACATCACAGAGTGCAGACTTTTTGACAGCGAAGAACTTTCAGCATCTGCTGAGAGACCATTAGTGATGTGCATGGCTGAAAAATTTGTTTCGTTACATTTATAAATCATTTCCTTTTCGGAATTTAACTAATTTCGTTTCGATTTGAAACTTAAAAGAAAAGCTAGGGTTAAATTTTAAGCTGTGTCACAGATTTAGTATTTGAGTCAAATTAAACAGTAAAACAAAATTTGTTTGCTAACTATTACTTGTATTGCAAGTTAAAATCAATTCTATAGTTCATTTCAATTTCAATAGACGATATCAGTTATTCAAATTATTCTTTTATGATAATGACACAGTGGAAAACGAAATAAATTCGTTATATACCATTTCGTTTCGAATTCATATCGTATTGATTCGTTATTCGGAAGTACTTCAGAAATACGAATTATCAAATTTCGTTCCAAATTCCAAATTTTTCCGAAACGAATGCACATCTCTAGAGACCATGTAAATTACTGCAGAGCTTAGAATTTGCAGGACATAATGACAAGTTCGGAGTTAGACTTTGTACCAAAGGAATGGAAAAGGGAAGAAAGTTAATGCATTATTTTCTAAAAAAAATATAACTAAAAATACAACTAGAAAGTACAGCAGATTGCAAACCATAAGTTGTGAACAATAATTGAATGGATAATGGACTTTATAGATTTCTATGTTAAAGAAAATAAAATAGATTTCTAAAATGTGCAAAGATATATATAGCTGAATGCATTTGTAGAAATTAAGCATCGTAAAAAGCTCAAAGCATAAACAGTTTGTTCTTTTATTACAAACCACCCCCCAAAAAAGATTGGTTAAAGCAGTTAACTACAGTCAAATGAGCATCTTACTTGGCTACAAAACCACATTATATACAAACACACACACACATTTATTTTTTTAAAAAGTAAAAATTTAGGCAGGTGTGTGTGGTCTGGCCAGAGAGGGCAATGGACACTTGAAGCAGTCGTTTTACTGTAGACTAGACAAAATCTCTGCTGTTTGTCCATGATCAGCAAGATGACAAACCTTGACCATTAAATTTCATGGCCAGACACAAAGATTTGGAAAACAGGGGCACTTTAATAATATCAGGGTAAGATAGCTTCTGACAAGAGACCCAAGGATCTTTCACGTTGTCTTATAAGGCTCTTCAACAACATACTGGGTGAAGACCCAGCCATGATCATAGAATAAGAGCGATCACACCATATTGCAGTCAGTACACCGGGATATGTAATTTTAGGTCTTCTATGATCCAAACTTAAAGGGAAAAAATAATGCATAGGTCTATTAATACTCAACATACAGGTCTATTCAGTAAAGGTGAAACTCCGGAGATTTGGCCGGTGAAGAGAGCAATCTAGACCAAAAAGCCGATTTGGAAAGTGAGATAAAAGGGGAGAATTTTTCTTGTTTGCATAATATATTTTATCCTGAAGAAAGTTTACGAAGAGTAAACTGAAACGAACAATAAAGATACCAAGTGATTTATCAAAAGACCTTGAGTGCCGCTTCTTTGGATGTTATAACAGTGAGCTGAGCGTTGCACCGGGCAAGCATGCAAATGGATTCTGAGTGCCAGATTCATGGATAAATTATATATACACACACACACACACACACACACACACTTATCCATGTTCTCCGCACTCAATTTACAAGAGAATTCATGCTACGGTGCTGGGAAGCGGTCTCCACTATATACTCAAAATGGTAACCCGCCACACAGAGACTGAGTAATAAGAAAAAAATTCCTTTTTTATTGATTCAACGTTTCAGTCCACACAGGGACGTTCATCCTGATGAAACATGTGTAGACTGAAACATCGAATCAATAAAAAAAGGAATTTTTGTCTTATTACTCAGTCTCCGCCTGGCAGGTTACAGTTTTGAGTATCTACTCTATAAAAGAGTAAGAGGCAGCGTGTCCGTTGCCACGATGCCTCTGCGCATGCGCGCGCAACCAGCGGTGGTTGGCTGCACGCGCATCCAACTGCCAAACAGTAATACAGCAGAGTGTCGAATGCGCGCGCAACCAGCGTACTGCGGCTACGTGCACATCAAACCGCCACTGCTATCTCCTCCTCACTCCCGGGGCTGCTCGGTTAGTGCCCTCCCTGCCACTGCACACTCCTCCCCGCCGCCTTCGTGGAGCCCGCCCTCCCACACCCTCCCTCCGGGCTGTCTGCAGGAGAGGACCTGCTCAGAGGGAGCAGCAGCTCGGCCCACAGCCCGGCCAGCAGGCCTGTCTGGGAGAGGGACCAAAGTTTACATTCCAAGTGGTCCCATGAGTTTACAATCTAGGGGGTCCCGTGATTTTACAATCCCAAGGGGTCCCAGGAGCTTACAATCTATCCCATGAGCTTGCATTCTAAGGGGTCCCATGAGCTTACAATCTATCCCATGAGCTTGCAATCTATCCCATGAGCTTGCAATCTAAGGGGTCCCGTGAGTTTACAATCCAAGGGGTCCCATGAGATTACAATCTAAGGGGTGGTCCCAGGAGCTTGCAATCTAAGGGGTGGTCCCATGAGCTTGCAATCTAAGGGGTCCCATGAGTTTACAATCAAAAGGGGTCCCATGAGCTTGCAATCTATCCCATGATTTTACAATCTAAGGGGTCCCATGAGTTTACAATCTATCCCATGAGTTTACAATCCATGGAGTCCCATGAGTTTACAATCCAAGGGGTCCCATGTGTTTACAATCTTGTCACGAGGCGTGTGCGGGTCAGGTGAGAGCCCAGCAGGTGGCGACACAGAGGGGAGGCCAGACAGGAATCACGCAATGCAGATTCTTTAATAAAACATAAATGGTCCTTAACTGCAGGCAAAAGAACAAAGGGAATTGCAATAAAGTCCAGGGAGAGTTCTTGGAGAGTCAGTGGATTGTGGGTAATGCAGTCCTAGACTGCAGACAGGGCCCACCAAGGATAAGTCTAGACAGCGGTACCTTGATCAAAAGGTCAGACGGTGAGAACAACTGTAATCCACAGGTAGACAGATGGTAACTGGATACGTAGGATAAGTTGGTACAGGAAGAGCAGGTTTGCACACAACCAAGTGACCTCAGTCAGGGAGAACAATAATGCAGACCCACTGCTAGTTGGGTCTCTCTGCTATTTAAGGAGGCTTGATTGCAGATGGGCCTCAGCTGTAATTCCTAGGCTTGCCAGGAAAACCCAGGCTGGATCTCCAGGAGCCTGGTCCAGGTGCAGAGCCTGGGTAAAACCTGGAATGGAATCCAAGAAAAGGAGGATACATGGCAAAGTTCTAAGATCCAGGTGTGCAAGACATGTACTCGGGGTGGACCGTGACAGTACCCCCCCCTGACGGGTGCCCTCCGGGCACCGAGGCTGGAGCAGGGGACGGAGCACCCTCCTCTAACTAGAGCCCTCAGAAGAGATGTCAAAGTATCTCCAGAGCTCGGAGCAACGCCTGAGCACTGCCAAGTGCTCCTCCCGGACTAACACGCCAGAGAGCGTCCTGGTGTAGCCCGTAGGGGCAGGTCCTCTTGGGCACCTCTTGCCAGTCCAACTACCCAGATTCTGGTAGTCCTCAAAGACAGCAAGGAGTACAGCCCTGTCAGACTCAGTGTCAGGAAAGGTGTCATGGGCACAGCTCGGCTGCGACCCTTTGGTTGCAGGGCTCGGTGAGGCAGCGCCCTTGGCACGGCTCGGTGGGGCAGCGCTGTTGGCACGGCTCGGTGGGGCAGCGCCCCTGGCAAGTCTCGGTTCAATGGCGACCTGGGCGCAGCACGGCTCTTGGGCGACCTGGGCGCAGCACGGCTCTTGGGCGACCTGGGCGCAGCACGGCTCTTGGGCGACCTGGGCGCAGCACGGCTCTTGGGCGACCTGGGCGCAGCACGGCTCTTGGGCGACCTGGGCGCAGCACGGCTCTTGGGCGACCTGGGCGCAGCACGGCTCTTGGGCGACCTGGGCGCAGCACGGCTCTTGGGCGACCTGGGCGCAGCACGGCTCTTGGGCGACCTGGGCGCAGCACGGCTCTTGCTGGGCAGTGAGCGGCTTGGCCTTACGGCGGCGTCGACAACCCCGTGGTGGTGATAGCTCAGGATAATCTGCGGGATGCAGGGCAGCGACCTCTCGAGATCCTGCGGGTTGCAGGGCAGCGACCTCTCAAGATCCTGCGGGTTGCAGGGCAGCGACCTCTCGAGATCCTGCGGGTTGCAGGGCAGCGACCTCTCGAGATCCTGCGGGTTGCAGGGCAGCGACCTCTCGAGATCCTGCGGGTTGCAGGGCAGCGACCTCTCGAGATCCTGCGGGTTGCAGGGCAGCGACCTCTCGAGATCCTGCGGGTTGCAGGGCAGCGACCTCTCGAGATCCTGCGGGTTGCAGGGCAGCGACCTCTCGAGATCCTGCGGGGTTTCCAAGTAATCAGAGAGGGAGTCATCTTCTGTACTCTCCACATCAGAGAAGGTTTCCCTAAATTCAGGTCTCTTAGATCTGGGTACCGGAGTATGGCGAGACTTGCCAACTGTGGTAGACTGGCAAGGCCTAGCAGGAGCAGAGACTGGGCGATGCTTGGCTGTGGGCTGGTGAAGCTTGACAGCAGCTTGGCGAGGGCTGGCAGAGACAGGGTGCTGTCGAGCTTTGGCACTTGGAGTTCGCTTAGACATTGATGGCAAGGACTCAGCAGGTAATGTCTTCTTGCTTTTAGCATGCACAGACACAGGAGGAGCAACCAGTTGAGAAGCAGGAGTAACAGGGTTGACTCTGGTCTGTGATGAGGATGGCTTGGGTGGGCGCACAGGGCACGAAGAAATTAAATGTGAGCCCGCACTACAATAGAAGCACAGTCCCAAAGACCTCCTCCTGGATCGTTCCTCCTCAGACAAGGGTCTCCTGCAGCCAGACATCGAAGTTGAAGAGCACACCTTAGGTGAGGTGCCCCTTAATCCTTGCAGCACTTTAAGCAATATAGAATCCAGTTGCTGCAGGAAGTTCTCCACAGCCATTTTCATGGATGCCACCACCGCCTGTATCATCGCAGACTCGTAATAAGAAGGGGTCTGCATTCTGTCACGAGGCGTGTGCGGGTCAGGTGAGAGCCCAGCAGGCGGCGACACAGAGGGGAGGCCAGACAGGAATCACGCAATGCAGATTCTTTAATAAAAACATAAATGGTCCTTAACTGCAGGCAAAAGAACAAAGGGAATTGCAATAAAGTCCAGGGAGAGTTCTTGGAGAGTCAGTGGATTGTGGGTAATGCAGTCCTAGACTGCAGACAGGGCCCACCAAGGATAAGTCTAGACAGCGGTACCTTGATCAAAAGGTCAGGCGGTGAGAACAACTGTAATCCACAGGTAGACAGATGGTAACTGGATACGTAGGATAAATTGGTACAGGAAGAGCAGGTTTGCACACAACCACGTGACCTCAGTCAGGGAGAACAATAATGCAGACCCACTGCTAGTTGGGTCTCTCTGCTATTTAAGGAGGCTTGATAGCAGATGGGCCTCAGCTGTAATTCCTAGGCTTGACAGGAAAACCCAGGCTGGATCTCCAGGAGCCTTGTCCAGGTGCAGAGCCTGGGTAAAACCTGGAACGGAATCCAAGAAAAGGAGGATACATGGCAAAGTTCTAAGATCCAGGTGTGCAAGACATGTACACGGGGTGGACCGTGACAAATCTATTCCATGAGTTTACAATCTAAGGGGTCCCACGAGTTTACAATCTATCCCATGAGCTTGCAATCCAAGGGGTCCCATGAGTTTACAATCCAAGGGGTCCCATGAGATTACAATCCAAGGGGTCCCATAAGATTACAATCCAAGGGGTCCCATGAGTTTACAATCTATCCCATGAGCTTGCATTCTAAGGGGTCCCATTAGCGTGCAATCTAAGGGGTCCCATGAGCTTGCAATCTATCCCATAAGCTTGCAATCTAAGGGGTCCCATGAGTTTACAATCTATCCCATGAGCTTGCAATCTAAGGGGTCCCATGAGCTTGCAATCTATCCCATGATCTTGCAATCTAAGGGGTCCCATGAGTTTACAATCTAATGGGTCCCACGAGTTTACAATCTAATGGGTCCCACGAGTTTACAATCTAATGGGTCCCACGAGTTTACAATCTAATGGGTCCCACGAGTTTACAATCTAATGGGTCCCACGAGTTTACAATCTAATGGGTCCCACGAGTTTACAATCTCCATGAGCTTGCAATCTAAGGAATCCCATGAGCTTGCAATCTAAGGAATCCCATGAGCTTGCAATCTAAGGGGTCCCATGAGTTTACAATCTATCCCATGAGTTTACAATCCAAGGGGTCCCATGAGTTTACAATCCAAGGGGTCCCATGAGTTTACAATCCAAGGGGTCCCATGAGTTTACAATCCAAGGGGTCCCATGAGTTTACAATCCAAGGGGTCCCATGAGTTTACAATCCAGGGGTCCCATGAGTTTACAATCCAAGGGGCCATGAGTTTACAATCCAAGGGGTCCCATGAGTTTACAATCCAAGGGGTCCCATGAGCTTACACGCTATCCCATGAGTTTACAATCCAAGGGGTCCCATGAGTTTACAATCCAAGGGGTCCCATGAGATTACAATCTAATGGGTCCCACGAGTTTACAATCTCCATGAGCTTGCAATCTAAGGAATCCCATGAGCTTGCAATCTAAGGGGTCCCATGAGTTTACAATCTATCCCATGAGTTTACAATCCATGGGGTCCCATGAGTTTACAATCTATCCCATGAGTTTACAATCCATGGGGTCCCATGAGTTTACAATCCAAGGGGTCCCATGAGTTTACAATCCAAGGGGTCCCATGAGTTTACAATCCAAGGGGTCCCATGAGTTTACAATCCAAGGGGTCCCATGAGTTTACAATCCAAGGGGTCCCATGAGTTTACAATCCAAGGGGTCCCATGAGTTTACAATCCAAGGGGTCCCATGAGTTTACAATCCAAGGGGTCCCATGAGTTTACACGCTATCCCATGAGTTTACAATCCAAGGGGTCCCATGAGTTTACAATCCAAGGGGTCCCATGAGATTACAATCCAAGGGGTCCCATGAGATTACAATCCAAGGGGTCCCAGGATTTTACAATCCAAGGGGTCCCATGAGTTTACAATCCAAGGGGTGCCATGAGCCTCCGAACCTCCGAGCAACCCCTGAACACAGACCCACCCTAGCACAGAGCACAAAGCACCCGGAGCACTGAGCAAACACTACTAAATAACTAGATCAATAAAGAAAATTGCGCTCCCCAATTACACACTCCAAATAATGATAAAAAAACAACAACAACAGTTGGGCACGCAAGCTCACACCCCCTGCAAGCACAGACAACCTATTAGATTTTTTTTTTTTAAATGGTCTTTGACGTTGCTGTGCTTTCATTTCGACGAACATTCATGCACACCTCACTTAACAATAGACTGCCCTCTGGGCAAGCTTTCCACATATATATATATATATATATATATATCTATTACATAGGCGGAGAAAAGACATGCGTCCATCGAGTTCAACTGGGAAAAAATCCCTTCTCGACCCCAAAATGGCAGTCAGATTTCTCCCTGGATCAAGCAGCTTTTACCTACATACTAAATAATATAACCCTTAAGAAGTTTTTGCAGGAAGTCATCTGGTCGTCATTTAAAAGTCAGTACAGTCTTGGACACAACCACCTCAACAGGCAGAGAATTCCACAGTTTTCGTGTTTTCACCGTAAAATAACCTTTCTTATGCTTTAGGCTGAATTTCCTTTTATCCAGTCTAAATGGGTGACCTCATGTCCCATGTATAGTCCTATTAACGAGTAGGTTTCCAGACAATGGTTTATAATGGCCCTGTATATATTTATATAAAGTTATCGGATCCCCTCTAAAGCGCCGTTTCTCTAAACTAAACCGGTTTAAACTTGTTAGCCATAACTCAAACCTTTCATTCCCCTTATTAATTTAGTCGCCTGTCTCTGCACTTTTTCTAGCGCTATAATATCCTTTCTTGAAACAGGTGCCCGAAACTACACGGCTTATTCAAGCTGTTTCTTACCATTGATTTATAAAGAGGCATAATCATGTTTTCATCCCGAGAGTGAATTCCCCATTTAATGCATGCCAATACCTTGCTGGCCTTGGCGGCTGCTGTTTGACATTGCTACTTAGTTTGGAGTCTACGATTATTCTTGAGCCCAGGACGTACTTGAAAGCGAGAGAAATCTCAATGTATCCTTCCTGGTAAAATCCTTTATAAATAAATTCCCAAATCCATCTCCTGCTTTGATTTCCCTAATTAGGTACCATTTAGGGTATAAGTTGCTTGTGTGTTCTTCAATCCAAAGTGCATAACCTTGCATTTATCTACATTAAATTTCATCTGCCATACATACAAGATTTTTATTGGAAAGTAACAGAAAATATATAATCATTGAAGAACATGCTCAAGACTTTCCATTTGAGTAAAAAGGGGGTAAATAGCAAAAACTGAAAAAACAAGAAAAGATTAGCTAGAAAGGGGCATGCTCAAGTGCCAAAAGGACAGAATAAGGGAAGAGAAGACGTTAAAGAGAGACCGGGAGTAAAGGAGCGTAGGTCAGACATTCTTCAAGCCCAAACACCTTAGACAGCGTCAATAGCTTTCAGTATTACAACACTGGGATATAAACCAGCAGTGCTCTCCTTAGGTGCCCATTTGGGTGATCCACTGAGACCAAACCTTATAGTAAGAGGGAGAGCATGATTGGATACGGCGGTAAGTTCATCCATAAGTTGTATGTCCTGAAGTTTAGGGTATATACACGAGCAAATGGAGGGGCCGTTGGACAGTTCCATCCCTCAGACAGGACCCTATGAGCTGCCAGCATCAGTTTAGCAATCAGCTTATTTTCGTGTCTAGTGAAGTCTGCAATAGGTTTGGAGAGCAAAAAGACTCAAGGATCCAGTGGAATCTCCCTGGAGAGTACTGCAATGAGGAGCGTATGAACCTCCACCCAAAGGAAGAAAAAAATATATAAAAAATAAATAAAATCGCTGTACCTGAGGGCAGGATCACCACATGTGGAGGTATGTACAATGGATTCCCCAATTCGCTGGTGGTCCAGAGTGGATTTTCTTAACCAAGTAAAATATTTTAAAAATTGTGTGACGAAAATAATTCTTTAACAACAATCTACATGTGGGGATTTTGGCATTTAGGTGAGGTTTTGTATGGGTGTAGCCTTCTGTGGGTGTGGCACAAAGGGGCCCCATGATCTCTTATTGCCTGGGGGCCCTATTAGTGGTCAGTCCGCCCCATCCCCTACAGGAAAAGAATTCTAAAAAACGTTAAATTTTTTGGATATTGCAATGCAGGTTAAGTTTGAGGGGTGAATATTTATTTTTAAATGTTCCCATTGTTCATGGAGACAGCTTTACTGAGGATAGCAGGTACTGCATATTGTGTAAAAAGTCTTATTTGTGAATTTTATACTCTTGGCCTTTGAATCTAGCCAGTAAGGAGCATAGGGCTATACGACACATCTTGAACATACAAAGTCTTCCAGAAGGGATTGCTGGTGGGTTTTACTATACAAATGATGCCACCACCGGAGGAAAACCATACAATTAAGGCCGGCATCAGACAAATGCAGTGATCACATCCGTGTTGCCGTAGTTTAACATCCATCGTAGCATAGAATCATGAGCAATAGAGACCCACACAAGAAGTACGTGCGCACCGAACTGCGCACGCAAAAACGCACGTGGCAAACAGACAAAAGTTAGGTAAGGACGTAAAACCGCTAGATGGACGTGCAGAGTGCGCCACACTCGTGTAGCATTCTGTGTGAGTGATAGACGCAGCGCATTTGCGACGTCCAGCACCTTGACGCACAAAATGGCTTTTCATATCCTTTTCAAATTTTTATAATTTTTCATATTAATTTTGATTCCCATAATTCCCTTTTTTTTCTACAACCGTCAACAAAAATGGACCATGTGGTGTCTACAGTATCTTCCGTCAGTACGTCTGTCAGTTATGCACGCACGCAGACTGCGCTCAGGGAAGGTAAATAAATGAATGAAAATAAAATTTATTGAATAGTAATAAAAATGCCCAATGCGTTTCGTCCTAAGACTTTCTCAAGGGCGATAAATCAAAATTAAAAGCATAAAATAATGTGATATTATGATATTATTTTATGCTTTTAATTTTGATTTATAGCCCTTGAGAAAGTCTTAGGACGAAACGCGTTGGGCATTTTTATTACTATTCAATAAATTTTATTTTCATTCATTTATTTACCTTCCCGATTTATTTATTTATTTATAAATAAGTTTTGGAGACGTCTGACTCATATCTTCCAACTGGGTCCATCCCACCCAGACATAATAAGGATCCATAGCTTCTCAACTATTCATCTGTGGCTTCATCTTGAGGAGAGTGGGAATATCTCCACGAGGAGCGGACCCAATTTCAAAAGCTAAGTACCTTGTACCAACATTTTTTCTATATCAGCCTAAAAACATGCCAGAAAAAAAAAAGTTTCACTTCAGCAGCTTGCAAATAATTTTTCGGGTCAGTTGATTTTTTTTCTCTAACTTTTGTCACAATAGTGGTGTTCGTTTTAGGGCTAGCATTACTTTAGGGTTGTAAGTAGGGTTAACACTAACCAACATTCTGCTCTTTATTTATGCAACAGATTCTGCTCCTTTTATAACACTTGTGTTACCCTAACAGTGACCCTAACCATAAAAACAGAATAGTAATTTTGCCTGGTCCTTTTTTCTGTATATTTAATATTTCTGAATATGTGTTATTTTACATGTAATGCTAGACGTTCAGTAAATTCAACAGATTGTACACCTGCGCTTTCCAGGAAACTGGTTTTTATACACAAATGTCTCTTGTATTGCTTTAATGAACCTCCAGTAAGACTACAGGATTTTTTTTTTCTTTTCAGATAAGGCTGGTGAATCTGATCTCATCAGCAGTAAGGTTTTAACCTTCAGTGACAGCTTTTATCATAGTAGCTGCAAAGGCTGTCACACAATTTTCTCCTGCACACCTGCTCACATTCAGTGCCATTAGCTCTTGCTGCATTGGAGTCTTATTTGGATAGGTATAGACTTGAACAATGCCCTCTCAAAATTTACCTCCAAGCACAGTAACAAATCTTACACCGTAAGATGTCTGCTTACACCAAATTAACTTACGGTAGAAACATGAATACTACATCACGCTAAGCAAGCTCGGCGGACGCCTAGAGCGCAGTGCCGCCTAGGGCGCAGTCGGGCCTGACAAAGGAATTAGAAAGGTAGACACACCAGTGTCCGTGAGCCGTGGCCCACCACCAGCTCCCGCGATGCTGGTTTCTGACTGTCCGGACAGAGGGACAGCTGCAGCGGCAGAAAGCTACTTCCTCCAGGCTCCTCCTTGACGCCAGCGGCTGACGTGGACGAAGCACGCCAGCGCATGTGACGTCAGTCGTTGGCACTGTGTGAAGGAGCAACACTGCATGAGGTGAGCCGGACCCGCTCGATAATTAAATCATTAAGCGCTCATTTAATAATACATTGCAATAACGCCCTTATTTAATAAAACACAACTCTCTCATTTCAGTGCCCAATCTATAACGCTCTCATTTCAGTCCCCAATCTATAACGCTCTCATTTCAGTGCCCAATCTATAACGCTCTCATTTCAGTCCCCAATCTATAATGCTCATTTCAGTCCCCAATCTAACGCTCTCATTTCAGTCCCCAATCTAACGCTCTCATTTCAGTCCCCAATCTATAACGCTCTCATTTCAGCGCTCAATCTATAACGCTCTCATTTCAGTGCCCAATCTATAACGCTCTCATTTCAGTGCCCAATCTATAACGCTCTCATTTCAGTGCTCAATCTATAACGCTCTCATTTCAGTCCCCAATCTATAACGCTCTCATTTCAGTCCCCAATCTATAACGCTCTCATTTCAGTCCCCAATCTATAACGCTCTCATTTCAGTCCCCAATCTATAACGCTCTCATTTCAGTCCCCAATCTATAACGCTCTCATTTCAGTCCCCAATCTATAACTCTCATTTCAGTCCCTAATCTATAACGCTCTCATTTCAGTGCCCAATCTATAACGCGCTCATTTCAGTGCCCAATCTATAACGCTCATTTCAGTGCCCAATCTATAACGCTCATTTCAGTGCCCAATCTATAACGCTCATTTCAGTCCCTAATCTATAATGCTCTCATTTCAGTCCCTAATCTATAACGCTCTCATTTCAGTCCCTAATCTATAACGCTTTCAGTTTTATTGCTACATACCCCTGGGGTGTAGGGGGGGTTATGGCTATGAATGTGAAAGTATGGTTGTGTGTGTAAATCCATGTATTTGTCTTTAAACAGGCTCCTGTGCATAAACGTATGTGCCTGTGTCTTTGTCGCAGCCCGGTGTTGCCCTCTTGCCCTGCACCCAAAGGTATGGTTTTGCTCCTAGAATCACCTCAATATCTGCTGCCTGCACTCCAAAAAATAAGGACAGCATTGTGAGTAGGAGGACAGGTAGGAGACCAAATATTGGTCCACAGACAGCTCGTCCCCCTGAGCCGCGCATAACACTTTCTGGTGACCAGAATCTGGTCACGCTGTACAGGGTGAACTAGGGGTGCATTGCCAGGGTGCCAGCCGCTGAGTCTTGCAGTCCAGAGGGAGAGAAGCAGCTGATCCGGCCATACAATTCAGACTGCAGAACCCAGCAACTATCTCCCTGGGTGCCGATCAGGAAGCTTTTTCACTTGTGTTGCTGTCATTTTTTTGGGGGGGGCTCAAGTAGCTGGTCTGGCCTAGGGTGCAAAATAGCCTAGCACCGGCCCCGTCACTGCCAGACGTTAGCAGACTTCTCACACAGAGACTAAGTTCAGTTATCTGTAGGAACGTATCATACACTTGTGTTCAAATTTCTTGAGACCAGTAGCATACTAAGGGGGGGCACCCCTGGTGACAGGGGTCACAGGCACACTGGCGCTTGCTAAAAGGCAGCACAGGTGACTGCCTTACTGCATGAAATGGGGGGGTGGGTTTGCAAAATATCCGAATTCTAAGTCACTGACAGAATTTGGAACTCTGCCCTGTGCACTCAAACATTAGCTGGATGGGTCGCTTTCACAGCTAATCATCTGGCAGCAGGGAAGGCAGGCCGCCCCACCCCCTGCAGCCGTGTGTCTGATTAGAAGCTCGGCAGGGAGAGGGGAGACGTGAGGCTGGAACTATGAGTGTGTATATGGGGAATGTGGGGGGGGGCTAGGAGTGTCTGTATATGTGGAGTGGGGCTGGCAGTGTGTGTGTGTATGGGAAGGGGGCTGGCAGCTTGAGTGCATGTGAATGGGGAGGGGGAGCTGGCAGTGTGAGTGTGTAAATGATGGGGGGCTAGCAGTGTGAGGGTCTGTTTAAGGGGAGGGAGCTGTCAGTGTATGAGGGGGAGCTGCCGGTAAGCCAAAGAAAGGCTTTGATCTCTTCCAGTGAAATACTCCAGTCTTCAGCTTCCTTCGCGCATCGCTTGATATGCCATAACCTAAGATCGTCAAAGAGGCGCCAGGCACTAACACTACTCTCGGTTGTTACATTGCTTTTAGCATATGGAGTTGGTCCTGGTACTTTTAGGATGTTTTGAATTGCCAATTTTCCTGTACTGTTCACACCTGGATTGATGACTTCCCAGTTAGTTTCTTTAGCTGTGCTGAATAGTTGTGAGCCAGCAGCAAAGGACTCTACATTGGGTGCTGGTTGATTACTACTGGTACACCTATTGCCACAGGCCCTTATGCCTCTTCTTCAGCTTCTAAAAGTTCCCCTTAGCTAAATGAAAGTTCCTGTTTGGATAAAATTTATTTCAAGGTTAGCCCTAAAGATACAGTAAAATACAATATGGTATAGAAATAGTTTTTTAGAAATAAAATCAATATTTGCCTTAACAAAAAAATTCATACGTTTACCCATTTGCTGTTGTGATTCATTAGAAGAACTATTGGAGATTCATCACTTTCAACAAGTTGTTGACTTTGGGATAATATTCATCTTCAATTTCAGAAGTTAGAACTGTATTGTCTTCACCTTCGGATTCATTTTCCGAAGTATCATGTAATGCAGCTAAAGTGACATTGTCAGTGTCACTAAGCATCTTCCTTCTTCGAGCCATACGTGACTATTGAGAACATGTGCAGCCTGCAACTAATTCTCATTACGAAAAGTGTAGCAAGTGCCAACAGCTTAGAACATTGTAAAACATGTATTGAGGAGAAAACAAAGAAACAGAAACTAGTCAAAGTGACTGATACGGAGCTTCCAGATAAACGGATCTAAATCTCTGGAACATGAAGAGATATTCATGCCAAATTTGGGACCCCATTAAAACAACATATTTGATGAAAAGTCTTAATGTGTGAGGAGTAAATCTGAAGTATTTAAAAAATTTGCTCAATTTAAGAATTCAAAACAGTCAAAATGACTGCTTTGGCGCTTCTAGTGTAAAACCTTGAGAGCCTCACCTTGAGAACCTCTTCCCATGATAGACTGCAGGATTTCTCACGCGCAGCCCCCACTCTCTGGAACGCTCTCCCTCGTACTGTCAGACTTTCCCCTAACTTCTCTTCCTTCAAACGCTCCCTTAAAACATTCCTATTTAGGGAAGCCTACCACCCAACTCACTGACGCAACCATCAATCACTCTCACCTTACAGTCCTCTCCTCCTGTTTCCAACCCCAACCCTCCTAGATTGTGAGTTCCTACGGGAATAGGGCCCTCATCTCCTCCTGTACTGTTTGTCAAATGTTGTTCAATGTATTGTAACCCTGTCTATACTGTGTTTATTGTACAGCGCTGCGGAATATGCTGGCGCTTTATAAATAAAGAATAATAATAATAATAATAAAATAATTCTCCAGTCATTTTCCTGCTTTTCACGCTCTCTGAATAACCCTGATAGTCTTACAGGACACCGAGAGCACCTCTGTTTGAGAGACTATTTTGCTTGGTGGGGGTGCCACAGTGAGTATCTGCCCCAGGTGCCAAATACCCTAAGTACGCCTCTGTTTGAGACATAAATGGAGATTTGCAGGTGTTTGTAGGTTTGTACATAGGTTTATTTGTGTAAATACCACCTTTCATAATACATTTACAGTTCATATAAAAAAAGCATTCACTTCTTTTCCGCATTCACGTTTTTTGATGCATCACACAGGCAATCTAAACAATCATCTATTTAGCCATGTTGATCTTAAAAGAATCGGAAGCTTAACCTCCCTGGCGGTATTCGAGTGTGGCTCGGGGGTATGTACCAGCTTGAGTGTGGCTCAGGGTTACCGTTTTCAGCACTGAAATTTAACCCAAGCCACACTCGGGAATACCACCAGGGAGGTTACGCTTCCAATTTTACAGAATTGATTATTATTTCCGCAAACACTAGAGAGGTTATTCACGAACCTCCAAATTGGTCCCAAATTGCACTGGACTGTGAATACTTGCCTATTTTAAGGAATGATAATACGCTAAAATCTTGGAGAGTAGACTAAAGATCACGAATAGGGGAGCTAAAAATATGAAACAGTCCCTGGTTCAGAGTTTTATCAATGAACCTTTAAAAAAATCCATTTAATTTAAAAGAAGGCTTTAATGGCTGTGGTTCTTGTTTAGCTTGTAGAAACACAAGGTTGAAGAAGAGTTACTTATTATAATTCTGACATTGAGTCACCACAGAAACAAAATCAGGGACAATGCCCTATTTTCCAGGCAAGAGACTTTCTGGCAAGGCAGTAGCAGATTGTTTTCTTGTGAGGCCAGCTCATGTTGAAAAATAGGGTGGGTCTTAGACATGGGTGATTCAAACAGTTCAATAGATGGCTCGTGTATTGCTGTGGTCATAATGACTCCTACAAGCTGTGGGAGCCAAAGGGACACTGGACAAGGGCTTCTTTTTGTTACAGGCCTATTCCAACTCGATACACTTGGATTGTAGTGGTGCTAGATGCAGATCTTGATGGCAGGGAGGGTTGTAGAAGGTGTGAGTGTATGGTCTAGTCTTGTACATCCGTATTCATAATTTGTTGTTTTGACATTAGCTTGCAAGGATTTGTCTTTTACGCATAGGGATTTAAGTGCTGCTATATCAGTCTAGTTCAAAGGGAGATATATATATATATATATACACATATATACATACACATATATACACGAAATGCCGCACGCGCTTAATCACGATATCTCCAGAACCGTAAAGCCTGCAAACTTGAAATTCGGCATGTATGTTCCTCTCGTCTTCTAGGTGCTCACTAAGAAAGGATTTTTTGAAATGACCATCAGAGCATTAGTTATTAACACGCTCTGATGCTAAGGAGTTATACCCCCCCCCACCTGAAAATAAATCTGTTCCAACGGCCACTTGCCTCACATGCCGTTATCTCCGTTCAAACTGGCAGACGTTGCTCTCCTTCACTCAGGCGCGTCTGGGGATCCTTACAGCACTAAACCTAAGCTACCTCACCAACATGTCCACACCTTCCACCTATGGAACTGCTTGCGAACTCAAGGTGGCGGGGGATATATTCCCTAGTAAGTTTCAATCACCCACCAGCACGGAGCCAACAGATTGTGAACCAAATTTCTCCTGCATAGTGTCCCAGCCCCAAATCACTTCTTACACTGATCTCAGTTCAGACGGCTCTGTCCCTTCTACTGTAACAACAGTTAAAGGGAAAAGAGGGGAAAAAAATGTAGACAAATATTTACACGTGATTAGGAAAACACAAGGAAGGGAAACTAGCAAAAAGTATTGTCAAACTCATCCCCAAGTCAGTAGAGAGGCTGTAATAAAGTATGCATCTAAAAGCCCCTATGTTGAGGAGTCGCAAAGGAGATCAATGCCTTGGACTAAAAAGTATTTGTCTGGTTTTAAATAGGAACCTCTGATTGATTACTCCAGGGAAAAGGTTGTTGATCTTGGTTACCTTGTGCCTGGTGCTGTGCTCTGAAATGGCAGGATGAGAGTCCCGGGATGTGCTGCAGTGGCAGGAAAGTCCAGCTCCCTCCCCTTCAGTCCTATCCTGAACCCTTACACCGCCTTCTCACCCACCAGCATCCAATGGCAGAAGACTTTCTTTCTCCTGCCCGGAAGTACAACGGATGCTTCCAAATGGCGCCTTTTGGAGCCAGAGAGGTGAAGGAGGGAAACTTTTTGCCAATATTCAAAGTGCAAGGGCAGGTTTACCACAGGATAGGGAGTATAATGGCGGGGCCAGAGCAGCAGCCTTCATGTCTGCAGATATACTTTGTTGGTGATGACAATGAGAGGGAAATCCATTGTGGAATCTACCCGGGCGTTAATCCAGAACACAGGCGTAAATCAGGGAGAAACCATTTTCATACCCAGAATTCCTCTGATCCCATCAGACTACCACTTCGCGTTCAAATGTCTACAATTTCCTGTTAAGGTGTGCTACGTCATCACCATCAATAAGGCATAGGGATAGACTTTGAAAGTGGCTGGCGTGCATCTGTCGAGTGACCGTTTCTCCAAAGGCCAGTTGTATGTGGCGTGATTCAGAGTCAGTTCACCCAACAGCCTGGTCATCCTCCAGTCAGAGAGTAAAACCAGGTATGTTTACAGGGAGGTCCTAAGCAAATCATCTGAGGGACAAATTGAAAGTCTATGCTATGCAAGTAATTAGTCCGGCTACGTAGACAAAAAAAAACAGGGTTGCTGCTGGGATTAGAGGCCTTAAACCCATCTATTTTATTGTTTACTAGTTGTTAAACCTGCCCGGAGGGCAGTCTAGTGTTGTTGCCAGCTCAGAATTCATGTCCACATATTTGTTTTTCCAATGTCCTATCCAAGAATATCTCCATATATAAATGTGTTTGTAATGCGTCTGGTGCCATCCCATCCGCAACAGGAGGGCCAAGTGAGCAACTGTGTGGGTGTGCACGCAGCTGACAGTGCATTACAAAGGCATTTATATATTAGAGCAGGATATAATTACCTCCAGCTCACATGGATATATTACCCCCAGCTCACACATTGATATATTGCCCCAGGCCAGCTCACTTGAATATATTGCCCAAGGCCAGCTCACGCATGGATACATTGCCCCAGCTCACATGGATATATTGCCCCAGCTCACATGGATATATTGCCCCAGCTCACGCATGGATATATTGCCCTAGGCCAGGTCACATGGATATATTGCCCCAGGCCAGCTCACGCATGGATACATTGCCCCCAGCTCACCTGGATATATTGCCCCAGCTCCCACATGGATATGTTTCCCCAGGTCCCACATGGATTTATTTCCCCAGCTCCCACATGGATATATTGCCCCAGCTCCCACATGGATATATTGCCCCAGCTCCCACATGGATATATTGCCCCAGCTCCCACATGGATATATTGCCCCAGCTCCCACATGGATATATTGCCCCAGATCCCACATGGATATTGCCCCAGATCCCACATGGATATATTGCCCCAGCTCCCACATGGATATATTGCCCCAGATCCCACATGGATATATTGCCCCAGCTCCCACATGGATATATTGCCCCAGCTCCCACATGGATATATTGCCCCAGCTCCCACATGGATATATTGCCCCAGCTCCCACATGGATATATTGCCCCAGCTCCCACATGGATATATTGCCCCAGCTCCCACATGGATATATTGCCCCAGCTCCCACATGGATAGATTGCCCCAGATCCCACATGGATATATTGCCCCAGCTCCCACATGGATAGATTGCCCCAGATCCCACATGGATATATTGCCCCAGCTCCCACATGGATATATTGCCCCAGCTCCCACATGGATATATTGCCCCAGCTCCCACATGGATATATTGCCCCCGCTCACATGGAGATATTGCCCCAGCTCACCTGGAAATATTGCCCCAGCTCATCTGAAAATATTGCCCCAGCTCACATGGATATATTGCCCCAGCTCAAATGGATATATTGCCCCAGCTCACATGGATATATTGCCCCAGCTCACACATGGATATATTGCCCCTGCTCACATGGATATTGCGCCCCAGCTCACACATGGATATATTGCCCCAGCTCACACATGGATATATTGCCCCAGCTCACACATGGATATATTGCCCCAGCTCACACATGGATATATTGCCCCTGCTCACATGGATATATTGCCCCAGCTCACACATGGATATATTGCCCAGGCCAGCTCACATGAATATATTGCCCCAGGCCAGCTCACATGAATATATTGCCCCAGGCCAGCTCACGCATGGATATATTGCCCCAGCTCACGCATGGATATATTGCCCCAGTTCACCTGGATATATTGCCCCAGCTCACCTGGATATATTGCCCCAGCTCACACATGGCTATATTGCCCCTGCTCACATGGATATATTGCCCCAGCTCACACATGGATATATTGCCCCAGCTCACACATGGATATATTGCCCCAGCTCACACATGGATATATTGCCCCAGCTCACACATGGATATATTGTCCCAGGCCAGCTCACATGGATATATTGCCCCAGGCCAGCTCACATGAATATATTGCCCCAGGCCAGCTCACGCATGGATACATTGCCCCCAGCTCACGCATGGATATATTGCCCCAGCTCACGCATGGATATATTGCCCTCAGCTCACGCATGGATATATTGCCCCAACTCACCTGGATCTATTGCCCCAGCTCACCTGGATATATTGCCCCAGCTCACATGGAAATATTGCCCCAGCTCACACATAGATACACTAGATTGCCAAAAGTATTCGCTCACCTGCCTTGACTCGCATATGAATTTAAGTGACCTCCCATTCCTAATCCATAGGGTTCAATATGACATCGGTCCACCCTTTGCAGCTATAACAGCTTCAACTCTTCTGGGAAGGCTGTCCACAAGGTTTAGGAGTGTGTTTATGGGAATTTTTGACCATTCTTCCAGAAGCGCACTTGTGAGGTCACACACTGATGTTGGACGAGAAGGTCTGGCTCTGCTCTAATTTATCCCAAAGGTGTTCTATCAGGTTGAGGTCAGGAATCTGTGCAGGCCAGTCAAGTTCATCCACACCAGACTCTGTCATCCATGTCGTTATGGACCTTGCTTTGTGCACTGGTGCACAGTCATGTTGCAAGAGGAAGGGGCCGGCTCCAAACTGTTCCCACAAAGTTGGGAGCATGGAATTGTCCAAAATGTCTTGGTATGCTGAAGCATTCAGAGTTCCTTTCACTGGAACTAAGGGGCCAAGCCCAGCTCCTGAAAAACAACCCCACACCATAATCCCCCCTCCACCAAACTTTACACTTGGCACAATGCAGTCAGACAAGTACCGTTCTCCTGGCAACCACCAAACCCAGACTCATCCATCAGATTGCCAGATGGAGAAGCGCGATTCGTCACTCCAGAGTACTCGTCTCCACTGCTCTAGAGTCCAGTGGCAGCGTGCTTTACACCACTGCATCCAGCGCTTTGCATTGCATTTGGTGATGTATGGCTTGGATGCAGCTGCTCGGCCATGGTAACCCATGCCATGAAGCTCTTTGCGCACTGTTCTTGAGCTAATCTGAAGGCCACATGAAGTTTGGAGGTCTGTAGCGATGGACTCTGCAGAAAGTTGGCGACCTCTTCGCACTATGTGCCTCAGCATCCGCTGACCCCGCTCCGTTAGTCTACGTGGTCTACCACTTCGTGTCTGAGTTGCTGTCGTTCCCAAGCACTTCCACCTTCTTATAATACAGCTGACAGTTGACTGTGGAATATTTAGGAGCGAGGAAATGTCATGACTGGATTTGTTGCACAGGTGGCATCCTATCACAGTTACACACTGGAATTCACTGAGCTCCTGAGAGTGACCTATTCTTTCACAAATGTTTGTAAAAACAAACAGTCTGCATGCCTAGGTGCTTTATTTTATATACCTGTGGCCATGGAAGTGATTGGAACACCAGATTCTGATTATTTGGATGGGTGAGCGAATACTTTTGGCAATATAGTGTATATTGCCCCAGCTCACCTGGATATATTGCCCCAGCTCACCTGGATATATTGCCCCAGCTCACCTGGATATATTGCCCCAGCTCACCTGAATATATTGCCCCAGCTCACCTGAATATATTGGCTCAGCTCACTTTGCGGCAGCCGAGTGCTTTACCTCCTTCGAGCGGCCGCCAGCATAAACTCTGCCGCTCGCTTGCCTGTGTGGGATCTATCCACCAGCCAGCCGCGATCTCGTGAGTTCGCGGCTGGCTGGTGGATAGATCCCACACAGGTGAGCGAGCGGCAGAGTTTATGCTGGCGGGCACTCTAAGTAGAATAGTAATGCGGCCGCCGGCAATATTTTCTTTCGTGGCGCGGCAGTTGGATGTGCGCGCGCATTTGAAGACCGTGGTGTGCATAGCCTGACGTTTCATCACGAAGCACTGGTATCTAGCAAGTCAGATATAAATAACAATGGGATGCACAACAATTTTTTTATGTTTTTTATAGTAGAAGAATCTGGGAAAATTGTGAAGATTTCCACTTCCTCATGTGCCTGCTAGGGCTACCTTATAAGGAGGATTAAATTCATAGCGAGAAGTTTATCAAGTTTTATGGTTCGTGAGAAGGGATTGCTTATTTATTAATTAGTTTGACAACATGTACTTTATGATGTACTGAACTTTACAATGTAATTATTAATCAGTAATTAAAACCACAGCTATGGCCTTCTATTTGCTACTAGGCCGGGGTCAGACGAGCGTTTTTGAGAGCAGAAGGAATGTCCGTGAGAGCGGACGTTCCTTCCACTCTGCCGCCCGTCTGGCCACCTCGCTGAATGCAGTTAGTTTGCTCCTGCTATGGTGGATTGCCCTCTGCAGTCCCGTCGAATGAGCGTCTAGCGTTTCGACAGGAGGCCTTCAGCATGTTCGCTTGTCGTGCGCGCTACACCATGTGCCTGGCCCCGTCAGAGCGTCACAATGCTGCAATGAATGCCGGGAGGCACGTAAGTACGGGCACAGTGTGCTCGGCTGAACCTGGCCTAAATGGTGTGTATTTTATTCACAGTTGATAAGACCAGGGCTACGCACCCTACACATGCATGTTGACCTAAAGTAACAGATTCAAGCAGATCTATTGCTCGAGCCATGACAACTGCATGCGCCGGCTCGAAACTTTCTTTATATTTCCTTGAAAGTATCTTGTGTTAAATTCTAACCAATATAAAGATTGCTAAAGTGATTTTATATTCTGCTTGTGTTTTTCCCTAAACTCCATGTGAAAGCCCGACAGTTCAAGACAAAATGTACACAAACATGGGTCTACAGTCGCCAAATTCAGTTTGTGAAATCCTTTATCAGAAACGAGCAAGATAGGACCACATGCAGTTTTTCATTATGTCCCAAACTACACACACACAAACACACACACACATCACAAATATGCTGCCGTATCAAAGTTGTCTCGCTTTCTACTCATATCACCAGTAAAGGAATACATTGATGAAAACTTCAGATAAACAATAGTAACTGAACATAGATCATAAAAAATAATATATTGCCAAGAAAGATCACTGTGGGGGGGGGACCACTGCAAAAACAAAAAGCTGTAATAGAAATACCTGTAACTATTCTGGATTTCATTTTCAATTTGCACTTGAAGGGCAATGGGGTTTGAAAATTAAATGAAAAAACCCATTTCAAAATCTGTTCCTTCATTTTTCATTCTGTGAAGAACCTGCTAAGTGGCTGTCATGCCAAATCATACAACAATATCTGACAGGCTCCACTAAAAGAAGACTTTATATGCTGGATCAAAAACACAGGAAAAATACTTTAAAAAAGACAAACCTGACAGAAAACAGGCAAGCTTCGAACATTCATTTGTGGTGGGCTACCTACTAGAAAGAAAGATTGAGAAAAGAAAAAAAAAAATTCAATCATGCCAGAAATAAGGAATTCTCATTTTACACACACAAGTCTAGGACAAAATACTCTGCTTCAGAGCCAATAACCCAAAAACATAGACATTTTTTTGTGAATCTTTCTGTGCTGACCCATCCAACATCCCTTTGTTAAAGGTAGGGGATAAAATAAAATCCACCATATTACATGAAAGGAGTTAGGTTTTTGCATCATCTTTGATGGAGTGCTTACTAAACAGCTTGAGTCAGGCCCGAACTGGCCATCGAGCACAACAGGTGGGTCAGCTGACAGACTGCAACATTAGCAGTCCAGCAGCTGAGAATGCCGGCCGATCTGCAAAGAAGCTGGCCGGTTGTACACGTAGCTGGCCGATGTGTGTGTTCTGCAAGAGTGATCTGGCTGCGTGTGTGCGCGCGCGCGCGCGTGCATGTGCGTTGTATATATGCGTACATTTTGGAAAGGTTTGCACAGGGGGAATATATGCTTTGAGAGTGTGTCTAAGTTTATGTAAATGTATGGCTACACATGTGCGTGTTCCACAAAAAAAGGGGGGGGGCTGCTGTGCTTTTAAGTGCCCGGGCCTATTTTATGTCCTAGTCTGGCCCTGGCTGGAGTCTTTTTTCCATTGATATTTCAAATACACCCCTTAGTTCTATATTTAACATCTGTTAAAAATGAGATACGATACATGTACTTGAAAAGAGAAACAAAATCGAGGCCTTACCAATTTTATCCCTTACATCATTTTGCACTTCTACATTTAATTTTTACTGCGTAACCATAAAAACTTTAGATCAATTTTAAAACCATATACATTTTTTACTTTCCAGAGTTAAGAGATCACATAAATGAAGTTAGAAATTTAGAACAGACTTTTATTGTCACCAGGATAATCAACCAACAGGTACAAATAGATAAAGGGGTTATTCAAAGAGCCGAATTGCAGCGAACAGTGAATTTCTCAGCAATTCGGCTATTCAGAAAGCTAGCAATACGCCAAATATTGGAGATTTGCCAGCGAAATCCGATGCAATGAAATCCCCATAGAGAAGAAATGGTTAATCTATTCAGAGAACACCGAACCAGCAGTGAAATGTCAGTGAAATACCTGATTTTCGGTGGTTTAAACAGGTTTCAATGTGAAAAAAAAATCCCCTTTTTTATAAAAATTTGTTCAATTTTTTTTATTAAAAGAATAAAGTCTTTGCTTTTTAGAATTTTTTAGGTGGTTTTCTGGATTTTCTTGGCAATATGCTTTATTCTTTAACAGACCTTTTTATTGGTATTCATAAGACCTTATTATTTCCATGCATTCATTTCATAAAAACTCAGCAATTTTTTCAACACCCCTGTTCGGTGGATAGCCTGCTGCGTTCAGCAGATCCATTTGGCGCACTTCAGGGACCCTGCGGTGAATGCTGATTTCACCTCAGAGTTGTCGAATTCAACTTGCCGAAGTGCACCGAATGAAAGCGCACTGAAATTTCGGTGTTCTTTGAATAACCCCTGTATTGTCACTTTCAATTCGGGATGTGCATGGCTGAAAAATTTGTTTTGTTTAGCCTCGTTACGTTTTTAAATCATTTCATTTTTGGAATTTCATAACTAATTTCATTTCGTATTGGATCAATTTGAGATTTCGAATGGATTCAAATTGAAATTTCGAATCGATTCGAATTTCATATTTCAATTCGATAGTTGATATCAATTCACATTTTGGATCACTAGATAAAACCTCAATCTAATTTTGCTGTTAAAAGAAAAGCTAGGGTTAAATTTTAAGCTGTGCCACAGATTTAGTATTTGAGTCAAATTAAACAGTGAAACAAAATTAGTTTCATAAAGTCCTTTGCTATTCCTTGTATTGTAAGTTAAGATCAATTCGATAGTTGATATCAATTTGATAGTTCACTTCAAATTTGATGGTTGATATCAGCTATTCAAATTTTTCTTTTATGATGAGGACAGTGTAAAACAAAATAAATTCGCTATATACCATTTCGTTTCGATTCGTTATTCGGAAGTACTTCCGAATACGAATTATCAAATTTCGTTCCAAATTCCGAATTTTTCCGAAACGAATGCACAGCTCTACTTTCAATCTTGGAGTTACTAGAATATGAATATGAAGCTGTCAGAGTACTGCTTAGCCTCCTCTAAACTAGAGGGGTTATTCAGAGGTCCGAAATGTCACCGAACTGTAACCGGACACTGAAATTCAGCATACGGGGACATTTCGGGCCAATCGTCTATTCAGAGATCAGGCAATTCACCAAATTTTGTCGAATTGCCTGTACGTACAGTGCCTGTTTGAGGGCAGTGAAATTCCCCATAGAGAAGCAATGGTTAGTCTATTCAGAGAACACCAAACAGCAGTGTTAAAGTTGCCGAAATTCCCTGCTGTTCGGTGGTTTGAGTCGGCAGGTTTATTCAGGCGAATCTCATAAACTTCAAAATGGTAAAAATATTCCCGTTTTAATTCAATATCTAAAACAGTTTATGCTTTTATTCTGCAGGAAAAAGTCTATTTATAGATTTTTTAGGATCTTTTAAGCATTTTTGGGGATTTTTCTGGCAAAATTTCTTTTCCATTTTTTTTTAAAATAGTATTTCCATTTTTCTGTAACAGACCTTTTTATTATCATTCATTGGATCTTATATGTAAATTCCAGGCCTTTCTTCCAGTAAGTTTCTTGCAAACAGTGTTTCAATTGAAACTTTCAAGCGTACGTTTTTTTGGGGGTTTTGTTTTAGCACGTTCGTCTGCCGGTCGGCTTTTTCCAGCGGCTGCTCTGCACTGTGACTTCGTTTCGGTTCGGCTTGTTCGGGTTTTTAAAAATTTAGTTTCGACCGATTTTCATATTGACTTTTTTTTCGTGATACCGGAAATTTTCGGTCTTTTCGGATCGTCTGTGGTCTTCGTTTCAAAGGGTCTATTAGTTTTGACTTAGACGCATGGTATTTCTGTCGATACGGTAATTCTGCCGATTCTATCATTTTTTAGGAAAGATCCTTTTTTTCTTCTGAATATGAGGGAAAAAAAAATGAACAAAACGATTTAAAAAATGCAAAAATACTGACCCAAATGGTCTGACTTTAAAAATAAAAACCAGAACAAAAAGGTTTTAAAATGGAAAAAGAGCTGAACAAAATTATTTGAAACAAAAGAAAAAAAATAATTAAAGTCTGATTCTGCACACTGCCGGGCAGCACCTCTACAGAATAATGCAGCATATGATTCCGCACACTGCCGGGCAGCACCTCTACAGTCTAATTATTGCAGCATATGAATCCACACACTGCCGTGCACCACCTCTACAGTATAATTATTGCAGCATATGAATCCACACACTGCCGTGCACCACCTCTACAGTATAATTAATGCAGCATATGAATCCGCACACTGCCGTGCACCACCTCTACAGTATAATTAATGCAGCATATGAATCCTCACACTGCCGGGCACCACCTCTACAGTATAATTAATGCAGCATATGAATCCTCACACTGCCCGGGCAGCACCTCTACAGTATAATTAATGCAGCATATGAATCTGCACACTGCCGGGCAGCACCTCTACAGTATAATTATGCAACATATGGTTCCGCACACTGCCGGGCAGCACCTCTACAGTATAATTATTACAGCATATGATTTCGCACACTGCCAGGCAGCAGGGCCGGCGCTAGTGTAAGGCGGCCGCCTTACTGTTCTGGCTTGCTGTCAGTGTGAGGGGCGGAAAAATTCTGTTTTTAAAATGCCGGAAGCGGAGCTATGAATGATCTTCAGACATCAATCAGGGGCCCATCCGCGCACTCTCAAACCGATGCACTGTGCCTGCCTCAGTCCCACATTCTAAACATGAGCAGGCACACTGCATAATTTGGCACCACCCCTCACGTGACACTCATAGCCAGGGCACGCAGCAGCAGAAAAACCTGGAGGACAAACCCCAAAGCTTAGGGTGCGGCCCTGCAGCAGAGTCAGCCTGCGTGCTTCCATTGTAGTGTGAAGGAGGACTGGGCAGAGAGGCCGAGAGAAGATTTTTAAAAGTTTTGAATAAAATGAGGGAGGGGAGGGTGTAATGTTCAGCTCGGGGAGTGTAATGTTCTGCTGGGGGGGTGTAATGTTTTGCTGGGAGGGGTAATGTTTTGCTGGGGGGTTATAATGTTTTTCTGGGGGTTATAATGTTTTTCTGGGGGTTATAATGTTTTGCTGGGGGGTTATAATGTTTTGCTGGGGGGTTATAATGTTTTGCTGGGGGATAATGTTTTGCTGGGGTATAATGTTTTGCTGGGGGTATAATGTTTTGCTGGGGTATAATGTTCTGCTTGGGGGTAATGTTCTGCTGGGGGTATAATGTTTTGCTGGGGGTATAATGTTTTGCTGGGGGTATAATGTTTTGCTGGGGGTAATGTTCTGCTTGGGGGTAATGTTTTGCTGGGGGTATAATGTTTTGTTTTGCTGGGGGGTAATGTTTTGCTGGGAGGTGTAATGTTCTGCTGGGGAGGTCTGTGTGTAATGTTCTGCTGGGGGTGTGTGTGTGTGTAATGTTCTGCTGGGGTGTGTGTGTGTGTGTAATGTGCTGCTGGGGTGTGCGTAATGTTCTGCTGGGTGTGTGTGTGTGTGTGATCTGCTGGGGGGTTTGAGTAAACTGATATCGGTACATTACTGTGAGGTTTATTGCTGTGGAGCTCTGTGATACGCTCATGCACACTGCACATTATTGTGAGTTTTATTGTTGTGGAGCTCTGATACGCTCATACACACCACACATTGCTGTGAGTTTTATTGCTGTGGAGCGCTGTGATACAGTAATGGGCAGTGTGTATGAGTTTGAGTTTTATTGCTGTGGAGCTCTGTTATACGCTCATACACCGTGCACATTACTGTGAGTTTTATTGCTGTGGAGCTCTGTCATACGCTATATGAAATGAATTTAAGGGGGAGGGGTGAAAGTAATTAAAGGAGAAAAATTAATTAAGGGGAGTGAATTGAATTAGAGGACGAGGACCCTGCTGCCGGTCTGCTTCTGGAGACCTGGAGTTGGACAGAGGACCACAGCAACAGAGTGAGAGTGGTAGGTAGCAGGATCACAGGGAAACACTGGGAGTGGCAGGCAGTTTGAAATATGTGGGTATATTGACACAGCAAGACCAGGGGGCACCACCAGGCCACATTGCAAATTTGTGCAGTGCCTGGTGCCCCTCCTATGCCACATTGCCAAAGGAGGGGACCACACACTCTGTAGATTGGCCCTGTGGCACAAGAGGGGCACCAGGCACAGCATAGAATGGCAATGCATGAGGACATCAAACACTCCTGATTGGCATGGCACGGATTGGGTGGAGGGGGCACCAAAACGCAACATCACCTGAGTAAACAAAAATGCTTGCACCGGCCCTGCCAGGCAGCACCCCCACAGTATAATTAATGCAGCATATGAATCCTCCCACTCCTGGGCAGCACCTCTACAGTATAATTCAGCATATGAATCCGCACACTGCCGGGCAGCACCTCTACAGTATAATTATGCAGAATATGATTCCGCACACTGCCGGGCAGTAGGGATGGGCTGCCGGTTTGAATCCGTTCAAAGTTCGATTCACAAACTTGAAAATTCACAAACTCAAACTTTTCGGGCCGTTCAAGGAAAGTTCAAAAATAAAATTTTAAAAAATGCTTACAATTTTTTTTGGGGAAAATTAAGAGACTCTTTACTGCAGAATATACGAATAAACTGTTTATTAGATCTTGTATTAAAAACGGGAATATTTTTAACATTGAAGCCTATGGGGCATAAACATTTCCCACACCTTGTGGCTCAAACATTTCCCACCCCTGTATACTGTGGAGGTGCTGCCCGGCAGTGTGCGAATTCACATGATGCATTAATTATACTGTAGAGGTGCTGCCCGGCAGTGTGAGGATTCATATGCTGCATTAATTATACTGTAGAGGTGCTGCCCGGCAGTGTGCGGAATCATATGCTGCATTATTATACTGTAGAGGTGCTGCCCAGCCGTGTGCAGATTCATATGCTGCATTAATTATACTGTAGAGGTGCTGATCGGCAGTGTGTGGATTCATATGCTGAATTATTATACTGTAGAGGTGCTGCCCAGCAGTGTGAGGATGCATACGCTGCCTTATTTATACTTTAGAGGTGCTGCCTGGCAGTGTGCGGAATCATATGCTGCATTAATTATACTGTAGAGGTGGTGGCCGGCAGTGTGAGGATTCATATGCTGCAACTATCGAATTTGAAATGAACTATCAAATGGATATTGAGTAACTATCGAATTTGATCGAAACGATACAAAATCAGCAAATTCGATGTCCGAAATGACAGCAAAATCACGAATGGAACGAAAATGACTTGCGATTTTACAAATTTCACATTCATACAAAAGAACGAAATTACAGTTGTGTTCAAAATTATTCAACCCCCACTGAAATTGAATGTTTTGGCCAGTTTGACATTGAGTTTGATCATTCAGTCATCTTGCTTACAATTAAATCAAAGAGGCACGTGTAGGTCAGACAAATATAACATAACATTTATAATGAAATAACCACAAATGTCTTTTCTGTGCTCACATCATTATCAGTTTTATTCAACCCCCAAGTGACATTCAATCTTAGTACTTAGTACAACATCCTTTTACAGTTATAACAGCTTTTAAACGTGAAGCATAGCTTGACACAAGTGTCTTGCAGCGATCTACGGGTATCTTCGCCCATTCGTCATGGGCAAAAGCCTCCAGTTCAGTCACATTCTTAGGCTTGCGCACTGCAACTGCTTTCTTTAAGTCCCACCAGAGGTTCTCAATCGGATTTAAGTCAGGTGACTGCGATGGCCACTCCAAAATGTTCCAGCCTTTAATCTGCAACCATGCTCTAGTGGACTTGGAGGTATGCTTGGGATCATTGTCCTGTTGAAAGGTCCAACGTTCCCAAGCCTCAGGTTTATGACGGACTGCATCACATTGTCATCCAATATCTCCTGGTACTGAAGAGAATTCATTGTACCTTGCACACGCTGAAGCTTCCCTGTACCTGCAGAAGCAAAACAGCCCCAAAGCATGATTGACCCCCGCCATGCTTCACAGTAGGCAAGGTGTTCTTTTCTTCATAGGCCTTGTTCTTCCTCCTCCAAACACAGCGTTGATCCATGGGCCCAAACAGTTCTAATTTTGTTTCATCAGTCCACAGAACACTATCCCAAAACTTCTGTGGTTTGTCCACATGACTTTTGTCATACTGCAGTCGACTCTTCTTATTCTTTGGAGACAGCAAGGGGGTGCGCCTGGGAGTTCTGGAATGGAGGCCTTCATTACGCAGTGTGCGCCGTATTCTCTGAGCTGAAACTTCAGTACCCACATCTGACAAATCTTTTCTCAGTTCCTCAGCAGTCACACGGGGACTTTTCTCCACTCTACGCTTCAGGTAGTGCACAGCAGTCGAAGTCAGCATCTTCTTTCTGCCACAACCAGGTAGCGTTTCAACAGTGCCCTTTGCCTTGAATTTGCGAATGATGCTTCCTATGGTCTCTCTTGGTATGTTTAACATCTTTGCAATCTTCTTATAGCCATTGCCCTTCCTGTGAAGAGTAATCACCTGTTCTCTTGTCTTCCTGGACCATTGTCTTGACTTCACCATGTTTGTAACCACACCAGTAAATGTCTAGAAGGAGCTGAGTATCACAGTCATTTTAAAGCTGCCTAATAGGTGCTTATTATTCTTTATTGCTGCTCCGTGACATCCACAGGGGTTTTCAATACCTGATTGAAAACACTTGAATGAACCTCTGTTCTTCAGAGTGGTAGTCTTTAAGGGGTTGAATAAATGTGTCAATGAAGAATTCACAAAAGAAACATTTACTACTGTATTACAAAACCAATTGATGTTATTTTAGTTGCATATGGTTCTTTAAAAAGTCCTTGTAGGATTTCATTCTGAATACAATTACAAATGTACACTAAATTCCCTTAAACCCTTTACAGCATTGGGGGTTGAATAATTTTGAACACAACTGTATATAGTTTCGTATCGGAAATTATTTCGGATGCTGTGTATTTCGTTGCTGATCCGATTCGGAACATCGGACGAATCCGAAGCACCAAATCGGCCCGGTTCATAAAAAAAACTAATCGGTCTGAATCGAAATGCACATCCCTAATCGGCGGCTTGTCAGGTTTTTTTCAGCGTGTTCGGTGGGGTTTTTGTGGTGATTTCTGCGGGTGTTTGGCGGGTGCCCTGCAAGTTTGCGGCGAGTTTTCCCTGCACTACGTGGGCCCTGCTGTGCTTGCTGAATACACCGCAGGGTCGACGAACTAGAATCGCCCTGAAGTGCGGGGAACGAAAGGTAACCGAACGTGCTGTGACTTTTCGAATCTCTCTGAATAACCCTGTAGGAGTTTATCTGTTGCCGTTGTTTACAAGGCACAACACCAACTCCAGTTTTATTGCGCCCGGAGTTGGGTCTCCTTTAGCATATCAATAGTGATGTCACTTCTGATGGAATTGCCAAATTTTTACATGCTATGGAAACATTTTCAAAGTTGACAAGTCTGTATCAGGGTGAAGCTCATACTTCTAAGATGTGCTGGCTATGTCTCTAACATCAATGATGTGGTAGGGGCCATAGTCACATACTACAGCAAGAAGCCAAGTGTGAGGGGCGAGGAAGAAGCAAGCAGTACAAAAAGTGAAATTGTTAGAGTAATGTTCAATTAAATTTGTTAAAAGGGATTAAGGTTAGTCTTAATTTAAAACATTTCCATAAACATAATCAAACCCTGCTTGTGTCATATTTTTGGCTCCAGTTACACTCACTTTAATGTTCAACATTTTTCACCAGGCGGTAGGAAAAGTAAATTTTTTAATAGTGACGACATTTTTACGTTTACGTTAACGAGTTTGCCCTGTAGTTGGGGACTTTGCATTAGGATGGCTGCTTTTGCATCTATATAATGCATCTTTTATTTCTGTAAAATAAATCTAGGAATGGTCAACATTAACTAAGTGCAAAACCAGAATATTAAGAGTCATAATATTTAATATGTGGGTAAAAGCTTCTTGAACCAAGGAGAAATCTGACGCCATTCTGAAGTCCAGAAGAAATTTTTCCACAGTATGTTGCATATTGGTGAGCGCTTCAGACTGTGTTTTTTGCCTTCTTTTGGATCAACAGCAGTAGGCGATGTGTGGAAGGCTGAACCTGATGGACGCATGTCTTTTTTCAGCCTATGTAACTAGTCTCCGTTTATCAGATTTCTCAGTAAGGACGATCGGTGTGCTTTTAAACGGAAGGACCCCTGTACAATCACATCGTCATATTTAGACACCTGACCCTATAAAAGCTTCTGGAAAAGCCATTCACACAAGTTAAATTAACTTTTCCAATTTGCACTGTGAATGATTACTCACTGTCTTCAATAAAAACTGAAACGTACAACTCTTTGTGTGTTATCAGATTAGAATTTGCTTAGAATGTTGACTTAAATAAAAGATCATACCTTATTTTATGAGCAATCAATAAACAAACCTAGGTAATGCCAAAGGGTTCACAAAGTTCTTCATACAACGGAATATGCGGTTTTAGGAGTTTTATTTCCATTAGTTTTACAAATGACAGATTTTATCCAATTTATTATAGCAAAGGAGGTAATCAAACTGTTGCACTGTAATTAGTGAATAAAAAAACAATCATATGGATTTCTGCAATTCTCACATTTAAAAAGCAGGATTTACCTCAAACATATTTGAGGCATAATAGATTATTTTTCTAAATGCAATTTAGAAAGGATTGCTTAAAGTCATTCTCGGAAATTCTAAGCAACATTTGTAATTCAAGTACTTCACCTTCAATATTTAATTCCTTTAATTATCCTAGAAGATCAAGACATTTGTAATGTAATGCCAGTTGTAATAATGAATGCATCTAATCAATTGTAATTAGTATTGGCAATTAAAAATAAAATGTCAGACATTGGTCTGTCAGATTTTGAAAATTAAGGAACGCTAACTTGTTAATTAGCACAGACTGATGGCCATTTAACATGTCAAACGCTAGTGTTTATTTCCTGCTTGATTAACTTTTTACTAGAGTATTAATAATATAGACTAAAAATAAACAGAAAATTAAACTCTGTTATGGGGTACAAATAATATAAACTCTTTCTGCTAGAGTTTCTGTTATGTCCTCAGACCCCGCAGCGCTTCCTGGGGGGGTCTGGGCGCCCGGCGGCATCACTGGCTGGCCGGGTGCCAGGGAATAGAGATCGGCGTCTAAGGGGCGAGGCCTGGTGACGTGGAGCCACCGGCCTTAAGTACAGGGCGTGCACCTTTGCTCGTCGCCCTGACGGAATAATTTTCCTGCATAGCCAACTGACTCATGAGTCTGTCTCTGATTTTTTTATTTCGTTGCCGATCTTTGCTCGTAGGAGGTCCTTGATTTAGTTATTGGCCTGGAATACCCACTGACGATTCTTACTCTTGATCCCTGTGTGTATGTTTGTGTTTCATGTGTATGTTGTACCGCATAGTTTCACTTGGGAGATCTGCCCTGCAGGTTGCTCATTTCATCAACCGCTTGATCTGCCTAACGGGTACCGTCTCAGTATGTGGGTCTGTCCTTCATGTTACTAGACCACTCAACAGTTATTATTGCTGGAATAATGTCTGGTCTGTTTCTAAAGCATATATCTCACGATCTATGATTGTAGTCCTGCCCTGCAGGTTGCTAAATACAATATTCCCACAAGTTGTCCGTTTAACACCAAGTCGCAGTACAAAAGCATTATCTCTGATTGTAGGTAGGCCTGCCCTGCAGGTTGCCGAATACAGTGAGTATTTACTCTATATGGTTGAGATAAAGTATATGAGTATTACCTCTCTTCAGTTACTCCGATGTGACCATCAGGGTACTAGTGTCTCCCAGAGACCGAATTAATACATAACTTTTATTAAACAATATAAAATCAAACATAAACATAGACATAAATAGACAGAATTCACAGGACAATGGTAAAACCAAATCTGCTGAAAGAAGTGGTATATATATACCGGCAGGAGCAATGATAGACAAACTGTGCAGCAGGTGAACCAAATAAGCTCACAAAAAGTGGTTTGCAGTGAAAAAAGTAAGCTGCTTGCTTGTTGTCAATCAAAAAATTCACGATTACACTGCGGATCAATAAGCAGAAGAACAAATCTGCTGTAAATGAATGTGTACATATGCACCAACCAAAGCAATAAATGACAATGAACACAGTAAGTGACCTTCAGGGATCACTTCAAAGTGTTATTATTTCACAATTTCTCACTATAATAGCGGTTAGCTTGTTGTCAATCAAAGGATCAGGTGTAAGTTGCAGATCAAATAAGCAGAAGAACAAATCTGCTAGAAGGTAATATATAAACGTAACAACAGAGGCAATGAATTCACAATGAACACGATAAATGACCTTCGAGGATCATTTCAAAAGTGTTGTAGTAAGGAGAATTGGTATTGTCAATGTGGAGTAACACACTACTGCACATGGAGGGCAGAAAACACAATTCAATAGGCAGAGAAAACGGCAAGGGTCTCCAATGGGGAGTTTGACTCAAGTAACCCAATATAATGATGCTGGGAGATTAAACTCAATAATATGTTGCCAAAGGCATCAAAAAGGGTGTATACAACCAGTGGTTCGGGTCTCCAAGCATGTATTCAGAAGGTGAAAATGGAGAATTGCTGCCGACGAAGTGCACCCGACGCGCGTTTCGCCGAGAATGGCTCGTCAGGAGTGCTTACGGGCTGAAGAGGAGGAAAGCTGTTTAAATGAGTCAGGTTCCGCCCTGGTTACTGGGTCAACCAATGAATGACAGCATAACAAATGGCCCAATCCGTTGCCTATCTAAGAGATTGACAGGTAGAGCGACCAATAAGAGATGTTTATGGCCTGGACAGCTGGTAGCACGAATATTTGTAGTTAAATAGTCTGATAACAATATAGCCGCTAATATTGATCAAAGTCGCGTTGCCAACGAGTACCAAACAGGAAAAGAGATGTTTATTCTAAATAGAATGCACGGAAGTAAGAGAAGTGGTGAATTGCTAAAATGCGTGTAAAATAGTAAAAAAGGTAATATATAATGAAATTAACATGTAGAGTGGATAGCCACTACAGATTTTAACAGCATGGTCCTTCTTGCTGTAAACGAGGGAAAAGGGGGGAGAACTTGTTTTAAAGATTTTTCCATGTGTAGAATTGGCCAGTATTTTGCGCAAATGGATTTTACTTGGGACCAACCATTATCATAGTCCGCGATGAATCTTATAGATGTTATATCATCTTTTTTTTCGGGATCAAAAGTTCATCCCTGGGGTCAAAAGAGCTCTTTGATACGCTTTTTTTAGGCATTTCCTTGGATAACCTTTAGATAGAAACATGTCTTTTAAAAGGTTTGCTTCTAGTTGGAAGTCTTTTAGAGACGTACAGTTGCGTCTAGCCCTTAAGTATTGGCCTATTGGTATCCCTTCTTAAGGTTCTGTGGGTGATGGGAGGACCAATTTAGAAAGTTGTTAGTTGCAGTTGTTTTGCGATGAAGTATAGTAATCAGTTCAAGATCTGAGTTGATAGTAATATTAAGATCAAGAAATTCCCACATTGAGTCATAGCGAGTGAGGTTAAATCCATCTCTAAGTTTCCTGAGCGCATTAATTCACTACTCTCTATGTACTCGATTAGGTGGTGTGTTCAAGCGTGTGTATCAATTTTTCTCTATCCTGTTAACCTCAGTGTTACAATACTGCATTTGGCAATACATTAATGTATCATTACCCTTCTGATCCCATGCTGTTAAAATCTGTAGTGGCTATCCACTCTACATGTTAATTTCATTATATATTACCTTTTTTACTATTTTACACGCATTTTAGCAATTCACCACTTCTCTTACTTCCGTGCATTCTATTTAGAATAAAATCTCTTTTCCTGTTTGGTACTCGTTGGCAACGCGACTTTGATCAATATTAGCGGCTATATTGTTATCAGACTATTTAACTACAAATATTCGTGCTACCAGCTGTCCAGGCCATAAACATCTCTTATTGGTCGCTCTACCTGTCAATCTCTTAGATAGGCAACGGATTGGGCCATTTGTTATGCTGTCATTCATTGGTTGACCCAGTAACCAGGGCGGAACCTGACTCATTTAAACAGCTTTCCTCCTCTTCAGCCCGTAAGCACTCCTGACGAGCCATTCTCGGCGAAACGCGCGTCGGGTGCACTTCGTCGGCAGCAATTCTCCATTTTCACCTTCTGAATACATGCTTGGAGACCCGAACCACTGGTTGTATAACACCTTTTTGATGCCTTTGGCAACATATTATTGAGTTTAATCTCCCAGCATCATTATATTGGGTTACTTGAGTCAAACTCCCCATTGGAGACCCTTGCCGTTTTCTCTGCCTATTGAATTGTGTTTTCTGCCCTCCATGTGCAGTAGTGTGTTACTCCACATTGACAATACCAATTCTCCTCACTACAACACTTTTGAAATGATCCTCGAAGGTCATTTATCGTGTTCATTGTGAATTCATTGCCTCTGTTGTTACGTTTATATATTACCTTCTAGCAGATTTGTTCTTCTGCTTATTTGATCTGCAACTTACACCTGATCCTTTGATTGACAACAAGCTAACCGCTATTATAGTGAGAAATTGTGAAATAATAACACTTTGAAGTGATCCCTGAAGGTCACTTACTGTGTTCATTGTCATTTATTGCTTTGGTTGGTGCATATGTACACATTCATTTACAGCAGATTTGTTCTTCTGCTTATTGATCCGCAGTGTAACGTGAATTTTTTGATTGACAACAAGCAAGCAGCTTACTTTTTTCACTGCCAAACCACTTTTTGTGAGCTTATTTGGTTCACCTGCTGCACAGTTTGTCTATCATTGCTCCTGCCGGTATATATATACCACTTCTTTCAGCAGATTTGGTTTTACCATTGTCCTGTGAATTCTGTCTATTTATGTCTATGTTTATGTTTGATTTTATATGTTTAATAAAAGTTATGTATTTTCGGTCTCTGGGAGACACTAGTACCCTGATGGTCACATCGGAGTAACTGAAGATTGTTCACATTTAGGGGCAAACCCTTTAGTCTCTCATGATTGCCCTTAATTCTTTCTTTGCAATCATCTATTTCTGGTATCAATTTGTTACGCTCTACCTTTCAGGTAGCGATCGTTCTGTCTTATGGTTTCAATACCAAATAGTAACTTTTTCACTGTGTATCTATAATTAGCACATTATATTCATCTATACAGGCTTCTCATTTAAACAAAATGTCTGACCTTTTAAAAAAATTAAGTGATACAGCTATGTGGAATGATGATCTATCAGCTGTTTTTTCTACATTACCCTTACCCACCAACAAACTAAATGGTGATATTAGTCAATCTTTTAATCACATCCAAAAACTGTATCAAAATCAAATCAAAAGTTGGTGGGAAATCAATAGTTTAGAACAATATATTGAACGTAAATTAGTACCCAGAGGTTTACGCCCTGAAGTATCTTACCCAACCGTATCATTACTGACGACCAGGTTGATGAATGGAATTCTCTTTTATTAGATTGCTCCTTTAAACTTATGTCTTTCCTAAATCGTTTAGAAAAAGAACATCTAGAAACAATCAATAAGTCTCTTACTGAGAATATTACTGCCCTAGAAGTTTTCAAATCTGATCCCCAATTCAACCAAATGGAGATACGTCTTCAAAAAAATCTCGATAACTTCAAAAAAACTATTAAAGAAAAGAAACATTTTAAATTCCAACGTGACATTAATGATTTCAAAACTAAAAATATTTTCAAGCACAAAAATCACATACGCCGCAGGCGCCCCTCTGATACTTCTAACAATGATGTGGTTTCTACTACTGATTGTGAGACCTCACCTGATGAAAATGAAACTGAAACAGCTTCATCTCGCCCCATTATTGGTTATAACAGGGGTAGAGCTCAGACTCGACATCAGCCAAAGCATGTTTCTTTTCGGGTAGACGATTGGAAATCAGATCCCCCATCGGAAGCAAGATTACGCGACCGACAAAAATGGGGCTACAAAGGGAGACGTCAGAACGATTACCCCTCAAAAAAGTGGTAACCAATCTCTCTCTTAACTCCATTATAAACCTTTCCAGCTTTAATCTCCTCCCCAGACATCGTTCACTATTAGAAAAAGGTCTTTCTTTTGTTCCGACTCCCCACTTCAATAAATTTGGGTGGATTAAGGACCTTAATCTGTTTGCGAGGAGGTTAGCTTTACATCTTTTTATGGAGAAAAAGAAAGAGAGAGAAGCCAAAAATCTAGGTGTGTCCAGTGAGGACTATGTGCATCTCGAAAATTTATTGGCTCTCCTGGATGAATGTCCTCCTGATTCGGTTAATTTCTCAAAAAAATTTAAGCAGAAAACCAAATTTACGCCCTCATTCTCTGATTTCTCCAATTTGGAGGTTTTTGTCAATCTCGTTACTTCCGAGATTGAATCTATCCGTAACAAAGATCTACAGTGGGAATCTAATTTATCCCAGGCAGAACAACTAGCCCTTAAAGAATTACAAGACGTACGTAACATCGTCATTAAACAATCTGATAAGGGGGGCAATTTGGTAATTATGGACCGTGATGAGTATGTTGCTATGTGCATGGTGCATTTAAATGACAATGATGGTTATAGAAAATTGGGATGCGACCCCACCCAGCTGTTTACTAAAGATCTGCAAATTCTACTAACACAAGGTGTACAGTTGAAATTAATTTCCGACGATAACTTTAAATTTCTTCTTCCAAAATATCCTACTATTCCGACCCTATATTGTCTCCCCAAGACACATAAATCTCTTGTATCTCCACCTGGTCGTCCGATAGTTTCGGGAAACAACTCATTGACCGAACACATTAGTGAATTTGTCGACTGTTACTTACGACCTTTAGTACTCGACACTCCCTCTTATATAAGAGATACACAACATGTGCTCCAGAAGCTATCCGAGATACATGTTCTTCCTGGGGATATTTTAGTTAGCCTTGATGTAGTCTCACTATATAACAACATTCCTCACTCTGTGGGACTACGTGCTACTCAACATTTTTTGAATAGTAAATATTCTGACCAAGATACTGAATTCATTTTGTCTCTTTTGGACTACATACTAAATCATAATTACTTTCTATTTCAAAACCAATTTTATTTGCAAACTCGGGGCACGGCCATGGGAACATCCTGTGCCCCGAGTTATGCTAATCTGTACCTTGCCTGGTGGGAAAAGTTAATTGTCTTCTCTACGGAAATGACGAGATTTTCAATGTACGTCAAAAACTGGATGCGTTATATAGACGACATCCTGTTTGTTTGGCAGGGTTCTATTGAGATGCTAAACGAATGGTTGGCCCTTTTGAATAATAACGATATTGGACTTAGCCTTACTTTAGTAATAGGTGGTAACAGCATTGAATTTCTTGATCTTAATATTACTATCAACTCAGATCTTGAACTGATTACTATACTTCATCGCAAAACAACTGCAACTAACAACTTTCTAAATTGGTCCTCCCATCACCCACAGAACCTTAAGAGAGGGATACCAATAGGCCAATACTTAAGGGCTAGACGCAACTGTACGTCTCTAAAAGACTTCCAACTAGAAGCAAACCTTTTAAAAGACATGTTTCTATCTAAAGGTTATCCAAGGAAATGCCTAAAAAAAGCGTATCAAAGAGCTCTTTTGACTCCCAGGGATGAACTTTTGATCCCGAAAAAAAGAGATGATATAACATCTATAAGATTCATCGCGGACTATGATAATGGTTGGTCCCAAGTAAAATCCATTTGCGCAAAATACTGGCCAATTCTACACATGGAAAAATCTTTAAAAAAAGTTCTCCCCCCTTTTCCCTCGTTTACAGCAAGAAGGACCAAAAATCTGAGTGACAAATTGGTCCATAGTTTTTTACAACCAGAAAAAGCTACACGCACCTGGTTACAACAACCCAAAGGTGTTTTTCAATGCACCCACTGTAAAGCTTGTAAGTTTGTCCACAAATCTAAACAATTTTCCAGCAACACCACAGGGCGTCATTATGACATCAGACAATTTATGAACTGCTCTAGCCAGGTACTTGTTTATCTCATTACTTGTGAATGCGGAATCCAGTACGTTGGTAAAACGATCCAGCAATTTAAACGCCGTATTCTCCAACATGTCAATTCTGTCCATAACAGTCTTGAGACTTCTGTTTCTAGACATGTCCGATACCAACACAATTCTGACCCCTCATGTCTGTCCTTTCAAGCCATCGAAGGGATGGTCTGTGGACCACGTAAAGGTAATTTGGATAAAAATCTTTGTCAGAGAGAGTCCTATTGGATATACACACTTAAAACCCTATATCCACACGGTTTGAATGAAGATTTCAACTATACGCCATTTATCTGATCATCAAATTAGTTTTTCCATTTCTTTCTTTCTTTTCTTTTTTCTATTTGTCAGACATCTCTATGTTAATATATATAGATTTATTTGTTTATTGTATTTACCTGTTTAATTTTACTACCAGAATTAATAATACCAATTATTCACCTATCCTATACGTTTTTGTTTAGTCTCAATTATAATGAGTCTATCAACATCTATACCATTATCACATTTAGTTTCATAGACGGTTTCTTATTTGTCATGTTACTGTGTCCTGGTCCATTCATTACTGATGGCCAGTCTCTTGCCTTCATTGATATTTTTTCAGCTGAGTAGTTAGTTTTTGTCACATATTATACTTAAGATTGTACTCATCAATTTATTTAATAGTTTTTATTGTCATATTTCTTTATATCTATATTTAAGGATTCCACCAATCGATTTTTTATATGTGTTGCCCCATGGCTAAACTTTCATGATGTAGGTTTGAGTTTATTTAATAAATTGTCCAACAATACTTGTATCTCAAACTGTCTATAATGATATTACATCATGTCTCAGTAATCACTAGGATATTATATCTATCTATTACTAGCTGACTTTATCTCCCATTTGCTAATATTATTAGGTTATTATACCTATGCATCCACTGGGTCCTAACGAGTGAAGTCAAACTCACCCCTATGTTTTTTGAGTGTACCAATCAACCTCTTAGCTGTGTACTTGATCAGGCGGCGCGTCAAAGCGTGAGGATCCATTTATGCTTAATATCTTAGCACAGTCTTATTAATTTTTCACGCCGTTTCACGGAATTTTTTGACCACAAATTACTGGTCATTATACTCCTATATTTATTCCCACATTGAGTCATAGCGAGTGAGGTTAAATCCATCTCTAAGTTTCCTGAGCGCATTAATTCACTACTCCTCTATGTACTCGATTAGGTGGTGTGTTCAAGCGTGTGTATCAATTTTTCTCTATCCTGTTAACCTCAGTGTTACAATACTGCATTTGGCAATACATTAATGTATCATTACCCTTCTGATCCCATGCTGTTAAAATCTGTAGTGGCTATCCACTCTACATGTTAATTTCATTATATATTACTTTTTACTATTTTACACGCATTTTAGCAATTCACCACTTCTCTTACTTCCGTGAATTCTATTTAGAATAAACATCTCTTTTCCTGTTTGGTACTCGTTGGCAACGCGACTTTGATCAATATTAGCGGCTATATTGTTATCAGACTATTTAACTACAAATATTCGTGCTACCAGCTGTCCAGGCCATAAACATCTCTTATTGGTCGCTCTACCTGTCAATCTCTTAGATAGGCAACGGATTGGGCCATTTGTTATGCTGTCATTCATTGGTTGACCCAGTAACCAGGGCGGAACCTGACTCATTTAAACAGCTTTCCTCCTCTTCAGCCCGTAAGCACTCCTGACGAGCCATTCTCGGCGAAACGCGCGTCGGGTGCACTTCGTCGGCAGCAATTCTCCATTTTCACCTTCTGAATACATGCTTGGAGACCCGAACCACTGGTTGTATACACCCTTTTTGATGCCTTTGGCAACATATTATTGAGTTTAATCTCCCAGCATCATTATATTGGGTTACTTGAGTCAAACTCCCCATTGGAGACCCTTGCCGTTTTCTCTGCCTATTGAATTGTGTTTTCTGCCCTCCATGTGCAGTAGTGTGTTACTCCACATTGACAATACCAATTCTCCTTACTACAACACTTTTGAAATGATCCTCGAAGGTCATTTATCGTGTTCATTGTGAATTCATTGCCTCTGTTGTTACGTTTATATATTACCTTCTAGCAGATTTGTTCTTCTGCTTATTTGATCTGCAACTTACACCTGATCTTTTGATTGACAACAAGCTAACCGCTATTATAGTGAGAAATTGTGAAATAATAACACTTTGAAGTGATCCCTGAAGGTCACTTACTGTGTTCATTGTCATTTATTGCTTTGGTTGGTGCATATGTACACATTCATTTACAGCAGATTTGTTCTTCTGCTTATTGATCCGCAGTGTAATCGTGAATTTTTTGATTGACAACAAGCAAGCAGCTTACTTTTTTCACTGCCAAACCACTTTTTGTGAGCTTATTTGGTTCACCTGCTGCACAGTTTGTCTATCATTGCTCCTGCCGGTATATATATACCACTTCTTTCAGCAGATTTGGTTTTACCATTGTCCTGTGAATTCTGTCTATTTATGTCTATGTTTATGTTTGATTTTATATTGTTTAATAAAAGTTATGTATTAATTCGGTCTCTGGGAGACACTAGTACCCTGATGGTCACATCGGAGTAACTGAAGATTGTTCACATTTAGGGGCAAACCCTTTAGTCTCTCATGATTGCCCTTAATTCTTTCTTTGCAATCATCTATTTCTGGTATCAATTTGTTACGCTCTACCTTTCAGGTAGCGATCGTTGAGTATTACCTCTGTTAACAATACTGCATGTAATACAATCTTTACCGGTACCGATCTGAAATCTACGAATAATCACGCTCGTACTGTACAAGTCTTGAATCACTGTATCTTGCCAAAAATAGTTAACGTGTTTTCGCTCAACGGTCTCTTGGTCATGAAACCATTTGAGGCTGAGTGGTATCTAGAGTTTTGAATTACTTCCCTGGCTGGGGATTATAGGTATTACAGTTACATAGTTACATAGTTATATAGGCTGAAAAAAGACATGCGTCCATCGGGTTCAGCCTCTCCCACATAACCTACTGCTGTTGATCCAAAAGAAGGCAAAAAACCCAGTTTGAAATGCTCGCCAATATGCAACATACTGGGAAAAAATTCCTTCTTGACCCCAGAATGGCAGTCAGATTTCTCCTTGGATCAAGAAGCTTTTACCCACATATTAAATATTATAACCCTTAATATTCTGTGTCTGCAGGAAGTCATCCAGTCGCTTTTTAAAAGTCTGTACAGACTCTGACCCAACCACCTCAACAGGCAGAGAATTCCACAGCTTTATTGTTCTCACCGTAAAATAACCCTTCCTATGCTTTAAGCTAAATTTTCTTTCTTCCAGTCTAAATGGATGACCCCGTGTCCTGTGTATAGTCCTGTTAATGAATAGGTTATCAGACAATGGTTGATAATGGCCCCGTATATATTTATATAAGGTTATCAGATCCCCTCTAAGGCGCCTTTTCTCTAAACTAAACAGGTTTAAGCTTTTTAGTCTTTCCTCATAACTTAACCCTTCCATCCCCCTTATTAATTTAGTTGCCCGTCTCTGCACTTTTTCTAGCGATATAATATCTTTTTTTAAGACAGGTGCCCAAAATTGCACGGCATATTCAAGGTGCGGCCTGACCATTGATTTATACAGAGGCAAAATTATGTTTTCATCCTGTGAGTAAACTCCCCTTTTAATGCATGCCAGTACTTTGCTGGCCTTGGCGGCTGCTGTTTGACATTGCACATTGTTACTTAGTTTGAAGTCTATGATTATTCCCAAATCCTTCTCCTGCTTGGATTTCCCTAACTCCGTACCATTTAGGGTATAAATTACTTGTGTGTTCTTCACTCCAAAGTGCATAACTTTGCATTTATCTAGATTAAATTTCATCTGCCATTTAAGTGCCCAGTCCCCCAATCTATCTAAATCCCTCTGCAGCGAAGTAACATCCTGCTCACATTGTATTTCTTTTCCTAGCTTTGTGTCATCTGCAAACACTGATACATGACTTTCAATGCCTATCTCAAGGTCATTTACAAATAAATTGAATAGTATTGGTCCTATAACAGACCCCTGAGGGACACCACTTACCACTGGTGTCCATCTTGAAAAAGTACCATTTATGACCACTCTCTGTACCCTATCTTTTATCCAGTTTTCTATCCAAGAACAAGTATTTTCATCTAGACCATTTTTTCTTAATTTAAATAGTAACCTTTTGTGTGGAACTGTGTCGAAAGCTTTGGCAAAATCTAAGTAAATCACATCCACTGCGACCCCCTGATCTATACTTCTACTTACTTCCTCATAGAACGTAATTAGGTTAGTCTGACATGATCTGTGTTTCATGAAACCATGCTGATTTTTGCCAATTACATTATACCTCCCAATAAATTCCTGAATATTATCCCTTAGTAACCCCTCAAATACTTTCCCAGCCACAGATGTTAAGCTCACAGGTCTATAATTCCCAGGCACAAATTTTAAACCTTTCTTAAATATAGGGACCACGTCAGCTTTTCTCCAATCCTCTGGTACTATTCCTGAAATAAAAGAATCTTGAAAAATTAAGAACAGAGGTTTACATATTTCAACACATAGCTCTCTCAGTACTCGCGGATGAATTCCATCTGGCCCTGGGGCTTTATTAACATTCACATTGTTTAATTTCTGTAAAACCTTGTCCTGAGTCAACCAGTCACTTTGTATTAGTAAGTTTTTATTAATGAATTTCATGTCTCCTGTTATAGGTTTCTCTTTGATAAATACTGAAGAAAAATAATCATTTAAAATTTCTGCCTTATCCTGATCTTCAGTTAACAATAGCCCTGACTCAGATTTTAGTGAACCTACATTTTCACTCTTGGGTTTTTTAGAATTTATGTACCTAAAGAATCTTTTAGGGTTGGTCTTGCTCTCTTGGCTATTTCTTTTTCATTATCTAGTTTAGCCCATCTAATCGCATTTTTACATGCTTTATTGGCTACCCTATATGCTTTATAGGATGCCTCAGATTTATCAGATTTAAAAACTTTAAATGCCTTCTTTTTATTTTTCATTTCCTTAGTTACCTTCCTACTAAGCCACATTGGTTTCAGTCTGTTTCTTTTATATTTATTAACCAGTGGAATATATTGTGACGTGTACTTTTCTAGTGTTAGTTTAAAGATATTCCACTTATCCTCAGTGTTTTTCCCGTGAAAGAGTTTCTGCCAGTCAATGACATTGAGAGCTTCCTTTATTTTAATAAAGTTGGCTTTTTTAAAATTATATATTTTAGCATGCCCCTTATGAATGTGTTTTTTTGAGTTTATTTCAAAAGTCACCATATTATGGTCGCTATTTCCCAACTGTTCCTTTACATTAATATTTGAGAAAAGATCCACATTATTTGTTATAACCAGGTCCAGACAGTTATCCTCTCTAGTTGGTGTTTCTACCAGTTGTGACATGAAGGTATCATTTAAAATGTTCAGAAACCGGATTCCCTTTGCTGAATTACTAGTCCCACTATCCCAATTAATGTCCGGGTAATTAAAATCTCCAATAATTAAAGTGCTACCATGATCTGCAGCCTTCCTAATTTGCTCTAACAGTCTTTTCTGCTTTCAAAGAAATCTGTCCATAAAGATGCTGGACACTGGCTGAAGATTTGTAGCTACGAACCGTCCACCTCGTTTCTCTGGCACGGGACCTCTGGCTGTAACCTGCCCCCCCACCGCATATTTTCGATGAGACCCCTCCACTTCTTACTTTTGTACTCTCCCTCCCCGATGTGTCCTATGCTAGGATGTCTTTTATATCCCCCTTTTTTTTTCCTTTACTGAGACTACGACTATTCATATTTGTGTTCTTTATGGTTTGTCTTTTCCTTTTTACTGATTTTTGATGTGTCTGGGTAAACCTGTATCTGTAGTGATTTTGGAGATTAAAAAATGCACTAAGTTTATTAAAAGTTGAGCAGTTACACATACAGGGTTATTCAGAGAGCGTGAAAAGCAGGAGAATGACTGGAGAATGAAAAATTCTAGGTCAAAATAGCCAAACCAGAAAAATTCTCCCTTTCATCTCACTTTCCAAATCAGCTATTTTGACCTAGAATTTTTCATTCTCCAGTCATTCTCCTGCTTTTCACGCTCTCTGAATAACCCTGATAGTTTGCATCCCCTTTGATGTAAAGCATTATTTTCCTTTATGTTTACATTGCTTTATGTTAATATTGTTAAGGTTATTTTTTTTTTAACTATTCTGAATAAAACATTTGTGTCATTTCATAAGATAATTTAAGAGGGTGTTTTTGGGGCTGAGTTAAAGGCAGAGTAGGGGTTAAGTGGAGCAACCAGTGGCGAGTAACTCTTAAGGCCTAGCTTGTAGATCAGGACTTGAACTTTTGAGCCCTCATTAGAAAATAAAAAGTCACTCCTTCTAGCGCAATAGATATGCATATACAAATCTGTATGTGATAAAAACACAAGGGTAAAAATATAGTGTTCAATTTTGAAACAAAAAGGGGTTTAGTGCTCAGTAGGATCCAAACAAAAATACGTATATTTTGCATTGAATCTGCATCAATCCTAGTTTGCTTTAAAATAGTCAGTGCAGTAACGTGTATGTCCATTATTTAAATGCAAAAAAGATAAAGTGCTCGAGATTTTCCACTCACATGATCCAGAGCCTAGAGAAACTGGTTTTGTTCACCTTGCGTCATCTCTGGGGTGACACTGCCCTATCCTGTGGCAAGAGCGCCTGGATTCCTCCAAATAAAAGTGGAAAACCTCATAGGATAGTAGGTTTCAGATAAAATGGTAAACCACAAACAAGCGGGATTAAGGACATTCACTGATGTTGGAGCCTTTTCTTCCCCGGCTCGGTTTTATGCACCTTGGACTCTAAGGGTAGGGTCTTACCCACTATTTTGAGAGATTTTGTCTTCTGGTTTCTAGTCCCTTTACCAGCCATTAGACTGGGAACCCCCCCGCCCCCAGTAAGAAACAAAAGCAAACTTAAAAGGCATTTATTATTTATTTAGATGCGTTTCGCTGCTCTGAATTCTGGCGACTTCTTCAATTACTAGCATCCTAAAAGTGTAGTGCTACCATAGGCTAATGTCAGACGAACGCAGTCAGAGCGCAGTCTGTGTGCGTGCACAATGGACGGATGTACTGACGAAAGATACTGTAGACACCACACGGTCCATTTTTGTTGAAAGCAGTAGAAAAAAAAAAGGGAATTATGGGAAACAAGTTTAATATGAAAAATGATAAAAATTGGAAAATGATATCAAAAGCCATTTTGTGCGTCAAGGTGCTGGACGTTGCAAATGCGCTGCGTCTGACTTCGTGTCACATACACAGAACGCTACGCGGATGTGCACACTGTGCGTCCGTCTTAGCAGTTTTATGTTCTTGCCTAACTTGTGTCCATTTACCACGTGCGTGGGCAGTTCAGTGCACACATACTTCGTGTATGGGTTTCCATTGATCATGATTCTATGCTATGATTGACATTAAACTGTGCGGTGACACGAACGTGATCACTGCGTTCATCTGACGCGGGCCTTAAGAGTGTTCTCAACAAAGCGCCGGCATTTTTAAAAGCTGCAGTTTCCAAGTGTACAAAGATTGCTGCGGGTTTCTAGAGATTGTGTCCCTGCTTACATTTGCTCCCACTCCTGGGTCATTTTCTAGTGCACCAAGATGGCCGCGGGTGTTTCAAGATGGCGTCTGGGCTTACATTTACCCCCATATTTGGCCCGTTAGTAGGAGCCTCCGCATATCACGTCCATTCTGCTGGTGGTCCAAGATGTCTGCCACCATCCTTCTGCAGTGTAATTCTGCTATGTGAGGTCAGGGAAAATCCAAGTTGGCCACTGCTCAACCTGCACTTCATCACTACCTGTGATGTCTATTTGCACCATCTTTGAAGAATGCATTCCATTTTGCATTCCGCCTACTGCCGATATTATGTTTGTTTCCCTTCTTTGAATTTAACTAGTTGTAGTCCATTGCTTCCCTAAACGACATTAACCCTTTGCCGCTGCAGGGCGTATCATGCCGCCCCTGTGGCAGGCGGGCTTAGAAGACGCTGGGCGTACTAGTACTTCCAGGTGACTTCTATAGCCCGGCCCAGCAGCTGGGGTGCGCCACATGCCGTTGGGTGCTGTGGAACAACCTGAAGTCACACCGTTCCACTGGAGTCAATGATGCAGGTCCCGTGGCAGCAGCTGGGCAGGCCTAAGATAAAGCCCGCTAAGGAGGCCAGCAAGCAGGGCATATTAGTACGTCCTGCCGGTGTTCATCCCCTCTCGCCGGGCACCACCTGTGCAGCATTAAGGGGTTAAAGGCCAGTCAAATAAAGAGAATTGAAGGGGAAAACGAAAAACAAAAGGAGTGGGGAAGAAACAATGACTAATTATACACTTTGTACAAGTGGTATAAACCTGTATACCAACATGGCATGAGCTAAATTTTGCATAAATATATTAACTCAGTAATTCCAAATAAGACCTGAGCAGAGTGATGTTTTGCACAAGTCTCTGTCAAGGCCTGTACTCCATTGCATGGAGTCCTGACTTAACGACAATGTAACTACAAAATTCTAGTCAGACTTAAAGGAATTCACATTTATCCAAGTTGTCATTGAAGCAATTTTCTTTTAGAATCTGTAACACCATTTTTACAATACTTTTAGTTACATAGGCTGAAAAAAGACATGCGTCCATCGGGTTCAGCCTTTCACACATTACCTACTGCTGTTGATCCAAAAGACGACAAAAATCCCAGTCTTAAACTCTCATTCTGACAGTGTTATTCTATGCTGACAGTGATCAGCATATCAAGCAGATAGTGTATTCTGAATTCTAGGGCTGCAACAACCAAACGATTGGTTTTTGATTAATAGATTATGAAAATAATTGAAAACTATTCTCATTATCGATTAAATCGACTAGTTGATTAATCGGTCTGTGTATTGCAAACCAATAGTCACCAACAGTAAGACCAAGTTTAACATTACTTACCTCCGATACTACTCTGGAGCTGATTGGAGAAGATGTGCTGCTGCTTTAGGCTGTGGTCACATGAGCGTTCTTGAGAGCAGTAGGAACATCCTTGAGAATGGACGCTCCTTCCACTCTGATGCCTGTGTGGCCACCTCGCTGAGTGCAGTCAGTGTGCTCAGTGCTATAAAGTGTGATCCTCCTATGGAGGAGGATCGCGCTTTGTAGCTCTGTACTACATCCATCATAGCTTTTTGACAGGGAGGCTTTCAGCACGTCAGGTGTAGCGCATGCAACTAGTGCGCATGCACACAATGTGGCCCTCCCTGTTGAGCCGTCAGAAAGATGTGACGGACGCAGGGTCACACGGCCGCATTCAGTGAGCTCGTGTGACCGCAGCCTTACTCTGTATGATTTTGTTCAAAGGTTAAGTTGGTTGTCACCGGTTTGCTTTTATTTAGTTTAAAACAGTAGGAGCACTATAGTACAGACCCTGGGGTGCTGCCACTGGGTAGAGGAGCTGTACTGTCAGTGTTGTATCCTTACTTTGAGCTGGAGTCCTGTTCCACCACCCCCCACTTACCCTCCCTCCAGCCCAGAGCTGCCATCACTCACATTGGTCCTGGTTCATTTCCCGTAAACTCCGTCCTAATCTCATTCGGTTCTGGTTCTTTGCCCAAACTCACTCCTACTCTCCAGCCCCTATCCCACTCCGTTCGTTATATCATTTTAAAAGCGACACACTGCGCATCCGACCACTTTAGCTTATTAACATGGTCCGGCTGTGTGGAGTGTCCACAACCTCTTGAAAGCACTTTGCGTGCTGACATCATCGTGTCTGTGAGCTCGTAGCAGAGTTTGTTCTGGGAGAAAGCAGACCTTAGCTTGAGTTGCGCAGGCAGCAAAAATCCATCATATTGACCAGACGGTGACGTAACTTGTGAGGAGAAAAGTACTCAAGTTACATGAGATACAGAATTTGTGTATGTACGTACAAAAGTTATACACTACGCATATTGTGAAACGAAAAATTTAATTTTTTATTATCATCCGATGAATCGATTAATCAAAAAAATTATTGTTTGAATTCTTGCCAACAATTCATTCATGGTCTGTTGCCATATTGCCATTACAATCCCAAAGCATTCTGTTATATTAAAACAGGCCTGTTAGTAGTGTTAATGGTAAGGCCTGGATTTCAGATGATCAATAACTTTAAATAGGTCTGCTTGAGATCAACCTTGGTAAACGTTTGTCCACCTGACGAAGCTGCGAAAATATCCTCAATCTTTGGATGAGGTTCGTAGTCTACTGCAAGCATAGAGTTGAACCATACGGAAATCTCCACAGAGTCGATTGTCACAGCAAGAGACATACAGGGTTATTCAGAGAGAGGTGAAAACCAGGAGAATGACTGGAAAAAGTGAAAATTCGAGGTCAAAATAGCCAAACCAGAAAAATTCTCCCATTTATCTTTTCAAATCGGCTATTTGGTCTAGATGGTGCTGTTCTGCTGCCAATTCTCCTGGTTTTCACCTTTCTCTGAATAACCCTGCTAATCTCAAAGACTGGCAAACAAACTTTTTATTAGTCATTCCAAATCCAGTCTTTTTCAAATAAGAGAGACCCATACAGTCTTTCTAAGTGATCACAAAGTTGACTTGTCTGTATCCAAATCCATGATAATAGAAGATATATTCCTTATATACAAGATATTCCTTAACATCAATTAAAAAAAAAGATACGAAAGCAGGTCAATGGGTCAAGTTGTGTTTTTCCAATACAAAAAAGTCTATAGAGTTAAGTGCAGATCACACCATCACGTCATATGTAATCAAGAAGAAAAAACATCCCTCTAAAGTTAGAAAAATATTAATAGGAAAAATTCCTGGTACAAGAGTTTTCTCAAAGCTTTTATTTTAATAAGGCAATACAAAAGTAGGTATAAAGTCAGAGATCATTGATGAGGATTCAAGTTATCGGTGTCAGACTAGAAAAAGAATTATGTGCAAGGCTATAGAGAAAATTATACGCATTAACAAATTTAACATCTCTTGCCACTGAGCACATAGCAACGATGGGAGATGGGATTAAAGCTCAAGTAGCTTAATTTGAAAGAAAAGGACCAGAATCATTTTAGGTTCTGCATAATTAAGATGTAAGGTCAATCTTTTTCCATTTCAATTCAGTAATTATAGCTGCAAGCAAAAGGGTCAAACCAACGTGTTCTTTAGTCATTCAAACCTACACACAAAAAACAAAGACCAGTGATGTTCTAAATTTTTAGAGGTTACCTTAATTATAAATTTGGGCTTTGAGACTTTGTCTTCACTGACATGAACCATGTAGCGTGGATTTGTTGATATCCAAGTTGAAAACAAGACTTACAGGGTTATTCAAAAATAATCAAAATGTAACCGTACGATCGGTGACTTTCGTTCCCTGCACTTCGGGGCGATTCGGCAGTCCGACACTGCGGTGTATTCAGCAAGAACTGCAGGGCTACCGTAGTGTAGGGAAAACCCGCCGAACACTCAAACACTCACCGAAACCCACAGAAAAATGCTGTATTAATGCTGAACACACCGGAGAAACCCGACTAGCCGATCACAGTGCAGAGCAGCCACCGGAAAAACAGACACGCAGACGAATGAGGTGAAGAAAAAAAACAAAACATACGCTTGAAAGTTTTAAATTTGAAACGCTGTTGTCAAAAAAACTACTGAACGAAAATGTCTGGAATTTATATATAAGATCCAATGAATGATAATAAAAATGGCTGCTACAGAAAAAAGAAAAGATTTAAAAAAAAACCGGGAAAAATGTTTAGCCAAAAAAAAAAACAAACAGAAAAAATGGCTAACAGATCCTAAAAAAAAAAAAAAATCTATAAAAGAGACTTTTTACTGCAGAATATAATATTAAACAGTTTATTAGATATCGCATTAAAACGGGAATATTTTTAACATTAAAGCCTATGGGATTCTCCCGAATAAACCTGTCGAATGAAACCACCGAACAGCAGGGCATTTCGGCAACTTTTCACTGCTGTTCGGTGTTCTCTGAATTGCTTCTCTATGGGGATTTCACTGCCCTCGAACAGGCAATTTGCCATGATTTGGCGAAATGCCTGCTCTCTGAATAGCCGAATGGCCGGGAAAGGTAACCGTACGCTGAATTTCACTGTTCGTTACCTTTCGGCCACAATTCGGCTCCCTTTGAATAACCCACTTAGGCTGGGTTCACACTTGAGCGTATCTCATATGCGCGTTTTACGCGTGGTTTTTGTCAGGCGTTTTATGAGCATTTTTGACAATTAGAAACGCGCATCATTTGCGCGTTTTTTGAAGTCTATGGCTGCAAATGCACTGTAATACGCCCCAAAGAAGCTCTTGGGCGTTTTATAGCGCGTTCCTACACGCTGTAAAATGCCCAGGTGTGAACCATGCCCATAGGAAATAATGGGATTTCAGTGTTTGAGTTTTGAAGAATAGGGTCAGACGAAAGCATTTTTCACGTCTACCGTCAAAAAGTGCGTTGATGCGTCTGAATGCATTTTTTCACGGAAGACGCAATAACGGTCATACAATGCGCAATGTCGGCCGTATTTTTTGACGGAGCTATATAAACAAATGGACATGATGTAGGCCAGACATGTGCAGCGTCTGACGTCTCCTAATCACGCACACACGCCGCTATGCCGAAGCAGCGCACTCTGTGCGTCAGTACTAGCGGTTACACGTTCTCAAAAAAATGCGTTCGTTTGCCGCTTGCGTTGCGCGGCCGAACTTTCGTGCGGCTGTACTTCGTATATTGGCCATCATTGGACGTCATTTGCTGACACTACGGCAGTAATAAAGTGCGGCTCAACGCACGTTCGCACTGCGTTCGTCGGACCCGAGCCTTACAGCACGTAGGAACGTGCTGTAAAATGCCCAGGTGTGAACCAGGCCTTAATCTTGAGCACCTCCAAACATTACTTTCTTATGCTATGTTCAATAAAATCCAGAAATGTAAAGCTTCAGGCTTTTCTCTGCTGTCATACAGGAAAATGTGATTTTCAAACCATGCCCTACTGGAACCTCTGCTATAGAGCTGAGCTCTAACTGAAAGCCCATAGGCAGAAAACACTAAGGATATGTTATACATTTCTTTCAGGGTATTGGCACATTTTAAATAATCAACACAAGGTTTGTCAGAGTTAAAACCATTTAAGCAATTCATAGAAAATGTCTAGGTATAGTGTCATTTCCTGTGCATGTTCACAGGTGTGATTTATTTTGTCATTTTATTGCTGAGGTGCAGCACTTTGAACTTGGGGTACACATGGGCCTTTGAACTTGGGGTACACATGGGCCTAGAGATGTATTTGGGAGGGTGCAGGCCTGGTTACAGGTACTTGTACTCAGTCTTTGTATCTGTGCATCCCTAGATTGTACACCTAGTATAGCATAGTGAGTATAGCACTGTAGCAGACCTTGACTCAGGATCTTTACAAGCCAAAAGCAATAGAGGGTTTAGAAATAAGAATGTGTGTGCAAAAGTGACAGCGATCACATGGTAATATTGTATTCCATCCTCCCAACATGATCAGGTGAGAAAGCACACAAGTTGGGAAGACTGTAGAATCTTGAACCAGATCCCTTGAAAAGCTATATGTCTGTTTAGAGTTCCTGTAATTCACATTACACTACAACGTTCTACTAGGCGAGTGATTTTCAACCACTCTGCCATGGCTCATAAGTGTATCATGAACACCGATGTGGCCTTTGGCTAGGGTCAGAAGAACGCATTTTTCGCGTCGTGCGTGAAAAAGTGCGTTCGAACGAATGGACGTATTTTTTCACGGAACACGCGATAGCGGTCATACGATGCGCATTTTCGTCCGTGATTTTGTACGGATCATCAATAAAACACTTTTTTGCGTCTGGACGTTATGTTGGCTGGACATTAGCAGCGTCTGACGTCTCCTAATCACGCACACACGCCGCTAGCGGACGCAGCGCACTCTGTACGTCAGTACTAGCGGTTTCACGTTCTCGAAAAAATGCGTTTGTTTGCCGCTTGCATAGTGGCATATACTTCGTATATTGCCCGTCATTTGCTGCTACTATGGCCGTGAAAGTGCGGCTGCACGCGCGTTCGCACTGCGTTCGTCTGACCCTAGCCTAAGTGCCACTGAAATTTGCCGTGCAACAGCACAAGGGTGTGTGTAAGTAATAGGACAGTGATACAATGGGGAAGTATTATTAACTAGAACAGTAAATCATTTTAAATTTATAATATATAATCGGAGACAACTTGTGTGCCTGGTATATCTGCCAAAATATTTAAAAGGTTGTGAATCACAAAATACAATTACAGCAAAATCTGAGCACTAGGAGTGAACGGCTGGTAATGGTAACAGTTTTCAACCTACAAGAGGACAACAAACCATTAATAACAGGTTCTGTCGTAAGCCATTGGGGAAACAATCAGCATTGCCAGTTGTCCGCAGCCCTACAGATGCCAACAAGATTGTCATCATCTCAAACCAACACTATATTTGGGTAAGGAGCCACTATATTATAGATCTGTATCTGCATTCATAGTTGTAGAGCGGGGGGAAATTCTATATGCATCAACACTCAAGATGTTAAAACCAGAAGGAAAATAATTTAATCCTAATGATATTCCTGTCTTCTAGCAGATGTCTCACTGGGTAGTGTTAGTTTTGCAGTAATTATTCTTTGTCTAGTTTCCTGTTGGCAGACAATATACATTAAAACGAAAGCACTGTCTCCATGCACAACCAGAGATAACTTTCATTTAATTTGTGCCCTCAAACAGCTGTACAATCGTCACCAGTGGAAGCAATAATTCAATATTGACTCAACAAATGTTATAATTCAAGAATTAAATTACATTTTGTCTTTAGAAACTAAAGTTTTTTTCCCCAACTTGCACTACATTATAGTTTACACGAAACGTTTACTTTTTGAAACTGCTTTTATTGGCCAAGCAAAATGCTATGAGCCAGAAAACAAGGGGCAAGGCATAACATTATTTTGTAATGGCATTCATTATTTTAGGGCTGCAACTAACGATTATTTTAATAATCGATTATTTGTTATCTGAAGGATCGATTCATCTACCATCTAACATACAATTGCTTACTTAAGGGGTTATTCAATCAAATTCCCCGACCCTGTGGTAACTTTACCGTCGAACTGAATAATACCGAGCAAAGCAGCAGTATGTTTTCTCTGATCTCTAACAGAGTCTGATGTTATGAACTCAGTCCTTTTCTAAACAGTGTGTGCTGTACACAAACCAAATAAGCGATAATGAGAATAGTGTTTAACTAGTCTCATTATCGATTAGTTGTTTCAGCTCTACATTATTTATAGAGACAAAAAATACATTTTTAAATGTTTAAACCTGTCAGAGTGGCTGTGGGGTCTGCAATGCGATCTGTGCTACGCGCACAGACAGCAAAGTACGTCCCACACTGGACTTGGGCGCACACTGACTGTGGTAGAGAGCGCCGGCGGTCAGGTCAGTGATCGCTGACGCATGTGAAAGGTGCTTTGAGATCTGTTCTCAAAGCACAGATCGTATTGTATGTCCATGGAGTGCAGTCAGCCAGGCCCAGAGTGTGCCGTGGGCCAGGATTAGGCACACCTGGCACCCCCCCCCCCGCGCACACCTATAAGATCCCTGCCCTTTTTCTTTCCCTGGAATTCTTTAACGTTTTACATAACAATGCAAGCAAGTTCAAGGAGCCGACGGTGTTCTTAAGACTTTAATGAGTGAGAATCAGAAGCATTTGACTGTTTCAATACATGTAAATAATCCTTGCACTTACACTATTTACATATATGAAACTATAAACACATCATACTGACCTTTGCCTTTGGCCCAGGTGTATGTTCTGTTCGGTGCATTGCTTTTTAGATCCTGTAGAGAAGGTTCATTATGAGCAGGTCTTCCATACAGCTCCTTTGTTTTACTTGTCTTCAGAGGCAAAATGTATTTGGGTAGACCTTTGTAAAACCATGCACCAGATCTCTTCCAAACCTTCAGAAATAAAAAAAAACTGGATGAAAATTCAAGGTAGATACTGAAAACACTAAAGCAGTTTTAAATACACTTTACACTACCAAGAAGATTTTGTTGAGGACGAAAAAATGTTATCACATTTATTTGAAAAATGTGAAGTAATGTTAACAATACAGGGTAAAATAGAAATTTTGCACAGAAAGTTATATTCTGAGATAGGTAAAAATGTAATGTAAATTTGCGCTTTTTAAAAATTTTCATGTATTAGTTTAGCCTTTAGAGAAATATTGCTGGAATGAAAGATTCCGAACTCTAAATGGTGCCCTCCATCTTGCACAATTTCACAAGGGGTTGGCATTATCAGCACACATGCAGAGATGCTTTTTGTGTCAAATACAGTAAATTAAATAAAGAAACACAAAAAATGGTCAGATATCCTACTTATATGGGATTTATAGCATAATGCCTGTATATGGAAATTACAGTAACACCATGTATCTGTATTATACGGGGATTTTCAGTTGCTCAGTAGAGCAGCTTTCGGTACATTGGTTAGGACTCCCTCTACAAAGAGGTGCCTTGATGGGGCTAGTGAGCTTACGTTTCAATGGCCATTAAAACAAACTAAAACCTCGGATAATGTTTTGTTGTACATGGAAATACATAGAAACGAGCGCAGATGACATCTTTTTTCTCTTGCAATGTTTTATACATGAACTGGGCTGTTACTCCTGGCTGTTGCAGCCGCTCTGGTGAATATAGGCGCGACACCATTTTTTCTGTATGTATGTATAAAATACAGCCAGTACTACAAAATATTCCCATAGGTTTCAATGTAAAAAATATTCCCCGTTTATATTAAATATTTATTCAACCATTTATTCGTTTCACTTGCAGCAGAAAAGTCTCTTTTTTGTTTTAGGCATTTTTTGAAAGCTATTCAGTACCAAGGACAGCAGCTATTCTTGGTGCTGAAAGCTATTCAGTACCAAGGACAGCAGTCCCCACACTTACCCATCCGAATGCTATAGTTTGTGTTAACATGGGAATAGGAGATTTTATTTGTATTAAAATTACAGAAAGTTCTTATTTCCCTCAAGGGTGACTTAAGCCATTTTGAGAAAGTATGGGAGTTCACATGCCTGCACAATCATAGAAGTATGAAATATCGAAAGAAAAAGTGCACACAGATCATAAGACTTGCATCTACCAAAACCATCCTAGATAGAATTTTTTCTGTTTTTCTTTCTCCACCATTAATTTTGAGGTCTGAAGTTTTTTGGAATAAAAGAATTAACAGCTAAAAGCTAAGCCCCAAAACTAAACCACAACAAAATTAATATGGCAGCGGCTGACAGGTGATCACAATTAGGGATGAGCTGTTCGGTTAGATCAGTTCGGAGTTCGACTCGAACATTGGCAGCTCGAAAGTTTGCAAACTTCGAACTTTTTGGCGTGTTCGGTTATAGTTCGAAAAATATAGAAATTGAAAAAAAGTATAAAAAATGCTTAAAAAAAATCTAGAAATAGAGAGACTCTTTACTGCAGAATATTATAAGCAACGGTTTATTAGATATTGAATTAAAAATATTGTCTACGTGCAAAGATTCTCACCTCTAAATGACCTGTGCTCTCAAACGGCGTAAACAACAGGTGTTTAATAAGTGTTTGGAAATAACATGTGCTTTTAATTAGTCTGGTCTACTGAATTTGATACATTGTATGTAGACTGAGGGTGTCTGGAGGTGTCTCCTGAACATGTACCAAACAACACCTGTGCTTCTGAGAAGTGTTCATTTCTCTACTAAATGTTCCTCTGATATGCTGTTTAACCCCTTAACCCTGCATTTCACTGCTGTGTGCTCAGCTCATTTTTACCGCTTTCGCTCATCATGTTTAAACGCGATTTGAAGCCACATTTTAATAAATGACCCAGACATATTAGATATCGTTCTTAACGGCAGACTCCACAGATTCATAATATATAATTTTTATATGTATACGTCATGTCCTGCCTGTATATTATGACAAAAAATGCAATGAAAATAGAATTTTTAATCATCTGCAGTGTGTAAAGTTTTTTTTTTCACATTTTAGCACATGAGCGTTTGCGGTTATGTTTTCTATGTGGTGCGCTTGAACAAAAATTAGAAATGGGGAGTTACATTTTGTGGGGGGAATTACGTGATTTTTAGCAAACGCACCCCATAGAAAACAATCGTTAGTGCAGCATCAATGTTCACATTATAATTGAAATGTGAACAATATTGCTGCATTAATAAAAATAACACAAAATACATGTTTTTTGTTTATTTTACTTTATACCCGGTCATGTTGGGTATCATGCTCAGGCCTTTCGATTGACACCCTTCATGACCCCCTAGCTGCCACGGTTCTGGAGATATCAGGGTTCAAATGAACCCCCTATCTCCACCAGGGGATTCCGTGCAGCTAGGGGTTCCCTGGCTATCTGACGTCATCACGCAATGCGTGAGGGGGGCCCCACCGGAGCTAGGCTGCACTTCGGCGCCGCAAGGCATCTCTATACACAGCCCCATCAGCATCTCTATACACAGCCTCACAGCATCTCTATACACAGCCTCACAGCATCTCTATACACAACCTCACAGCATCTCTATACACAACCTCACAGCATCTCTATCCACAACCCCATCAGCATCTCTATACACAGCCTCACAGCATCTCTATACAACAACCCCATCAGCATCTCTATACACAGCCTCACAGCATCTCTATACAACAACCCCATCAGCATCTCTATACACACTCACAGCATCTCTATACGCAGCCTCACAGCATCTCTATACGCAGCCTCACAGCATCTCTATACACAAACCCATCAGCATCTCTATACACAAACCCATCAGCATCTCTATACACAAACCATCAGCATCTCTATACACAGCCACACTGCATCACTATACACAGCATCTCTATACACAACCTCACAGCATCTCTATACACAACCCCATCAGCATCTCTATACACAACCCCATCAGCATCTCTATACACAACCCCATCAGCATCTCTATACACAGCCTCACAGCATCTCTATACAACAACCCCATCAGCATCTCTATACACACTCACAGCATCTCTATACGCAGCCTCACAGCATCTCTATACACAAACCCATCAGCATCTCTATACACAACCCATCAGCATCTCTATACACAGCCACACTGCATCACTATCCACAGCATCTCTATACACAACCTCACAGCATCTCTATACACAACCATCAGCATCTCTATACACAACCCCATCAGCATCTCTATACACAACCCATCAGCATCTATACAACAGCATCTCTATACACAACCCCATCAGCATCTCTATACACAGCATTCTATACACAACCCCATCAGCATCTCTATACACAACCTCACAGCATCTCTATACACAACCCCATCAGCATCTCTATACACAACCCCATCAGCATTCTATACACAACCATCAGCATCTCTATACACAACCATCAGCATCTCTATACACAGCCCCTCAGCATCTCTATACACAGTCCCATCAGCATCTCTATACACAGCCTCACAGCATCTCTATACACAGCCTCACAGCATCTCTATACACAACCCCATCAGCATCTCTATACACAACCCCATCAGCATCTCTATACACAACCCCATCAGCATCTCTATACACAGCCCCATCAGCATCTCTATACACAGTCCCATCAGCATCTCTATACACAACCTCACAGCATCTCTATACACAGCCTCACAGCATCTCTATACACAACCCCATCAGCATCTCTATACACAACCCCATCAGCATCTCTATACACAACCCATCAGCATCTCTATACACAGCCCCATCAGCATCTCTATACACAGTCCCATCAGCATCTCTATACACAACCTCACAGCATCTCTATACACAGCCTCACAGCATCTCTATACACAACCCCATCAGCATCTCTATACACAACCCCATCAGCATCTCTATACACAACCCCATCAGCATCTCTATACACAGCCTCAGAGCATCTCTATACACAACCCCATCAGCATCTCTATACACAACCCCATCAGCATCTCTATACACAGCATCTCTATACACAACCCCATCAGCATCTCTATACACAGCCTCACAGCATCTCTATTAGGGATGAGCCAAACACGCCCGAGTTTGGTTCGAATTCGAACCCGAAGTTTCTAAATGTTCGAATCCGAACTCGAACTCAATACAAGTCAATGGGGCTGAAAATTCGGTTTTTAGAGTGCCCTCCAAGAGGGCATATATGCTAGATATTTGCCATAAAAGGTGTATGGGGGTCCGGGTAGTGCCCTGGGGGACAGGAAACCAGGACAAAAAGTTTTAAAAAAAACATTTTTAAAGGGACTGAGTTTTCCATGAAATAAGGGTTGAAAATAAAAAAGATATATTCCTTCAAATATCGTGCCTAGGAGGTCCCCATAACCTGCCCATGAAGTGGCGGATTTCTAGGATGTATAGAAACACTTAAAAAAATTACGTTTCAAAAGACGGTAAATGCTTTTCCTTTAATCTATCCATAAACAACTGCTTGGGGCGGCAGTCTGTATGGAAAGAGGAGACATTTTCGGACACGCAGAAAAGGTTTAGTGATTTTTTGGCTAAATTATTGTGAAACTTATGCAGGCTTTGGATGAAAGTAACAATAGGTGCTTTAAAATTGGGCCTTTAGCGTCGGCAACAGTGCTGTCACACCGTAACCCCTCTGAGGATATGAATCTGATACAGGCGTCAGTGGCAGTGCACCCAAATATTGTGCCTTTGGTGCCAGGCCTGCAAGTACTATCATACAGTATCCCCTCTGTAGTATTGTGGAAGAATGCAGGGGTGGACCATGTGGTCCTATATTAAAAAGATATGCATCTGGTAAAGGCGTCAGTGCACCCAGATATTGTGCTTTTGGTGCCAGACTGCCAGGCCAGCATGTACTATCATACAGTAACCCCTCTGTAGTATTGTGGAAGAGTGCAGGGTTGGACCCTGCGGTTCAAAAAATTAAAATGATATAAATCTGGCACAGGCATCAGTGCAGCCAAATATTGTGCCTTTCATGGCAGCAAGTGCATTCACACCGTAACCCTTTTGTGATATTGTGGAAGAGTTCAGTGCTGGAGGTTTTGTGAATGCAGAAGACATCCCCGATCTATTCCGTTACGTCAGCATCAGGGGATTGATAACTGCTGATCCAGGACTGATTCATTTTTATAAATGTCAGCCGGTCTACAGAGTCGGTGGACAGATGCACTCTTTTGTCTGTGACAAAACCTCCAGCGGCACTGAACGTCCTTTCAGAAAGCACGCTAGATGAAGGGCAACCTAGTAGCTGCATAGCATATTGGCTAAGTTCTGGCCAGTGATCCAATCTCAACACCCAGTAAGCCAGTGGATCATCTGCTGGAAAGGTATCCAGGTCTGCCCTTGCCCCTAGGTAGTCCTGCACCATATGGTGAAGACGCTGGCAATGGGTGCCTACATTTGACGTCCCTGGGCGTCGTGGGCTAAAATTTTTTAAAAATGCATCAGTCAAGCTGCCCTGGCCTTCACCACTATTCCTCTGATCATCCGCAGCCTCAGAAGCACCTGTGTCATCACTTGGTAACCTACCAGTGCCTGGAAAGGTGTTACACAAGTGTCACTTTAGAGCGTCCTCAAGTTTTTTCATCCTGTGCTCCCTCTGTGTAGGCAGGATGAGCTCTGCAACTTTACCCTTGTATCGTGGATCAAGAAGGGTTGCCAACCAGTAATGATCCCTCTCCTTGATAGCACGAATCCTGGGGTCCTTTAGCAGGCTTTGCATTATAAGGGAGCCCATGCAGCGTAGGTTGGAGGGTGGCATTAGCTTCTGAGTCTTCCTGGTCAATGAGGATGACCATATCGTGCACTTCCTCCTCCCAGCCACGCACTAGCCCTTGTGTTTCTGGGCACACGAAACCCTCCCTTGAGAAATTCCCACCTTCAATGCCCCCACTACTTAAATATTCCTCCTCCTCTTCCTGTCTGATCTGAGTAGGACCCACTGGAATGCTGTCTGCGGAAAGATTGGGGCCTTCAGAGCTAGGGAAGGCCTCCTCTTCCTCCCGCTGCTCTGCCTCTAGAGCCACATCTATAATTCCCCGCAGAGTGTGCTCCAGCAGGAACACTAAAGGAATTGTGTCACTGATGCATTCACAGTCCCTGCTCACCATCCTCGTTGCCTCCTCAAATGGTGACAGTACAGTGCATGCATCCTTGATCATCATCCACTGCAGGGGGGAAAAAAAAAAACAAGTTGACCTGAACCTGTCCTTGAGCCATACTCACACAGGTACTGGTTGATGGCCCTCTGCTGCTTGTGCAGACGCTGCAGCATTGCTAATGTCGAGTTCCACGTGGTGGGCATGTCACAGATCAGACGGTTTGTGAGAAGGTGGAATTCTCTTTGAATTTCTGCCAGGCGAACGCTTGCTGGGAATGACCGTCTGAAGTGGCTGCAGACTTTTCTGGCCTGGCTGAGAAGCTCTGGCAGCCCTGGGTACTTGGTTAGGAAACGCTGCACCATTAGATTTAGGAGGTGTGCTAGGCATGGTACATGCGTCAATTTACCCTTGCGTAGGGCGGAGAGAAGGTTGCTGCCATTATCACAGACGATCATTCCCAGCTGAAGCTGGCATGGTGTTACCATCTCTGCACCTGGCCCTGCAGAGCTGATAGAATTTCTGGCCCGGTGTGACTCCTGTCCCCTAAACCAGTGGTCCCCAACCCAGGCCCTCAGGGCCCACTAACAGGCCAGGTTTGCCAGATATCTGAAGCACAGCACAGGTGTTATGATTTGCTGCTCAGTGATTGCAGGATTCAGTCTGCATTTCCCCAAGGTGATCTGCAAAATCTGGCCTGTTAGTGGGCCCTGAGGGCCTGGGTTGGGGACCACTGCCCTAAACAAACCAGCTCAAGCACAGTATGGCTTCTTTTTGCTTGAGCCATTGCGTAGACCCTGTCAGGTGTCGGTTTAACTGCCACTTTGCCAGAGACAGAGAAGGAGGAGGAGGAGGAAGAGGGAGAGGTGGTGGTGGTGGAGCAGACAGACCTCATACAAGCAGCTTTCTGGAGGCGTGGTGGATGAACAAGCTCCAGCACAGAGCCCCGTCTTGGATCCCTCCCAGCTGCAATCAGAGTTACCCAGTGTGCCGTGAAGGAAATGTAACGACCCTGTCCATGGTTGCTGGACCATGTGTCTAAAGTGACATGCACCTTGCTGCTGACTGCCTTTCCCAATGACTGGATAACATTGTCTTCCACGTGCTGGTATAGTGCTGGAATGGCCTTGCGTGAAAAGTAATGGTGTTTTGGAACCTGCCACTGTGGTATAGCACATTCAGCAAATTCACGGAAGGGAGCAGAGTCCACCAGCTGGAATGGCAGCAGGTGCAATGCGAGTAATTTTGCTAAGCTGGCATTTAGACGCTGTGCTTGGGGATGGTTGGAACTATATTTTTTCTTACGCTGCAGCAGCTGCGGCAACGTAATCTGACTGCGTAAATCTTCAGCTGATGGGATGATGTCACATTGTGAGGAAAGATCTGGTACATCCATTACTGTAGCATCATCCCTGTCAGTGGAGGTTGTAGACAATGACATGGCAGGACATACAGTGGGGGTAGAGACAGATGAGGAGGAGGAGGACCTACACAAAGTTTTGCGCCAACGGGATGTGTGGCAGTTGTTCATATGTCGCCTCAAGCACTTGGTACCCAAGTGTCCGGTGTCTTTCCCATGCTTCAGCCTCATCTGACATAAATTACAAATAGCAACGGTGCACTCTGCTGCACATTTCTTAAAGAACTCCCAGACAGCAGAGTTCCTGCATGTGTGCTTTGAGACAACAGCACTCTGCACCGGAGCAGCTCTGACATCTGATGCCTTGGACTGGCTAGTGCTACAGTTGGTCATAGAGGATGTTGTGCCTCGTGTTTGCTGTGCCTCCTCTTCCTCCTCACTTGATTCCTCTGTTCGATCTGGCACCCAGGTGGAGTCAGTGACCTCATCATCAATGTCATCTTCACCCCCTATCTGTCAGTACGCTGCAGCTGCTGGGGCAACAGGAGTACCAGTTATTTGTGTGTCATCACTGGCACCCCTTCCTCTAGGTTGATTATACTCCCTTCCTCAACCTCAGAGATTGAATCAGAACACTGTACTTGCTGCGCATCCTCAAGCAGCATGTCACTGTCATTGTAGTCAAACAATTCAGCTGACTCCTCCGTGTGTGATAGCGAGGCTACGGCAGGAGTAGCTGTGGACATGGAGGCTACATTAGATGTTTTGGCAGCTGAGGTGGACTGTAAAGTACAACAAGCCTGGCTGGCAGAGGACTCAGAGGATGAGGATGGCCTGGTTAGCCAATCCACCAAATCCTCTGCATGTTGCTGCTGCTTAAGAGGGCCAGCACCAGTTAGAAAGGACAAGCGTGCCCCTGCAGAGGATGCACCACGTCCACCACAACCAGAGACACTGCCTCCCGACACAGGGGCTGCTTGCCCTCTTATCTGTGTCTGGGAGCGTCTGCCTGTCCTTTTTGTTCTTTCAGACATGGTGAGTGATATATAGATTAAATATATACAGAACTCGGATTCAACTCTGGTATAAAGATTAAAGATTTCCAGAACTCTGGTATAACACAGTGAGACACCCCGATAGCTGGCAGCCAGTGACAAGACACAGATTACAATTCCCTCCTATAAATCAGTGTGACCCCCTGATGGGTGGCAGTGAGAAGCCACAGATTACAAGTCTCAGAAACCTCCTATAAATCAGTGAGACCCCCTGATGGGGGGTAGCCAGTGAGAACACACAGATTATAACAATTCCCAAATATTTTGTAGAAATTAGTGACCCCCAAAATACTTGCTGGCAGTGACAAGACACAGAAGATCACCTCAATTCCCAAATGTTTTGTAGAAATTTGTGATCCCCAAAATACTTGCTGGCAGTGACAAGACACACATCACTTCAATTCCCAGATATTTGGTAGAAATGAGACCCCCCAGTAGCGTGGCAGACCGGCAGTAAGAACACACAACAACAATCTCCTATGAAATCTCCTCTCAAATGCATGCTGAAGCGATGTGTGGAAACCTTATATAGTGTGCTGCGGGATTTAGCTCTGTGAGCCCATGATTGGGCAAAATTTGCCCAATCAGGACTCTGAGCCGTGATTGGCATACTGTTGAACCTGTCTTGCACCAGACCTGTGGTCAGGTGCAAGGCTGTAGCCAATAACGAGCTTCAGGCCAGTGTAAAAGTGCATTGTGGGCCATTGTGGTCGAACTTGCTCCGAACACCTGGAAATGATCGGAGTTCGCGAGCAGACCGAACAGGCTAAGTTCGGTCCGAACTCCGAACCGAACAGCTCATCCCTAATCTCTATACACAACCCCATCAGCATCTCTATACACAACCTCACAGCATCTCTATACACAACCCCATCAACATCTCTATACACAGCATCTCTGTTAATCCTCAAATGAACCCCTAATCTCCACCAGGGGATTCCGGGCAGCTAGGGGTTCCCTGGCTATCTGACATCATCACACTATGCGTGAGGACGTCAGGCAGTGAGGGGGACCCAGGACGGGGGTGCAATCCAAGATGGCGGCCCCCACCGGAGCTAGGCTGCACTTCGGCACTGCAAGGCGCCGAAGTGCGACCCAGTGCCTAAGGGGTTAAAGCCAGGCACCGCTTAAAAGGGGAGACTCTCCCCTTTTAAGCAGTGCCTGGCTTTTTTTTGTGGGACCTCCCGATCGGAAGGGAGAGGGATCCGAATGGATCCCCCCCACTCCCTTCCAGGCGATCTCCCGGCATTGCCGGGGGGGGGGGTGTCGCCTGGAAATTACGTCATCGAAATGACGTCATTTACATCGGGAGGAGCTTGACTTCAGCGTCTGAGGACACGGAAGTCAGAACGCCGCGGGACCCCGGACAGAGAGGTGAGTATCTCCACCGGGGGTCCCGCAAAGTTGATGATGTGTGAAACACGTCCTCCTCAGCATACAGCGGGAGTAGCTGAGGACGTGTCCCACACGTCGTCAGCAGTGAAGGGGTTAAAAACATCTTTTTTTTTTAACTTTTTGTCCTTGTTTCCTGTCCCCCAGGGCACTACCTGGACCCGGACATTGTTTTTAAATGTTTCTATACATCCTAGAAATCCGCCAATTCACGGGCAGGTTATGGGGACCTCCTAGGCACAATATTTGAAGGAATTTTTCGTTTTTATTTTTAACCCTTATTTCATGGAAAACTCACTGTCCCTTTAAAAACTTTTTTTAAACGTTTTGTCCTGGTTTCCCGTGCCCCAGGGCACTACCCAGACCCCCATACACCTTTTATGGCCAATATCTAGCATATATGCCCTCTTGGAGGGCACTCTAAAAATCGAATTTTGAGTCCCATTGACTTGTATTGAGTTCGAGTTCGAACTTTTGAAAAGTTCGAGTTCGAATGCGAACCGAACTCAGGGGTGTTCGGCTCATCCCTAGTCACAATCACTGCAACTGTAATTTAACATCTGTATAAAAGAAAATACCTAATTTGTATGGTGGGAAACCCCTCTTTAAAACAAGGAGTCAAGGGATTCTATAAATTTATTTATTTGCAAAGTATTTTACCAGGAAGGATACATTGAGATTTCGCTCGTTTGCAAGTATGTCCTGGGTTCAAGAACATTGTATTTCTGTAACAACTGTAAACATTTCAAAGTAATAAATGCAAGATTTAACACAGACAATAAATAGGTAGGAAATATACTCCCTATGTTACATGTTTACAGGTGCATTCTGTATTGAGGTATATTAACAGAGATCTCGAGTGAGTGAAGACTGGGGGAAGATTTGATTGTGTATGAGAGGTTATTCCATATTTGAGGTGCTCTGTAGGAAAATGAGGATTGAGACACTTTTTGTATTGTGGTATTTCAAGTAAGGTGCAGGTCCTGGATCGGAGGTTATAGGATGAGGGAACTGTTGGGGGCAGCAGCCTATTCAGGTAGGGTGGTAGCTTCCCAGAAAAGCTCTTAAACACCAGGTTGGAAAGGTGAAGGGTGCGTTTAGACTCCAGCGACGGACAGTTTAGCTCTTTTAACATGTCACAATGGTGGGTCATGTAGTTACATTGTAGCACAAAGTGGCAGAATGAGTTACAGTGTATACAATGTAGTAAGTTTCTGAAGGTGCGTTTTTGGGGCAGCTGCATACACTACATCTCCGTATTCAATAGCCGGCATAAGCATTTGTTGTACAATCTGCTTTCTTACCGCGGGGCTCAGGCCGGATTTGTTTCTGTACAGGGCACCTAGTTTGGGGTAAAGGTTAGACAGTTTTTCGATGTGAGGGCCAAAGGACTTAAACATTTGAGCGAATTCACTGTGGTCAGCGTGCCATTTAATTTTGGCCTGATGCATAGATGGGGAGTTTGTAATTTATGTAGTTTAGGTGCTGTTCCAAAGAGCATCGTGACAGTTTTGTCAGTGGTTAGAAAAAGTTTGTTATCTGCGTTCCACTTTTCTACCTCTCAATTGTTCTTGCAGCACTGCCTCCAGCTGTGGAAGATTTGGTTTGCTGGTATAGATTACAGGGTCATCTGTGTACTAGGGTTGTGCAATTCGTTTTTTCTAAGGGGAATGGAAGCTTTAAATTACGAGGAAAGGCTAACAAGTTTAAACCTGTTTAGAGAAACGGCTCCTTAGAGGAGATCTAATAACATTCTATAAATATATACAGCGCCATTATAAACCATTGTCTGGCAACCTATTAATTAACAGGACTATACACAGGACACAAGGTCACCCATTTAGACTGGACGAAAGGAAATTCAGCCTAAAGCATAGGAAGGATTATTTTACAGTGAGAACAATAAAGCTGTGGAATTCTCTGTTGAGGAGGTTGGGTCAGAGATTGTACAGATTTAAAAAACGACTGGATGACTTCCTGCAGACACAGAATATGAAGGGTCATAATATTTAATATGTGGGTAAGCTTCTTGATCCAAGGAGAAATCTCACTGCCATTATGGGGTCAAGAAGGAATTTTTTCCCAGTGTGTTGCACATTGGCGAGCGCTTCAGACTGGGTTTTTTGCCTTCTTTTGGATCAATAGCAGTAGGTGATGTGTGAAAGGCTGAATCTGATGGACGCATGTCTATTTTCAGCCTATGTAAACTATGTTTTGTTCCAAATTGAATTTCGTACGCAATTGACCATTTTCATTCTTTCGGAAGCATTTCCGAAACGAAATATCGGCCGCCCAAAATTATGAAATCCCAAATCAAAGTTTCAGCACAAACAAAATCATTTCTTTGTGGGACCTTGTGAAGGAACGGTTCCCTTCCGTCTGTCCTGGCTCTCCAGACACCCCTTCGTTGCGGTCAGCCCGGCTACTGGGAGCGCTGTCCTCAGCACCTCGAGCGGCTTGACCTACCTGCTTCTGTTCCTCTGCCCTGGAGCCGATCGGAATCTCCAGAAGGCCGCTCTCTGCCTTCTGAGGGTGAGTGTGGAGTGTAGCGTAGTTTGTAATAAAGACACCAGGCGCGGCTGTATGCTTTAAAACAGGATCCTCTCTCTCTGAGCTCTGAGAGTTCTCTGACTTTTTAATGAACAAAACGCCACCATTTATGCTGAAGTCCAACAGTCATAATTTGCATACCCATACTAATTACATTATGTCAGTTATTTAAAACTTTTACATTCTTCAGCTCACACAACATTTGTATATCCATTGTTCTAACACATCAGATTAAACACACACTATCAGAGATCCCTTGAATTAAACATGCAGCTAGATAATGGGAAAAGCCCTGGTGCATAAATTACACAGCAGTAAAGCTTGTTTAATGTTTACACAAAAACACATTTACCTACAGCAGGGGTGTCAAACTCAAATGTCATCAGGGCCGCATCAGCAGTTTGGTCACCCTCAAAGGGCCAGTTGTATCTGTAGGACTAGGTGTCCACTCTTTATTATCATAAATTATTGTCACTGCATTCAATTATTACTGTTTTTTTGTTCACACATGGATTTGCCCCAGCTCACACATGGATTTGCCCCAGCTCATGGATTTTCCCCCAGCTCATGGATTTTCCTCAGCTCACACATGGATTTGCCCCAGCTCACACATGGATTTGCCCCAGCTCACACATGGATTTGCCCCAGCTCACACATGGATTTGCCCCAGCTCACACATGGATTTGCCCCAGTTTACACATGGATTTGCCCCAGTTTACACATGGATTTGCCCCAGTTTACACATGGATTTGCCCCAGAGGCAGCCAGCTCTCACATGGATACTTGCCCCAGCTCCGGCAGGGGTTGAGGGGACCCAGATGCCGGGCAGCAGGAGTGCCTGCCCGGTCCTGAACATTCCGTCCTGTTGAAGGGGATGCGGCTGCGTGCGTGCGCAGGTCACGCGGTCCGGCCAGTCAGGTGGTACAGAGACTCAGTACCACCTGATTAGCCGGACCACGTGACCGGCTGCGCCTGCACGCAGCCGCCTCCCCTTTAACAGGACGGACTGTTCAGGACCGTGCCTCAACCCCCGGGCCAGTTTTAGGGGCGCGAATGCTGCATAGGCTGGCGGCTGCGCGGGCCACATGACGAGGTCTGGCGGGCCGGATTTGGCCTGCGGGCCTTGTGTTTGACACCCGTGACCTACAGGAATATAAGTATTTTTAAAACCAAAGTTACGCCATTTTACACTAAACTAAATTAAACTAAAACCAAACGATGTAAAATATATTTAAAAACACACAATATAAATGAACATAAAGTCTCTTGGGGTTTGAAGCATGGAGCGTTACATCAGCTCCATGACAGACCTAAACGAAATAAAACGGAAAGCAAATGATACGAAATGCTGAAGAAAAAAACCAGAACAAAATCATCAAAAACGAAATAAATTTCGTAATGAAATAACCTGAAACAAAAAAACAGAACCAAATGATCTGACATGAAAAATAAAAACAAAATTATCTAAAACGGAAAAAAAAAACTTTTTAATTAATGCAGCTGCTAGGCTTTTTTCCGCCATGGTTTTCGATGTTAATAATAAATCCCCATTTTTAGTAAATATTTCGTAAACCATTTATAGTTTTCAATTGCAGCAAACAGACATTTTTTTATTTCTTTTTTAAGATTTGTTTTGTGATTTTTGGGTGAAAGTTTAGGTTTCCCAATTTATTTTAAATGTAATAATGAGGACTGTTTTCCTTTGCTGAATGCATGCAGCTGAATAATTTTCTTACAGTCTGTGTGCATTCAGCAATAAAGAAAATAGTTTTTTGGTTTGCTGCAATTGAAAATTATAAATGGTTTAAGAAATATTTAATAATTTTTATTTTTTTTTAACATTGAAAACAAGTGGAAAATTCGAATTGATATCAACTATCGAATTGAATTTGATAAACTATCGAATTGATCTTAACTTACAATACAAGTATTAGCCAGCAAACGACTTTATGAAATTAATTTTGTTTCACTGTTTAATTTGACTCAAATACTAAATCTGTGACACAGCTTCAGATTTAACCCTAGATTGGGGTTTTATTTAGTGATCCGAAATTCGAATGGATATCAGCTATCGAATTGATAATTTGATATATCAATTAGAATCCATATGAAATTTCGAATATCCGAAACGAAATTAGCAACGAAATTCCGAAAACAAAATTTCGAAAACAAAATTATTTTAAAACGAAATGAAACTAAACAAAACAAATTTTTCAGCCGTGCACAGCTCTACTGTGTACAGTTGAGGCTTTGCAGACATTGGGCAGATAGTTTATGAATATTGTGAAAAGCAGGGGGCCAAGTATCGAGCCTTGGGGTACACCGCATGTGACTGGGAGGGGGAGGAGCTGCCAGAAATGGACACATATTGCGATCGGTCGGATACATACAATTGAAATCAGGTTAGCATGTGATCACCAATACCAGAGCTTTTACGTTTTTGTAATAGGATGCCATGTTCATCTGTGTCAAAGGCCTTGGCAAAAAACAAGGAAGATGACTCCAGTGAAACTTCCTTGTTCCATGCCAGCTTGGATATTAGACATGTGCATTCGTTTTAGTACTAAAATGATTTAGTCCGAATTTTGGGATAATTTAGTTTTCATATGACTCAAGAGATATGAAACTGCTCAGTACAAAAAAACGAAAGAAACTAAAAAAAAATGCACTACATTTTAGTTTCAGTCCTTTTTGTGATATTACATTGATGAGTGAAGGAGACCAGCAATGAAGAGTGCAACATCGCAAAGCTACAGAAAAGGTTTGTATGCGTAATCCTTCCCGACCCCTACCCTATAATCTGACAGTGATAGAGCTCCAGAATACTCACTCGCAGAATAGACAGCCAGCACAGGAGAGGAAACCTTTACTTAACCCTTGCATGTCTATGAGGCAGACAAGATGATAAAAGCAGCTGGAGAAGGAAAACATTCAAATAAATCACACTGAAAGCTAATGACAGAGGGCTGGATAGTAAAAAACCCTTCTATAACAAGCAGCGATGGGAGAAGAGAGGGACTTTATAAAATGTGTGTTATCTCCCCTCTCGCTCTGCATAATAGGGGCTTAGGTCTGATACATTTTATATTATCCAGGAGCACTATCCCCCTTTCCTCATCTATAATACACATTTTATATAAAGTCCCTCTCCTCTCCCAGTGCTGCTTGTTATAAAGGGTTTTTTACGTCCAGCTCTGTTACTCTGTCATGAACCTTCAGTGTGATTTATTTGAATGTTTTCACTGGATTTAAAGTGGTTTAATTTATTATAAAAATAAATTTGCACCAGTCATCTCTTCTGAGCTTTCAGACCGGTTTAGGCTCATATTTTCCCCTCTCCCCTGCTTTTATAATCCTCTCCGTTTCCCCCACAGAGATACAAAGTTTAAGTAAAAGTTCCCTCTCCTGTGCTGGATAAGCATTGCATTCTGAAGTTCTGCACCCTCCACATGCCAATGCAGTAGGATGTTCTATACAGAGGGTCATTAATTAATGCAGGAGGATGTTCTATACATTATACAGAGAGGGATATTAATGCAGGAGGATGTTATATACATTATACAGAGAGGGGTATTAATGCAGGAGGATGTTCTATACATTATACAGAGAATGGTATAAATTGAGGAGGATGTTCTATACAGAGAGGGACATTAATTCAGGAGGATGTTCTATAATTTATACAGAGAGGGGTATTAATTAATGCAGGAGGATGTTATCTACATTATACAGAGAGGGGTATTAATTAATGCAGGAGGATGTTCTATACATTATACAGAGAGGAGCATTTTTTTGAGCCCTTTAAATCCAGTGGCTGTGGGCGCTGAGATCGTCTGCTTGTTATATTCTCTCAGTACAAAGTATCAGGCTCAGCTGTTACAGTAACTGACTGTAACAGCGCTCAGAGTTTCAGTAAAACAAGGAAATAATATTGTTATAACCTCTTATATATAAAAATATTATTTACTAGTTTACTGAAACACTGAGCGCTGTGATGAGCAGCAGTTACTGTAACAGCTTTGCCTGACACATTGTGCTGAGCGTGATAGATACTGTAACAAGCAGCGATCTCAGCCCTCTGATGAGCCACTACAATAGTAATTGTATCCGCTGGTTTTCAGATGAATGAAATTAGTTTTCATACTAACCCTTTCACTGCTGAGGACGTGTGGGGAACATGCTCATTGACTCCTAAGGAAAGATGGGGTGGCGATAGGGGGTTGCTTTGAACCCCAATATCTCCCAGTTGTTGGCAGCTAATGGGGTCATGTTTAGTATCATTAGAAAGGCCAGAGCATGGCCTTTCCAATGATAGCAAACATGATCATGTTTAATGTAAAGAAAAAAAAAAATAATAAAATAAAGAAAAAGTGTTTTTTAATAAGATGTGAAATGGCTCAGCAGTGAAGGGGTTAAAGAACTGAAAACAAATTTCTTTAGCAACTAAATAAATTGCATTTTAGGACTAATCCATTAGTTCAAAAAAAAATTGTGCTGTGCACATGTCTATTGGATATCACTGCAAACTTTTATAAGGGCAGTTGTAGTTGAGTGATTTGGATGAAAGCTAGATTGGTCTGGGGTTAAGTAGTTTGAGTATTGATAATAATCACATAATTGCGTGTAGACACATTTTTCCAAAATTTTGGACATAACAGAACAATGATATTGGACGGTAGTTGGATACCAAAGTATTGTCACCATTTTTATGGATTGGTGCCAGTCTCTCAGTCTTCCAGAGTTTGGGTATGTATCCAGTCACCAGTGATTCGTTGATTAGGGTTGCGACAGGATTTGCAATTGCCAATCTTACTTGCTAGTCTGAGGAGGGTACTGCATATTAAATTCGACTAGCTAATGCCTTCCTGCAGCCACAGGACATGTTGAGCTGGAAGTATGTAATGTCCTGCAGAAATCAGCATTGAATTTAGGTGAGTTTTCACAGGAAACTAAAATGATAAAATCAGAATTGAGTGTGCAGAGGCAGTTAGTAGGGGTTAATGTTTAACTATTTTCAACCCCCTCCTGTATCGATCATATGGTATCCCTTTCAAACATGCGTGTATATTTGACTTTTGCAAAGAAAAAAAAAATTGGCTTTGTACAAATCAATTCATCGGAATTGTCAGATTCCACTCATCCAAATTACATACACGCAGCAATTTGTTTCATCTATTAGTTTCAGATGACTGGCCAGATCTTGCAAAGCCAGCCACTACTGTACAAAGAAGCACACGTGAGTCACTCACTTGATAAAAGGAGGAGTGAGCTGGAGCAGGCCCCACCTCCTCTTCTGCTGCCAACACTTAGTGGTGGCTACTCCATTGGGGCAGTATGGCAGCAACCCATCAAGCCTATCACCTCCCCAATTAAAAACTTTGCCACTGACTCTTTGCGGTCATTTGATAAGACTGAAGGCATTCCATCACAGAAACCGGAATGGCACACAAAGCCAGCAGTAAATGAAGTAGAGACTTGGGCTGCCTCCTGACAAGTCGGAAACTCCTTCTAAACAGTAGACTAGAATGTCACACCAACTTTCCGGTTTTTGGCCATGACAGGGGTCAATGGAGTTGGTGACTCCCTAGGAAATAAAACCATTGCAGTCTGCTGGGAAATGTATCTGATAAGTTAGACATATTCAATGACTAAGGGAGAGACAACCTTGTCTAGGAGGGGTTGTAAAACAACCACCCCATGTATCCTACCAAATTCCTAAAATTGTGCAATAATGGAAGATAAATCTGTCAAATGCACTTAATAATAGAAGAAAGTGTGTCGATTTAAGTCTCACAAGCAAAATACCTTACGCTCATCTGTGATCAATTGTCATAGGGGGGAGAGCTTTAGAAAACATTATTTATACCATAAATGCAACTGATAAAGTTTCAAAGTGAGCAATGCCAGTCTGGCATGCTTGGTAGCCATTGGTCATTATTCCTATGGAGGGTGAAGGCGAATGGGCTCCCTTTCCCCTTACCTTGCTTATTTTAGAACTCACTCAAGGTAAGCATTGTGGGTATTTTCTCTAGTATACCCATAAAACGAAGTACAGAGAAAATAATGTGATGTAGAGACAAGGGTACCAAATCATGAATGGCTACATGGATCCAAGAGGATTGTGAGAAAAGGTAAAATAAAAACACCAAGCTATTTGATATACATATTATAAGAAAGAAAATAATCTGCATTGCTTAGACTCGAGGACAGAATATTGGTTTAACTCGACAGTTGCATTGCCACACAAACATATGCGACCATTTTTACATTTGTAGAAAAGGAGCAGGAAATTAACATGTATAAATAATTGGCTCAGTGACATCACTGGCTGTAGTTTCTCTGCTAATGAAGAAAATGCAAAGAGAGATGGTTACTAAAACAGAACACAAAGGAGTTCATTAACCTTTCTTGACATCATAAATGCAGTTTTAAGATCCATTGCAAGTGTCCCTAGAGGGAAATGAAATCTTCTAGTTCTCGGAAATAAGAAAAATAAAAAATAGGTACAGAAGATTTATTGTGTAAGCTTACACGTTTATAAGATGCAGACCGGCTGTTTAGAAAGGTGCAGAATAAAGCAATTAAAAGATAAATATTCTGTTTAAGACATGGTCAACAAATGTAGTCCTATGAAACATGGTAAATTAAATTTAACCGCTCACCTGTTAGCTAAATTTTCTTGACTTGCCTGCTGTAGCAAATTGTTGCTTTTTTTCGAAGTCCTCCCCCACCCAATATGATGCTATACTGCATATAGAAACATATGTACTGGTGCAGCAAAAACGATTTGTTGTGGTTGAAAAATAAACAGGATGAATAGGATTTAATGCTCGTGAAGTTTGTCATTCCAGTCTACTGGAGTTCCTCATATTCTTAACTTGGACTAGAAGAGGAGATTCGACTGAAAAGCGGTTTTAACCCCATATTCACAAGGCAATTTTACCATTGTCTGTCCAAATGTACCCAACTGCTGTATTTACATTTCTGCGCTGTTTGTCTTTAGCTCTAAAATTTTCCTCTTACTCCTTTATGGAACCCACACATTACATACGGTTTTTCTCGCCATTAACCACTTCAATGCGGAGGACGCGCTGAGCGCGTCCTCCCATTGGGGTCAGCGTTCGGCGGGTTCCGGCCGATCGCTGGCCCCTCCGGTGCGGGCTGACATCCTCGATGTCAGCCGCGCATCCGGAACCGCAGCCGCTGGAATTAGGTGTCATCGCGGCAGCGCGATGTCACCTAATTCAGGCGCCCCCCCCCCCGCATGTGCGGAGGAGGCGCCTGAAAGGGAGGGGGGGGGGGAGGTCCTTCGGACCTCTCTCCCTCCCGATCGGCGGCGTTGCGGGGGTTAACCCAGGCACCATTTGGAAGGGCACAGCCTGCCCTTCCAAATGGTGCCTGGCATTAACCCCTGGGGAGCTGGATCGCGAATCGGCGCTGAAAATCTTGGACATCTTGGATGTCGGCCAAGCCTCCGGGAACTCCCCCTGAGGACTGGCGTCATCGTGCGTAGCACGATGATGCCAGTCCTGGACTTAACCCCTAACTGCCACCAACGGTGGAGATAGGGAGTTCATTGGAACTCTCTATCTCCCGATCCGTGGCAGCTAGGGGTTAAAGTTTGGTATGGTTGGATCGGCCAGAGCATGGCCGTTCCAACGATACCAAACACTACTGTGAAAAATTTTGTCAAAAAAAAAAAAAATTAAAAAAATAAATAAACACTTTTTTTTCTTTTTTTTGGTTTGTTAATGCAGCAATATTGTTCCCATTTCAATTATAATGTGAACAATGATGCTGCACTAACGATTTTTGTATGCGGTGCGTTTGTTAAAAATCGTGTAATTTTCCCCAAAAAAAATGTAACGAGACCCCATCTCTAATTTTTTTAACAAGCGCACCCCATACAAAATATAACCGCAATTGCTCGCATGTTAAAATGTGAAAAAAAACACTTTACACGTTGTAAATTATTGAAAATACATATTTTATTGCATTTTTTGTTATAATATACAGACAGGTCATGACGTATACATATAATAATGACATATTATGAATCTGCCGAGTCTGACGGAAAGAACGATATATAATATGTCTGGGTCATATACTAAAATAAGCCTTCAAAACACGTTTAAACATGATGAGCAAAACCGGTAAAAATGACCTCAGCACAGGGGCGGGAAAAGCCTCAGCAGCGAAAGGGTTAAAACAGACTTTCTAAAGATACCAGGCTCTATTACATTCTTGCGCAAAAGCACACGCGCAGCGCTTTATTTGCGCAAAACGTTAAACGTTAACACGTGAAAAATAACGGTATTACAATCCGTGTGCATTTTTTCATCCGTCAAAAAATAATGCGTGTAAAAAAAAATGTGCAAATACGCGCACGCATTAACGTTGCACGCAGCAAAACGGTGTGCGGACTGTTTAACGCGATTCAGCCAATTAAGAACCGATTAAGAACTACAATTGTCTCCCATTAGTTTTTGCGCCTGCCAAAATTAATCTGAGTATATATGCTGCAGCAATAATAAAAACACACAAAACATCAATTTTATTGTTTGGGTATGCGTAGAATGTGTAACCATACTTTACTTTTTTTTTGTGCGGGTGTGTTTGGGTTGGGCCAGGACGTTCAGATTTGCCGTTACCACCAGCTTTTAAAAGATGTTAAAATTATGCGCGCAAACGTTGTCCGTTAAAATTTGCGCATAGATTGTAATACCATCCGTGTACCAGCGCACAAACGCATTTGCGCTCACAATGTTAAGTATAGTACGCGCGCAGTACATTACGCTCGCAAAGGGTTTGCGCAGGCTCACCCGCGTTAGATGTTAACGCGCATTTTTTGCGCAGACGTTGTAATAAAACGTTCAGCGCAAAGGGTTTTGCCCCTTGCGTTAATGCGCACGCGTTAAAATTTGCGTTAGGAATGTAATAGAGCCCACCATTTTTTCATCATATAATTTACTATAAAAAAAAATTATGAAATAATGAAAGAAAAAGGGGAAATGCACATTTTTTTTTAAACTTTGACCCCCAAAATCTACAACCATCAAAAAAGAATAAAATAATATTTGAAATTTTGCCCCGAGTTTAGAAATACCCAATTTTTACATGTTTTTGCTTTTTAACCCCTACACTGTTGAGTCATTTCACCTCTGTGTGCTGAGCGCTTTTCGACCATTTTATGCTTCTGTGAAAACGTGATTTGAAGTCCTATTTTCTTATACGACCCAGACAATCTAAAAATAAAAACTTTTTTTATACCAAACATGGTCATGCTCTGGCCTTTCCAATGACACCAAACATTATTCTCTAGGTGCCACCTATCTCCATTTGGCAGCTAGGGGGTTAACTGCCCAACTGATGTCATTGCACATATGACGATGATGTCAGCCGGCAGGGGGAGGCTGCGGAGGCTTGGCTGACATCCAAGAGGCCAGCCACCTCCTGGAGAGGCCTGCAAACCGGCGCCTAATTGTTACGTTCCTCCTGGATATAATGTGTAATCCCTATATGCAGACAAGCTATCCTACACTGCCCGTCCTTGAAGTGGCCAGTAATTCTACCTATTATCTACCAAATATAAACCATACCAAAAAGGTATACATAAATAGGAATAAATAATAAACACCTGGGGTTAGTACCAGAGATACACGTGAGCCAGATATTGGAGGTTAATATGCCAGGTTCCAGAGTTACTAGGGTGCTTGTGAGCCAGATGCAAGGGGTTAATACCAAAGCTGACCGTTAACCAAAAGCCAGGTAATGTATTGCCAGAGGAGATCGTCAGCCAAGTGCCAGGAGTCGTTATGCCAGAGAAGATAGTCATACAGGATTGCTAGAGGTCAGATCAGGTTATAAACCAAAAGCCAAAGGGTTATGAGCCAGGGGAGTCGTTAGTCAAGCCAGAGTCATGCACGAGTGAGCAGAAGACAAAAACAAATCATGAAGAAAGCACTGGGGGCGAGCACAACGTCACGCAAGGAACCAGGGCTCAGACATCTGGTTTAAAACTCAGCGGGCACCGCGTCATCACACCGCGCCTCCCCTGCATCAGTGACCTGTGACCCTCTGCTACGACACTCGGTGGCCAGTCAGCGAGGAAGGCTCTGCTGGGAACCCAGGACGACGTGGGACGTGACACTAAGGGGTTAAAGAGTTTTTTCTTTTTCTTACTGTTAGCTGTTCAGGAAGGAGAGCCCCCCATCCCTTTCAGGCTTTCCTCCGGCAGCGCCTGAAACGGACGCCATCACCCAGGCTGGAGGGGTGAGTAGAAGCAGCACACACCGACCATCACAGACCCAAGATTCTCCACTCTGCACCCCAGAACCTGAATAAGTATACTCTGACCAGCACCCCGAAACCAGCCTAAGCACACACTGACCTTCACAGACCCAAGATTCTCCACTCTGCACCCCGGAACCTGAATAAGTATAGCACCCCGGAACCAGCCTAAGGTAGCAGGATATCAGAATGCCATCCTATGCTATCCTCCAAAGAACCCCATTCTTGCAACTGTATTTTATTTTTAAATGTATTAATTTCTGGCTGATTCCATGTTTCAATGTTCCCTCCATTTTACTTATAAAAAACTTTTTTACCTTGTCTTTACCTCTGCTTCTCACCCTCCCCCCCTCTTCCTGCTCCTCCTCCTTCCCCCCCCCTCTTCCTGCTCCTCCTCCTTCCCCCTCCTGCTGTGTAGTTTTTAAGGGCACACTTAGCAAATCTCCATTCTTTTTTGCAGCACACACCGACCATCACAGACCCAAGATTCTTCACTCTGCCGTCCCGCCCACCCACCCAGGCCATAACTTAAGGGCTCCTTTACAGCTGTTTCCACTTCTCTCGCTAATTACCTTTACTCAGCCCAACCTTCTGGTCCTTCCCATGCAACCGTCACAACATTTCTTCTAGCAACAGGCTTCACCTTCCCTCTGCTCCCATCTGTTTCACTTACCACGTCCCTTAGATTGTAAGCTCACGGGATGTCTGGCCGAGCACTTGGTTAAAGTGCTGTACTTTCTAGACAAGCTATCCTTTGGGCAGGGTTGTCTTTTCCTTATTTATCATGTATGTTTCATGTTTGTGCTGCCCCATTGTACAGCGCTACGGAATATGTTGGCGCTTTATAAATAAAAGATAATAAAAAAATAATAATAATAGAGGACCATGATGTCCTCAAGGGACTTTTTACCCCAGGAAAATCAGTCAGTGACCCTTTAGGGGCTTAAAACAGTCTAACAGAGCATCTACTAATAATTAGTGAACTTTTTTTTTTTGGTGAGCACCCAGCCAGATTTCATAACGTAAGTGCATTGTAAGACGTTGGCTGATCATGGCGCACAGCCTGTGCAAATTGGAAATCCATTAAACTGTTCCAGCATGAGCTGACTGACAGCTCTGGGGGGGGGGGAAGCCCTAATCTTTGGTCAGTGCTTTAGGTGTCCCCAGCCCAAAGACCTTCCAATTAAATTAATTTGCTCATGACACCTAGAGTGTGCCTGTGATGTAAAGTAAATAGCTTACAGGGACTACTGGCAGAGGTCTTCGGGTGATACTGGATAGCTTTCCAGCACTAAGTTGAAGCAAACCTGTATAGTTTTGCAGTCTTAGACATTGGTCGTGGAAATAAATAGGGGAGGCAATAATGACTGGAGGCAATAATCATCATTGCTAAGAGAGAGCGGCTGATGACATCAGTACTCTACCATTGATTTAATTTCAGAGAAGACAAGCCAATGGCAAACAGGAAATCTTTAAGGTCATTAACAATCTATGATCTTTGCATAGCTGATAAGTAAACCTAAAATAATGGAGATACACTCAAAGGTGTGGACAGCGAGGATCGTTGTGAAGATATGTCAAATAGGGATGAGCTGTTCGGTTCGATGTGTTCGATTCAAACATCGCCAGTTTGTATGTTCGCGAACTTCGAACATTTCCGCGTGTTCTCAGCATGTTCGCCACAATGCACCACAATGGACCACAATGCACTTTTCCACTGGCCTGAAGCTTGTAATTGGCTACAGCCTGCACCTGACCACAGTTTAGGTGCAAGACAGGTGCAAGACTATGCCAATCACGGCTCAGAGTCCTGATTGGGCAAATTTTGCCCAATCACGGGCTCACAGAGATAAGTCCCGCAGCACACTATATAAGGCATCCCTTGCAGCCCAGCACGTGTTTTTTGAGAGGAAATTGTTGTGTTAGTGTTTGTTCTCACTGTCAGTAGCTATTTGGGGGGGGGGGTCTAATTTCTACAAAATCTGGGAATTGTTGTAATGTTTGTGTTCTCACTGCCACCAGCAATTGTGGGGGTCTCATTTCTACAAAATATCTGGGAATTGTTGTAATCTGTGTGCTCTCACTGCCATCCATCAGGGGGGTCCCACTGACTTATAGTAGGTTTCTGGGAATTGTAATCTGTGTCTTCTCACTGCCAGCTTTAAGGGGGTCCCACATACTTCTAGCAGATTTCTGGGAATTGTATTCTGTGTCTTGTCACTGGCTGCCAGCTATCAGGGTGTCTCACTGAGTTATACCAGAGTTCTGGAAATCTTTATACCAGAGTTGAATCAGAGTTCTGTATATCTTTAATCTATATATCACTCACCATGTCAGAAATACCAAAAAGGACAGGCAGACGCTCCCAGACACAGATAAGAGGGCAAGCAGCCCCTGTGTCGGGAGGCTGTGTCTCTGGTCGTGGTGGACGTGGTGCATCCTCTGCAGGGGCACGCTTGTCCTTTCTAACTGGTGATGGCCGTCTTAAGCAGCAGCAACATACAGAGGATTTGGTGGATTGGCTAACCAGACCATCCTCATCCTCCGAGTCCTCTGCCAGCCAGGCTTGTAGTGGCTTACAGTCCACCTCAGCTGCCAAAGCATCTAATGCAGCCACCATGTCCACAGCTACTCCTGCCGTAGCTTCACTATCACACATGGAGGAGTCAGCTGAATTGTTTGACTACAATGACAGTGACATGCTGCTTGAGGATGCACAGCAACTACAGTGCTCTGATGCAATCTGAGGTTGAGGAAGGGAGTATAATCATACTGCCAAGTTGGCTCCAGTGACAAGGAGATAGTGGGTGATGACAATGATGAGGTCACTGACTGACTCCACCTGGGTGCCTGATCGAACAGAGGAGTCAAGTGAGGAGGAGGAGGCGGCACAACAAACAAGAGGCACAATGTCCTCTATGACTAACCGTAGCACTAGCCAGTCCAAGGCATCAGATGTCAGAGCTGCTCAGGTGCAGAGCGCTGTTGTCTCAAAGCACACATCCAGGAACTCTGCTGTCTGGGAGTTCTTTAAGAAATGTGCAGCAGACCGCACCGTTGCTATTTGTAATCTAGGTCAGATGAGGATCAAGTGTGGGAAAGACACCGGACGCTTGGGTACCACGTGCTTGAGGCGACAGGACCACCTGCCACGCATCCCGTTGGCGCAAAACTTTGCGTAAGTCCTCCTCACCTGTCTCTACCCCCACTATATGTCCTGCCATGTCATTGACTCCAACCTCCACTGACCGGGATGATGCTACAGTAATGGATGTACCAGGTCCTTCCTCACAATGTGACAGCATCCCATCAGCTGAAGATTTACGCAGATTCATTGCGCCAGCTGTTGCAGCGTAAGAAAAAAATATAGTCCCGACCATCCCCAAGCACAGAGTCTAAATGCCAGCTTAGCAAAATTACTCGCATTACAGCTGCTGCCTTTCCAGCTGGTGGACTCTGCTTCCTTCCGTGAATTTGCTGAATGTGCTGTACCACAGTGGCAGGTTCAAAAACGCCATTTCTTTTCACGGATGGCCATTCCAGCACTATACCAGCACGTGGAAGACAATGTTATGGAGTCATTTGGAAAGGCAGTAAGCAGCAAGGTGCATGTGACTTTAGACACGTTGTCCAGCAAGCATGGACAGGGTTGTTACATTTCCTTCACGGCACACTGGGTAACCCTGATTGCAGCTGGGAGGGATCCAAGACGGGGCTCTGTGCTGGAGCTTGTTCATCCACCACGCCTCCAGAAAGCTGCTTGTATGAGGTCTGTCTGCTCCACCACCACCTCTCCCTCTCCCTCCTCCTCCTCCTCCTCCTCCTCTTCGTCTCTGGCGAAGTGGCAGTTAAACCCAAGTTTAAGTGGCAGGGGCTACGCAGGGGCTCAACCACTCTCGGGCTGGATGTTTACTCAGTGTTTTTTGTTGTATTTTATTGAATATCATTTATTTGCATTATTTTGGATAATTATTTTTGGGATAATAAATTATTATGTCGTGTTTCAAACTTTATCGGACTCCGTGTATTTACTATTTATTTATTTAATTTATAAAGGATTTTACCAGTAAGGACTCTTGATTGCACGAATTTCAGTGTGTGATTCCTAATTATTACAGGCCAACTATGTACAAAAACATATTTCCTTTAAAAAAAAATTGAGACGCTTTTAGACACGAAATTTTGAAACAATTAGACCGCCAGGGAGGTTAAGTAGTGGGGCATTGAAGGTGGGGATTCCGCAAGGGAGGGTTTTGTGTGCCCAGAAACACAAGGACTAGTACGTGGCTGGGAGGAGGAAGTGCACGATGGGGTCATCCTCATTGACCAGGAAGACTTGGAAGCTAATGCCACCTCCAACCTACGCTGCATGGGCTCCCTTATCCTGCAAAGCCTGCTAAAGGACCCCAGGATTCGTGCTATCAAGGAGAGGGATCATTACTGGTTGGCAAGCCTTCTTGATCCACGATACAAGGGTAAAGTTGCAGAGCTCATCCTGCCCGCACAGAGGGAGCACAGGATGAAAAAACGTGAGGACGCTCTAAAGCGACACTTGTGTAACACCTTTCCAGGCACTGGTAGGTTACCAAGTGATGACACAGGTGCTTCTGAGGCTGCGGTTGATCAGAGGAAGAGCGGTGAAAGGGGCCACTTAACTGATGCCTTTTCCAATTTTTTTAGTCCACGACGCCCAGGACGTCAAATGTAGGCACCCATTGCCAGAGTCTTCATCGTATGGTGCAGGACTACCTAGGGGCAAGGGCAGACCTGGATACCTTTCCAGCAGATGATCCACTGGCTTACTGGGTGTTGAGATTGGATCACTGGCCAGAATTTAGCCAATATGCTATGCAGCTACTAGGTTGCCCTTTCATCCAGCGTGCTTTCTAAAAGGACGTTCAGTGCCGCTGGAGGTTTTGTCACAGACAAAAGAGTGCGTCTGTCCACCGTCTCTGTAGATCGGCTGACATTTATAAAAATGAATCAGTCCCGGATCAGCAGCTATCAATCCTGATGCGGACGTAACGGAATAAATCGGGGATCTCTTATGCTTTCACAAAACCTCCACCACTGCACTCTTCCACAATACCACAAACGGTGTGAAGGCACTTGCTGCCACCAAAGACACAATATTTGGGTGCAGTGACACTGACTGATATTACCAGAATCATATTTTTTAATATTGGACCGCAGGGTCGAACCCTGTACTCTTCCACAATACCAGAGGGGTTACGGTGTGACGGCACTGTTTCCGACACTAAAGACCCAATTTTAAAGCACCTATTGTTACTTTCATCCAAAGCCTGCATAAGTTTCACCATAATTTAGCCCCAAAAAAAATAATCACTAAACTTGTTCTGCGTGTCCTAAAATGCCTTTTTTAATACAGACTGCCACCCCAAGCAGTTATGAATAGATTAAAGGAAAACCGTTTACTGTCATTTGAAATGTCATTTTTTTGTTTTTAAAGGTTTCTATACATCCTACAAATCCACCACTTCACGGGCAGGTTATGGGGACCTCCTAGGCACGATATTTGAAGGAATTTTTCGGTTTTATTTTTAACCCTTATTTCATGGAAAACTCACTGTCCCTTTAAAAACGTTTTTTTTTACTTTTTGTCCTTGTTTCCTGTCCCCCAGGGCACTACCCGGACCCCCATACACCTTTTATGGCAAATATCTTGCATATATGCCCTCTAGCAGGGCACTCTAAAAATCGAACTTTTGAGTCCCATTGACTTGCACTGAGTTTGGTTCGTCTTCTAACTCGAACTTTTGAAATTGTTCGAGTTCGAATGCGAACCGAACACGGGGTGTTCGGCTCATCCCTAATGTCAAACTGGCTGTCTAAAAAGGCCCAAGGCCAGCCCTGTGTGCTATGGCTAATGTCAGGACACACTGGCAGTTGAAAGAGGAGACATAGCAGTAGCATGACCCAGCCAGCGCACAGATTTTCAGATTCAGCTTTGTAGAGACTGAAAGGATGGGGGGGGGGGGTTTCTTAAAAAAAAAAAAAAAAGCTAGGTTGGCTTTGCTCAGGTCTCTCTTTCCGAACATTCCATTTCGGAATTATCCTGCCGTCCACCGCCCTAGCGCCTTATGCTCACTTCCATTTAATGAGACACCACTAAATACGCAAATTCGTACACTCATATGGCAGGTATATTTAAAAGAGATTCATTGCACCAGGAAGCAGATTGGCTTTGATAATTAGAGATTTTGCTTTTATTATGGAATGTAATAATATATTGGGCTAGGCGAATTGATAATTGATCTCATTTAGTGTGCTTGTGTTTGGGGGATCCACATTGTTTTATGGTCATTTTTGTCTACTACATTGAAAATATGATATGGCTCCTTATTCCAACGGTACAATTTATTCTGTTTAGAGTGTTCACCATCTGTCTGTTCTTCAGATGAGGAAGAGCAATTTTGTTTAACCCTGTGTATATTAAAGTGGGACTGTAACCAATCAGGTTTATGAAATATTTCAAGAAATGTACGAAATTTACAAAACATTGAATATTTTGCAAACATTTTCTTTATTCCAATCTTTGAAGAAGAAATCACCAATGTTGCCACAGTTGACAGTTAAGATTCAGATTTGGTTCTGACTAAGAATTATTTTTCTTTCATTCCCTGGTGCTCGCTTGGGTGTTCCAAGCAATGGACAAAATAGTGGTCATACAATATTTTCTGCGCCAATCTACACTGGAAATGCTGTAAATGTCAACTCCAACTCAATAATGCTAGCAAAATGTACAGTTAGTGCAGAGCTACAACCAGTATGTACAACACGAATTGCCCACATGTCCATTTTTGCAAAAGAAATGACAACGTATGACATTCTTATTATGCAGAATTGATACTATTGGGCATGACATTATGATTTGACATGTTTAATAATAGCAGAGTGAAGAAGACCATCCATCAATGCAGTGAAATGAAAATGGTTGCGAGCCAAATGGAATACGAAACATAGATTTTTCTCAATAAGGTATTCAAGCAATGTTTTATATGCTGAAAGGTTACATGTGAATCCAGTGCCTGGCTCTATTAAACTCTTGGCTCATGTCTCATCCTTCTGGAATAAGACTGTAATTTCCTCGGAAACAACATTTTGCTGGTACTTTTGAAATATATCAGGGGAAAAATCTGTATTGACAGCTAACTAGAAAATACAGTCCTGTCATCTGTATATAAGCCATAAAATAATAGATCCCATGTGTGATTTAGACATGGGAAAATAGACGTTCCAGGAATAGGCAGGAATCCTATACAGAAAACAAAATGGAAAAACAGATGTAATTGCAGTGACTTTCATATGTCTTCGCTCCTCTTTCAGAATCCAAGTGGCGAGCCTCAGAAAAAAACAAAACACTGCAGTCTGGCTTTGAAGTCACATTGATATATGCTTATACATACCTTACATACTGTTCAAACATAGGGACAATTTAACTACAACATATGGATAAATAAGAATAAAATGTCCACGGGGAAAAAAAAAAAAAATCAATTTCCAACAAACGTGTTCATACTGTCCATTTTCTTCCAGGAGGAATATAGTTACAGTTAAAACCCGAAGTGCGGTTAATCCTGGCATTACCCAAAACCGCTAGGTAAAGCTGTAAATTTTTTTTTTTTTTTTAAAAATGAAGTATTCAGACTTTACCCGGGTAATTTTAGGACTAACCATCTGCCCTTAGGTAAGAGTCTGGAAAATTCGCACTTTACCCGGATGATCTGCAGACTATCCAGCCTTGTGCGGTTAAAAACAAATTTTGTTATTGTTCAGATTAAAGTCTGTAGCTTCTCCCGGGTAATCTGAGGACTATCCACAGCTTTACTAGGGTAATCTGCAGAGCATCCAGCCCTGCTTGGGTAAAAGTGAATTTTGCTATTATCTAAGGATATTATCAACGAAAATGGCAAAAGACAAACATTAAAATGTAGTGCGGATATAATGAATATACAGAGTAACAGGATATGTTTCTTATATGAATGTTAAAGCGTTACATGATCTTTATTATGTGTCATATGTGCTTATATATCATTTATAAAACATAATAACCGTCAGGCTACTCTTTATGTAATATCTTTATCTTCATTAAGTAAGTTTCAGACAATTAACGCACACAGTAACCTGACGGTTATTTAGTGTGGTTTGTGACTGTAGATACAATTTGGTTAAAAATAACAAAACACACTATTTTGTTATCAGTCAGATAACAGTTTGCAGCTTTATCCGGGTAATCCTCAGAATTCAGTCAACTGTAACCTGCTGAAAACCCAAGAAAAGCGGAATACCCAGAGGCGTTTGGATACTTTGCAGTTTACCCGGATAAAGTCCGATGTTTCATTGCACATTATCGAGCAACACTAGGGTAATGTGCGTTTTACCCGGGTAAAACACAGCAGAAAACTTAAGTACCCAGAGGCCTCTGGATACTATGCAGATTACCCGGCTAAAGTCTGAAATTTAATTTCACTTCGGATTTTTACTAATGACACCTGGGTAATGTCAGGATTAACCGCACTTCGGGCTTTAACCGTAACATGCATATATGTTCTGGTTAAAGCCCGAAGTGCGGTTAATTTTAGGATTACCCGGGTAATCCTGACATTACCCAGGCGTCATTAGCAAAAGCCTGAAGTGAAATGAAATTTTGGACTTTATCTGGGTAATCTGCAAAGTATCCAGAGGCCTCTGGGTACTCCTGTTTTCTGCTGTGTTTCACCTGGGTGAAAACGCACATTACCCCAGTGTTGCTGGATAAAGTGCAATGAAACATCGGACTTTGCAGTTTACACGGATAAAGTATCCAAACGCTTCTGGTTTTCTTGAGTTTTCAGCAGGTTACAAGTGACTGAATTCTGAGGATTACCCGGGTAAAGCTGCAAACTGATATCAGACTGATAAAAATAACAAGACAATTTTGTTAACCAAATTGTATCCACAGTCACATACCACACAAAATAACCGCCATGTTACTCTGTGTGGTTTGAAAATTAATTTATGAAGATATTATATAAAAGAGTAACCTAATGGTTATTATGTTTTATAAATTATAAGCACATATGACACATAAAGATCATGTAACTCTTTAACATTCATATAAGAAACCTATCCTGTTACTCTGTATATTCATTATATCCGCAATACATTTTAATGTTTGTCTTTTGCCATTTTCATTGATAATATCCTTAGATAAAAGCAAATTTCATTTTTACCCAAGCGGGGTTGGATGCTCTGCAGATTACCCACGTGAAGCTGTTGATAGTCCTCAGATTTCCTGGGTAAAGCTTCAGACTTTTATCTGAATGATAACAAAATTTGGTTTTAACCAAACTGGGTTGGATAGTCTGCAGATCATCCGGGTAAAGTGAATTTTTCAGCTCTTCCAGACTGTTACCCAAGGGCAGTTGGTTAGTCCTAAAATTACCTGGGTAAAGTCCGAATTTTTCATTTTCTTTGCAGCTTTACCCAGTGGTTTTGGGTAAGGTCAGGATTACCCAGGTAATTTTAAGATTAACTGCACTTCGGGCCTTAACCCGTAACACACACATATATATATATATATACATACATACATACTGTTCAAAATTATTCAACCCCACTGAAATTGAGTGTTTTGGCCAGTTTGACATTGATTTTGATCATTCAGTCATCTTGCTTACAATTAAATTAAAGAGGCACGTGTAGGTCAGACAAATATAACATTTATAATGAAATAACCACAAATGTCTTTTCTGTGCTCACATCATTATCAGTTTTATTCAACCCCCAAGTGACATTCAATCTTAGTACTTATAACTGTAAAAGGATGTTGTACTGACAGCTTTTAAACGTGAAGCATAGCTTGACACAAGTGTCTTGCAGCGATCTACGGGTATCTTCGCCCATTCGTCATGGGCAAAAGCCTCCAGTTCAGTCACATTCTTAGGCTTGCGCACTGCAACTGCTTTCTTTAAGTCCCACCAGAGGTTCTCAATCGGATTTAAGTCAGGTGACTGCAATGGCCACTCCAAAATGTTCCAGCCTTTAATCTGCAACCATGCTCTAGTGGACTTGGAGGTATGCTTGGGATCATTGTCCTGTTGAAAGGTCCAACGTCTCCCAAGCCTCAGGTTTGTGACGGACTGCATCACATTGTCATCCAATATCTCCTGGTACTGAAGAGAATTCATGGTACCTTGCACACGCTGAAGCTTCCCTGTACCTGCAGAAGCAAAACAGCCCCAAAGCATGATTGACCCCCCGCCATGCTTCACAGTAGGCAAGGTGTTCTTTTCTTCATAGGCCTTGTTCTTCCTCCTCCAAACATAGCGTTGATCCATGGGCCCAAACAGTTCTAATTTTGTTTCATCAGTCCACAGAACACTATCCCAAAACTTCTGTGGTTTGTCCACATGACTTTTGGCATACTGCAGTCGACTCTTCTTATTCTTTGGAGACAGCAAGGGGGTGCGCCTGGGCGTTCTGGCATGGAGGCCTTCATTACGCAGTGTGCGCCGTATTGTCTGAGCTGAAACTTCAGTACCCACATCTGACAAATCTTTTCTCAGTTCCTCAGCAGTCACACGGGGACTTTTCTCCACCCTACGCTTCAGGTAGCGCACAGCAGTCGAAGTCAGCATCTTCTTTCTGCCACGTCCAGGTAGCGTTTCAACAGTGCCCTTTGCCTTGAATTTGCGAATGATGCTTCCTATGGTTTCTCTTGGTATGTTTAACATCTTTGCAATCTTCTTATAGCCATTGCCCTTCCTGTGAAGAGTAATCACCTCTTCTCTTGTCTTCCTGGCCCAGTCTCTTGACTTCACCATGTTTGTAACCACACCATTAAATGTCTAGAAGGAGCTGAGTATCACAGTCATTTTAAAGCTGCCTAATTGGTGCTGATTATGCTTTATTGCTGCTCCGTGACATCCACAGGTGTTTTCAATACCTGATTGAAAACACTTGAATGAACCTCTGTTCTTCAGAGTGGTGGTCTTTAAGGGGTTGAATAATTGTGTCAATGAAGAATTCACAAAAGAAACATTTACTACTGTATTACAGAACCAATTGATGTCATTTTAGTTGCATATGGTTCTTATTCCCCCAATGCTGTAAAGGGTTTTAGGGAATTTAGTGTACATTTGTAATTGTATTCAGAATGAAATCCTACAAGGACTTTTTAAAGAACCATATGCAACTAAAATGACATAAATTGGTTTTGTAATACAGTAGTAAATGTTTCTTTTGTGAATTCATTGACACAATTATTCAACCCCTTAAAGACTACCACTCTGAAGAACAGAGGTTCATTCAAGTGTTTTCAATCAGGTATTGAAAACACCTGTGGATGTCACGGAGCAGCAATAAAGCATAATAAGCACCAATTAGGCAGCTTTAAAATGACTGTGATACTCAGCTCCTTCTAGACATTTACTGGTGTGGTTACAAACATGGTGAAGTCAAGAGAATGGTCCAGGAAGACAAGAGAAGAGGTGATTACTCTTCACAGGAAGGGAAAACAGTCCTTCACAAACCTGAGGCTTGGGAGACGTTGGACCTTTCAACAGGACAATGATCCCAAGCATACCTCCAAGTCCACTAGAGCATGGTTGCAGATTAAAGGCTGGAACATTTTGGAGTGGCCATCGCAGTCACCTGACTTAAATCCGATTGAGAACCTCTGGTGGGACTTAAAGAAAGCAGTTGCAGTGCGCAAGCCTAAGAATGTGACTGAACTGGAGGCTTTTGCCCATGACGAATGGGCGAAGATATCCGTAGATCGCTGCAAGACACTTGTGTCAAGCTATGCTTCACGTTTAAAAGCGGTTATAACTGTAAAAGGATGTTGTACTAAGATTGAATGTCACTTGGGGGTTGAATAAAACTGATAATGATGTGAGCACAGAAAAGACATTTGTGGTTATTTCATTATAAATGTTATGTTATTATTTGTCTGACCTACACGTGCCTCTTTGATTTAATTGTAAGCAAGATGACTGAATGATCAAAATCAATGTCAAACTGGCCAAAACACTCAATTTCAGTGGAGGTTGAATTATTTTGAACACAACTGTATATATATCCAAAATACACTAATTTACCTCTCACATCCTTAAAGGGGGGCGGGGAGTATAAACATTTACTGTCCACCAATCTTTTTGCACCCTAGAGTAGGTTTTAAAACCTTTCTTGGATCCAGCACAAAATCTCCTTCTGCTGCTGTGGACCTGGTTCCTGTAGTAGGAGCTCATGCAAAACTGTGTGTTTGGGATTGGGTGGGTGGGTTGAATCAGTCCAACATTCGGAAAGCTGAATCAGCAGAAAAGCAGTACTGACAACATATTAGAACATAGAGTCCTCTCATCTATATAGAAGCTGTAAAAAGTAGATCCTACGTGTGAGTTACACGTGGGGTCATGACACCCATGACAAGGGCCAGATTTGTATCTCATGAGCCTATAGGCACAGAAATGTGAAGCACCCATACACCCCCCCCCCCAATAAATGCTAAAATTACTTTTTAAATTCTCGTTTTGGGGCAAAAAAAACAGTTTCTTTCTGCGCGCAAATCAAAAGAAGGGGCCAGAATCTGTTGCCTTAGTTGATTTAGTGCAGTGGCATGGTTTTACATTTTAAAGTATATATCATGTCTGCCGTAGAACAGAGAATAGAATTTAGTATTCAATTTTTAAAAAATATATATTTATTTTTAAAGACCTTTCCAATGACACCTCACTTGACCTTGTGCGGTCTACAATTCAGAGATGATGGTTTCAAAGTCCCCCCTCTGTGTCTCATCGCAGTGCCACGGTCTAGGTTTTCGATGATTACATCATCAGCTCCACACTTGCTAGCAGTGTGGGAAATCAGAAGGTGAGTTAGTGCAGAATCACTGTTTTGGCTTGGGAAGGATAAATTAAAATACGTATCTGAGTAGGCATGGAATCAATAGATAGTTTTGCGTGTTGACCAAACATCCAGGAAGTGAACAATGTTTTAGTAATATATTAAAGAAACATTGCTATAGTATCTGGGATTAGTCAATCATCAAAACCCTGATTACAGACACTACCAGAGCGTTGAGTATAGTCACAGAATCCTAGATGGGCTGGATTACTCCCCTTTTCTTCAACTATTCAGCAACCCATTTTTCTCTGCTAAAATGAACCCCCATGCTTTTAGATTGTGTGTTGAGTGGCAGCTCCCCAAGATTCAAAATCTTTGACAACACAACCAATGTACTGAAAGGAAACTTCTGCCCAGTCACTAAATTTTCTGCTTTACCCAGAATCTTCACTTTGTTTAACTCACCCTTCCATGAAATGGTTTACAGATTTTCACTGAAATGGACCTCAACTCCCATAAGCACACATGATTGCCCCACTACTCGCAACCCAACTGGCATATACATGCAAGTGGGAGATGGATTCAAGGGAGAAGCTGGACAAGAAATTAAATTAGATTTTCTGGGAACTTTATCATTGAGTTATGCTACATGGTATTTTCTCAATAGTTTCACCAGCCCACCAGACACAAACTAAGTACGTCAAGACAGCTTTGATTCGTTTTCTATGGACTAGAAAATAAATGATCCCGTCCAGATTTTCAGATTTAGAACAGAGGATCACAAGTGTAATCGGTTATATATACACATCTCCTTCTGTAACGTATGGGATGCATGGTTTATGGGCCCCTGGGTCCCCAAGCCCCAATGTCTTTGATTTTCTGGTAACCTCCTTCCATTCAGATTGCAATGTGACTTGGTGACAAACCATACATAAGGACAGAATAAACTAAATTAAAATTTCTATTATGGCCTGTCTTGGTACTTTAGCTCCTTAAAATATATTTCAAAAGACAAGCATAAAATATGACAATAGAGCGATATACTGTAGTTATATATATATATTTCATAGTAAATTGACACCAACATCTTGCATAGCCTTATGAATATTGTGTTTGGAAAGGTCTCCTTTGGCGCATTGACAGCTAGTGTTAGGGAGTGATGCGCCACAGGAGACCTTACCAAACACTATTCCTTTATTAGTAGCAGCAGAATACTACTCTCCATTATGGTCTACAGGTGGCATCTCCCCCATACAAGACTATCCTCCTCCATTACAGAGCTCTTATCTAGGGCCCCTCCACGTCTATATTCCTTATGAAAGGTGGCTCTGTATTTAGCACATTGCGCCATCTATAATGGCACAGTCCACACTGTAATGTTGGAAATTCCTCAATAACAAGGAGGATGGAAGAGAGACACATGGCATAATATCACGCTACCAGTGGTCGTTAAAAATTCTTATGATGGTCACACTCGCTTGAACCAGAGCCCTTTACATTCAGCTCTAGGGGGATGTGCATTCAACAGCTCAAATAGGGTCATGTCCTGGTTCTATCACTGAAAGAATGCAATGAATTCTTAGATAGGATTACATATTTATTAGGGAATCACAGTAAAGCAAATAGTTAAAAGCTGGGACATGTAAAAATAAACAATTGTAAAGGGTCTACGGATACGCGTTTCGCCGAATAATGTTCAGCTGCCTCATCAGGTAGTGTTGGACACCACCCTATTTAAGGTGCTGAATACTCATCCCCTAAAATGTGAGTGTCCACTTACTCATATTTGGATTACTGTATCAGGCTATTGTTATTTTTCTCGTCTTTTGCATGCATTTTCAGAAGCTCTAATACCAAGATGGTCATAATATAAGTATTTGTTTATTCTGTAACAGTGTAGGATTTGTCACCAAGTCACATTGCAATATTACCAGTCACTATATGGAATATCGATCTATATGTCAATATTACATGGAGCTTGAGGGGACCTTTTTCACTTGTCCACATGTATTTTTGGCAACCTTTGGTAGCTTGGTAGCTTACCCTTGGGTTCTCAATTTTTAGCATCAAGTTAATAGGAAAATAGTCATCCATCAATCACATATCACAAATCATTTCTAAGTGCTTTTTATAAACTTAGTGAATGGAAGGAAGCTTATGTATACCCTAGTTGAGTAATAAAGTATGGAAAACACGTGTTTGCAAACAGGGAGTTTGTCGGGAGTTGAAGAGTACTGACTGTAGATCTAGGAATCCTAAAATAAATCAAAAGACAAATAAAAGTTTGTAAAAAGTACAGCATTTCCTCTGTAGAAAACCCATTTTATATGATAGCATTTTTGCAAGAAAAAAATGACATTACATTCTAAACAAAAATGTAAATTCATAGTTTCCAACGTTTATAGAATTAAGGATGGTTTTGTCAGCCAATATAAATCTTTAATGGGATTAAGGGCGGCTTTGGCAGCCAGTGTGAAAGATTTTACTTTTTCACCTGTTTGTTAGAAAAAGAAGAGCACATATTGTTTTTGTTCCGACAGAGATTTAGAGATTTAAAATATCAGACAAAATAATGTCTGAACAGGAAAAAGGTTTACCGTTGGTATGTTGTCAAAAACAGGGGTTATCTCTGGATTCTCAGCAAATGAGTAGCATTGGGATTAACCTTTACTACAGTAGTGAAAGACAATTTGGTAAAAGCGTGGCTAAAAAGTAAAATCATTACCAAAGTTTACAGAACAAGCAGGCACTGAATTAATCTGACCAGCCTTTACAGTTGTATATTTTAAGCCTACTTGAAATACACACCCAAGTTATTATAAGCATACCTCCACGGGAACAAAAGATTTTGGTGATAGTTGTACAATGCTAGACACCGCATGGGAAGATAAGGGGAACAAGATCAGCAATGGAAAAAAAATTGACGAGTAGAAAACAGAAAAGGGGTAGACAAAACCAGAAATCTGTTAAGCATTGGCAAGACAAAAAAAATAAAAACATGGAAGGGCATGGATTTGATATAGAAAATCATGAGATCATCAATGCAGAGTTGTGCAGAATAAAAGAGTACAGAGATACATTTGGATAACTGTAAGAAGTTGAAAGGGGCAGGAAAACTGAGTCAATATAGGGACAGCACAGTAAAGAACAAGGCAACAATATAAGTAGGGATGCACCGATACCGATACCGATACTAGTATCGGTACCGATACTGTCATTTGCACAAGTACTTTGTACTCGTGCAAATGCCCTGATACCGCCCCCAATACTAGAAGCCAGCTCTGGGCTGGCTTGCTGATACCCGGGGGACTGGGGAAGCTGGCTGCATGCATGCAAAGCATTTGGTCAGCGTTCCCCTGCAGATGGCCGTGTTTCCGAGCGGTCGTGGCGCTGCCTCCTGCTAAGATCTTGCAGGAGCACGTCACAGCGCGTCACTGCCCTGCGGCCGTTCGGTAACACTGCCAACGGGAGGGGAACGCTGTCCAAATGCTTTTAATGCATGCGACCAGCTTCCCCGTGGGTATGTCTGGTCTGGGGGTCTGTATATAGGTGTTTAAGGGAAGATACAGTAAGAGTAGGGAATATGTACTGAAAGCTTTAGCAGGAGGATAAACATAAAACATGTGACCAAATACTTCTGGCAGAGAATAGCATGATGAAACGATAAACTGTTCAAATATTAGGATTACTTGACTACCAGGACACCTCAATATGGTATTAAGGAATTGTTTCCAGATAAACTATTTTGTTGTGTTTTTTTCTTTGTTCGGATTCTTATAAACTCAAAACAACATGTGTTCCATGCCATACTGTAAACAATGTTTATGATTGTCTTACCATACATCTACTGTACCATAAATGCCACGCTTCATATTAGAATGCCAAGAGCCATCATATCTCAATGTATACCATACCAAAATAAAATTGTATTTTGTATTATAATTTTGTTCTAATCAACCATTTTTAAAAAATGGATCAAATTCACATTTTGTCCCAGAACTGGAAAGGTTGGGGGGGGGGGTGGCTATTTTTGGCAACCTGTACTTTCACTATTCACTTCAACGAGCCTTTTAACCCTTTCACTGCTGAGGACGTGTGGGGAACGTTCTCATTGACTAAGGAAAGATAGGGGGTTCCTTTGACCCCCGATATCTCCCGACTGTTGGCAGCTAGCAGGGTCTTTCCAATGATACCAAACATGACCATATTTAAAGTAAAGAAAAAAAATAAAAATAATAATAAAAAGAAAAACATGTTTTTTTTTTAAGACGTGAAATGGCTCAGCAGTGAAGGGGTAAAAGGTTAGCAAAAGGAAGGCAGGTTTGGGGATTTTTGGAGAATCTCTTCAAATAAACCTCTTACACTATGTGTTTAATTATTTATGAAATCACTTAGTCAACAACCACATAAAAGAAATAAAACAATCAGACTCGGGTAATTCAAAGCAGAAAAAAAAAAAACCACGTGTGAAATCATGAAAAAGGATATAATGTGCTGTATTCATCTGTGCCGAGAGCACCCCCACCACTTTTAAAACGGATAGCTCTCCTTAAAGAATAGCCATTTCACTTTAATGCTATGATATTTTTTCACAAAATTACATTTGTATAATGACATTTAATTTGCTATTTACTCCACTCAGTGGAGGCTGATGCAATGGTTGGAGTGACATGGCCATTGTGTGTGTTAAATTATATATTGCCAGGAATGGCATTTCATGAAAGCTCTTGAAAATGAAGACATAACATCATAAGAAAAAAGCGGAGTAGAGACTTAAGTCTCCAGTAATGGAATCTATTATTATACCGATAATATTGAAGTCTCCCCCTCTCCTGCTGCCCTCATAAAAATATATGTTTTGACACAGGATTTTATTAACATCTTGTAACATTTCACGGTATTTTATTAAAATTTTCCTCACCACAAAACTCAATATCAAGAAATCCATCTATGCCTGAACAGGGAATAAGATATTGATCCACAAAAATAGCCCATGGTGCTACCTTAATGAATGGCTAAACTGTATTATTGGCATTTGAGCTGCACATCTAGCAATATCCATTTCGAAGAAGGTGAACATGACGTTGACACTTATTGATGGAGAGAAGATCCAATAACCCAGTAGTGTCTGAAACGAAACCTACCAAAGATATGTAAAACAGGACTACAAAACAGTATCTTTTAAAATGTGGGGCTTAAAATGTGGACACGAAATGACAGCCACGACTCCCCTTAAACCACAGATTTCTTACAACCAGCCTATATGACGGTTTATCATTTTAAGCCATTACTATTACAATGTTTACACTGTGCGTGAGCTTCCTTCATAGAATCACTAACAGGGTTATTCAAAGAGATCCAAATTGGGACCGAAAGGTAACCGAACGCTGAAATTCAGCATACGGTTACCTTTCCTGGTCATTCGGCTATTCAGAGAGCAGGCAGTTCGCCAAATGTTGACGAATTGCCTGCACATACGGTGCCTGTACGAGGGCAGTAAATTCCCCATAGACAATGCTTTGTCTATTCAGAGAACACAAAACAGCCGAGAAAGGTTGCCGAAATGCACTGCCATTCGGTGGTTTAATGCGACAGGTTTATTCAGGAGAATCCCATAGGCTTCAATGTTAAAAATATTTCCGTTTTAACCAAATATCTAATAAACTGTTGATTATTTAATACTGCAGTAAAAGTCTAAAGATTTTTTAGGATCTTTAAGGCATTTTGAGATTTTTTTTGAATAAAGTTTTTTCCCGTTTTCTTTTTATATCGTTTATTCTTTTTTCTGTAACAGACCTTTTTATTATCATTCATTGGATCTTATATGTAAATTCCAGACATTTTCGTTCTGTAGTTTCTTTGCAAACAGTGTTTCACTTTTCAAACATTCAAGCGTACGGGTTTTTTTTGTCACTCCATTCATCTGCAGTGTCTGTTTTTTCCGGCGGCTGCTCTGTGCTGTGATTGGCTCCTGATCGGGTTTCTCCGGCGTGTTCGGCGGGGTTAATCCAGAGGTTTTTGTGGGTTTCGGTGTGCGTTCCATGGGTTTTTCGTGCGGCTTTTCCCTGCACTACGATGGCCCTGTGGTGCTTGCTGAATACGCATGGTCGCCGAAATGGGATTGCCAAATCGTACCGAATTGAAGAGAACGAAAAGTCACCAAACGTGCGGTGACTTTTCGATTCTCTTTGAATAACCCTGTAAGTATTAGGGTCCCTTGTGCTCCACTCCCCTAAAAATCAGTTCAGCAAATCATTTAATAGCTTACATTGCATTTTTCCAACCTTCTAGTAATTTTTGTTTAAATTCATGATACATTACATGCCAGTGGTATACACGGCAGAACCAAGAGTGAAACCGTGCAAGTTTAGGTCAGTAGGAAGAAGTCCACAAGTTAATCTTTTAAAATCAGAATAATTTTCTGAAAAATAGAAAATAAATGTCTGTATGAGAAAACTGCCAGTTTAACATGCTGAATTAATTTAGGTGTTGTACATAAGCAAGTAGAGTATCCCTTTAAGGAGAGTGTGCATGTATCAAATTTTAAATATTCAGTGCTACAGAGTTGAAAGTGTGCCTGATGTGTAAATGTAACAAAGGTCAGTGACAAATTGCTTCTTGGCGAGAGTTGGGTTTTTGACTATAATGACCGTCCTGAAGGCCCAATGCAGAGAGCATGGTTTGGCCATTATCAGAATTGCCTCCAGACATTATTGTTTATTCCCTATAAGTTTACAGAAATGCAAAAAATAAAAGGTATATAAAAGGACTCGGGTGCAAAAAATTGTAAAGGGGAAACGACCCACAGAAGTTAAGGTTTGCTGTACTCAGCAGCAGTGTACATGGACACTTTAGGTAGGGGGTTATTCAGAGACGATCTGGCCCCGAAATGTAACCGGACACGGAGATTCAGTGTACGGTGACATTTCAGGGCCATTCAGCTATACAGAGAGCAGGCAATTCACCAAATCGTGGCGAATTGCCTGCACGTACGGTGTCTGTTCGAGTGTAGTGAAATCCCATAGAGAAGCAATAGCTTTTTCTGGCAGCTACTTTGCGCATTGATTGGCGGCTTTATCTGCAGTGTTCAGCGTGGTTTTTCCAGCGGGTTTTTGCTGCACTCCGGGGGCCCTGCGGTGCTTGCGGAGGTGGGGAACTTTGATTCCCAGAAGTGCAGGGAAGAGCAAGGAACGAGTGGGCACTGAAATGTCGGCGAGATTTCGAATAACCCCTCATCTACTGCTAATGGCAATCAGAACATGTGGCTTAATCTTGCACATTATTTCCATGGACAAACTGACAGGTTTTATGGTTTATGCAGCAGTTGACTTCAGTCTGCTAATTGAACATAAGATATACTTACTACAGTTGGGCAAGTCTTGTACTAAAACAGGAATTGGTTTCTCCGCTGTATTTTATAGTAATTTACAAATTAAAGAACAAAAAAAGGGTGAAATATCTAACACAAACATGCACCACTTCGCCCACAAAATTGTTGCAATTACAAATGTTTAAATCATTCTCAGGTTTCTTTTGCATCTGACACAAAAACGTGGAGAGAAAAAAAAAATTGACACATTCCACGTAAAAAGCCAAATATGGACTGGACAAAATTATTGTCACCCTCCATTTGGTATCACACCCCCTTGGAGAAAATAATAGCCATCAATGAGGCTTGACCATAGAATCCATTATTCAGTATTTACAATAACCCATCCTAAACACCTTCTCTTCTGCTGTTTTAGTGTTCATTTCTATGATTTTGCTCAGTAAAACTTCAAGACCTGAAGAAGAGAGTTATACTCTGGAAAGCGTGCCTTTTAGGCTAGGGTCAGACTAACGCATTTTTCGCGTTCTCTGTGAAAAAGTGCGTTCGAACGAATGGACGCATTTTTTCACGGAATACGCGATAGCGGTCATACGATTCGCCTTTTCGTCCGTGATTTTGTACGGATCATCAATAAAACACTTTGTGTCTGGACGTTATGTTGGCCGGACATTAGCAGCGTCTGACGTCTCCCAATCACGCACACACGCCTCTAGCGGACGCAGCGCACTCTGTACGTCCATACTAGCGGTTTGACGTTCTAGAAAAAATGCGTTTGTTTGCCACTTGCGTTGCGCGGACGAACATTCGTGCGGCCGTACTTCGTGTGTTCCCCGGCATTGGACGTCATTTGCTGCTAGCACGGCCGTGATTTTGTGCGTCTAAACGCACGTTAAAACTGCTTTCGTCTGACCCTAGCCTTAAAATGTAATGTTAGTCCAATAAAAAAGGTATCACTACGTACGGCTATACTCTGGTGATTCTGCCATCTGGACTAACACAGCTCATCCAATCCACACACACACACAAGGAACACACGAGGAATCCACATAAAAGGCACAGCAAAAAGCCATTAAGTAGAAACCACACTAGAGCAACTTCCTGAGAAAGTGGAGGGGTTATAAAGGCTGGAGAACAATTATTTTGGTATTTGTGTAACAAGGAATTAAAGAACACTCATGTGTTTGCACTTAAAATTACGCACTTGATCAGTGTACCAAGTTGACACCTGTGCAGTGCGCGTTATTTGAATGATGCGGCCGAGAATAAAACTCACCTATTCACAGTTACACCAACCTGGAGTCACTTTGGAGTAAGATAAGCATGCTTAACAGTGACACGGTGTCCCCCTCTCAGTCCTCCCAATCACCCTACGCTCCTGGTGCTTAAAAAACACGTCACTACCAAGTAATTTTCCAAAAATCTGCCAGTGGTTTTTTTTGGAATATAATTTTTAATTATACAGTAAGAAATATTTGGGAATATTCTCAGTGTATTTCTTACTGTAATAACCTATTTGGCCATCTACTGGCCAAATACAGTTACTGCAGGTAAAACTCCAGCTCAGGTCTCAGTTTTGACTAGGGAATGTTCGATACAGCAGGGCATTACTCAGCCGATGTTAAGCATTTTGAGCACCTTGGGCATTATGCCCACAGTGCTATAACTTTGAGGGCACCTTCTGGAGCACGGAAACAAACAAATGAATTTCATTTGCAACCATACAGCACGGCCCCAAATCATGTAAACTCAATCTCAGGCTGCCGTGTCTGCTACTGCTGATCGTGTATAGACGATTGCGATAGGGAAGGGATTAATCAGTGAAATACCGGGCTTCTGAAGCCCATATTCAGCATTCTAGTATGAGCAGCCCTGAATAGGCTGGCAAATGGTCTTCCTGGTGTTGGGCACAGTTAGTCAAAATGATGCAAATATCACAGTCACGTCCCCCAGCATGTCATGCCCCCAATGCTAGACCTGTCAATATTGGCACATGGTAAAAAACTGAATAGGCAAGAGTTATGTCACATTTACTAGTGGTATGTTCTTTTTTTTTTCCCCTCAACATAATTTATTGAATGCACATCATATCAAAGTACATCACTTGTATACAAACATCACCCTGCCTTAGTATAATAATTCATACTATCTTACAAAAGGCACATCATAAGCATCCATTTTTTCTTTTTTAACATCAGTAAGAAATAGCGTAAAGAAAGGGAAAGAAAAATAAATAAATAAAAAAATGAAGAGGCTCAGCCCAAGCCAGATCACAAAAATAACCCACATCTAAATATATAATATATATACATCCGTATACACCTCTATAATATTAGAGACATATGTATAAATACAACCCAAAAAAGAGAAATAAAAAAATAAAAAAATATAAACCCGCTACAGTCCTGACTCCACCCATGGCCCCCAGGTTTTATTATACGAAGGTAATGTAAAGTGGACCAACGCAGTCAGCGCGTCCATAACCCGGGTATCCCTAATTTTAGCATAGACTTTAGCCATCTTTGGTACTTGTGGCTGGCGCCAAACTTCTGCCACCGCTCGTCTAGCAGCCAATGTGATTTTGTGGTATGTTCTTTTGATAGACGCTTTACTATACAGTTACACGCATATAGGTCAAGGTAAATTTCTCAGAAGGTTTGAAGTCACGATAACAAAGCAGATACTGTATCTTCTATATGCACTTTCACATCCATATGTAAAAAACAAAAATGGATAAAAGTGTGTGTATTGTAATTCTAAATACATTAGTATGTGACTTATCAGTATAATACAGGAACAGAAATGTAATAACGGAGATTTAACCAAGTATAAATGAACTTGCAAATGGTCAAAGTGGTGCTAAGCAAGTTTTCGTGCTCTTGGGAAGAAAAAAAAAATCAATACTGTTATAGCATTTGTTCCCTCAAGTAACTAGAAAGTAGTGCACTGCAAATAAGTCACGTCAAGAAACTAAAGAAAATAATTAATTGATTGACTGATCAATACAGACCATCAGAAAAACGTACTGCAAGATTCTGAACAGCCAGAACGAGGAAAAGAAGGAATATGAAATGATGGTTTATGTGCTCATTAGAGTTAGGCTTCCTCTATCATTCAAAGGCAGTATTTGACGCATTACAAACCATGAGTCACAAGTTAAATTACTATATTTTTTACCTCTCGCTGTTCACTGCAGATTTTACAGAGCCACACTGGACGTTTCTGGCTGCCCATTGCCTCAATCCCACATTTGGTACAGACTTTCTGATGAGAAAAAGAATAAAAGAGCAAAACACATATTACTATACTTTTTTTGTTGCTCCAGTATATATATATATATATATCGCTTTTAGTTCTCTTCAAATGTCACAGTTGTGATTGGTACCGTTGAACCTTCATTTGAAGAAAACAGCAGGGTGAACAGAAATTATACCTTAAAAGGTTTGTGCTCTCTTAAAGATGATGGATAAGCAAGTATTGTTTAACTGATCAAATATCACACAGTGTTTAAAGCAATACATTATTCAGCCCACTATGGCACTTCTAGGGTTAATCACTTTCACAATTTAACAAGTACTGCACATGATTGATTAGAAAATGTCATTAAACGCCTTCCATTAGCATGTAGATGGAGATGAATGTTTGCCATTATATTCATATTATTTAGTATTTAAAAAAAGTCCACATTACTAATTATCTTTATCCACGATTTCAGCGGAATAATTAAATGGCTAGTGGGGAATAAGCCAAAACATAGCTTTTAGAGACATATATGAAGAATAAGAATAAGTAGGCCAAGGCTAAATCATTCCATTATACGCCGTGCAGTGCACCATGGTAACCCCCCCCCCAAAAAAAAAAAACAGTAAATTATTTTTTATTACAGATACCCAGTGTCCCAAAACAGAGGCCCCTCTCAGATGTGAGCAAGGAAAGGCACTATCTACCCAGTCCTTGGGACACAGAGCATGTAGAAAGGATACAATTTAGGTAAGAGAGCAATAGTTAACCAGTTGCCAAAAAGGTCCAGGGCAGGAGACACAACCAAGATAAACAAATGCAAAGGCCAAAGAAAAAGCAAGGATTAGGTAAAAAGAACCAAAAGGTTAAAATCCAGAACAACAAATGAAGGGAAACATTGAAGGGAAAACCACAAAAGGACAATGGCAACTGGAAGGGGAAGTCCTTATGAACCTTGACTGGGAATCCTACTGGCCAGAAGAAAAGAGGGCCGGACTAAGTTAAACATTGGCTAGGCGATAGGTGGTGCAGAACCTCTAAATCTTTGTCCTTCCCAGAAACCTCGCAATGTTTTACATCATATACAGGGTTATTCAGAGAGAAGTGAAAACCAGGAGAATGACTGGAGAAGTGAAAATTCTAGGTCAAAATAGCCAAACCAGAAAAATTCTCCCATTTATCTCACTTTCCAAATCGGCTATTTGGTCTAGATTGTTCTCTTCTCCTGCCAATTCTCCTGGTTTTCACCTTGCTCTGAATAACCCTGATAGTGTTAGGCAAAACCGTTCATCTTCTTCAATGTTCCACCAGAACAGTTAATGGACATTACCATCCCTGGCCACCGGATGGATAGGAAACCTGACTGTAGAGATGTGCATTTGTTTCGGGAAAATTCAGAATTTAACGAAATTTGATAATTCGTAGTTCTGGAGTACTTACGAATTCGAAACGGCATATAAAGAATTTATTTCATTTTACACGGTGTCATCAGCATGAAAGAAAAATTGGAATAATTGACATCAACTATCGAATTGATATCAACTATTGAATTTGAAATGAACCATCAAATTGATATCAAGTATAGGGATGAGCCGAACACCCCCGAGTTCGGTTCGCATTCGAACTTGAACTTTCCAAATGTTCGACTTCGAACTCAATACAAGTCAATTGGGCTGAAAATTCGATTTTTAGAGTGCCCTCCAAGAGGGCATATATGCTAGATATTTGCCATAAAAGGTGTATGGGTGCCCGGGTAGTGCCCTGGGGGACAGGAAACAAGGACAAAAAGTAAAAAAAAACTTTTTTTAAAAGGGACAGTGAGTTTTCCATGAAATAAGGGTTAAAAATAAAAACGAAAAATTCCTTCAAATATCGTGCATAGGAGGTCCCCATAACCTGCCAGTGAAGTGGCGGATTTCTAGGATGTATAGAAACATTTAAAAACAAAAAATTACATTTCAAATGACGGTAAATGGTTTTCCTTTAACCTATCCATAAACAACTGCTTGGGGCGGCAGTCTGTATGAAAAGAGGAGACATTTTCGGACACACAGAACAAGTTTAGTGATTTTTTTGGCTAAATAATTGTGAAACTTATGCAGGCTTTGGATGAAAGTAACAATAGGTGCTTTAAAATTGGGCCTTTAGCGTCGGGTTACTATGTGACGGCACTGTTGCCCTCTGAGGATATGAATCTGATACAGGCGTCAGTGGCAGTGCAGCCAAATATTGTGCCTTTGGTGCCAGGCCAGCAAGTGCCATCATACAGTAACCCCTCTGTGGTATTGTGGAAGAGAGCAGGGGTGGACCATGCGGTCAGGGCCGGTGCTAGACTATTTTGCGCCCTAGGCAAGACCAGCTACTAGCACCCCGCCCCAAAAAAAAAAAAAAAAAGACACAACATGAAACTGCTAAATTTCTTTTTATTTAAGAATAAAGTTTGATAAGCACCAATAGTAAAGGTGAAAATAAATATAAATAAACTGTATTAAACCATTTTACATTAACTCTATTAAACAAATTAAAATTAACTGTATTGAACAAATATAAATTAACAAAAAAATAAGTTGTCACGTATGTTTCAATTTCAGACACATCAAAATTTCACTTTGCTTGCCTTATCCTTTGCAAATTTTCATCATGCGTATATATATATATAGCCCAGGTCAGCTCACATCAAGCGTATATATATAGCCCAGCTCACATCATGCGTATATATATATATTGCCCAGGCTAGCTCACATCATGTGTATATATATTGCCCAGGCCCAGGCCAGCTCACATCATGCTCACAGACAGTCACAGATGCGCCATCATCATAGGCGTGCGCAGCCTATTGCATTAGGGTGTGCACCCAAAAGCTCAAACACATGAAAAAAAAATTATGTTAAATATATATATATATAAATATACACACACACACACACACCCTTATGCATACATACACACGCACACACTCTCACACATTCAACCTAAATAAATATATCATTACAATCAGGGTAATTCAAAGAGAATCGAAAAGTCACCGCACGTTCAGTGACTTTTCGTTCCCTTCAATTGGGTTTGTTTTGACAAATCCCAGTTCGGCGACCCTGCGGTGTATTCAGCAAGCACCACAGGGTCCCCGAATTGCAGGGAAAGGTCGCCGCAAACCCGCTGAAAACTAACCGCAAAACCCGGCGAAAGAATGCTGAAAACCCGCAAAAACATCTAGATTAACCCGCTGGAAAAAGCCGAGCAGGAGACGATCACACGCAGCGAAGCCGCCGGAAAAAGCCGACACCGCAGACGAATGGAGTGAATAAATTAGCAAAACAGTTTGCTTGAATGTTTGAAAAGTGAAATGCTGTTTGCAAAGAAACTACTGAGCGAAAATTTCTGAAATTTACATATGAGGTCCAATGAATGATAATAAAAAGGACTGTTGCAGAAAAAATAAGTAAAATAAAAAAAAAACAACAGGAAAATGCTTAAAATATCATAAAAAAAAATCTATAAATAAAAGAGACATTGTACTGCAGAATTTTATAATGAACGGTTTATTAGATATTGAATTAAAACGAGAATATTTTTAACATTGAAGCCTATGGGATTCGCCTGAATAAACTTGCCGAATTAAACCACCGAACAGCAGGGCATTTCGGGAACCTTTCACTGCTGGTTTGTGTTCTCTGAATAGCCAAAGCAGTGCTTTTTCATGGGGTTTTCACTGCCCTCGAACAGGCACCGAACAGGCACCGTATGTGCAGGCAATTCGCCAGGATTTGGTGAATTGCCTGCTCTCTAGATAGACGAATGGCCAGGAAAGGTAACCGAACGCTGATTTTCAGCGTTCGGTTACCTTTCTCCAGCCATTGGGATCTCTTTGGATAACCCTGTATGTTTAGAATTCAGAGGTGCAGCAACCTTGGCCATCCAGTTGTTTTTGAACTAATCACCAAATACACCCCAGCCCGCTCCCTAAGGTCAAACAGTGACCTGCGCCTAGCTTCTCCCCGCATCACCTCTTCCCATGATAGACTGCAGGATTTCTCACGCGCAGCCCCCACTCTCTGGAACGCTCTCCCTCGTACTGTCAGACTTTCCCCTAACTTCTCTTCCTTCAAACGCTCCCTGAAAACATTCCTATTTAGGGAAGCCTACCACCCAACTCACTGACGCAACCATCAATCACTCTCACCTTACAGTCCTCTCCTCCTGTTTCCAACCCCAACCCTCCTAGATTGTGAGTTCCTACAGGAATAGGGCCCTCATCTCCTCCTGTACTGTTTGTCAAATGTTGTTCAATGTATTGTAACCCTGTCTATACTGTGCTCATTGTACAGCGCTGCGGAATATGCTGGCGCTTTATAAATAAAGAATAATAATAATAATAACTACATTTCCCATGAGTCTCAACTAACCCAATTAGTGGCTGAGTATTGTGGCCAATTGTGTTTTATGACTATCAGGGTTATTCAGAGAGAGGAAACTCAGGAGAATGACTGGAGAAGTGAAAATTCTAGGTCAAACTAGCCAAACCATAAAAATTCTCCCATTTATCTCACTTTCCAAATCGGCTATTTGGTCCAGATTGTTCTCATTTCCTGCCATTCTCCTGGTTTTTACCATTCTCTGAACAACCCTTAAAGAGAGGTGAAAGCCAGGAGAACTAGCAGGAGAAGAGCACAATGTAGACCAAATAGCCGGTTTGGCTATTTTGACCTAGAATTTTCCCTTCTCCAGTCATTCTCCTGAGTTTCACCTTTCTCTGAATAACCCTGACAGGGTTATTCAGAGAAAGGTGAAACTCAGGAGAATGACTGGAGAAGGGAAAATTCTAGGTCAAAATAGCCGATTTGGAAAGTGCGATAAATGGGAGAATTTTTACGGTTTGGCTATTTTGACCTAGAATTTTCACTTCTCCAGTTAGTCTCCTGCTTTTCACCTCTCTCTGCATAACCCTGTGAATGTTTAATCCCGAGGTGAGAAATAACATTGCCATAGATGTTAAAAGCGGGAAATAAGGAAATTTTGTATTTTTTCTACATGATCGTGTTTGGTCTCATTAGAAAGGCCGGGCTCTGAACTCTCCAATGACACCTAACTTAACATTGTGGAGTGTAAAGAGAGTTTCATGGCAGTGGTTTCTGTGATATGCTTATATGCACCGCACATTACAGAATCCACTGCCATGAAACTCCCAGTAATGTGCGATGCGTAGAAGCGTATCACAGAATCCACTGCCATCAAATAAAATTGTAATATTTAAAAATACTGTATATAAAAGTTGACTCCTCTCCTGCTTACCCTTTTTTCTTGCAGGGAGGGGGATGAACATGTCCGTTGGCAGAGGAGGGGACCGCTTCATCCAGCTTAAATCCAGCCTGTACTTCCCTGGCGGTCTTGTGGCTGTGGGCTCTGCAATGCGATCTGTGCTTCGTGCACAGAACGCAGAGCACGTCCCACACTGGACCCGTGCACCGGCGATCCTCTGATGACCTTTCACCTGACTGCCGGCGCTCTCTGACATAGGTCATCAGAGGATCGCTAGCGCACGGGTCCTATGTGGGACGTGCTATGCGTTCTGATTGCATTGCAGAGTCCACAGCCACCGGACCACCAGGGAAGTACAGGCTTGCAGAGGCAAAGGGTCCCGGCGGCTATCCGTGGGATGCGGCCAGCCGGGACCCAGAGTGTGCCGTGGGTGGGATTAGGGTGTGCCTAGGCAGATCCGGCACACCCCGTGCGCACGCCTATGGCCATCATGCGTATATATCTTGCCCAGGCCAGCTCACATCATGAGTATATATATTGCCCAGGCCAATCCCCTGGTGGAGATGGGGGGTTTCATTTGAACCCCGATATCTCCAGGCATCTAAGGGGTCATGGAGGGTGTCAATCGAAAGGCCTGAGCATGGCCTTTCGAATGATACCCAACATGACCAGGTATAAAGTTAAAAAAAAAAAAAAGGATTTTTGTGTGTTATTTTTATTAATGCAGCAATATTGTTCACATTTCAATTATAATGTGAACGAGGATGCGCTAATGATTTTTTTCTATGGGGTGCGTTTGCTATAAATCACGTAATTCCCCCCACAAAATGTAACAAGTCCCCATTTCTAATTTTTGTACAAGCGCACCCCATAGAAAACATAACCGCAAACGCTCAGGTGCTAAAATGTGAAAAAACAACACTTTACACACTGCAGATGATTAAAAATTCAATTTTTATTGCATTTTTTTCATAATATACAGCCAGGACAGGACGTATACATATAAAAATTATATATTATGAATCTGCAGAGTCTGCCGGAAAGAACGATATCTAACATGTCGGTCATTTAACAAAATGTGGCTTCAAAATCGCGTTTAAACATGATGAGCGAAGGAGGTAAAAATGAGATGAGCACACAGCGGTGAAATACAGCATATTGAAGAAGTTTTAGGAGGGAAATTAACACTTCTCAAATCTCAATCAGAAGCAGACACCCCCCCATCCCCTCAGTATATAGTCTACATACATACATTACATACAATGTATCAAATTCATTACACCAGACTAAAAACACCTGTTATGCGGTTTGAAAAACACAGGTCATTTAGAGTTGAGAATCTTTGCACGTACACATTAGTTTTTAATTCAATATCTAATAAACCGTTGCTTATAATATTCTGCAGCAAAGAGTCTATTTCTAGATTTTTAAGTATTTTTTTAAGAATTTTTTCATACTTTTTTCAAAATTTCTTTTTTTGCGAACTCAAACCGAACACACCCAAAAAGTTTGAAGTTCGCGAACTTTCGAACGACCAAAGTTCGAATCGAACTCCGAACTGATCGAACTGAACAGCTCATCCCTAATCCAGTATCGAATTTGAAATGAACCATCAAATTGATCTTAACTATCGAATTTGAAATGCACTATCGAATAGATAATCTGTCAAATTTGAAATGAACTATCAAATAGACATGTGCACAGCACAAAATTTCGTTTTGAACTAATGGATTAGTCCTAAAATGCAATTTATTTAGTTACTAAAGAAATTCGTTTTCAGTTCTTTAGTATGAAAACTAATTTCATTCATCCGAAAACCAATGGATACAATTACTATTGTAGTGGCTCCTCAGAGGGCTGAGATCGCTGCTTGTTACAGTATCTCTCACTCTCAGCACAATGTGGGCCATATTACATAGTTGGTGCTAACATAACCAGAGCTGTTGTAAACTTCCCAGAGCCATTATAGCCTATGGTGGTTTTCAGTTTACAACAGCTCTGGTTAAGTTAGCACCAACATTGTAATAGTGCCCCGTGTCAGGCAAAGCTGTTACAGTAACTGACTGCTGCTCATCACAGCGCTCAGAGGTTAGAACAAGATTATTTCCTTGTTTTACTGAAACTCTGAGCGCTGTTACAGTCAGTTACTGTAACAACTGAGCCTGATACATTGTACTAAGAGATAATGTAACAAGCAGCCGATCTCAGCGCTCGCAGCCACTGGTTTTAAAGGGCTGTATAATGTTTAGAACATCCTCCTGCATTAATTAATACCCCTCTCTGTATAATGTATACAACATCCACCTGCATTAATTAATACTTCTCTCTGTATAATATATAGAGCATCCTCCTGCATTAATTAATGCCCCTCTCTGTATAGAACATCCTACTGCATTGGCATGTGAAGGGTGCAGAACTTCGGATGTTGCGATGTTGCACTCTTCATTGCTGGTCTCCTTCACTCATCAATGTAATATCACAAAAAGGACTGAAACTAAAATGTAGTGCATTTTATTTTAGTTTCTTTCGTTTTTTGTACTGAGCAGTTTCGTTTCTCTTGACTCACACTAAAACTAAATTATCCCAAAATTCTGACTAAATCGTTTTAGTACTAAAACGAATGCACATGTCTACTATCAAATACTTATGCAACAACAAATGCTTATGCCAGCTATTGAATACAGAGATGTAGTGTACTCAGCCGCCCCGCAAATGCACCTCCAGAAACTTACTACATTGTAGAACTCATTCTGTCGCTTTGTGCTACAATGTAACTACATGACCCACCATTGTGACATGTTAAAAGTTCTAAACTGGCCGTCGCTGGAATCTAGATGCACTCTTCACCTTTCCAACCTGGTATTTAGGAGCTTTTCTGGGAAGCTACCACCCTACCTGGATAGGCTGCTTCCCTCAGCAGTTCCCTCATCCTATAACCTCCGATACAGGACCGGCACCTTACTTGCAATACCACAATACAAAAAGACAGTGGCTCGATCCTCATTTTCCTACAGAGCACCACAAGTATGGAATAACCTCCCAGAAGCCATCAAATCTTCCCCCAGTTTAAAGTCCCTTAAGAGCTCCCTATTAACATACCTCAATAAGGAATGCACCTATAAACATGTAACATAGTGACTATATTTCCTACATATTTAGTTTCTGTTAATCTGTATATTTATTTTGTGTTAATGTCTTGCATTTTACTACTTTGTATTTCTGTAACCATGTTCTTGAACCCAAGACATACTTGAAAACGAGAGAAATCTCAATGTATCCTTCCTGGTAAAATCCTTTATAAATAAATAAATAAATAAATGTCAACTATCGAATTTGAAATGAACTATCGAATTGATCTTAACCTCCCTGGCGGTCTATTTATTTAGAAAATTCCTTGCTGAAAACGGTATATATATCGCCCCCCCCCCCTAGCAGCATCCCAAGTGTGGCATTCCTATGTTGGAAGCGGTAACCCCGAGCAACACTCGGGATGCCGCTGGATACATCACCTCTCCCTGCGCTCCCTCGAAGTCCCCAGCTGCCTCCTCCGGTGACCGCGACCTCATTACTTCCTCGTTTCTTCCTCGCGAGAAGGAATCCAGGAAGTAAAACACTGCGATCACCAGATGAGACTGCAGAGATCAGCGAGGGAGAGGTAATGTATACAGCCCGAGTGTTTCTCGGGGTTACCGCTCTCAGCGGTGAAATTTGAAAGACACTCGGAAACACCGCCAGGGAGGTTAACTTACAAGTAACAGTAAGTAAGGACTTTACGAAACAAATTCATTTTGTTTCACTGTTTAAATTTGACTCAAATACTAAATCTGAGACAGCTTAAAATTTAACTGTAGCTTTTCTTTTAACAGCAAAATTTGATTAATTAGGGTTTTATTTAGTGATCCAAAATTCGAATTGATATCAACTATCGAATTGATATATGAAATTCGAATCGATACAAAAACAAAAAACGAAATGAAATACAAAACGAAATTAGTTACGAAATTATTTAAAAACATAACGAAATGAAACTAAAAAAATTTCAGCCGTGCAGATCCCTACCTGACGGTGCAAAGAGCTCTACGGACCACAAAGGGGCATGACAGTTTTGCAAAAGTATAGTACACATGCACATTACATAAATACACAAATAAGGATGCCCTACAAAATGCACAGAGGTAGGCCCGTGAGGAAACATGAAGAGCAGTATTACAATGTTGGTGCCAACTTAACCAGAGCTGTTGTTAACTTAAAACCTCCATAGGCTATAATGGCTCTGGGAATTTTACAACAGCTCTGGTTAAGTTAGCACCAACTATGTATTATGGCCCGAAATCTTTGACAATCATAATGTCATGCCAGCTGGTGCTGAAGTAAGGTTTCCTGAACAGAGAGGTGCCATTTTGGCAATCTAGCATTTGAGACTACTGCACCTGATCAGAGGCTAGGGGTGGGATCCAGAGCCTAGTCTCAGGAGGGGCACTAACAGAAAATAAGGTGTTGCTTACAGCCATGTTCCACTCCACACAAAGCGACCAGATTTATCACATCTCATCTCATTTATTCCCACTGATGTAAAGGTCACAGTCACACAGTAAACCCCCCTGAGCTGAAGTTGAACATCCTATCCGTTCATCTATACAAATTAATGGGTTTATTTCTGGGGTTCAGTGACCCCCCTCATCCCTTCCCAGCAAGCATCACACGTGACACAGGTACCTTTGAGTTGGGCTTGGGCAGGCTATGGACAGCACGCAGGCGACGGAAGGACAGTTGGATGAGGATGCCCCAGTTCCAACTTCTGTGTCTCACTCTCTGCTCACTGACTCATGCATGTGATGCAGGCCAGGCCAGGACATGCACAATCTTACTCTGTGCATGCAGCAGCCATGCACTGGTCCCGCAGGGCAGACAGTGTGGAGCCTCCTGCTAATGCCTTTTTCCCGCCCACGTGACAGGCAGCAGCCCGGCGCAGATGCACTGCATCACTGGCAATGATGAGCTAATCACGTGACTACACGCTGTGTGCACTAAGTGCGACCGGCCAGCGGCAGCGTTTCAGACAGAGAGTGAGATCATCAAGCCAGGCAGCTGCCCATGGCCCAGCTTCAGTTAGTGTTCAGTGCTTCAGTTTGGTGCTGGCGGCGGCTGGCGGTAATATTTTCTCATAGGGGGGGCAATTTCCCCCCCCTGGATCTGCCCCTGGCAAAGACTTAGGAGGGCTTTACATAAAAGCAACTGAATTAACTCTGTGCACTGCCACAGTTTCTAGCAACCCCTCAGTGCTTTCCTGTCACGTTCGCTGTCCAGCTCACCCCTCACAACCGTGGTGGGAATCCTTTTGGACAGACTTCTAGACCCTCCGATCCTTGAATGGTCGGGACCACTAACCCTATCACTCCCAGCCAGCGAGAATAGACAAACCAACAATAATGAGTATAGCTTAGTCAGAGCAGGTTTTAAGATCAAGTTGTCGCTGAACCACAAAGGGTTAACTTCCCTGATAAGCGGAAAGCAGTCAGGAAGAGGTTTGCTCAGTGTGCTCATACACCAGGGGTTAACAGAAGCGTGGTTATACAAACGTTCTGAGTTGGCAACAGAGGGTTCTCATACACGCCGATTTGGCAACACGGCAGATCGATGGATTATCTGAGTCAGCGCTATGCAGGACAGACATATACCCTGTATCAATGTTATGCAGAATAGCTATACACTCTGGGTCAGCGTGCTTCAAACGCAACAAGCACTCTGAGTCTGCTTTAAGCACAACACACATACAGGCTTGGTCAGAAAGAGAATGGTCAGTAAGGCAGTCTGAGTCAGCAACAATCAGGGTACTCATACAATCCGGTTCAGCAACAGAGCAAAAGAATCAGTAAACCAATGAGACAATACACCAGGTGATGCGGGAACTAACTCCACGTCGGGATGAGGAGTCGACTCGTGGGAACTAACTACACGTCGGAGCGATGAGTCAACTCGCGCACCCTGCATTTAAGGCCGGCGGTTCTGCGTCATCACACCGCACCCTGCCCCTCCAGGCGCAAGAACTGCCGGGACTTCTGGCACCCGGCCAACCAGCGATGCCGCCGAATGCCCAGACACCCCCCCCCCAAAGACCTGCAGGTGCCGAGGATGTGACAATTCCATATTATCAGTGTTCTTGATCCCCTGGTTTGAGTTCTGGCCAAGTATTCTCAGTTCTGATTTCGCTCGTCCCTATTTGGTTTATATTGATTCTGTGCACTGACCCTGGCTATGGTATTTGGACTTCGGTTTTCCTCTATATTCCCTGTATGGTCATTTATTATATGGATTCTGTTTTCCCACCTCTGGCTTCATATTTGTTCTGCGTTCTCTCATGTCCCTATGGGTCCAGTACGTCTATGTATTGTTCATAGTCTCTATTTAGCTTAGAACTGGCCATTCTAAGAAACAACCTGTCAGATAAGGGGGGTTTCCTTGCTCAACTGGGTTTTGTCTACATGCTGGATGACCATCCTGACACATTATTTGATGGACATTTGATTAAAAAATTACAAAAAAAATCTTCATTTTAATTATTATCCTATGTTGCTGAGACTAAATGTATTTAATAATCATATTCCACGTCCAAACGGAGTAACTGAAACCAATTTATTTATTCAATTATATGTAGATGCGAATGACGAAAAAAATTCAGACACAATAACAAACGTGGGACATTTGTAATCTATATTGATTTTTGTCTTCTCAGGATTAATATATAAAAAAAAACTACTCTCTCTGAACAGCCACCATGATGACACAACTCCAACCAATAGGAAACCAGAACAAGGCAAGAAATTAGGAATGGAGTCATTAAAAATCCAAACAAAAAACTGTGACCCTTCAATCTGTACCCACATAGTCAAATTAGATTGTTCCTTCTAATAGCATATATTAAGGAATGCCTGTTAGAAGCAATATGAAGAAAAATTGCTCCGTGTATGACCAGACTTATCCATAATACTGCAGCATTTCTTCACATTTCACAAAGAGTTCTTTGAATGCACATTTCCATCTAAACAAAATAGCATTGGGAGACAAATCCTTAAAGAACAAGTGCAATCCATCATACACTATATTGCCAAAAGTATTCGCTCACCTGCCTTGACTCGCATATGGATGGGTGAGCGAATACTTTTGGCAATATAGTGTATCTGTGGATTTCAAACGCTTTACTTAATGGTTATTTAATGAAAACAATATTCATGCATGGTTAGTCCAAAGATTGTCAGGAACTGCTTAGAATACAAGATTTATAGCCATTCAGAATGTTAAGGTGAAACAAGGGACATATGGAGCAAGAACAACGCACCTAAGACGTACTCGAAACGCCAAACAACTTTGTCAGGGTTATTCAAAGAGAATCGAAAAGTCACCGCAAGTTCCGTGACTTTTCGTTCTCTTCAATTTGGCGATCCCATTTCGGCGACCCTGCGGTGTATTAGGTAAACACCACAGGTCCGCCATAGTGCAGGGAAAAGTCACCGCAAACCCGACGAACACTTACCACAAAACCCGGCGAAGGCACCCCGAAACCTGCAAAAACATATGTATTAACCCCACCGAACACACCCGAGCAGCCGCTGATCATAGCACAGAGCAAGCACCGGAAAAAGTCGACACTGCAGACGAATTAAATGAAAAAAAAAAAAAAAAAACACAGTATGCTTGAATGTTTGAAAAGTGAAACGCTGTTTGCAAAGAAACTACGGAACGAAAATTTATGAAATTTACATATAAGATCCAATGAATGATAATTAAAAGGACTGTTACAGAAAAAACAAAAGACGATTAAAAAAAAAAAATACGCAAAAAAAATACCGAAAAATGACTAAAATATCCTAAAAAAAATAAATTCTAGAAATAGAGACTTTTTACCGCAGAATATAATAAATGGTTTATTAGATATTGGATTAAAAACGGGAATATTTTTAACATTGAAGCCTATGGGATTCGCCTGAATAAACCAGTCGAATTCAACCAGGGCAGGGCATTTCGGAAACTTTTCACTGCTGGTTGGTTTTTGTTCTCTGAATAGACGAAGCATTGCTTATCTATGGGGATTTCACGCCCTCAAACAGGCACTGTACGTGCAGGCAATTCGCCAACATCTCTCTTAATAACCCTGTATGATGAGGATGAGCTAGCCATTTAATTTATTCTATACATGGTAATGCCAATGTTGGGCTTAATTCTGTTATTTGGGGTTTCCCTACCAAAAAGTAACATGAGGGGATATCCAAACAATTTATTGGATAAAGGATTTACATCCCCGCTCTTGAGGACTGCTTTTCATTTATTACATCTTTGTTGACAACTCATGACAACACACGGATGAGATACTAAAACCCTTGATCTTTCACATATGCCGACTCATATTTTATATCTACAAAGAGATAGAAACCATCTCACAATCAAGGTTGGTCATACATTTGTACAGAGTTGAAAAGGGGAAAAAAATACAGAATGTATAAACCTATGCAAACATTTCAAGCAAATACTGAAACCAAGGACTCCAAAGGAGCACCACAGACATAATTAGGCTTCCTCCCTTGAAGGCTCAATGTGTCACACAAGAGATATTCCAAGGTTAGCTACCATATAGAGAAAGTATAGATAAATATAACTGGAAACCAAATGCTTTCAGGCCCCAATTATATTCAATGGTTTCATCACATCCTTTAACAAAAATGTTCCCATGCTGTCATGCTACGTTATAGATCAGCAGCTATACAACAACATCTACAGTATTTCGTTGCACACTCAACTTGGAAGAACAAAGTTAGTACAGCGGTAGGTTGAAAATGCCTGATCGATACAGTCTTAACTATTTTTTGGGATTTCTTCACTCCGGGAAGAATTGATGTATTTGTTAGGTAGCCAAAGCTCCATATAATGACTGAACCAGGCAATGCTGGTCACAATTATAAAAAAGTCACTTCATTGACAAACACATTTTGTACAGTATGAAATGAATATTGTCATATAAAAGAAATAAATCCTATACACACACACAAACATTTTGAACTGTTAACAAGATAAACATTTTAGGCTGGCGTCAGACGAGCGCGCTATGTGCGCCCGTACTGACGTGCTTGCCGGTGGCCGTTGCAGTGTTGTGATGCTGCAACAGGGCCGATTACATGCTTGCGCGCGCAACAAGCGTCCGTTATCCAAGCCTCTACGGCAAAGCGCTAGGACGAGCGTTGACAGAGCTGCAAAGCGCCATTCGCCATAGGAGGATTGTGCTTTGTAGCAGCGCTAAATGCACTGAGTGTGCTCAGCAAGGTGGCCAGACGGCCGTCGAGTGGAAGGAACGTCCACGCTCACGAATGTTCCTGCCACTCTCCAAAGACGCTCATCTGACACTAGCCTTAAGGAAGCAGCTTTAGATGGGTCAGAAAGTAGACTAATCAAAGATATTTTTGGCAAGATCACAAACTGCTCGTTATATTTATAACTGATCCAGACAAAGTATTTCATGAACCAGGCAATATCTAACCATATTTATATAGTTTAGTGCCTCGTTGGGAGTTAATTTGTCGTGCAGCTCCTTTTCTTTCAAGGAAATTAATATTCATACAGCTGCAGAATAACCCTATCGGGTATTCTGATAATTTAATAACAATACACAATTCCAAATTCAATCTGGATTAACAGGTCTTCGACATATTTGGAATGAAATGGATATATATGTATCGGTCTTCACGAAATTCTACCTTTGACCAGTATCATACCTTCATAGGAATTACAAATTGAGGCGTTGCACTTGATGGACAGCAAAAGGTAGTGGGTTGTTATTGATAGATATTAAAATCCATGTAATGGTTATGGCCACCAACAGGTATCAATAAAGAGCGAAACATCCTCTCTTTGCTTACCAAGAGACAAAAGGATGGCGTCTGGAATACCATGCGATTTTGGCAGGATGTGACATAAGCCAACTACCCCTCCCAGGAAGGTCACTTTCCATTGTAGAATTACTAGAACCCACCCTAGTGGGTGGAAACAACACTGTAGACCAACCTTCTATAGATATAGTAAGGAAGTGCACTCTTGTGCTCTAGCAGTTTTGAACACTGTGCCATGCAAGCCACGTTATGTGTCTACCTGGATGGGTAAAGATGACTTTTGAAATGCATGTGGAGAAGAATCCAATCACATCAGCTGAGCATCAATTACTTGCAGTGTTAACTAGCGGATATGCATTGCATTAGTGATAGTCACTGGTTGTCAATAGCATCAAATTCTCCTGTTCAAGGGATTCTAACATAAGCTGTAACTAGATTGTGATGAATATAGGATATGTTGAATATATTAATGACTTGGCAAAATATTATTAACCATACAGCGCTACTCTATATGCAGCCTGACTTGATGCGTTCTGAGGAGTTAATTAAAAGATTTGGATAGTCTTGTACAAAGCAATTAAGCTCCTTTTGAAGCCATCGAAGGTGTGAATGTTGGGGGTAATTAAGAGATCTGACCAAAGCCATTTGGTCAAACAGCAGCCTTAAAGGGGAATCAGGTGTCAATGGCTTTTCCTGTGGCCCTTTTGTTTACAGGAGGATAACAGACGCCTCTACCCCAGCTGGAGTAGAAATGCATATCAAAAGGAGAGGAGTTCTCTCAGACAGGATGCTGAAGGATGATTTATTGTGCTAGGTCTCTGAAAAACAACACCGCACAGCCTCTATCCATGAAATCGGAGACCAAGAAGCAGGGTATAAATTACTGGCCCATCTAAGGCTAGGGTCAGACTGAGGCAGTGCGAACGCGCGTGCAGGCGCACTTAATCACGGCCGTAGTAGCAGCAAATGCCGGGCAATGACGGCCAATATACGAAGTACGGTCGCACAAAAGTCCGGCTGCGCAACGCAAGTGGCAAACGAACGCATTTTGTCGAGAATGTAAAACCGCTAGTACGGTTGTACAGAGTGCGCTGCGTCCGCTAGCGGCGTGTGTGCATGAATTGGAGATGTCAGACACTGCTAATGTCCGGCCAACATAACGTCCAGATGCACAAAGTGTTTTATTGATGATCCGTACAAAATCACGAACGCAAATGCGCATAGTATGACCGCTATCGCGTACTCCGTGAAAAAATGCATCCATTCGTTCGAACGCACTTTTTCACAGACAACGTGAAAATGCATTCGTCTGACCCTAGCCTAAAAGGTGCTGATTTTTTGGAGGTCAATCCAATTGAAAAGAACTGCTGTTTTTTCCCAGCCAGAGCCTGCCTGGCGACAGCTCGCTTAGTTTGCCGTCGTACGTATATGTTCTGTTGTTAATTCTTTATTTTTCTGCTTGTGCAGGTAACGATTAATTGTAAGATCTTTTCTGTATGTACACTGATTCAAGCTTTTGTTTTCATCATAATAAACAATCTTTTAGTAAGCTCTGCCTTTGTCTGATATAAGCACTACGTTAACTGAAGGTACAGGAGTACAATAGCCTTGGGTTTTACCAGATGAACTACAAAAGTGGGGTCTACAGAACGGTTTTCCTTTTTTGGTGTGTGTAATTGAACGGAGTCTCAGGTCAGCTCTGTTTCAGATATTAGGCATACTGGATATATATTATACCTGTGGTGGCGGCATCTTAATTAGGGAAATGGGCGTGGGGATTGTGTGCTACGTAGTCATTATTTTTGGTCCAGTGCGGACAGATAGGGAATTTTAGCCCTGCACCCACTTCGCCGAGTCACGTGCCCTTCTGGAGTGAAGCAAGTACGTGACATAGATTACTTGGGCGTTTGAAATAAAACCACTTTATAGAAAAACACATGCTGCTGGTTTTTTAAACGTTTAAGTAATTGCATGTAAAAGGGAAAAAAAAATCTAAATTAGGTTTAGCGGTTTCCATTTTGCAATATTTTCCAAAATTTCTGCAAAGGTTTTAATTTAAAAGTCAATAAGGTGGAGGACTGAATGCAGGGCTGGATTTGCATCTCAGGAGCCTGTAAGCACAGATCTTTGGAGAGCCCCTACCCCCACCTCAAACAAAAAAAGAAACATGCCAAGATGACTATTTACATTTTTGTTTTCGGGCAAACCAAGAAAAAAAAATTAAAAACTGAAAAACAGTTTGCACTCTGCTCAAATCAAAAGGGGCAGAATCTTTTGCCTTAGTTGAGGCATGGTTTTACATGTAACAGCATACTGTATATTGCCTCTGCCGATGAACGGAAAAAGCTAGTTGCATTTACTGTTTTCAATTGTTTATTTTTACACATTACATGGTCAGGTTTGGTATCATTGCAAAGACCAAATTCTTTCCAATGACACCTCACTTAACTTTGTGCTGTAAAATTCAGAGATGCGGGTTCCAAAGTCCCCGTCTCTCCTCACTGCAGTGCCAAGGTCTAGGTTGTCGATGAAACAACGCGTTGCATCATCAGCTCCACACTTGCTGGCACTGTGGGGAATGAGGTGGGTTAGCGCAGCATCACTGTACACTTTAGAATTTTAAACTTTTTCTAATGCAGCATTATTATTCAAAGAAGAATAATTGATTGTTATATATATATAACTGTAGTATATCATAGTGTTATATCTATCCACCACTAGAGGGCGCATGTTGTAGGTATTATCTGTGTTCCTGTTCATTGTAAATAAAGCTTCCGGATCACATGGTAGAGTTCTAAGGCAGCGTGCGGACGCTGTGCGCAGCTCCAGTAAATAAAGAATAAGAACCTTCCACAGCCTGTCTCTGCTTTCAAAGATATGGAGATATCACATTGGCGACGAGGGTAAACAGGTTGTACTGTGGAACGTGTATGTGCAGTTGCAAGGTCTGCAGAGCAAAAAAAAAAAGAAAAAAAAAAAAAAATAAGAAATAGAAGAAACTACAAGGACGTGAATTGCTGAGACAGAATGGCTGCTCTTGTGGGAACAGTGAGCCCCTTTGACTGTGAGTTGCAATCGTGGGACGAATATATTGAAGTGTTGGACTATTTCTTTCAAGCTAATGAGATTACTGATGCCGGTAAGAGGAAAGCAGTGTTATTAAGCGGGGTCGGCGCGTCAACTTATAGTTTGCTGAGAAGTTTGCTGTGTCCTATGACGCCAGCAGAGAAAACATATCAGGAACTTGTCGTCGTGCTCAAAGCCCATTATAATCCAAAACCAAGTGAAATTGTGCAGAGATATAAATTTAATTCACGCACACGGCATACTGGCGAGAAGGTGGCTGATTATGTGGCGGAGTTGAAAAAGTTAGCACAGTATTGTGAATACGGGCCTACACTGCCACAAATGCTGCGGGACAGGCTGGTGTGTGGAGTAAATGACGACAGGATGCAGAGACGGCTGTTGTCAGAAGTGGATTTAACCTTTGAAAAGGCTCTTACTATGTGTCTGGCGATGGAGTCGGCTGACAGAAATATAAAAGATCTCCAAGGCTTCTCTGGGGATGAAGAATCACAGTCTCAAAGGTCTCATCAGGGACAATCAGTGGTGCATAATGTGGGTGCAGTGGATAAGAGGGGGTGGAAGACGGACTATGAGTGTTTCAGGTGCAAAGGGAATCATGCACCCCACGAATGCAAATTTATAAATGAACTGTGCCACCATTGTCAGAAACGTGGACACATCAAGCGGGCGTGCAAATCCAAGCACGTGATGCAGAGTCACAAAACCCCATTTCAAGGACTGAGGGGGGAGAGGAAAGGAAAGGAGAAGGCTGGGAGGTCGCATTTAGTGAAAGAAGAAGACGTTAGTGAGACAGAAGATGCAGGTGACATAAACACGATATACAGTGTCTCACATAAAATGCCTAAAGTGGCTCCTATTCTACAGAAGTTAAAGGTGAATGGCATGAACATCGAATTTGAGGTGGACACAGGTTGTGGCATTACAATTATTAGCAAAAAGCAATACTCTAAGCTATGGAAAAACACCGACATACCAGAGTGGGAACCATGCAACCTGACATTAAAAACATATACAGGTGAGAAGATGCTGGTGTTAGGTCAGGTTATAGGAACAGTGCAGAGTCAGATGGACAACAAGAAACTTACTATGGTAGTGGTTGAAGGGGCCGGGCCAAATTTATTGGGACGAAACTGGCTGAAAGACTTAAGAGTGTTGCCACAACTGGTGAATACAGTAACAGCCAGTCCAACGCTACATTTGGCTGACCTGCTAGATCGATATGCTGAGGTGTTCAAAGATGAGCTAGGTCAGCTGAAAGGCACCACGGCCAAAATTCATGTGAACTCAGAGGCCCAGCCACGATTCTATAAGCCACGACGGATACCTTTTGCTGTCAAACCTCTGGTGGAGGCAGAACTGCAGAGGCTGGTAGATGAGAAAATTATAGAACCAGTACAATTTTCGGAATGGGCAGCTCCCATAGTACCGGTGAGGAAGCCGGATGGTTCAATCCGCATCTGTGGAGATTACAAACTCACAGTAAACCGAGCATCCAGTGTGGAACAATATCCTATTCCTAAAGTGGAAGACTTATTTGCTCAGTTGGCGGGCGGCAACAAATTCTCCAAACTGGATATGAGTCATGCGTATCAGCAGATCGTGCTGGATGAAAGCGCCAAAAAGTATGTGACTGTTAATACACACAAAGGACTGTATACTTATGGTAGATTGCCGTTTGGTGTGGCGTCGAGTCCAGCCATTTTCCAGCGCACTATGGAGGGCATCCTACAAAACATGCCGCACGTCACAGTCTACTTAGATGACATTTTAGTTACTGGGGTCAGCGAGGACGATCATTTAAGAAATCTGGAGGAGGTCTTGTCTCGGCTAAAACAAAGTGGCCTGAGACTAAAAAGGAGCAAGTGCAAGTTCCTGGGAACAGAAGTGGTTTTTCTGGGTCACAAGATCAGTGCTGCGGGTGTGCAGCCAGTCGCAGAAAAGGTCCAGGCCATACAAGAGGCACCCACACCGCGGTCTGTGAGTGAACTAAAGGCTTACTTAGGCCTATTGAACTATTACCACAAATTCTTACCGAGCCTGTCCACGTTACTGGCACCGCTGCATGCACTATTGAGGAAAGAGACTAAATGGACCTGGAGTTGTGAGCAAAAAGAGGCTTTTGAAAAGTCCAAAAATCTTCTCCAGTCGGATGCCTTGTTGGTACATTATGATGTCAACAAACCTATTATCCTGGCTTGTGACGCTTCACCTTATGGTGTGGGTGCTGTGTTGTCGCACAGGATGGGGGATGGATCTGAACGGCCAATAGGGTTCGTCTCACGTACACTGAATGCAGCTGAGAAAAATTATTCTCAAATTGAGAAGGAGGGCCTTGCGGTGATATTTGGGGTGAAGAAGTTTCACACATACTTGTATGGGAGACAATTCACCATTGTTACAGATCATAAACCACTGATCTCATTATTTAATGAACTGAAGGAGGTTCCACAAATGGCCTCGCCACGCATTCAAAGATGGGCTGTGACATTATGTGGATATGAGTACTCCATCGTGTACAAAGCAGGCAAGGATCATCAAAATGCTGATGGCTTGAGCCGGTTGCCAGTCGCGGAAACAGGGGTGGAGACGCCTGCGGAGGAAGAGAGAGTACTTCTATTGGAAGAAAATGGCGTACCATTGGTTAAAGCCGACCAGGTGAGGAAATGGACAGATAAAGATACCGTTTTAGCACGGGTTAGAGAGTTCGTCCTCAGAGGATGGCCAAAAAGAGTGGAGAAATCAGTGTTTGGAGCTTATGTGAAAAGGAAGGAGGAACTTAGTGTGGAGGCAGGTTGTGTCTTGTGGGGTGCCCGTGTGGTCATTCCACCCCCAGGTCGCACAGACCTACTGAAGCACTTACACACGACTCACCCAGGAATAATCAGGATGAAGGGGCTGGCGCGGAGCTATATGTGGTGGCCGAAGATGGATGCCGATATAGAAGCAATGGTAAAAACTTGCACCATGTGCCAAGAAAATAGAAATTCTCCCCAGTGTGCACCTTTACATCCTTGGGAAGTACCAAACCTTCCATGGAGAAGACTTCACATTGATTATGCGGGCCCGTGGATGGGCAAGATGTTTTTGATTTTGGTGGATGCTTACTCTAAATGGATAGAGGCGTACCCGTTAAGTAAATCCACCTCCGCAGTGACTATTCAATGCCTCAGACAGAGCTTTAGCCAGCATGGAATTCCCGAAATGGTGGTGTCGGACAATGGCACCAGTTTTACGAGTATGGAGTTTCAAGAATTCATGGCTCGAAATGGTATTAAGCACGTGACCACAGCGCCTTACCATGCAGCGTCCAATGGACTGGCCGAAAGGGCGGTGCAGACATTTAAAGGGCTGATAAAAAAAAGTTCAGGAGATTCCATTGAGGTCAAGATGGCCAGAGCGTTGTTTAGTTACAGGATAACTCCTCAGTCCACGACTGGAAAATCACCTGCAGAGCTCTTGTGTGGGAGGAAATTGCGTTCCACGTTGGATCTCATACATCCGGATTTTAAAGGCCAGGTGCAAGAAAAGCAGGTGAAGCAAAAACTTTATCATGATCAACATGCCAAGGAGAGACATCTGCGGGAAGGTGACAAAGTATACACTAGAAATTTTGGTGTGGGACCTTCCTGGATTCCGGGGACTGTTCAGACGCAGACAGGTCCTGTGTCATGCACTGTTGCACTTGGAAATGGCCAGCTTGTGCGTCGTCACATAGATCAGGTGAGAAATAGACATGTTGCATATCCAGAGGATCTACAGAGTTTGGCGGAACCATTAACGCAAGATATGGAGATTTTGGCTCCCCTTTCCGGTGTTGTACTTGCAGAAGCCGGGGAAGAGGGACAGATGGAGGGGGAGTTTGTCACAGAGAAATCATCAGAGACTGCTCATGTGGAGGGGGAGCAAGAATTACGGCGATCCACCAGAACAAAGAAAGCACCAACTTATCTACAGGATTATACTTAGCTTAGTAGTGAGTTCCCCAGCCACAGGACAAGAATGCGTCCTGGAACTCACTGGGACGGAGGTAGTCTACCCAAAGTCTCAAGTTTAGTGGGAGTTTTTCTGTGCCTAGGGTCATGTGGGTGGTATTTTTGAAACTAGTGTTATCAGAGGGAAGGGGATGTAGTATATCATAGTGTTATATCTATCCACCACTAGAGGGCGCATGTTGTAGGTATTATCTGTGTTCCTGTTCATTGTAAATAAAGCTTCCGGATCACATGGTAGAGTTCTAAGGCAGCGTGCGGACGCTGTGCGCAGCTCCAGTAAATAAAGAATAAGAACCTTCCACAGCCTGTCTCTGCTTTCAAAGATATGGAGATATCACAATAACAAACCAGAAAGAGAGCACACCAAACAACATGTTCAAACAGTACAGAAGAAACCACAACAGCAGCTAAATTCATTTAAACAGGAGATTTTACCAGGTTTAACCCTTAAATGCCTACAAACAATTGTTATCCCCTTCAAATGCACTATAGTTCTTAACCCTTTGATGTTGAGCTGTGTTGAAAATGGTGGAAGTTTAGTTTGCAATGGATGGCCATGGATTGCGTAAGCCTGCCAACAGCGACAATGTATTCCACCCTTGGCAGGTCCTAACATACTAACCTAATGACTGCTCTTATGGGATAAACTTACTTGTTGAGGACCCAGTCCTTTCTGAAGCTCCCTTCAGATCAAGGTTTTCATAAATATTTTGTATGAAAAGGGCTGACAACCCTTGGGCAAGCACCCCTCCCTGTCACAGGTGCTCCACCCACAGGTTCTATTTAACCTTGATCTGCAGGGAGCTTCAGAAAGGACTGGGTCCTCAACAAGTAAGTTTATCCCATAAGAGCAGTCATTAGGTTAGTATGATAGGACCTGCCAAGGGTGGAATACATTGTCGCTGTTGGCAGGCTTACGCAATCCATGGCCATCCATTGCAAACTAAACTTCCACCATTTTCAACAGAGCTCAACATCAAAGGGTTAAGAACTATAGTGCATTTGAAGGGGATAAGAATTGTTTGTAGGCATTTAAGGGTTAAACCTGGTAGCTGCTGTTGTGGTTTCTTCTGTACTGTTTGAACATGTTGTTTGGTGTGCTCTCTTTCTGGTTTGTTGTATTATATTGTCTTGAGATGCACCCGCACTGAAAGCGTAGTTAAGGTTGAGTGCTGCCCTTCTTGTGTAATATATATATATAATCACACACACACACATTTTTACATAAATCTAACCTGGTTATATTTATTAATACTGTTAAGACCATAATCTGGCCTTTCAAATGATACCTCATATGTCCCTCTAGCCCTTAGGGCTCCAGGGATACAATGGTCTAAATCAATGGTTCCCAACCGTGGTCCTCAAGTACCCCTAAAAGGCCAGGTTTTCCAGATCGCTGAAGCACAGCACAGGTGATAGAATTTCAGTGATTGCAGGATTCAGTCTGCAATTCCCCAAGGTAACACTTGAGGACCGCGGTTAGGAACCACTGGTCTAAAAGGAATGTAAAAAAGTATATAAGGAAAAGTTTTACAGAGCAAGGCACTCCCATGTGCCAGGCGTCTGTAGGCACATGAGAAACAAGGGGGGTGTTTGTGAGGGTCCTGAGAACGAGCAACAGCACAAATGGCCTGCTCTACGGTGGGTGCCCGCTCAGGTCTCACAAACAAGGTTTTAGCTTGATTGTGCCATTACAGGGATGAATTTTCCATATGCAAATCAGCCTGCTCTCACCCAGAAAGGGTGGCCAGTGCTGATTGCCAAGGACGTCATCCCTGCACGAGAGGTGCAGCAACCCCCGATGATCGTTTCGGCCTTACATGCCTACGCTAACTAGCTATAAATGCAGCAAATTCCAGAGTGAATGTTTAGATAAGGCTGCATGGGGCTAGTGTGTTCTCCAGGCTGAGATATACTGTACAGTCCTATTACACACATCGCACACACGTCATATCATATCTTACATAAATCTCTATATGGAATGCAGGGAGTGTGAGAGATCGGGGGCAAGGGGGTCCCGGACCAATTGTTCCATAAGGGCCCCAGAATATCTGCTGGCAGCCCGGAGTATGAAGATGAATACTATACCATCAAAGTGATCTGCTATAAAATGTTAAAAATGCTGCCTGCGTTTTCCATCATTGATGTAAAAATAATGAGCAGCATCTAAGAAAGCGTAATGATCCTGGTCAAGTAATATTATAGTAAAGATTACCCTATTTAGAATTAATGACCTGATAGACATATATTCTTGAGAAATGTGTTTCTAGTTGCGTTCCAAGACTGATATAGAAGGAGCAATATAGCATCAACCCACATTAAAAGTATTGCTCATCCATAATGTCATTAACTTAATTTCGTTTTTCATACATTACTTTGAAAAAAATATTTTTGGTGTCCTGCTGTGCTGACAGCAAAAAATGTAATAGTGGTAAAAATGTCTTTCAACTTCTACTTTTATAACCAATTTTAACAATCAAATTCTTTTTCAAAAATTAAATGTGGCAGTTGCTTGATAGGATGATTAAGGTCTCTTGGACCGAAACGTCGTATTTTTATCTGCTGCACTTACTCCAATAAAATTCCGTTGGATTATATACCTGTGTCGCACGCCTTTACTGTCTTGCAGAATGTAGAGCCAGCACATATTTGGGGTCAAACTGTGCTCTACCATGGCATTTAATGATACTTGGAATTAAAATGCTGTAAACCTTAAATTTGCAAACAGCCCTTGTTTTGGTGGGACTTTGACTTTTGGCTCCAAGTCACATGACAGGTCACTATGAAGAGCAGCAAGAAAGAGCTCATCCTTTAGTGAAAAGGTTTTTCACTGACGAAGCTGACAGGTTGTTGGCAAAATGCGTACAGAATTTCTAAAACCAGCCTGATCCAGGATCTCCACCTACAAAGGGCTAAAAACCTCCCTGGTTAAAGGTGTTGGATGCGCATCAGCTTGAGCCCAGTTCAAAGGCTCTAGCCCAGGTGAGTGGGACCAGCTTAGAATTTTGCAATAGTATACTGCTCCATGATAATTTTTCCCACTTGGAGTATCCCTGAATATTGCATAGTGGACTGTGCCACAACGCAAGTTAGCACAGGGCAATCCACACAGAGCCAATGTTTGTGGCTCTGGACAATGTGAGTGTCCACTACCAATCTTTCCCACTATTCCTTGAGTACTTGTATTTACTGTATTGCACTATGAGTGTTTTATTTTTGAGTGACCTTTGGATAATGTCCAGATTGAAATATAAGGTTTTATTTCTTTATTACTGTTGTTTCACGAGCACATCATTACCACATGTGCACAAATAACATTGCAATATCATGTGTCACTTATAGTTTGTGTGCTCCGGAGAACAATTTTCATTGTTTGCACTTATCTTTTTCAGCTGCCGTCTCTTATACAGTTGTGTTCAAAATTATTCAACCCCCACTGAAATTGAGTGTTTTGGCCAGTTTGACATTGATTTTGATCGTTCAGTCATCTTGCTTACAATTAAATCAAAGAGGCACGTGTAGGTCAGACAAATATAACATAACATTTATAATGAAATAACCACAAATGTCTTTTCTGTGCTCACATCATTATCAGTTTTATTCAACCCCCAAGTGACATTCAATCTTAGTACTTAGTACAACATCCTTTTACAGTTATAACAGCTTTTAAACGTGAAGCATAGCTTGACACAAGTGTCTTGCAGCGATCTACGGATATCTTCACCCATTCGTCATGGGCAAAAGCCTCCAGTTCAGTCACATTCTTAGGCTTTCGCACTGCAACTGCTTTCTTTAAGTCCCACCAGAGGTTCTCAATCAGATTTAAGTCAGGTGACTGCGATGGCCACTCCAAAATGTTCCATCCTTTAATCTGCAACCATGCTCTAGTGGACTTGGAGGTATGCTTGGGATCATTGTCCGGTTGAAAGGTCCAACGTCTCCCAAGCCTCAGGTTTGTGACGGACTGCATCACATTGTCATCCAATATCTCCTGGTACTGAAGAGAATTCATGGTACCTTGCACACGCTGAAGCTTCCCTGTACCTGCAGAAGCAAAACAGCCCCAAAGCATGATTGACCCCCCGCCATGCTTCACAGTAGGCAAGGTGTTCTTTTCTTCATAGGCCTTGTTCTTCCTCCTCCAAACATAGCGTTGATCCATGGGCCCAAACAGTTCTAATTTTGTTTCATCAGTCCACAGAACACTATCCCAAAACTTCTGTGGTTTGTCCACATGACTTTTGGCATACTGCAGTCGACTCTTCTTATTCTTTGGAGACAGCAAGGGGGTGCGCCTGGGAGTTCTGGCATGGAGGCCTTCATTACGCAGTGTGCGCCGTATTGTCTGAGCTGAAACTTCAGTACCCACATCTGACAAATCTTTTCTCAGTTCCTCAGTCACACGGGGACTTTTCTCCACTCTACGCTTCAGGTAGCGCACAGCAGTCGAAGTCAGCATCTTCTTTCTGCCACGACCAGGTAGAGTTTCAACAGTGCCCTTTGCCTTGAATTTGCAAATGATGCTTCCTATGGTCTCTCTTGGTATGTTTAACATCTTTGCAATCTTCTTATAGCCATTGCCCTTCCTGTGAAGAGTAATCACCTCTTCTCTTGTCTTCCTGGACCATTCTCTTGACTTCACCATGTTTGTAACCACACCAGTAAATGTCTAGAAGGAGCTGAGTATCAGTCATTTTAAAGCTGCCTCATTGGTGCTTATTATGCTTTATTGCTGCTCCGTGACATCCACAGGTGTTTTCAATACCTGATTGAAAACACTTGAATGAACCTCTGTTCTTCAGAGTGGTAGTCTTTAAGGGGTTGAATAATTGTGTCAATGAAGAATTCACAAAAGAAACATTTACTACTGTAATACAAAACCAATTGATGTCATTTTAGTTGCATATGGTTCTTTAAAAAGTCCTTGTAGGATTTCATTCTGAATACAATTACAAATGTACACTAAATTCCCTAAAACCCTTTACAGCATTGGGGGTTGAATAATTTTGAACACAACTGTATTATGGAAGTTAGAATCTAAAGGGTCTATTCATCTTTAGATCCTTTGCTTTTTGTCAGGAATCGGGAATCCATTTCGCGGAAAACATGGTGAATTCCCGTTTTAGTGAATGGTCACCGTAATTTGCGAAAATTGGAGAGGCTGAAGCCGTTATCGGATATTGGCAAAAAACGCCGAATTGTGGCGAATAAAATATTGAATTTATGTATCATTGCACCACATTACTCATTGCATCACATTACTCTGGTATCTTTGAATCTTATTTAAACATGCTTACAGGGTTATTCAAAGAGAATCAAAGTCACCGCACGTTCAGTGACTTTTCGCTCTCTTCAATTCGGTGCGATTTGGCGATCACATTTCGGCAACCCTGCGGTGTATTCAGCAAACACCACAGGGCCGTCATAGTGCAGGGAAAAGCCGCCACAAACCTGGCGAACACTCACCGCAAAACCTGGCAAATGCACACCTAAATCTGCAAAAACATCTGGATTAACCCCGCCAAACATGCCGGAGAAACCCGAGCAGCCACCGATCACAGCACAAAGCAGCCGCTGGAAAAAGCCGACACCGCAGACGAATGGACTGGAAAAAAAAAAAGCAGTACTCTTGAATGTTTGAAAAGTGAAACGCTGTTTGCAAAGAAACGACAGAACGAAAATGTCTGTAATATACATATAAGATCCAATGAATGATAATAAAATGGGCTGTTCCAGAAAAAAGAAACCATTTAACCCCTTAGGGACCTTGGACGTACCATGTACGTCATGGCAGCGGGTCTCTTTTAGACCCGCTGACGTACATGGTACGTCCTGCGGTGTTTTGAGCGCTGGAAGCGATCGGATCGCTTCCAGCAGCTCAAACGCCATTGCAGGATGCCTGGGAGTCCAGCTTCCAGCTGCTCTGTGTATATTGCAGGGATGCCTCGACATCGAGGCATCCCTGCAATATGCTTACCTGCCGCCGGTCCGCTCAGTGATCGCTCCCCCCGAGCGATCACTTCCGGTAGTGGCAGGAAGTACTGAGTGCCACGAGGTCGTGGCACTCAGTACAAAAAAGATCACATGAGTGATCAGGTGCTCTGCTGGGTGCCTCGAGGGATCAAGGCACCCAGCAGACTAAAAAAGTGTAAAAAAAAAGAAGAAAAAAGTAAAATAAATAAAATAAAAATGAATAAAATAAACTGACAGCCAAGATGGCGCTGCCCTTCTAAGGGCAGGGTCATCTCGGGGCTGAGTGGGATGTTCTTAGCCTGCCTCATCAGAGAGGCAGGCTAGCAACATCCAATCAGAAGTTAGAAAAAGTCAAAATAAAATTTCTAATTTGTCAGGTCAGGTCAATATTTTGTAAATATTGGCTCTGACCTCTGTGATTCTCCCTCCCTCTCCTCACTTGTGTTTTGGTGAGCGAGAGAGAGAGATCAGATTTGACAGGTTAGAGATTTTAGGTAGATTGAGTGAGATTAGAAAAATTGAGGCAGATTTAGAGAGAATTTAGGGAGATTTAGAAGAATTGAGGCAGGTTTAGAGTGATTTAGAGAGATTTAGGTGTTTATTTGTATTTTCTTGTGAAACCCAACGGTTCCTCTAAGAACCAATAATCCGTTTATATATATATAATAATTATAAAATTTTATAATCTATTATATATAATGTCTGAGAGGGTGTACAGCGCCGAGGAGGCATATGCCATCCTGGCGTCAGAATCTGAGGCATCTGCGTCAGACTCAGACCCTGATTTCGACCCCGCCAACTGCTCAGAGACGTTGCTAGATACATCATCTACGCTGGCTGATGTATCTAGTGATGTTTCTGATGCAGATCCTGGGTCACCACCTGCCAGCAGGAGACGCACAGCTCCAGCTGAGGAGTGGGTAGTGCCTCATCGCCAGAGGCCAGATATCCCTCCTTTCACGGCAAATCCTGGCATCAATATTGATGTTGCAGGATTTACCGCCACACAGTTTTTGCAGGTGTTTATGGGGGATGATTTGTTGGCCACATCGTGGCCCAATCAAATCTGTATGCCCATCAGCATTGTGCTGCGAAGCCAGACTCCTACTTGGCAAGGCAGCAATGGACCCCGCTAGATGTGCTAGAATTTCTGAAATTCTGGGCACTTACTATGCTGATGGGCATCATAAAGAAGCCCTCAATTCGCTCCTACTGGAGCAGTAGCCCCATCTGCTCTACCCCCATTTACCCCCAATCAATGTCACGTAGAAGGTATGAAAACATTTTGCGTTTCATGCACTTCAGTGACAACAGCCTGTGCCCTCCTAGAGAGCATCCCCAGTTTGACAGGCTGTATAAAATCCGCCCCCTGATTACCCACTTCACCGCCAGGTTTGCAGAGGCTTATACACCTGGAAGGAATATCTGCGTGGATGAATCCCTAATGAAATACAAGGGAAGGCTGGGATTCAAGCAGTATATTCCTTCCAAACGCTCCAGGTATGGAGTGAAGGTGTATAAGCTCTGTGACAGCGAGAGTGGGTATACTCAGGCCTTCCGGGTGTACGAGGGAAAGGATAGTAGCCTTGACCCTCCAGGTTGCCCAGAACACATGGGAACCAGTGGCAAGATTGTGTGGGACCTACTTTTTCCCCTGATGAACAAAGGGTACCACTTGTATCTTGATAATTTTTATACGAGTGTCCCTTTGTTCAAGCTGCTGTATTGTTTTGATACAGCAGCATGCGGTACTGTTCGCAAGAACTGCGTAGGTTTCCCAGCACAGCTTGTCCGCACCCGGCTAAAAAGGGGGGAGACCTCAGCTCTGCGCCAAGAGGAGCTGTTGGCGGTCAAGTACAGAGACAAGAAGGATGTATACCTTCTATCCACCATCCACACTGAGAGGTCTGTGGAGGTCTCTGTACGTGGCAGAGCTGAGCGCATCAGGAAACCAGTGTGCATCAAAGACTATAACCGGCATATGGGTGGGGTTGATCTGGCAGATCAGCTGCTCCAGCCCTACCAGATTATGCCTAAGTCAAGGGCCTGGTACAAAAAGGTTGCAATTTACCTGATGCAAATTGCAACCCACAATGCCTTTTTGCTCTGCAAAAAGGCAAACCCCGGAGTGACGCTGTCCTTTGTACAATTTCAGCTCCAGGTCATTTCGGGGGTTTTGTACCAGGATGCACATGCTCCCCGGGCGGTGATGGAGGACAGAGTTGGGGCTACACATTTTATTTATAAAATCCCCCCTACTGAGGGCAAACAGAAACCCCAAAAAGATGCAGGGTGTGTTTCAAGAGGGGGCAGAGGAGAGACACAATCTTTTACTGCCCAGAATGCCCTGGACAACCCGGTCTGTGTCTTGGGGACTGTTTCAAGCTATATCACACTGTGCGTGATCTGTGATTTTTTTTTTTCCTTTCTATTTTTTCCTCACACTCCAGTTAGTTAGTTCAGTTTAGTTTTTTTTTTCTTTTACTGCACCAGACTTTTACATTTTATGCGTACATTTTTATGTTCTACAATTGGTGCTGTATTTTTCCAAAATCTTTGCACACCTATGCATGGGGGGCATGGGTGTACTCAGGAGACCTTGCAGAAAACAACCTGGAGAGTTTTCATGCAGTAACAAAAAACAGGGTCTCCTAAATCACAGTCCAAATCTAATGTGGGCGTAAAAATCAGAAAATTGAAAAATTACCGCCACACACCTTCTCAAATGTTTTGGGCTAAAACCGTTGCATCCATGGCATAAAAACACTCCATTTACAATACTTTGGGGTGTTAGCTTACCAAATATATGCACGTTAATAAAATTGGGGTATGTAAAAAGGCCCCTAAAAAGAAGATAAGCAAAGAAGATACTGTATGTCAAATTAGAAAATTGACAAGCACATGTCAAAAGATTGGCGTAGCACCAGTGCTGTATCTTGGCCTAGGCCGACAAGGCCTAGGCCTAGGGCGGCAATTTACAGGGGGCGGCGCCCCGCCGCTTGGTGGGACCCGCTGCCCCACCTCTGGATGAAGGGACCCGCTGGATATGAGAGCTGTCGCGCACGGCTGCTGCGCCGAGTGAAAGCACTGGGAGGAAGTGGTCATATGACGTCACTTCCCTCCCATGCGCTCCATGATCTGCCAGAGCAGATGAGAAGGAGAGGCGGCTCTGCCGCTAGCCCCCAGCCCAGGTAAAGTACATGAAAGGGGGGAGGGTCCCTGGCACATAGATACAGGGGCTGCCCCTGTGTCAGCTCAGTCACACAATGAGGATCTGACACACCAGGGATGAGGACTCCTCAGGCTGGCTGCATCCACTTCCTTGTGTCACAAGCATGAAATTTCCACACAGGTGAAGTCACATTCTCCATACCGTGCCACCCCTGATTGCCTCTGATCTCTGCGCACCCAGCTCCCACAGGACTGCTCCCTTTAAGGGATGAAACAGCACCCACTGTCCAGCCCCAACAGACAGACCCCCCCATCCCCATTACCCAGGATCCACAGCACCCTGATATCCCATGGGCATCTCCCACGAGGCATCTGGATCCCTGCTGTGCCACCCATAGCATTGCATCACCATCACCCCCTATAGCCAGGCTGAAGGAAGACAGCACCAGGGAGGGGCAGCACAGACCTCCATACTCTGCATCACTTGACTGGATGGAGACAGAGCACAGCCTGGCATAGAGCCTCTTAACTAGCCACCAGTCTGCACACAGCTAGACCCCGGAGTTGGCATCTTCAAGGAGGCCCTTCCATGTAAAAATCTGAGGGAACATTTGCTTGTCAATACTCCCCCCTACATCAAGGAAAAACACAAAGAAGACTGGAGGAGGCCTTGTCTGCCCATACAGAGCTGTGTCAGAGATGGAGCTGGACCACAAGATCCACAATCTAGGGCTCTCACCTGCTTTAGGCTACCTGGAGCTCCTGCAGTTGAGTGGGGAAAGATTCCTGAATTTGCTGAGAGAATTCACGGACTGTGGCCTGGAGGCTGCTATCCTGGAACACTCTGCAGACACATGCCAGGGTCTCCTGGGTGGAGGTGCTGTGCCTGCTGCTCTGTACCCTGGCATGGACTTTCCTTTGAAAGATCTCAAGCACATGGATCTTCCAGGTGAGTGATACAGATGCCAGGGAAGGGCTGCAATTTTGATATATGGCAAAGTGGAAAGTTGCCACAGATGCATCATATTCCACAAAACTCATACCCAGGCGTAACTACATGCACCCCTGTCTGAACTCAATCTTCACAGAAACACACACAGGCCTGACATTCTCATGACAGAGCCATGACCTGTAATACAAAGATACTTGGGCTGGCTATCCTAATACAAAGATCTAATTGTTTTCTCCTCCACCCCATTTATGAGCGCAAATGAAGTGTAAGGGAGCAGGTGAAAAATAACTGTGTGTGTGTGTGTGTGTGTGTGTGTGTGTGTGTGTGTGTGTGTGTGTGTGTGTGTGTTATAGTTGTAGTTATCATCTACAAAGTAGTAAGCAAAATTAATAAAAATGAAGCTTAGACAAGTTTTGGACATCCAAATATCTATTCCAGTTTTTATTTGTCAGTATCTGATTTATTGGATTATATTTATAGAAATGAATGACAATAGTTTGGTTTTAATCGTCTATTATGTTCAGTAGTCTACTTCAGAGTTGGCAAATTCAAATTTAGGAGCCAGTAAATAAAGGAGCCAAATGCACCTTTTTTTTCTTTTTTTAGAAGCCAGATTGCACAGATTAATTTATAAAGTTGGGAGCCAAAGGTTAATTTCATGAAGCCAGTGGCTATCTGGCCCCTGGTTTAGATTTGTGGAGCCCTATGGCTGCAGTTTAATGAAATGAAAATGAGCGTTTTCTGTGAGGGAACATTGACCGATTTACTTTGAACCTCCTATAGGACACAGACAGGCAGCGCTGTATCTTGGCCTAGGCCGACAAGACCTAGGGTGGCAATTTACAGGGGACTGCGCCCCGCCGCTCGGTGGGACCCACCGCCCGCCACTGGATGAAGGGACCCGCCGGACGTGAGAGCTGCTGCGCACGACCGCCGAGTGAAAGCGCTGGGAGGAAGTGGTCATATGACGTCACTTCCTCCCATGCGCTCCATCTGCCAGATGCCGGGAAGGAGAGGTGACTCTGCCGCCAGCTCCCAGCCCAGCCGCCAGGTCAAGTACATGAAAGGGGGGGTCAAGTAAATGAATGAGGGGGGGGTCAATTTAATGAAAGAGAGGGGCAAGTAAGTAAAAGAGGGGGGCAAGTGAGGGGGTTTAAATGAAAGCGATGGGGTTAAATGAAATAGGTGTGGGGGTGAAATAGAATAGGTGTGGGGGGAGTGAAATGAAAGAGGTGGGGATTTAAATGAAATAGGTGTGCGGGGGTTAAATTAAAGAGGTGGGGATTAAATGAAATGAAAGTGGTGGGGGGCTTTAAATGAAATAAATGTGGGGGTTCATTTAAAGAGGTGGGGGTTAAATGAAAGAGGTGGGGGTTAAATGAAAGAAGTGGGGGTTTAAATGAATGAAAGGAGGGGGGTTATGAATTGGAAAGAGTGGGGGGTTTAAATGAAATGAGTTTGAGTTTTATAGTTGTGGAGCTCTGTGATACGCTCATACACACCGCACATTACTGTGAGTTTTATTGCTGTGCAGCTCTGATACGCTCATACACAACGCACCTTTCTGCTGGTTTTTATTGCTGTGCAGCTCTGTGATACATAGAAACATAGAAAAATGTCGGCAGATAAGAACCTTTCGGCCCATCTAGTCTGCCCAATTACATGGATACTTTACCTGGATTTATCTTTTGTTTAGGATAGCCTTATGCCTATCCCATGCCTGCTTAAATTCAATCACTGTTTTGGCCTCTACCACTTCAACTGGAAGACTGTTCCATGTATCCACCACCTGCTCAGTAAAATAATGCTTCCTGATGTTACTTTTAAACCTTTGCCCTCTAATCTAAGACTATGTCCTCTTTTTTTTGCTACTTTGTTTCCTTTTAAATATACTCCCTTCCTCTACCTTGTGGATTCCCTTTACATATTTAAATGTTTCTATCATATCTCCTCTGTCTCGTCTTTTTCCAAGCTGTACATGTTAAGATCATTAAGCCTTTCTTGGTAACTTTTCTCCTTCAAGCCGTACACCATTTTAGTAGCCCTTCTCTGAACTCTCTCTAAGATGTCTATATCCTTCTGGAGATACGGTCTCCAGTACTGCACACAGTACTCCAAGTGAGGTCTCACCAGTGCTCTGTACAGTGGCATGAGCACTTCCCTTTTCCTACTGCTAATACCTCTCCCTACACAACCAAGCATTCTGCTAGCATTTCCTGCTGCTCTATTACATTGACTACTTACCTTTAGATCCTCTGAAATAATAACCCCTAAATCCCAACCCTCAGATGTTGAGGTTAGCTCAGACATACGCTCATACACAATGCACGTTTCCGTGGATTTTATTGTTCAACCAATTAGAGTGGCTGTGATCCAGTATACTTGACATGCATGGCGGATCTTTGTAAAAATACTTGAATTTAAACATTTCATAATTTTATTTATCTCCATAGATACATTTGAAATGGTATATAAAATATACAAGTAGGCACTTGGTATCCACTTTTAATATAACGAGAGGAAAAGGCGGAGCTCTAAGAGGAAAAGGTGGAGCCTAAATAGGAAGGGCGGAGTTTAACCAGGAAGGGGTGTGTCAAATTTAAATTAGGGGGTGCACGAATTTAGTCAGGCCTAGGGCAGCACAAAACCTAAATACACCACTGCGTAGCACCCCAAAAACAACAGAACAAATCTATATATGGGTGGTATCAATTTACTCAGAAGATGTTGCTGAACATATTTTGGGGTGTTTTTTGGCAGTAACCCATAACTGGATTTGACAATTCACGCCTAAAGTACAATGTGTGTGAAAAAATAACACAAAAAGTGACTACCTGAAAGTTTGACATAGAGCTAGTGCATGGAAAGTGTTAAAATACAACTCTTTGAAGCACCCTAGGGTGTGCCCTTTCTAAAAATATGTGGTTTGATGGGGGTAAATTACTTTGGCCGGCTTCAAAAATGTCCCAAATAGGACATGGGTGCATGATGACGAAATGTGAAAATTCCAAGTTGGAAAACTGAAATACGCACCCCCCAAATAAGGCCTATTAGCCCCCAAATGACCCGACATACCTATACATGGGTGGTATCAATTTACTCAGAAGATGTTGCTGAACATATTTTGGGGTGCTTTTTGGCAGTAAACCTTAAAGTTCACAGTACATGTATTCTTAAATTGCGTTCAAGAAAAAAAATCACCAAAACTTTTTTTTTCTCAAACTTTGGCATAGATTTGTGGTAAAATGGTTTGCATGGAAAGAGTCAAAATACCCCAAGTTTAATACCTTGATTTGTGTACTTTAAAAAAATATGTATATGTGGAGGGTTATTCAGCAATTAGTGACAGATATCAGTGTTACAATGTCACTAGCACTAGTTTTGAAAATAAACTCTTTGGAAATGGCAAAGTGCTACTTGCACTTATTGTTGCATAAAATAAGGAAAAAAGCGAGGAATATGTAAACATTGGGTATTGCTAAACTCAGAACTAAATTTAGAAACTACTAAGGAATTAAATTTTTTTGACGGTTGTTGATACATCAGAAATTTTGGGGGTCAAAGTCCGAAAAAGTGGTGTTTTTTCAATTTTTTTGTCATATTTCACAATGTTTTTTATAGTAAATTATATGAAATGATGAAAAAAATTGTATCTTTATAAAGTCCATTTAATGACGAGAAAAACAGTGTAAAATATGTGTAGGTTGCATAAACGAGTAAGAGGAAAATTTGTCCTAAACACTAACAGCGCAGAAACGTAAAAACAGCAGCGGTCACTAAAGGACGGATTTGTGTAAAACCGCCCGGTCACTAAGGGGTTAAACCCCCCCCCCCGAGAAATGCCTTAAAAGAGCCTAAAAAAATCTATAAAGAGACTTTTTACTGCAGAATATTCTAATCAACGGTTTATTAGATATTGTATTAAAACGGGAATATTTTTAACATTGAAGCCTATGGGATTCGCCTGAATAAACCTGTCGAATGAAACCACCGAACAGCAGGAACATTCGGCAACTTTTCACTGCTGGTTTTTGTTCTCTGAATAGACGTAGCATTGCTTCTCTATGGGGATTTCACTGACCTCGTACAGGCACCGTATGTGCAGGCAATTTGCCAGGATTTGGCGAAGTGCCTACTCTCTCGCCAGGAAAGGTAACCGTACGCTGAATTTCACTGTTCGGTTACCTTTCGGCCACAATTCGGATCTCTTTGAATAACCCTGTTAGTTTTTTTTCCATTGTATGATTTTTAACGGTGAAAATTATTGGTGTCCCCCAGTTTCAACTGTGGTATCTTATGTGCCCCCCTATATATTGATCCTGGAGTCGCGATTGTAGTTATGCCTCTGAATATATACAGTTGTGTTCAAAATTATTCAACCCGATGCTGTAAAGGGTTTTAGGGAATTTAGTGTACATTTGTAATTGTATTCAGAATGAAATCCTACAAGGACTTTTTAAAGAACCATATGCAACTAAAATGACATCAATTGGTTTTGTAATACAGTAGTAAATGTTTCTTTTGTGAATTCTTCATTGACACAATTATTCAACCCCTTAAAGACTACCACTCTGAAGAACAGAGGTTCATTCAAGTGTTTTCAATCAGGTATTGAAAACACCTGTGCATGTCACGGAGCAGCAATAAAGCATAATAAGCACCAATGAGGCAGCTTTAAAATGACTGTGATACTCAGCTCCTTCTAGACATTTACTGGTGTGGTTACAAACATGGTGAAGTCAAGAGAATGGTCCAGGAAGACAAGAGAAGAGGTGATTACTCTTCACAGGAAGGGCAATGGCTATAAGAAGATTGCAAAGATGTTAAACATACCAAGAGACACCATAGGAAGCATCATTCGCAAATCCAAGGCAAAGGGCACTGTTGAAACGCTACCTGGTCGTGGCAGAAAGAAGATGCTGACTTCGACTGCTGTGCGCTACCTGAAGCGTAGAGTGGAGAAAAGTCCCCGTGTGACTGCTGAGGAACTGAGAAAAGATTTGTCAGATGTGGGTACTGAAGTTTCAGCTCAGACAATAACGCGCACACTGCGTAATGAAGGCCTCCATGCCAGAACTCCCAGGCGCACCCCCTTGCTGTCTCCAAAGAATAAGAAGAGTCGACTGCAGTATGCCAAAAGTCATGTGGACAAACCACAGAAGTTTTGGGATAGTGTTCTGTGGACTGATGAAACAAAATTAGAACTGTTTGGGCCCATGGATCAACGCTATGTTTGGAGGAGGAAGAACAAGGCCTATGAAGAAAAGAACACCTTGCCTACTGTGAAGCATGGCGGGGGGTCAATCATGCTTTGGGGCTGTTTTGCTTCTGCAGGTACAGGGAAGCTTCAGCGTGTGCAAGGTACCATGAATTCTCTTCAGTACCAGGAGATATTGGATGACAATGTGATGCAGTCCGTCACAAACCTGAGGCTTGGGAGACGTTGGACCTTTCAACAGGACAATGATCCCAAGCATACCTCCAAGTCCACTAGAGCATGGTTGCAGATTAAAGGCTGGAACATTTTGGAGTGGCCATCGCAGTCACCTGACTTAAATCCGATTGAGAACCTCTGGTGGGACTTAAAGAAAGCAGTTGCAGTGCGCAAGCCTAAGAATGTGACTGAACTGGAGGCTTTTGCCCATGACGAATGGGCGAAGATATCCGTAGATCGCTGCAAGACACTTGTGTCAAGCTATGCTTCACGTTTAAAAGCTGTTATAACTGTAAAAGGATGTTGTACTAAGTACTAAGATTCAGTGGCGTAGCGTGGGTTGTCAGCGCCCGGGGCCAGCCAAGAATTGTGCGCCCCCCCCCAACCTGTGGACACGTTATGCCCCAGCTCACACATGGATATTGCCCCAGCTCACACATGGATTTGCCCCAGCTCACACATGGATTTGCCCCAGCTCACACATGGATTTGCCCCAGCTCACACATGGGTTTGCCCCAGCTCACACATTTGCCCCAGCACACGGATTTGCCCCAGCACCTCGATTTGCCCCAGCACATGGATATGCCCCAGCACCTCATGGATTTGCCCCAGCTCATGGATTTGCCCCAGCTCATGGATTTGCCCCAGCACATGGATTTGCCCCAGCTCACACATGGATTTGCCCCAGCTCACACGGATTTGCCCCAGCTCACACGGATTTGCCCCCGCTCACACGGATTTGCCCCAGCTCACACGGATATGCCCCAGCACATGGATATGCCCCAGCACATGGATATGCCCCAGCACATGGATATGCCCCAGCTCTCACCTGGATATTGCCCCAGTTCTCACCTGGATATTGCCCCAGCTCCCGGGCAGCGGGAGTGCCTGCCCACCCCGGTCCTGAACAGTGAGTCGAGTCCGTCCTGTTGATTGAAGGGGAGTCGGCTGCGTGCGTGCGCAGGTCACGCGGTCCGGCCAGTCAGGTGGTACTGAGTCTCTGTACCACGTGACCTGCGCCTGCACGCAGCCGCATCCCCTTCAATCAACAGGACGGACTCGACTCACTGTTCAGGACCGGGCAGCTGGCAGGCACTCCTGCTGCCCGGGAGCTGGGTCCCCTCAACCCGCGGGCCCTTGGGCGGCGCCCGAGGGCCCGGCGGGTCAGTCGGGCCACAAGTTTTGTTATGCGCCCCTAACAAAACTGCGCCCGGGGCCAGGCCCCCCCTGCCCCCCCACGCTACGCCACTGCTAAGATTGAATGTCACTTGGGGGTTGAATAAAACTGATAATGATGTGAGCACAGAAAAGACATTTGTGGTTATTTCATTATAAATGTTCTGTTATATTTGTCTGACCTACACGTGCCTCTTTGATTTAATTGTAAGCAAGATGACTGAATGATCAAAATCAATGTCAAACTGGCCAAAACACTCAATTTCAGTGGGGGTTGAATAATTTTGAACACAACTGTAACCCCTAAAATGCCCTTAAAGCAAGGAAACAATAAAAATAAACAGTGTGGAATGTAGCATACCCATTAACCCCTTAAATGCCAGTAACAAAGGGAAAACATGAACTGTATACACAGTGAGGCATGTCGCCTACCCATTAACTCCTAAAATGCCATTAAAAAAATGTATACTATAAGGGATGCGAATTTCAGTTTTGTTTTTTCTTCATTTCGGGGCATTTTCGTTCAGATTTTTCCTTTCAGTTTTTTTTTATGTTACTGTGAGCCTTAATTGCAGACCAATCCAAAAATTCTAACGCCCATTTTAATATTTCGGAAATGCTTCCGAAATACGAATCGGCTAATTCTAGTCTGAATTTAGATTCGGAATGAAATGCACACGTCTACTTGCTAATACAAGAAGCCTCAATGACAAGATGGGGGCACTAGAGGCAATAGCAATTTTAAAAGTTTGCAATGATATCCAAGATGACATTGAACAAGGAGACCAAACTGGATCCATCTTGATTTTGCCAAGGCCTTTGACATCGTGGACCATGGCATCCTATTACAAAAACTTAAAAACTCCGGTATTGGTGATCGCACGCTAACCTGGTTTCAATCATATGTATTCGATCGATCGCAGTATGTGTCCATTTCTTACATCGCTTCCCTCCCCCTCACATGAGGTGTACCCCAAGGCTCTATACTTGGCTCCTGCTATTCATAAATGATCTGCCCAACGTCTGCAAAGTCTCAACTGTACACATGTACGCAGACTACACCATAATCTATACTAGCAAAACAAATCTCTGCAGCTGGAGGCCGTGCCGCAAGAGGTACAATTCAGAGGTAGAAAAGTGGATTTCAGATGACAAACGTTTTCTAAATACTGAAAAAAAATGTTACAATGCTCTTTGGAACAGAACCTAAACTAAATAAATTACAAACTTCCCATTTATGCGTCAGGGCAAAATCAAATGGCACGCTGACCACAGTCACTTCTCTCAAATATCTAGGTATGTGTAACTTTACCCCAAACTAGATTCCTTGTACATAAACAAATCCTGCCTGAGCCCCGCAGTAAGAAAGCAGACTGTACAAGGAATGCTTATGCCGGCTATTGAATACGGAGATGTATTATATGCAGCCGCCCCGCAAACAGTGGTGTAGCGTGGGTTGTCAGCGCCCGGGGCAAGACAAAAATTGCACCCCCCTTAGTGTGGTGAATAGATAAATTGCCCTGAAATTGCAGCATATGGTGAAATTCACCATTTGGTGGCAATTTCGGCACTTAGTGAATAATCCCTTAAACTCTTTGTAAACTTGTGTAGATCTTTTTAAAGAAAATAATTTTAACAGGACATATACTAGGGCTGCCAACACCCCTGATGCTGCAGTTTCCAGGTATCTTACATGGGGGGGGGGGGTACTCACCCTTAAAGCCGGAGATACAGCAAATGCAAAACGACGCACAGCTCCTGTAGGCAGCGCTGCACATGGAGACGTGCTCAGTATATACAGGCCTATCTTCTCTGTGCGTTGAGCCAGCATTGGGCCACGTGGGTGAGCACCCAGAGTTGGAAATAGCCAGCTTTGCCTGTGATGTGGCGCAAAGCAACCGCTTCACATCGTGTTGCATTGCGTTTGTGGACAGCACTCCTTTGATGCACAAGTCAGACCCTTTGTGCCTCCACTGCCTGACCACTTAAATGAGCCAAAGTGGTTAAGGTGCATAGTGTCCCTTTAAATTAATTATTAAAATAAATATTAAATGAAATATTATTAAAATATTAGTAAAATGAAGAATATTAAAATATACTAAAAGTACAAAAATAGTTTATTAAAACATAATATACAAGCTAAATAAGTTAAAATAAATATAACAATTACAATATAAAAATATATAAAGAATTTAAATATTAAAATTAAAATAAATATACACACCACACATTACTCTGAGTTAGTCTGCGTGTATTACAGAGCTCCACAGCAATAACTCACAGTAGAAGGCCCCTCCATGCCCCGAACACACACACACACACACACACACACACACACACACACACACACACACACTTCTGCCTGTTGAATCTGTGCTTAGATGCAGTTGGGGAGGGGGGGGGGCAGGGGCCATTAGGTCACACCTGCCTGCTTCACACTGGTATCTGAGCCTGGTTTCCCTGCTTCTCACATGCAGGGTCACACAAGCTATTTAGCAACAAGGTGTGAAAGGCGGGCAGCCCTGAATACAGAGCATAGAGCTGGACTGGGGTAACACAGATGTCCAGAGTCTCTGACTTTTAAGGAATGTAAACTATTTTTTTAACTTTTCAAAAGACCCTGCACCTCATGAGCAGATTCACTCACCCGTCCTGACCTAGATCGATGACCACCAGGACAAACACCTTCTGCCGCGTTCAGCCTTCTGCTCGGCAGGCTGCTCCCTCTCACACCACACATCAGTGAAGCGTGTCCCTGACGTGCAGCATCATACTCAGGTGACTCTCCCAGTCAGCTGCTGAGTGCTGACAGCATCATCCTGCATCCTGCTCCTCTCTTCCTGACCGGCTGCTGGCTGGGAACTTTTAGAGGTGCAAATTTCTTTAGAAATTATGCGCCCCCTAACAAAATTGCGCCGTGGCCACGGCCCCCCCAGCCCTCCCCACGCTACGCCACTGCCCGCAAATGCACCTTCATAAACTTACTACATTGCAGAACTCATTCTGCTGCTTTGTGCAACAATGTAATGACATGACCCGCCATTGTGACATGTTAAAAGAGCTAAACTGGCCGTTGCTAGAATCTAGAAATAACCTCTTAAACACCAGGTTGGAAAGGTGAAGGGTTTCAGGGAAGCTACCACCCTACGTGAATAGACTGCTTCCCCTAGCAGTTCCCTCATCCTAAAAACTCTGATCCAGGACCTGCACCTTACTTACAGTACCACAATACAAAAAAAAAAAGTGTCCCTATCCTCATGTTCCTACAGAGCACCAGCTGGATGGAGTAGAGGTAACAGCACTGCTCTATAACCGTGGAGAAACGGGTGCGAATCCCAGCCAGACCAAGACAGTCCCAGTCCTTGGGCAAGACACCTAATGGTACACTCGCCAGTCAGAACATATTGAAAAACAAGAGAAATATCAATGTGTCTTTCCTGGTAAAATACTTTATAAATTTACTAAACAGTATGACATAATAGGTAAAACAGAAAGGTAGTGGGAAGAAATACATGACTAAGCTGTAAATTTACATGGTTACACTTTGTTTAGGAGGGATAAAAAAAAAAAAAAAAACACAGAAAGGGCGAGGAATAGGTTTGCACGTCAAGCATGATTTAAAGCCAAATATTATACATTGGGTATGTGAGGAGGGAAATGTGGAATCTTTATGGGTCATTCTCTGTTGGGGGAATAAACTGGTAAGTCAACTATTGATTGGCATATGCTATACACCACCTAATATGGATAACAATGAGGAAGAACAGCTGTTAGAGCAAATCGAGAAGACTACACCTCTTGGTAACACTTTAAATTATTGGAGATTTTAAATAGCCGGATATTAGTTGGGTTTGTGGGACTAGTAATTCAGCGACGGTAACCTGGTTTCTGAACCTGTTAAAGGATACTTTCAGGTTACAACTGGTAGAAGCAGCAACCAGAAAGGATACCTGTCTGGATCTGGTTATAACAAACAATGTGGATCTTTTGTCAAATATTAAGTAAGGGAGCAGCTGGAAACTTTTCACAATAGAGTATTTTTTGAAATAAACTCAAAAAAGCTAATTCATAGGGGGCATGCAAATTTTGTTAAAAAACTAACTTAAGTGAAACTCTCAATCTCATTGACTGATTGAAACTCTTTCGAGGGGGGAGAAACACAGGATAAATGGAATAACTTCAAACAACTAAAAAAAAAAAAAAAAAGACTCGGCACAATATAAACCACTGCGTAATAAATATATAAATGACAAACTGAAACCAATGTGACTCCTTAGGAAGATAACCTGGGAAATTAAAAATAAAAAGGCATTTAAATCTTTTAAAATATGACAAATCTGAAGAATCTTATCAAGCATATAAAGGCAGCCAATAATGCACGTAAAAATGCAATTAGATGGACCAAAACTAGAAAATGAAAAAAAGAGAGCAACATCAACTCCAAAAAATTCTTTAAGAACATAAATTGTAAAAATCCCAAGAGTTAAAGTATAGGTTCACAGAAATCTGAGTCAGGGGTATTCTCTGGAGATGGAGATAAGCAGAAATGTTATGGATGTTTATTATGAGAATTCCGAGAATGGTTATTTCTATAACCAAACCTACGACAGGAGACACGCAATCATTGAAAAAAAAAAAAAAAAAATGTGATTGACTGACTCAACAAATGGTATTGCAGCAACTAAACAAAGTGAATGTGAACAAAGCCCCAGGGCCAGATGGAAATCATTTGGAGTACTGAGGGAGCCAAGTATAGAAATAAGCACACTGCCGTTTTTAATCTTTCAAGATTTTTTTCAGGAATCATACCAGAGGATAGGATAAAAGCTGATGTGGCCCCTATATTCAAAAAAAAAAAAAAGTTCAAAATATCTGCATGGTAATTAGAGACTTGTGAGCTTAGTCTCTGTGGCTGGGAAAGAATTTTAGGGGTTAATCAGGAATTCATTAGGAGGCATGTCATTAGCAGGTATCAGTGTGGATTTATGAAACAGATCATGTCAGACTAACCCAATTGCATTTTATGTAGAAGAAATATAGATCAGCAGGTCGCAGTGGATGTGATTTACTTGGATTTTGCCAAAGCTTTCGATAAATTGAATAATCTCTTGTGAAACTGTAAGAAAAATTGGTCTAGATGAAAATTCTTGTACTTGGATAGAACACTGGCTAAAAGAGTACAGCGAGTGGTCATAAATGGCACTTTTCAAGATGAACACCAGTGGTAAGTGGTGTCCCTCAGGGGCCTGTTATATAACTACTTCTGGTCAATCTATTTATAAATGATCTTGAAATGGGCATCAACAATCCAGTGTCAGTATTTGCAGATGACACAAAAACTAGGAAAAGTAATACAATGTGAGCAGGATGTTACTTCGCTGCAGAGGGATTTAGATAGATAGGAGGACTGGGCACTTAAATGGCAGATGAAATTTAATGTAGATAAATGCAAGGTTGTGCACTTTTGGAGTGAAGAACACACAAGTAACGCATATCCTAAATGGTACCAAATTAGGGAGATCAAAGTAGGAGAAGGATTTGGGAATAATCATAAAGCTCCAAACTCCGTAACAATGCCCAATGTCAAACAGCAGTCGCCAAGGCCAGTAAGGTATCGGCATGCATTAAAAGGGGAATTCACTCTCGGAATGAAAATGTAATTTTGCCTCTTTATAACTCAATGGCAAGACCGTACCATGAATATGCCGTGCAATTTATATAAATATATACGGGACCATTATAAGCCATTGTCTGAAAACCTATTCATTAATAGGACTATACACAGGACACGAGGTCACCCAATTAGACTGGACGAAAGTAAATTCAGCCTACAGCATAGGAAGGGTTATTTTACGATGTTAACAGTAAAGCTGTGGAATTCTTTGCCCGTTGAATTGGTTGGGTCAGAGACTGTACAGACTCTTAACGACTGGAGCACTTTCTGCAAAAAAACAGAATATTAAGGCTTATAATATTTAATATGTGATAATGGCTGCTTGACCAAGGTGAAATCGGTCCTCCATTCTGGGGTCAAGAAGGATTTTTTTCCCCCAGTAAGTTGCAAAGTCAGCTAGCGCGTCAGACGGTGTTTTTTTTTTGCTTTCTTTTGGCTCAACATTAGTAGGTGTTGTGTGAAAGGCTGAACTCTAATGCATGACTCCTCTCCCCCAACCTATGTAATAGAGTTCCAAAACACTGACAAAAAGAAAACAAAGTCGACTGCACTTTAAAGTGAGAATATGGCAGTTAAAGTAAAAACAGGTTTTGATTCAACTTAAAATGGCCAATACAGTTTAAGTCCACCTGCCAGGTTAAAGCAACCTCTAAAAAGGTGGATCCTAAGCTGACACCATTATAAAACCTTCTGCATTCATTTCTTCTTTCAACAGAGACAAGATGGTGGGTTTACATTTGAATCCTCAAGCAATTCCCCTTTGTAATAAAATGAAAATGTGGAAAACCCCCAAAATAAATGACCAGGTGCACTATACAGAAAACAGTCAAAACTTATTAGCATAGTCAAATGTTGCACATTGCATGAAGAGGAATTGCACCCCAGTTGCAGAAATAAATGGTAAGGGGCCTGCCGACTGGGGGGCTCACCATCGCGGTTAGGTTTACTTTAGGCCGCAGGCATCGGAGGAGGTACTGCAGCCTACCTGGGCCCGGAGACTCCAAGATGGCGGCCGGCAGCCGACGGACCCCCTCTGATGTCAGAGAGGGTGCGCCAGATGGCTGCAGGCAGCCCATGCCCCCTCCGACTGGGTCCTGGCTTCCTCCCATTGGCACTGCTGCATGTATGCTCTGCGGGGCAGGGAGAAAGTGATCATTTAATGTCACTTCCTCCCAGCGCTCCATGATGCACATGGAGCCGTGGCTCACAACACCCCCTCACTCAAGTCCCTCCCAGGTAACAGATGGAATGAAAGGAGGGGGGTGACATTAAAACAGAGGGGGGGAGTGAATATAAAACAGAGGGGGGAGTGAATATAAAACAGAGGGGGGGTGAATATAAAACAGAGGGGGGGGAGTGAATATAAAACAGAGGGGGGGAGTGAATATAAAACAGAGGGGGGGAGTGAATATAAAACAGAGGGGGGAGTGAATATAAAACAGAGGGGGGAGTGAATATAAAACAGAGGGGGGAGTGAATATAAAACAGAGGGGGGGGAGTGAATATAAAACGGAGGGGAAGGCAATATAAAAAACGGGGGAGTAAATATAAAACGGGGAATGACATTAAAACATAGTGGGGAAGGAATATAAAACGTGGGGAGTGAAATTAAATTGGAGGGGGTAATGAAATTAAAACGTAGTGGGGGTGAGAGGTGACTTTAAAACGGAGAGGGGAGATGAATTTAAAATGGGAGGTGAGAGATGAATTTAAAAAAACGTCGGGGTGAAATTAAAACAGGGGGAGATGAAATTAAAAAGGGGGGAATGAAATTAACATGAGAACTAAGTGGGGTGAAATGGACTGAAAAGGGAGGTGATGAAATGGACATGAAGGGAGGAGGACCTGAAGAAGGAGAGACTCCCTGCCTTTACCGTTTGAGATCTATTGCTGTGGATCCTTTCACAGGATCCACAGCAATAGATCTCTAATGGTAAAGCTAGGGAGTATGAACATACACAGAATTCCTTTATAGGTTCATGCTTTTATCATTAGAGGTACAGCATATTGCTGTTGATCCTGTGTACATTCATACTCAAGGTCTTTACCGTGAGAGTTCTGTTGCTGTGGTGCTCTGATATGCATAACCAGTGGAATTATCCCATTATACGATTATGTTACATTGTTTGCACGAATACAGATTTTATTTGAATTTTAAAAGGTAATGGGAGCAACACTCTGTAATATGATCTTGATTCATATTTTTTCATCACAATTTCATACGTCTTAAATTATTTGAACAAGAGTGATACTTTAAGTTAAATGTGCGGTTGTGCGAGCAACATGGGTGTTAAGATATCGAGACTACCAGTTTGTAATGTGATCCCGATTCACTAAATATTGTTTTTCCAATGAGAAGAGAGGAGATCATGGGGGGGGGGGGCATTCTAAGGGTCAGTAAGGGGCTCCAAACTTTCTGATGGCTAGTCTGTACAATCCTCCCCCATATTTCAAAACAAGTTTGCAAATACAGGTTTATTTGTAAAAATAAAATACTTTTACATACTTTGTAAGAAGAAAAATGAATGTGTAGACATCATGGCGTGCTACTAAAAGGTGTGCTTCTAGGGAGAAAGTGTGTATTTTATTTCTTTTACACAAAATATCTTTTGTATAATCCATTTATAATGCAAGAGAACCAATCAAATAATGCTGCTCAGCAATCAGCATAAGCATGCATAACATCCATAGATAGCATCAAGCTTTCTATCTTCTGACTTAAGATGCTGTGCCACAGATTTGCTCCAAGAATTCGCACCAGTTCTGTATCTCCTAACTAAATAATCATGTTGCACTCGCGGTCCTTCTGCCTTGTTATTTATAGGTAGGTATCCAACGTCTTCAATATCCCAACACAAACCTCTTATCTGCAAATTTAGCAAACTACTATAGCAGACAGGATTGCAAATGATCCCTGGTGGGAACAGAATATTTGTTCCAATACCTGCAGCCATAAACTGTTTAGAGACAAACACAGGACACCCCCTGGTATCATAACAACTTACGATTCTTACAGTGCTTATGTCAGAGTGTCTTTTTACTACATAGGAAAGGAGAAAAAAAAATTATATATATTATGTATATAAACGCATTGAACTTTTTCTGAGCTATAATTTCAGAGTAAGCAGAAGCTAATCGCGGGTTGTGTCTAGATTACAGATTAAAATCTACTTGTTTCTTAAGACGCTTTACCTTCCATGGTAGTTTTCACATGGTCTCCTTGTGGGATTCTGGAGCGGTCGGGGGCGCCGCATTCTACATGTCCACAGAGGGCAGACACACACTGCGTCTGCACCAACCAGGTCCCGTCCTGACCATCCAGGCTCCGCCCGCTCCGCAGTGCACGCAACGTCAGCGGCGCCTGCACGTGTTGGGGCTGGTGGCAGCACGCGCGCCCTGCCCCACGTCAGACGCCGCTGGAAGGAAGTCTGGGAAGGAGGAGGCGGAGACCAGGCACCGCCGTCATGTGGAGTGTGTGCCTTGCGACTGCGAGTTGCTGTGAGTGTGCTGCCTCCCTGCTGTGTCTGAGCCTGCTGTCAGGTATAGTGTGGAGAATACATTTCCTCAGTTGATTTGGTAAACAAAGCATGTAGTATAGCTCAGGGCCGGCCCGACCATGGAGCACTATGGAGCGGTTGCGCCTAGCGGCAGATTTTTAAAGGTGCAAAAGGGCGGCAATTTTTGCCGCCAAAGCCGGCCACTGCACTATTATTTTTTTTATTGGCTCTGCCTCTGCGCCAGCACCTCCTGCTATTCCTCTATCCATGGCAGTGTCTGAGAGAGGAGGAGGCGGCTGAGTGGGCTCGCTCGCTTACTAAGTGGCAATCCAAAAGTTTGCAAGCGGGAACCCGGGTTCGCAGGAGGAAGGTGAGGACCCCCAGAAGGAAGAGCAAGGGGGTAAGAGCCGGACGGTGTGCTCCAGCCTGCTGTATGATGCCAGCGGCAAGGTGGCCTCGGAGAACCCCAACAGGCTCTACCCCATCAGCCCAGACACCGAGATGGTCAGGTTTTTCCTGGTGGAGGCTGCAGCAGGCTCCACGTGTGCATTCACGGAGTTAAGCAGAGAGCCTGCCCCCTCCCCGGGATCCAGACAAGAAGCTGCTTCAGTAAGAGATGCCAACGCCCGTTGTGTGCAGAGCTCCTAATGCCCTCCATTCATCTCCGGCGGGGGAAAGGGGACGATCGGGACCCTGTCTGTAGTGCCCCCTCCTTCCTCCAGTTGACACTCTGTGACCTTTTACTGGGGCAATGTTTGTTTTAGCCTGTGGAGCACTGAGCCCAAGCCTGTGGTCCCCATATAGAGAGCACATGTCAGACTAGTATAGAGCGTCCCCTGCAGGCCCAGACCTCAGGCTGTCCTATAGACAGGCAGAAGTGCAAGTGCCATACAGTGATCTGCTTCCATCATAACAAAGCATGCTCTGCCTGCATGAGGCACCAGTTGGCTGACCAGACCCTTGTTATGCACTGTTTAGGTCGGTGATGGCGAAACATCGAATTCCAAATGTTTTGGAACTACATGTCCCATGAATATCATCCCACTATAAGTGCTGCTTAGCATCATGGGACACGTAGTTCCAAACCATAGGGGTATTGCTAAACTGATTTGACATCACCTGAGAAAAGATTCGCAATACTGAGATGGACAATGTATCAAATTCATCTAGAGGGCCCTCTGCTCCTCTAGATTGTAAACTCCTGTGAGCCGGACCCTCTGCTCCTCTAGATTGTAAGCTCCTGTGAGCCGGACCCTCTGCTCCTCTAGATTGTAAGCTCCTGTGAGCCGGGCCCTCTGCTCCTCTAGATTGTAAGCTCCTGTGAGCCGGGCCCTCTGCTCCTCTAGATTGTAAGCTCCTGTGAGCCGGACCCTCTGCTCCTCTAGATTGTAAGCTCCTGTGAGCCGGGCCCTCTGCTCCTCTAGATTGTAAGCTCCTGTGAGCCGGACCCTCTGCTCCTCTAGATTGTAAGCTCCTGTGAGCCGGGCCCTCTGCTCCTCTAGATTGTAAGCTCCTGTGAGCCGGGCCCTCTGCTCCTCTAGATTGTAAGCTCCTGTGATCCCAACTCGGTGACTGAGAGGCCCCTAACTCACTGAGAACCCCATAATCAGTGACAGAGAAACTCCCCCGCATCAGTGTATGTATATATATATATATATATATATATATATATATATATATAATATATATATATATATATATATATATATTCAGTGATAAACATCATGATATAACATAATGGATTTGGCAATATATATATATGCGTGATGTGAGCTGGCCTGGGCAATATATATATATATGCATGATGAAAATTTGCAAAGGATAAGGCACGCAAAGTGAAATTTTGATGTGTCTGAAATTGAAACTTACGTGACAACTCTTTATTTTTTTTCGTTAATTTATATTTGTTCAATACAGTTAATTTTAATTTGTTTAATAGAGTTAATTTAAAATGGTTTAATACAGTTTATTTATATTTATTTTACCTTTACTATTGGTGCTTTTCAAACTTTATTCTTAAATAAAAAGAAATTTAGCAATTTCATGTTGTTTTTTTTTTTTTTGGGGGGGTGCAAGTAGCTGGTCTTGCCTAGGGCGCAAAATAGTCTAGCACCGGCCCTGCTTGCAGGTCTTTTCTGCACGATTGCCTCACTGATTCTTTTGGAGACACACTAGATCTAAACTTTCCTCCCAATCACACATCAGCATTCAACGGTTACATGAGGTGGTGAGGAACGTATAGGGATTTGTTCTGCTTAACTGCTGTCTAGACTCCCACAAGGAGACAAAGTTGGCCTGCAGTCTCTATATAGCGGACTGTCAGTTTGAGCCATCATCCTGGGCCCTGATGGCAGAGTTCGTATACTAGACAAAGCCTGTTTTGATGCATGGTGGAATAGCACCACAAAACAACTCATACACGCCCTGGTAATCTCCCGACTCGACTATTGCAATAATCTCTTATCTGGCCTCCCTCTGTCCCGCCTCTCCCCCCTACAATCCATCCTGAACGCCTCCGCCAGGCTAATTCACCTCACCCGCCGCTCTGTCTCTGCCGCTCCCCTCTGCGAGTCCCTTCACTGGCTCCCCATCCACTGCAGAATTAAGTTCAAAATCCTTATCCTTACCTACAAAACCCTCACTAACTCAGCGCCCCACTACCTGTCCTCACTAATCACCAAATACACCCCAGCCCGCTCCCTAAGGTCAAACAGTGACCTGCGCCTAGCTTCTCCCCGCATCACCTCTTCCCATGATAGACTGCAGGATTTCTCACGCGCAGCCCCCACTCTCTGGAACGCTCTCCCTCGTGCTGTCAGACTTTCCCCTAACTTCTCTTCCTTCAAACGCTCCCTGAAAACATTGCTATTTAGGGAAGCCTACCACCCAACTCACTGACGCAACCATCAATCACTCTCACCTTACAGTCCTCTCCTCCTGTTTCCAACCCCAACCCTCCTAGATTGTGAGTTCCTACGGGAATAGGGCCCTCATCTCCTCCTGTACTGTTTGTCAAATGTTGTTCAATGTATTGTAACCCTGTCTGTACTGTGCTTATTGTACAGCGCTGCGGAATATGCTGGCGCTTTATAAATTAATAATAATAATAATAATAGCACTAGCTTGGGTTCAAGAGTACTGGGAAGCCACGTCCCCTACTTTACCAGGTATTCTTATTGTCACCACACTGTCCTCATTACCCCCAACCTTGATAGAGTGTAAAAATGTAATTACAAAATGGTTTAGATTTTGCACACGCTGCAGCAGGGGTGCTGCAGGCGTTAGGAAAGCCTCTCCGAAGCGTCCTTGACGTGCGTTCGATGGGGCTGCAAAGAGCGATCATCCATAGGAGGATCAAGCCTTGCAGCGCTGAGAGCACTAACTGCACTCAGCGAGGTGGCCAGATGGACATCAGAGTGGAAGGAACATACACTCTCACGGACATTCCTTCCACTCTGCAATATGCTCGACTGACCCCGGCCTAAAATGTGAACTCAGCTGGTAAAGAACACACTAAAAGAGCACAAAGTAGATTAAACTGTGATCCTAGGGCTCCATCTCTACCTGCCATACAAGCACAAGCTTGTAATAAGATTGGATACTGGCTGCTACTGGTTCACCCAATCAGGGAGTGGATATTGTAATTGTCATAAAGATCATGTGACATCTTATTCCTTCTGGAGATAACTAGATGTCACTTTACCAGTTCCAGTGTGGGGCATACCACCACCCTGCTTCATGAGTGTCCAAGGGTCATCACAGAATGTTGCATGAATGCTTACTGGTGCAAAGAGGCAGCACAGGGCTGTCCTGGAGGATGGCTCTTTAACTTACAGCTGTCACTCACCCCAGCAACATGCCACTGGAACTGAAATAATTGATCCAATACCTTCAAATTTACCCCTATGTGTGGGGGGTGGGGCATGCCAACACATAAATAGGGAGTGATTCCGTGTCACATGAGCCAAACTTGTGTACTTTATATGCTGCAACAGAGGCATGGGGATAATAAGAGGCTCAGCTACTACTTAAAACCTCTAGAATGGGTTTTGGTACCAAAATGAGATTCTTCAAGGGAAATTCGCAGATTAGATCAAAATTGATTTGTATGTTCATTATTTGTATATCGTGTCAAGCAAGCATTAATTCCTGGCTGTATAACAAGAGCTAAACATTTTTATAGAACAAGATCCTGCTCGCTGCAACATTATGCATACACAAGCAACAGAATATTCCCTATGTGAAATTACAGGCATCCATGATGAGTCTGAGGGAGTATTGACTCAGACCCATGGGAAAACTACAAAAGCGGGACATTAAGAGCAAACAGTATTCTGAAATTGACATTAACACATTGTTTACATAATATATTCCCAACCAGTTGGCAAAATAACACTTTCTATGCACTCCACTTTAATAACTCTAGATTAAATTAGACCTAAGGTTTATTGTTTTTACTTTGCAAAAAAATGGAAAATAAAAACAGATGCTTAAATCTAAAGTTCATTTGATGAGACTTTTTTTCTCTAAGTGGCAAATTGTTTTCTATAAATGTATAGATCAGTTGGCATATTTAAATTGCCACAGGAAGTTATAGCTTTGTTGCAAATATGAAGTTCATAATTAAAACCAAAATTTAAAAAATTCCATAAGCATTCATATTTAAATTGAGATAGGACCCCCAATTTAAACAATCTTTTCACACTCTGTCCAAGAGTAGGGTCTAACTCAGTGTTTCCCAAACTGTCCTCAGGGCCCCCTAACAGATCAGATTTGCCAGATATTTGAAACGCAGCACAGGTGATATGATTTACTGCTCAGTGATTGCGGGATTCAGTCTGCATTTGCCCAAGGTGATCCTTAACCCCTTCGCTGCGGTGGACGCGCTCCTCCCTTTGGGGCCAGCGATCGGCCGGGTTCCGGCCGATCGCTGTGCCCCCCGGTGCGGGCTGACATCCTCGATGTCAGCCCAGCACCTGGAACCGCCGCCGGCCTAATTAGAGGTCATCGCGGCGGCGCGATGACATCTAATTCAGGCGCCCCCGCATGTGCGGAGGAGGCTCTCTCCCTCCCGATCGCCGGGGTGCAGGGGGTTAATCCAGGCACCGTTTGGAAGGGCACAGCCTGCCCTTCCTAACGGTACCTGGAATTAACCCCATGGGCGCTGGATCACGAATCGGCGCCGAAAAGCGCCGGTTCGTGATCCTTTCCCGGAGCTGGCCGACATATTGGATGTCGGCCAAGCTTCCGGGAATGCCCCCTGAGGACTGGCGTCATCATGCATAGCACGATGATGCCAGTCCTTGAGTTAACCCCTAACTACCACCAATGGTGGAGATAGGGGGTTCATTGGAACCCACTATCTCCCGATCCGTGGCAGTTATGGGTTAATGTTTGATATTGTTGGATCGGCCAGAGCATGGCTGTTCCAACAATACCAAACATGACTATGAAAAAAGGTTTTTAAAAAAATAAAAATTTATAAAAAAAAAATAAACAAGTTTTTTTTTCTTTTTTTGGTTCGTTAATGCAGCAATATTGTTCCCATTTCAATTATAATGTGAACAATGATGGTGCACTAACGATTTTTGTATGCGGTGCGTTTGTTAAAAATCTCGTGATTTTCCCCAAAGAAAAATGTAACGAGACCCCATCTCTAATTTTTTTAACAAGCGCACCCCATACAAAATATAACCGCAATTGCTCACATGTTAAAATGTGAAAAACAAAAAACACTTTACACGCTGTAAATTATTTAAAATTCATATTTTATTGCATTTTTTGTTATAATATACAGACAGGTCATGACGTATACATATAATAATGACATATTATGAATCTGCCGAGTCTGACGGAAAGAACGATATATAATATGTCTGGGTAATATACTAAAATAAGCCTTCAAAACACGTTTAAACATGATGAGCAAAACCGGTAAAAATGACCTCAGCACAGAGGCGGGAAATGCCTCAGCAGCGAAAGGGTTAAAGCCTGGTCTGTTCGAGAATCCCGAGGACAGGTTTGGGAAACACTGGTCTAAAAGTGAGCTCCATCTTTCATATAATTGGCGAGAGCAGAGCAATGACTAGAGATAAAATAATTTCTTTGCCAAGAAGATTCTACCATGTTTCCAGGACTGGAGGATTAAAATGTGTCTGAGATTGGCAAGGTGCACATTATGGCTTCTAGCTACCCAGAATGTCCAGTCAGATGGGACATTTCTTCTCTCCTCACACCAAGGTCTATGTAATAAGGTTATTTCTCCTCTCCCTTGCCCCAGGGGGTCTGGTGCCCAGACAGAGCTGCGAATATTGCCAACCCCCCCCCCCCCAACCCCCAAAAAAAAAACGAAATTTTTTTTTTATTTCCATAGATATAATCAGAAATGGCAACCATATATTACAGAATATTTAAAAGGTTACCCAATAGCATAATCTAAAAACTTAAAAGTGTGTTATGATAAAAGGTGTATACACAGTACGGCACACCTAGTGCGCTAATCTGACACTGGCCTTAATTTCAGAAAGTCATTTCAATAATGTACCGACGTGCCTGCCGGCATCCGTCACAGCGTTGTGATGCTGCAACAGGGCTGGCCACACGCTTGAGCGCACACACGAAATGCACGCGCAACAAGCGTCCGTTCTCAAAGCCTCCACGTTAGACCAGCTTGATGCGCGTTGACAGGGTGGCAAAGCACGATCCTCCATAGGAGAATGACTGCACTCAGCGAGGTGGCCAGATGGGCGTTGAGTGGAAGGAACGTCCACTTTCACGAGCGCTCGTCTGAACACAACCTAAGGGTTACACGCTATGTCACGTAAATGCTTAGAACGGATTTAATTGTTTATTTTTAAATTACACTAAAGGCTTGAATGGGAAAAGTGGAATTGGTAATGACTATCCTTGAAGTCTCCGGCTTCATATTTCTATCCCTCTCCTCAATTTCAAGTGTTTAACATTATCATTTTAATAGCAATGATGCAGAAGAAGAGAGGTTAACTCATGAAAGCGTCTCTTTTAAATGTCAAGATAGTCCAAGGAAAAAATAGGTATCTCTGCATCCAGCAATACACTGGTGATATTTTTGCTTTTAGTTTACAGGTTGTATGTTACTCTTGCAGCTCAGCTGGAAATCCCACCTTTGACGAGATACATTGAACTTAACCTTTTATCAACTTCCCGTCACCGTTTACATTCACCAAGACAGTGAATTTGCTTTGGCTTGTTTAATTGAGGGTTTTACAGCTAGACGCATAAGTAAAAAGATTTATAAGCGCCATTTATCTTTCACAGTGTCAGTCGCACGGTTTGGTCTCAGGCCTCTCATTAAGACAGTCTGCATGAAAATGGTCAAGAAATGCATGACGTTCAATTAAAACGGTTGTTCTTGAAGCAAGTACAGAGAGCCAATACAGTAAGACGCCCACATCAAATCATCAGGTCTCATTCTGCAGAGAAAGACTTTTTTTTTAAATTGCACCGTATAGGAAAATTCAAGATTCAGGCTAGGGTCAGATGAGCGCAGTTATCACGTCCGTGTTGCCGCACATTTGTACGTCCGTGGCAGCATAGCATTCTGACCAATGGAGCCCCACACACGAAGTACGTCCACACAGAAGTGCGGATGCATGGCGGACGCGGCAAACGGACGCAGGTTAGGCAAGAATGTAATACTGCTAGAACGGACGTGCGGAGTGCGCCACGTCTGCAACGTCCGCATAGCTTTGTGTATGAGTGATGGAGCGAGGTCAGACGGACTGCATTTATACGTCCAGCATTTGACGGACAAAATGTTTTTTCATTTTAATTTATTTTCCCTGCTACATCAGTCAAAAATAACATCAGTGAAAAAACAGACTGTGTGGCCACTACCTTGTTGTCAGTCAGTAAGTACGTCCGTACTGCACGGACGTACAATCCGTACAAAATGCGCTCATCTGACCCTAGCCTCAGTGCCCTACGGGAGGCATGTCAGTGCTTAGTGAATAAACCCCTTTGTGCAGCAGCACTGCTAGTCCCACCATGCACAAAAGGTGTTTTGGTAAACTTACATCATGTCTGCATCATTTATTTTCAAGGGGAGTTAAAAAAACAGCAAAAACAATATAAATGCGGGTTTTTTTTAACTCCCCTAATGAGTTTATCAATGTCCATCTTGCCTAATCGTTGTGAACTCCCAGCCTGGAAGGTGAGATCGCCCATCTGCTGTGGTCTCCAGAAGTCAGCCGTCGGACATCTGCCGCAATGGACGATGGTTCCATTCACATTCATGTTACAGGATCGGACGTACGACAACGGTTCCAGTGGACGGCCACCCTAAATGCCAATAAAGTAAGAGTACTTTTAAATTACAAAAAAGCTTGAGCGAAAGAAACACAACCCTTCAAACTGGAAAGGTGTATCTGTAGTTTCCCGCTTCTGCAGCACAATTCTCGGCTACTTGAAAGGGATGAAGCGGAATCTGCTCAGAGGCTGACAAGTAAACGGTTTAGGTCAGGAGGGAGACCGCCCTAGAGTCCAGATGTCTATTTTAAGAATATAAAAACTTTTATTAAACTGTCGTAAATAAACCAGAACATAAATTAAGAAAATGTTTGATTTAAAATGCTGAATTAATTTATGCAAAGTCCAAAACCACTGAAATACCCCATTAAAGAGGCGGATCGGCAATCAAAATTACAATGAGCTGATTGGTAGTTCAATAAAAAAAATAAAAAAATGTAATGGCTTGAGGAGATAGATCCAAATCAACCCATATACAAATGGCCATTTTAGATTACATTTAACTATCCCAGCAATAGCAACATAAATTTAGTTTACACATTTTATTTTTTCATGCATCCTTTTATGGAAATGTTAGAATGAAACGTTCAAGGCTCTGGAAGACATCCCTTATTTTGCACAATTTCACACAGCGTCAGGGACCTTTGTGAGAAATACTGTAAATTTGATAACAAAAATGGTCTGATATCCTACATACCGGCTGGGTGGAGTAGGGGTAACATCACCGCTCTGCATGGAGAGAGCCTGTGGAGTCATGGGTTCGATCCCAGCGAGCAACCTCTCCAGTAAGTGTCCTTGGCAAGACACCTAACGGTACATACTCGCCACCCAGGACATACTTGAAAATGAGAGAAATCTCAATGTATCCTTCCTGGGAAAATCCTTTCTCAAAAAAAAATATAGGGATTCGGAATTAACATGATTCGGAATTAACATTATCAAGTTTCTAACAAATACCTACAGAATAATGTGTGTGTATAATATATATATTTGCACAAAAGAGAGGCACTCTGGGACTTTAAATATAAAACAATAAACTTTATTAAGAAACACACAATGGGTGATAGAAGATATTACTTATCTGAATTGAAGTGCTGAAATGATGGTCCACCACTCCACAGAAAATGGGAAAATATAGGAACTTCAGCAACTGGAGGAACCACCGTTGGATCTAGTAGAGAGGCCAATGCTGGTGCTGGAGTCACCAACAATCGGAAGGATGAGCAAATCGAATAAAATATAAAACTTTTATTCCAAATAAAATATCAATAGATAAAAGCCCAATGCATTTCTTCTGTTATTACTGCCCTTGAAAAAGTCTACTAACAGAAAAAGTCTGATATCTATTGAGAATTTATTTGGAATAAAAGTTTTATATTTTATTCGATTTGCTCATCATTCTGATTGTTGGTGACTCCAGCACCAGCATTGGCCTTTCTCTACGAGATCCAACGGTGGTTCCTCCAGACGCTGAAGTTCCCATATTTTCTAATAAAATTTATTAAATAGAAACTACATAAGATCCGATGTTTCGGCTCCTGCTGAGCCTTTATCAAGGTAGCTGAACTAACACACTAAAAACATATTTATACACAAAGGAAAAACCAGCAATCAACTCATGAACACACCAACTCCCAAAATGGTTTGAATGAATATGTATCACTTACCTCTTTTTTATCATCAAGAGGAGTTTATGTCTTGCTTTGTTTTGACAGATATCATGTGTGTGTATACTTTGCTCATTTCTTTATTACATTTATTTTTTCTATTTTTTTTCTTTCTCTTTATTTCTTTTTTCACACCTGTTCCGGTCTTGTCTTCAGTGCACAATCAAGGGAATATTCATATATGTTGTTTTATTGATTACTAGGTGGAAAGCCTGCCCAGAGGGCAGTCTATTGATAAGTGTGTGATTTTGTTTTTCTTTGGTGGCGGGTGCTCAGAGCTTTGAGGGCTCTTTGGTGGGGGGGGGTCACTGGTTTTTGTTGGTGCTTTGAGCTTTGGCGGCTGTGTGTTTTGGGTGGGGGAACAGCTATATTTTTGTTTTAGACTGGGTGCTCCGAGGTTCTGTGGGTGCTCAGAGCTTTGGGGGCTCTTTGGTGGGGGGGCACTGATTTTGGCTAGGCCCTCTGAGCTCTGTGGTGCTCAGAGCTTTGAGGGCTCTTTGTTTTGGGGTGGGGGTACGTTCTTTTGCCGGGTGCTCCTAGGTTCTGTGGTGGAGGTGCCGATTGGGCAGGGCCCCGGGGGCTCTGTGCTCCGTGTATTTTTTAAGCTCTGCAGGCTGCTCACTGTATCCGGAGGCTGTGCTGCTGACTGAGGCGTTTTGGTGCGCCTCATGTTATTTAGGCACGCTGTGCGCGTGCTGCGGCGGTTGGCTGCGTGCGCACCCAGCTGTGCGCGCATCCAACCGCCGAAACCGTGATATGGCGGAGTGTGGGGGCACGCATTAAAATGTAAGTATGGGGATATGCACCTCTGGGGGAGACTCTGGGCAGGGGGTATCCGAGAGGGACACAAAAAATCCAATCCATTGGAGAGTGCGCCTCTCCAATGGATTGGATTTTTTTTGTCCCTCGCGCACGCCGGCTGCGCTTGCTGCGGCGGTTGGATGCTCTCGCAGCCAACCGCCGCAGGTTGCACAGAAGGGTTTTTTGACAACGGACACGCCAGCCCTTACTGTTTTATAGTATAGATTTTTTTACTTTTTTCCTTACTCCTATGTAGCACCTTGAATGTTTTGATGAACTGTATTCATTATGCATTGTTTGGTCAAGCGTAATACACTTGACTGTTAACTTGGAGTTAGTATTAGTAGAGACGCCTTTGGGTGCGGATTACGCACAAGGCGTCAACGGTTTTGGGAGTTGATTGCGGTTTTTTCCTTTGTGTATAAATAGGTTTTTAATGTGTTAATTCAGCTACCTTGATAAAGGCTCAGCAGGAGACGAAACGTCAGATCTTATGTAGTTTCGATTTAATAAAGTTTATTGTTTTATTTTTGAAGTCCGAGAGTGCCTTTCTTTTGTGCAATTGTATACATTTTTCGAGAGCATTTGCATCAGGCATGTGAAGTGGATTCTAGGCGAGTGCTGTCCCTAGAATAATAATAATAATAATAATAATAATAAATAATAATAATAATAATAATAATAATAATATATATATTATTATTTTGACACTAGGGACAGCACTCGCCTAGATATATAAAATCATAAGGAAAGGGAAGGTCATTGAGGGGCGATACATTTATTAATATATGCAAAAGTAGTTGAATCCAGACCAGGTTTTCAGGCTGAATGTGGTGTCTGCATATCCGGGTTTTGTGTCTCTCCCCTGGATTGTTAATTAATGCTTCTCCAGGGGAGATAAAAAGGGTAGGCTGAACCAGTAAGTTGCTCTGGCCTGGGACTCAGACAGCCTTCTGAGAGAGCTACAACCTACAAGGTGAAAGGTGTGTGAAAAAGGTTGCTTAAAGTGTTTTGTTCGTTTGAGGTGGCTGAGGTAAGCTCACCACTTGTTAGAGAGAGAACCTAACTGTTAGTAAGAGCCTGAAAGGCAAGGATTTATTTTCTGTCTTAATTTTGTTTTATTGCAAGACGTGCAAATAAACACTGTCTGCGGGACAGATTTCAAAGAACTTTTGCTGCCTGGACCAGGGCCGGCCCAAGACATTGTGCTGCCCGAAGCGAAGGATGAACTGCTGCCCCCCCCCCCAAACAAAAAACAAAAAAAAAAAGCAGCGTGTATGAGCGTATCACAGTGCGCCACAGCAATAAAATTCAAACACTCATACACACCGTACATTAGAATGTTCTTGCTGTGGAGCTCTGTGATACAGTAATGTGAGGTGTATATAACTGAGCCCAGCGTCACATACCCAGCAGAGCCCACACATGGCATGGGTATATTGCCCCAGGCTCACACATGGATAGATTTGCCCCCAGGCTCACACATGGATAGATTTGCCCCCAGGCTCACACATGGATAGATTTGCCCCCAGGCTCACACATGGATAGATTTGCCCCCAGGCTCACACATGGATAGATTTGCCCCCAGGCTCACACATGGATAGATTTGCCCCCAGGCTCACACATGGATAGATTTGCCCCCAGGCTCATACATGGATAGATTTGCCCCCAGGCTCACACATGGATAGATTTGCCCCCAGGCTCACACATGGATAGATTTGCCCCCAGGCTCACCTCTGCCAGGCCCCTCCGACAGGCAGATCCTGCAGCCGCGGCGTTCCTTCCTTCAACGAGCGGCAGCCGCACGAGTATCTGCCGCTCGCCTGGGATCCACCCTCCAGCCTGCCGCGATCTCAGGCGAGTGGCAGATACTCGTACGGCTGCCGCTCGTTGAAGGAACAATCACGGCGGCCGCACGATCTGCCGCAGCATAGAAAAAAAAAGTGCAGAGCAGAGCAGTGGTGCCGGGGGCTGAAATTTGCCGCCCGGTGCCGCTGCTCCGCTCCGCACCAGTCGGGCCGGCCCTGGATTAACCTTCTTTCCCAGGAAAGGTAGCCTCCATTTGATAAAAAAATTATACACACACACACACACACAGCTTGTATGTACAGCTTGTATGTACAGCACTGCTCAGAAATTATAACCACCTGGTTCTTATCCCTGTAAAATAGCTATTCTACAATAAGATTGTAAAGACGCTTAAAGTATCCAATCACACAAAAGGTGACAGAAGTGAAATCTAAATGGAAAACGATTTCTCCATAGGAAAATATCTATCAGGTTCCAGGTTAAAAGTGGCAAGTGTATTGTAGTTGGCCAAAACGAATGGTGGAATAAGGTGTTTCAATACAAAGTAAGGTAGTTTTTTTTTTTTGTAAGTAAAAGGGTTCATCGTTACAATTTACAATAATTTACACCACTGTACCTCTGGAGCTCTAATATGACCAGGTTTATATAAAAATAAAAAATATTTTTATTCCCCCCTATGCAGCACTATTATTCACTTTACAATTACAAAGTGAGCAATTGTGGCATGGTAGCTTTAAAACGCACATGTAAGGTTATGGTAGGGTACTGAGCGGTGAGTATCACCTCCAACCAGCAGATGGCGTGAGCCTGATTGTGAGTGGAGGGTCATGTACCAGGAAGTGTTAATCTCACTGGTGCATGAAGGAGACTGAGCAACTCATGCTATTGCACGAGATTAAAATACTGTTTTTACTTCAAACAAGCGTAATAAAAGGTCTAACTGAAGAACAGAGTGTGTGTTTCTTGTTTGCAAACGTGCAACATATTGATGCTGCACTTTGTGGCGTAGGAATATGAGGCAGTAGTGACATGCAGAAGTGCAGGCTATACTTAGGTTGTTCGACAATAAAGAGTCATAACCTGTCGGAAGAGAAAAATCAGAGAGGAGACAACAGGAAAAACAACTTCCGTTCTGTAAACTTTACCAACAATTCCATAGGGATATCTAGGCAGTTATCCTGAGTGTAACAACACCATCTACAGTTCAGGTGCCTATTACATCTTTATAATGATACAAGGTGGATATACTGCCCCCAGCTCGTGGATACTGCCCCCAGCTCGTGGATACTGCCCCCAGCTCGTGGATACTGCCCCCAGCTCGTGGATACTGCCCCCAGCTCGTGGATACTGCCCCCAGCTCGTGGATACTGCCCTCAGCTCGTGGATACTGCCCCAACACGTGGATATTGCCCCCCAGCTCAGACCCCAGACCAGACATGGGGCGGCTGTTCGAATGCTCTATCGGCATATGGACAGCCGACCCATGAGCTCCGCATACTTACCTTCCCGAGCGGCGAAGTGAAAGTTTCCCCGCTTCCGGTAGTTGAAGGACCCAAGCCGCGGTCACGTGGGACTCCCACGTGACCGCGGCTTGGGTCCTTCAAAGAGCGGAAGCGAGGGAACTTTCCCTTCGCCGCTCGGGGGTTGGATGCGCGCGGCAGCCGGGTAGAGGCTGCGAGCGCAGCCTCTACCCGGCTGCTGTGTGCATCTTGTAACTGCCGCGGCGAGCGCACAGCCGGCTCGTGCTGCGGCGGTTGCATGCGCGCGCAACCAACCGCCGCTGGTTGTGCGCGCATGCGCAGGGTAAGGCTTGGCGACAGACACGCAAAGCCTTACTCAGTACATGCTATTGCATTTCCAACAGCACTAACTCAGCTTCTCATTTCCCACACTGCCAGCAAGTGCGGAGGTGATGGCACAATGCATGAGGTCATTAGAAATGTCAGAGCCTGACCTTTCCAACGATAGCAAAGATGACCATGTAAAATGTGTGTGGGGGGGGGGGGCGACGACGACACCAAGCATCAAAAAAATAAAGAAATAAAAGAACAAAAAAAAATCACGCCTTGAAATTTGGTTGCTCCAGGCCAAAATCGAGCACAATTTTCCATAGCTAGGGTTAGGCTTTGAAATTGAGGTAAGGGGTAGGTTTTTATTTGTGCTGGTTTTGGGTTAAACCAAGCCCTGACATTCCCCTTCATTTTGAAAGCAACGGATTCTACCCTTTCTCTTGTGACGAGTGCAGTTTTAATTTTTTATACTTTCCCCAAAACTAAAAAAAGTTTAAAAAGCAGTTTTAAGCACTTTTTTGGGGGGGGGGGTGGTCCAGATTTCTGTGCCCACAGGCTCTGGAGATTTAAATCGCCCTGGATCATGACTGAAATTGTAGCTAGTCAGGTGGATCCATACAATTATTCTTTCGATGGGAAACTTTAAAGCAAAACAAAAAAAGAAAAAGCAACCATAAAAAAGGTAACAAAGTAGTATAACAACATTGAGCAAGACACGGGACAAACTACAATGCCTCACACAATGCTTATCAATCATCTGACTTGGATAACGGCCCCACAACTCCGATGTAGAAGTTCATAGAGTTAGAAGGGTATTTTCTAGGCAATTATAAATACGTTTTGCAATGTTAGGTTGATCAGAGCTTTTCTGGAGTAACAGACAAATCAAGTATGCACAAGCTATCTTTCATTTAATAAATGCTGAATTTTAGCTGAACTAAGGATGGATTTATATACATGCGTACAAACCTACACAGTGGATAGCAAAAGTACACACACACACGTAAAAACGTCAGGTTTATGTGATGTAAAACAATGAGACAAAAGATAAATCCTTTCAGAACTTCTTCCTTTAATGACCTATAAACTGTACAACTCAATTGAAAAAACAAACTGAAATCTTTTAGGCGGAGGCAAGTAAAAATAAAAAACTAAAAGTAATCTGGTTGCATAGAGTGTGCACACACTCACAACTGGGGACGTAGCCGTGTTCAGAATTAAGCAATCACATTAAAATCATGTTAAATAGGAGTCAGTACACACCTGCCATCATTTAAAGGGGCTCTGATTAACCCCAAATAAAGTTCAGTTGTTTTAGTAGGTCTTTCCTGACAATTTCTTAGTCACATCCTACAGCAAAAGCCATGATCCGCAGAGAAGCTTCCAAAAGCATCAGAGGGATCTCATTGTTAAAAGATATCAGTCAGGAGAAGGTACAAAAGAATTTCCAAGGCATTAGATATACCATGGAACACAGTGAAGACAGTCATCATCAAGTGGAGAAAATATGGTGCAACAGTGACATTACCAAGAACTGAATGTCCCTCCAAATGTGATGAAAAGACGAGAAGAAAGCTGGTCAGGGAGGCTGCCAAGAGGCCTACAGCAACATTAAAGGAGCTGCAGGAATATCTGGCAAGTACTGGCTGTGTGGTAGACAACAGTCTCCCATATTCTTCATATGTCTGGGTTATGGGGTAGACCGGCAAGAGGGAAGGCTTTTAAGAAAAACATCCAAGCCCAGATACATTTTGCAAAAACACCTCTGAAGTATCCCAAACGCATGGGGGAAAATCTGTTATGGTCTCATGAAACCAAGATTGAACTTTTGGCCAGAATTCCAAAAGATATGGGGCTATAGTACATTCTTCACGCAATAAACGCACGCACAATGCGTGAATTTGTGCGTCAAACGTTAAAACTCGCAAATCACCGCTGGAATTACAATCCTCGTTTTTTCATCCGTTGAGCAATAACGTGTGTAAACCGGACACGCACAAATGCTCGTGCAGTACCGTTGCGCACAGAAATCAGTGTGAGCACTGTTTTTTTTCCTCGTGATTCAGCCAATCAGAATTAAGAACCACAATTATCTCATGTTAAGTTTTTGCACATGCCAAAGTCAATCTGAGCATATATGCTGCAGCAATAATACATGCACACACAACTTCTTCATTTTATTGCTTTGGTATGAGTAGAATGTGTAACCATACTTTGCAGCATTTTTTTTTTTTTTTGGGCTGGTGTATTTGAGTTCGGCCAGGTCGATCGGATTTGCCATTAACACCAGCTTTTAGGACTTGATAAAATTATGCGCGCAAAGGCTATGCGTTAAATCCTGCGCATAGATTGTAATACCTTCTGCGTACCAGCGCACATTCGCGTTTGCGCTCACAATGTTAAGTATAGGACGCGCGCAGTACAGTACGCTCGCAAAGGGTTCATGGAGGTTCACCCGCAGTAGACGATTACGCGCATTTGTTGCGCCATGTAATACGGCGTTCAGCACAAAGGGTTTTACCCCTCGCGTTAATGTTTTTTGCACAGGCGCAAACGTTTGCGCGAAGATTGTAATTTAGCCCATGTTTATGAAGATAAAGATATTATATAAAGAGTAACCTAATGGTGATTTATATTTTACAAATGATATAAGCACGTGACACATAATAAAGATCATGTAACTCTTTAACATTCATTTATTATTATTATTATCCTTATTTTTATAGCGCCAACAGTTTCCGCAGCGCTTTACTATAACCAAAGGGAACGAGATACATATAAAACGGACATATGATGGAAACAAGAGGTGTAGAGGGCCCTGCTCATAGGAGCTTACTTTTCTAGAAGAGAAACATATCCTGTTACTCTGTATATTCATTATATCCTTATTACATTTTAATGTTTGTCTTTTGCCATTGTTGTTGATAATATCCTTAGATAATAGCAAAATTCACTTTTACCCAAGCGGGGTTTGATGCTCTGCAGATTACCCAGGTGAAGTTGTGGATAGTCCTCAGATTACCCGGGTGAAGCTTCGGAGTTTGAACAATAACAAAATTCAATTTTAACCAAACGGGGTTGGATAGTCTGCAGATCATCTGGGTAAAGTGGGAATTTTCCAGCTCTTCCAGACTGTTACCCAAGGGCAGTTGGTTAGTCCTAAAATTACCGGGTAAAGTCAGAATTGTTCATTTTTTTTGCACCTTTACCCAGCAGTTTTGGGTAATGTCAGGATTACCCGGGTAATAGGGTTGCACCAATACCGATACTAGTAATCGGTATCGGTGCCGATACTGGGTACTGCAGGAGTACTCGGTACTCGTGCAGTGCCCCCGATATTTCCCCCAATACCGGAAGCCAGCATTGAGCTGGCCTGCCGGCATCCGAGGGGCTGGGGCGGCTGCCCGAAAGCTCTATCGGCATTCGGACAGGCCCCTGCAGCTCACGGCATTCATTCACACCTTCCACGGGCACTGCCGGCAAAGTTTCCACGCGTCCGCTCTTTGGAAAGCCCCCAGCCTCCATCTCGAAAACTCCCATGTGATCGCAGCCGGGGGCTTTCCAACAAGCGCACGCGCAAAGACTTTACCGGCGGCGCACGTGGAATGGAAGTATGAATGCGATGAGCTGCAGGGACCTGTCAGAGCATTCAGACAGTGCCCCAAGTCTGGTCTGGAGTCTGTGTGTGTGCCAGTGTGTGTATGTGCAATATATAAACCTACACATAGAGCTGGGGCAATATCCATGAGAGCTGGGGGCAATCCTGTGTGTGTATATATAGGTATATCTCGGGTGGGGTATATACATGTGAGCTGGGGGCATTTTTGTAGGAGGTCTGTTCTTATTGGAAAGCGGTCACATGACAAAAAAGTATCGGTGAGTACTTTTCAAAAAGTATCAGTACTCGATCCTAAAAACGTGGTATCGGTTCATCCCTACCGGGTAATTTTAGGATTAACCGCACTTCACACTTTAAATCATAACATATACACATAATTATAGATTTTGAATCTGCCAAAAAAAAAAAAAAAAAAAAAGGCTATATAATGTGTCTGGGTCCTATAACACAACATGACTTCAAATTGCGTTTAAACTTGATGAGCACAAAACCGTCAATATGAGCTCCGCATCAGCACACGGGTGAAATGGCTCAGCAGTGAAGGGCTTCACTCTGCTGCTCACTCATGGCCACAGCTTACTACTGTGGGGAGGTGCAGCTGCGATTGATAACAGAGAAATCAGCGTGTAGGCCGCAAGTAACAGCAGAGATGCGCATTAAGGCTAATGCAAGATGAACGCAGTCAGAGTGCACCCTGTGTGCATGCATAATGGACAGACGTACTGACGGAAGATACTGTAGACACCAAACTGTCCGTGTTTTTTTGACAGACGTAGGAAAAAAAAAAGGGAACTATGGGAAATAAAATATGAAAAATGCTAAAAATTTGAAAATGATATGAAAAGCCATTTTGTGCGTCAAGGTGCTGGACGTCGCAAACGCGCTTCATCTGACATCTCATCACTCAGAACGCTACGCGGGTGTGGCGCACTATGCCCGTCCGTAGTAGCGGTTTTATGTTCTTGCCTAACTTGTGTCTGTTTGCCACGTGCATTGTGCGTGCGCAGTTTGGTGTGCACGTACTTCGTGTGTGGGTCTCTTGATAATGATTCTATGCTACAAGAGACGTTATCATTGCGTTCGTCTGACGCGGCCTAAGTGGGGGAGAGTTGCTGCACTACGGGCCTCTGGGTTGTACCTGGCCTTGCCCCTAGGCCAAAAGTTGCCAGTCAGCCCCCGGTAATGGCACACCCAACTCTTCCGCTTCAAGCCCATGAAGGCCTTAATCCAGTACCCCACTCGTGTGAGGTTGGCATTTCCCGGTTGACATGCTGGGCTGAGTAGATTTACTTTGGTTCTAAATACATATTCTGTGGATTTTGGTTGACGCGTCGTGATGAAAGCTCAGTAGAAATAAGCTGAAACGAATGTTGACGTTTTTATTTATCGAAAAGAGAAAAAAAAAGGAAAAGTTTGAATGTTATATACAGACCCTGGAGTGACGACATATATATATATATATATCACACCCCTCTCTTCCTTATTCTTTTGATCTTATATGCAGTTTTAAGATATTCAACGCCGAAGAATATTTCCACATTGATTTTCTGTTCAAGGTAAAATGTACCCATTATCCCTTCTGCAATATTTACAACTTTTTTCCTCCCTCTTCAGTATTTCACCAGGATATTTAGAATTTTGGGAGCGTCATTCATGAAATCAGAATTTAAGAATATATGTGCCTCAAAGAAAATACATTTATTTTGTACAGATGGATACAAAAAGGACGGGATCCATGGAATACTAAGGAGATTGCTGTGGGGTCGTTCAACTAAAACTGAAAGCCATAACAAACGGCTCATGTAGATTTAATAAATGCATTTATACTTTGCCATATAGCACCCCCCGGTGGCAATAAATTGGTACCAACAGTGCACATCACACTGCTAGAAAAACTATTAATACTGTAAAACCCTTTAAATGTAATAACTCTAGCCTTTAATGGCTGTGGTAAGTTTAAACCTGGCTTGAAGGGAATATTAAGAATTATATTTTGTCCATAAACAGTCAACTCTGTAAAACGGGGCCCTGCTGCCCTTTTCTAGTGGTTTTCTTTAAAGACCGAGATAAAATAGAGTTGCCAATAGCTCCGTGTTGCGCTAAAACATGCACAGATAAAAATCAAAGTTCACGGTTAGGGTTATTCAAAGAGAATCGAAAAGTCACCGCACATTCGGTGACTGTTAGTTCGCTTCAATTCGGTGTGATTTTGCGATCCTATTTCGTCGACCCTGCGGTGTATTCGGCAAGCACCACAGGGCCGTCTTAGTGCAGGGAAAAGCCGTCGCAAACCGCCGAACACTCATTGCAAAACCTGGCGAACGCACACCGAAACCCGCAAAAACATCTGGATTAACCCCGCCGAATACGCCGGGGAAACCTGAGCAGCCGCCGATCACAGCGCAGAGCAGTCACCGGAAAAACCCGACACCGCAGACAAATGGAGGGAGAGAAAAAAAACAAAAAAAAACACAGTACGCTTGAATGTTTGAAAAGTGAAACGCTGTTTGCAAAGAAACTACAGAACGAAAATGTCTGAAATTTACATATGAGATCCAATGAATGATAATAAAAAGGGCTGTTACAGAAAAAAGAAAAAATGATTAAAAAAAGAAATAAAATCCCGAAAAATGCCTGAAAGATCCTAAAAAAAAAAAATCTATTAATAAAAGACTTTTTACTGCAGAATATTATAATAAACAGTTTATTAGATATTGTATTAAAAACGGGAATATTTTTAACATTGAAGCCTATGGGATTCGCCTGAATAAACCGGTCGAATGAAACCACCGAATAGCAGGGAAATTCGGCAACTTTTCACTGCTGGTTTTTGTTCTCTAAATAGACCAACCGTTGCTTCTCTATGGGGATTTCACTGACCTCGAACAGGCAACGAACAGGCACCGTATGTGCAGGCGATCCGCCAGGATTTGGTGAACTGCCTGCTCTCTGGATAGCCGAATGGCCAGGAAAGGTAACCGTATGCCGAATTTCACTGTTCGGTTACCTGTCGGACACAATTCGGATCTCTTTGAATAACCGTGTAAATATCAGTTTCCATTGGCAAGCACCTGCTGTAAATTCACAGAGCATAGGACACATAAAATTCGAGATTGGAGCAGGTCCCCTCCCCATCATTCTCCATGTGTCGATATAATGATAGTACAGTATAGTTTAATAGCTTTGTTTAAATTAAATGCATTTTTTGCAGCAGAGATGTACATTGCAGGATGCCATGTGTCAAATGGAATATACACTTTTAAGTAACCCTTTCGCTGCTGAGACATTTCACCGGTTTTGCTCATCATGTTTAAACACGATTTGAAGAGATACATATAGTTCTTTCCGGCAGACTCGCAGATTCATAATTTATCATTATTATATGTATACGTCATGTCCTGCCAGAATATTCTAACAAAAAAATGCAATAAAATATGAATTTTCAATCATCTACAGTGTGTAAAGTGTTTTTTTTTTCACATTTTATCACGCAAGCCTTTGCAGTTATATTTTCTATGGGTTGCGTTTGTTAAAAAAAAAAAAATTGAAAATGGGGACTTTTTAGCAAACGCCCCCATAGAAAAAAAATCGTTTGTTCACATTATAATTGAAACGGGAACGATATTGCTGCATTAACAAAAACATATATATTATATATATATATATATATATATAATATATATATATATATATATATATATTTATTTATTTATTTTTAATTTTATTTTTCACATTTTACATGGTCATGTTTGGTATATCAATGGAAAGGCCATGCTCTGGCTGTTCCAATGATATCAAACATTAATGTCGGCCAGCTCCGGGAGGGGACCACGATCCGGTGCCTGTTTGTGCCAAATTGCGATCCAGCCCCCAAGGGGTTAAAGGCAGCCACCGCGTCGAAGGGCAGGCTGAGTCCTTCAAAGCGGTGCCTGCCTTTCGCTTGTGCCACTTAGGGGTAGGGAGGGAGGTCCAAAAGGACCTCCCCCCGCACTGGCGGGGGGTTCCTTTAATAGACGTCATCTCGCTGGCATGATGATCGCTATTGTGCCCGCCTGGGTCCCAGAGGTTGAGCTGGCATCCAAGAGGTCAGCCCGCAGCGATCGGCCGAAATCCCGGCTGCAAATGGAGGACGCACTCATTGTGTCCTCCGCAGCCAAGTGTCGATGCGGAGGAGGCGCTAAGTGGTTAATTTAATTTGGTCGTTATAGTATAGAAGTATACACAACATTCATAGGTTTAGACGTAGCTAGGTCAGCTGTAGGTTTTCCAGTTGCTTAGATTATGGTAAAGGGGAAGTTTGAGCATTTTATAGTCAAGCAAAGAAGAGGTTTATTGATTATGTAGTTCAGTGCTGGCAGTGAGGTTATTTATGCATTAACAAGAGTGCAACTGCTGCAATGCACTATGAACATGTGTTGCAGGTGCAGGTTTTTCTCCTTAGCGTCCCCGTTTTAGAGCGATGATGGTAATATACAGAACCGTGGAGAGAGACGGACGACACAGGTTCGATTCTGGCAAGAGCACCTCTCCAGTATGTGTCCTTGGGCAAGTGTGTGTGTGTGTGTGTGTGTGTGTGTCATAGGCTTCTAGTGGGAGGGGGTCACATTTAATTATAAAAACTGTTATCTGCTTACCATTCATAAATTAAAAACAAGTCTTCCATTAAACATTTTTTTTAAATCCTTTTTCAATTCCACCAATGTGGTATGTTACCTTTTTGCAATCTTGACAAAAAACAGAGGTTGTGCCCAGCAGTCCAAGTGCTTCCCCACATAGCAGACATTGTGATATTCCATTCCCCATTACGTTTTTCTTCATATTTTCTAACCTTTCTACTAAGCGCCTGAAATTAAGAAAGAGTAATCTTATTTCAACCCTTGGTCATTGGTAAAATATTCCAGATTAATTGCGTCACAATCAGAGATTAAATATGCCTAACGTAACAGAACAGCCGTCACTTACAATTTATTCACCTGTAAAACATTAAAGTTCGTTTGCTAAATGGTAAATTTTGTTTCTACAATTTATGCTAGCAAGACCCCTATGTTTACGGTCGTTCCCGGATATACCCTGTCCACCCAGAAAGGGTTTTACTTGCCTTGCGCAACTCTGCACTGAGCCGCTGCTAGCCTTGCCGACAGATGCCTGCCTAGGTTCAGGACTCCACTGACAGACTTTCAGCACTTACCGCTCAGCCCCCCCAGGGACAGATCAGGCCTGCTTTTTGGCAAGGAGTAGCCAGGGGGCCAGGGCTATGCGGTAGTACCTGGGATGGGTCGCTGCTCCAACAAAGATCAAACCCAAAACCCGGTGGGAACTGAGGTCGGGCTAAATAAGCGGCACTACTAAGTTTGCTCCGGAGTCGCACAGAAATTGGGATCAAGCGAGTGGCACATTCCTGAGCCTGGGAAAGTCCGAAGGCGGGCCAGACAGTGTGGCACCACAAACTGGGATTGTGCTAGAGGCAGTGGCAACCCATTCCAAGGATAAGAAAAGGGTTATGGTTAGTGGCAAAACTGGCGCCGGGATGTCTGAGGGTGGGCAGGGGAGAAAACAATAGAACTGTTTTATATAAATGTACCCTGCATGGTCCCAATAAAGCATTCCTTCTGCTTAACCTATACTATGTATCGACTCATATTTGGGAGAGAAATCTAAACTATATCGGGACAAATTGTGGGGGCTTAGCCATCGCCGACCGCTAGGCTTTCCAAGGGAACCTAAGGCAGGCTCGCTACCGCGGCTGCTGAGTGACACCTGTGATCTAAAGACTGGTCCCTACAAGACAAATCTCAAATTGCTTTGTTTGCCCCAGATCGGCTAACATAGAAGTCAGTGTGCAGACATACAGGGTTATTCAAAGAGAATCGAAAAGTCACCGCACAAAGGGATAGGACAGCACTAAAAACAGGTCAAACTCGAAAAATTTGAAGATCGTGCAAAAGATCATATAATTCAGTAATGCAACTTAAAAGGTGAAACGAATATATGAGATAGTTTAAGCCGTGATTTGTCAGAATTGTGAGGATTATGGCTTACAGTTCATGAAAACCCCAAATTCACAATCTCAGAAAATTAGCATATTGTGAAAAGGTGCAATATTCTAGGCTCAAAGTGTTCCACTCTAAATCAGCCAAAACACCTGCAAAGGGTTCCTGAGCCTTTAAATGGTCTCTCAGTCTGGTTCAGTAGGAATCACAATCATGGGAAAGACTGCTGACTTGACAGTTTTGCAGAAAACCATCATTGACACCCTCCATAAGGAGGGAAAGCCTCAAATGTAATTTCAAAAGAAGTTGGATGTTCCCAAAGTGCTGTATCAAAGCACATTAATAGAAAGTTATGTGGAAGGGAAAAGTGTGGAAGATAAAGGAGCACAAGCAGCAGGGATTACCGCAGCCTGGAGAGAATTGTCAGGAAAAGGCCATTCAAAAATGTTGCACTTTCACAAGGAGTGGACTGAGACTGGAGTCGGTGCATCAAGAGCCACCACATACAGACAGATCCTGGACATGGGCTTCAAATGTCATATTCCTCTTGTCAAGCCGCTCCTGAACAACAAACAACGTCAGAAGCGTCTTACCTGGGCTAAAGAAAAACAGACCTGGTCTGTTGCTCAGTGGTCCAAAGTCCGCTTTTCTGATGAGAGCAACTTTTGCATCTCATTTTGAAACCAAGGACCCAGAGTATGGAGGAAGAATGGAGAGGCACACACTGCAAGATGCTTCAAGTCCAGTGTGAAGTTTCCACAGTCTGTGTGGATTTGGGGAGTCATGTCATCTGCTGGTGTTGGTCCACTGTGCTTCATTAAGTCCAGGGTCAATGCAGCCGTCTACCAGGAGATTTTGGAGCACTTCATGCTTCCTTCCACAGACGAGCTTTATGGGGATGCCGAATTCATTTTCCAGCAGGACTTGGCACACTGCCAAAAGCACAAAAACCTGGTTCAATGACCGTGGGATTACTCTGCTTGATTGGCCAGCAAACTCGCCTGACCTGAACCCCATAGAGAATCTATGGGGCATTGCCAAGAGAAAGCTGAGAGACATGCGACCGAACAATGCAGAAGAGCTGAAAACCGCTATTGAAGCATCCTGGTCTTCCATAACACCTCAGCGTGCCACAGACTGATACTGCCTCAATGCAGTGTGGCATGGAAGCTAATTGCTGCAAAAGCGGCCCAAACCAAGTACTGAGTACATATGCATGCTTATACTGTTCAGAGGTCCGATATTGTTCTATGTACAATCCTTGTTTTATTGATTGCATGTAATATTCTAATTTTCTGCGATTGTGGATTTGGGGTTTTCATGAGCTGTAAGCCATAATCATCACAATTATGAAAAATCACGGCTTAGACTCATTACATGCAAAGCAAGATAGTTCATCTCATATATTAGTTTCACCTTTTAAGTTGCATTACTGAAATAAATTAACTTTTGCACGATATTCAAATTTTTCAAGTTTCACCTGTATTTACCCCACCTGACACCCTCCAGACCCCCAGCCCAAGTTTTACCCTAGAGTTTCCCTCAATACTCCCCTCTATATCTGGCCATTCTTCCTCCCGACAGCCACAGCTTTTACTGACTTGTGAGGGGTCTGGACACAAGCCTAGTATTCCCAACCTAAATCCTGGAAGGTGATAGGGCTGATGCCCAATGTGTCCCTTTAAAATCATGCTTCTGGACTTTAGTGTCACTTACTAGATGACACAAGGACAACCCTCACAAACCCCTTTTTTGCTCACACAATGAGGTCCCACTTTAATAGGGACACCTACTTGTGATGCAATTATACAACAAGGCAGAAACTCCAACAACGCACGTAGACTAGACCATCCTTTTATGCACTTTAACAGATGATACTGACAGCCTCAGCCCAATTATTTTTTTAATATACTTTTATTTCATTTAGGTAATTTTTCTCAGGTTTTGTCCCTTGTTGCGCACAGTTCCTCCTCTTTGGCTCATCAACTCCCACATCCAGAAGTCCCTGAAGCTTTTCAACGCAACATGCATAGCATAGGAACAGCAAGTTGTGCACTTTATGTACACAAGTTCCATAGCGCCTGTGCAGAGCAATGGATCGGAGGTGCACACGCATGCGTAGATCTGATCCATCAGCTGCCTCTGTGAAATCACACTCTCAGACCACCCATTAAGGCAGTGTTTCCAAAACCTCTACTCGGGACTCTCTACCAGGCCAGATTTTGCAGATCACCTTGGGGAAATGCAGACTGAATCCTGCAATCACTGAGCAGCAAATCATACACCTGTGCTGTGCTTCACATATCTGGAAAACCTGGTGTGTCAACGGGTCCAGAGGACAGGTTTGGGAAACACTGCATTAAGTAAAGCAAAGTCAGCATGCTCTCTGCTTGCTGACCGGCAGCCAGGAAATTCATAATTCCCGGCTGCTTGTGATGCTGGGTGGGGTGGAGAAAACTCCCTCACTTCACCCAGTGTTTTTACCAGAACAGTGAACCTGCACTCTTCAGGTCCTGGCCACTTTAAAACAACAGTGGTTAGGGTGACTAGAGTGTCCCTATAATATTTGGCGCATCTCATTTTAATATTTAATATTAGTAAAAAAAATATTGTGCAAATTCTTGACCTACAGGTCCTTTGAATGGTCAAACTTCAATAGGAGGTACTTAATATCCACCTCAGGATTTCAATGGCTTCCATACGGTGATTTTTATTTTTAAATAAAAAGGGAAATGGGGTCCTCCATGGTAAGCAATTTTACTAACATATCCGTAGCAGGTTCATTTCCATACCCAATCCTCTGCTGTTCCAGTGCATCCACATTTTCAGCCCTTCTGATAACTTGCAGAATAGCATCCACTTCCTTTTGGTCAAGGCTCTGCTTTTTCCTTTGGTTGTCAGTTTGATATGTATGCACTGACCAACCTGCTTGCAGCCTGTAAGAGAACACCGAAATGTAAACATTGAAAAGTACAAGGTTTGTGCAAAATCCTTCTTGACTGTGGCTGTCAGACTGACAATGTTTTTTTGACAGCTCTAGCTATATGGAAAATAGCTCCAAGCATAAAGCTCATTCACATGTACAATGTGAGAGGTACACCACTTGCACACACCTGTAAGATTTAACAGTACTTTCAATTATGATAAGGTGTGTAAATTATGAATAACTTATTGCCAACAAGTTGATGAACATTACATGACTCACCATTGTGACATGTTAAAAGAGCTAAACTGTCAGTCGCTGGAGTCTAAACGCACTCTTCACCTTTCCAACCTGGTGTTTAAGAGCTTTTCTGGGAAGCTACCACCCTACTTGAATAGGACGCTACCTCCAGCAGTTCCCTCATCCTATAACCTCCGATCCAGGACCTGCACCTTACTTGCAATACCACAATACAAAAAGAAAGTGTCTCGATCCTCATTTTCCTACAGAGCACCAAAGTTATGGAATAACCTCCCAGACGCCATCAAATCTTCCCCCAGTCTAAAGTCACTCAAGAGCTTCCTATTAACATACCTCAATACAGAATGCACCTGTAAACATGTAACATAATGACTATTTCCTACATATTTATTTTCTGTTAATATGTATATGTGTTTTTTAATATCTTGCATTGTATTACTTTGTATTTCTGTAACAAATTAATGTTCTTGAACCCAGGACATACTTCAAAACGAGAGAAATCTCTTTATTCCTGGTAAAATACTGTAGCGCTGTGTTAAAAATCATCTTGCTGTGGCAGTACCTATTTTTGGCCACAAGATGGAGACTATCGCGATCAGATACTGGACATTGGGACTACAACGCCCGGCATGCTTTGCAAGAAGACAGGAAGTGGGTGGGGACTGGACACTTACATCCTCTGCCTCGTGGAGAAAGTTCCAGAGCGCGCCAGGGAAGGAAAGAAAGCAGACGCACCGAGGAGATCGCGGGAGAATCTAGGCCCAAAGCCTGAGGGAGACCTGTTGTTCCGGTTTGGGTCACCTAGCCTGAGGAGAAGGAGACTCGCCAGAGCCCAGACACTGCTGCAGACCGGCGGAATCGAACGGAGACCAGGCGGTGAGCTGGACAAGCGGCATAAAGTGAGACAACGGATCCGGCCGCTAGTATCCCCAGTCAAAATCCGGAGGAGAGACGTCCTGGGTCGGTGGAGCCTAAAGCCTGCGTCGGATGGGTGAGAGGCCTCCAAGGCTGTTTGTGATTAAAGGTCAAGCTGCTGTTTCTGTTTAAAGTCCACAGGGCCCCAACTGACTAGTCGAAGACTTTCTTTAAATAAACTCACTGGCCAGTTGAACAGTACCCGGGTACCACACACACATATACACCCTTCACCTCCTGGGACTTAACTTGTGCAGGACTCATTTTCTTTTAGGAATCGGAATAGGGGTTGAAAATAAAGATACGTTCCGAATATATATTTTTCCTCTTTTTCCGTTGCGCGTTTGCCGTAATACGAAGGGATTGTATGTTCAGGGTTTTGCTACGTGTTTTCTTTTTCTGAACTATCGGGAAATTGCATTGCTTTTATGTTCGGTTGCGAATATTTTATTTTCCGAAATACGAAGCCTCGTGTTTCGTTTCTTTTCCGCTACGCGTTTTACCGTGATACGAAAATCAGGGGTCAAGTCCTGGGAAAAAAAAGTGAGGGAACTCACCCACGAATTCCACAACCCCCATTACCTGAAGAAATATATATATATATATAAATAATCTCTCCAGGCACAGACCCCCAGAATAATATACACAGTGCTGAACCCCCAGAATAATATACACAGTGCTGAGCCCCCAGAATAATATACACAGCGCTGAGCCCCCAGAATAATATACACAGCGCTGAGCCCCCAGAATAATATACACAGCGCTGAGCCCCCAGAATAACATACACAGCACTGAGCCCCCAGAATAACATACACAGCACTGAGCCCCCAGAATAATATACACAACACTGAGCCCCCAGAATAATATACACAGCACTGAGCCCCCAGAATAACATACACAGCACTGAGCCTCCAGGATAATATACACAGCACTGAGCCTCCAGGATAATATACACAGCACTGAACCCCAAGAATAATATGCACAGCACTGGTTATATGGATATATTTTCCCCAGTTCACATGGATATAATTGCCCCAGCTCATATGGATAATGCCCCCAGGTCTCATGGATAATGCCCCCCCGTCTCATGGATAATGCCCCCCCAGCTCTCATGGATAATGCCCCCAGGTCTCATGGATAATGCCCCCCAGCTCTCATGGATAATGCCCCCAGGTCTCATGGATAATGCCCCCCAGGTCTCATGGATATTGCCCCAGGTCTCATGGATATTGCCCCAGGTCTCATGGATATTGCCCCAGGTCTCATGGATATTGCCCCCTGGTCTCATGGATAATGCCCCAGCTCTCATGGATAATGCCCCAGCTCTCATGGATAATGCCCCAGCTCTCATGGATAATGCCCCAGCTCTCATGGATAATGCCCCAGCTCTCATGGATATTGCCCCAGCTCTCATGGATAATGCCTTGCCCCCTGGTCTCATGGATATGCCCCAGCTCTCATGGATATTGCCCCCTGGTCTCATGGATATGCCCCAGCTCTCATGGATATTGCCCCCAGCTCTCATGGATAATGCCCCAGCTCTCATGGATATTGCCCCAGCTCTCATGGATAATGCCCCAGCTCTCATGGATAATGCCCCCAGCTTTCATGGATAATGCCCCAGCTCTCATGGATAATGCCCCAGCTCTCATGGATATTGCCCCCTGGTCTCATGGATATTGCCCCCCCAGCTCTCATGGATATTGCCCCCTGGTCTCATGGATATGCCCCAGCTCTCATGGATATTGCCCCCTGGTCTCATGGATATGCCCCAGCTCTCATGGATAATGGCCCCAGCTCTCATGGATAATGCCCCAGCTCTCATGGATATTGCCCCCAGCTCTCATGGATAATGCCCCCAGCTCTCATGGATAATGCCCCCAGCTCTCATGGATAATGCCCCCAGCTCTCATGGATAATGCCCCCAGCTCTCATGGATAATGCCCCCAGCTCTCATGGATAATGCCCCCAGCTCTCATGGATATTGCCCCCAGCTCTCATGGATATTGCCCCCAGCTCTCATGGATATTGCCCCAGCTCTCATGGATATTGCCCCAGCTCTCATGGATATTGCCCCAGGTCTCATGGATAATGCCCCCAGGTCTCATGGATAATGCCCCAGCTCTCATGGATATTGCCCCAGCTCTCATGGATAATGCCCCAGGTCTCATGGATAATGCCCCCAGCTCTCATGGATAATGCCCCCAGCTCTCATGGATAATGCCCCCAGCTCTCATGGATAATGCCCCCAGCTCTCATGGATAATGCCCCCAGCTCTCATGGATATTGCCCCAGGTCTCATGGATAATGCCCCAGCTCTCATGGATATTGCCCCAGCTCTCATGGATAATGCCCCCAGCTCTCATGGATAATGCCCCCAGCTCTCATGGATACTGCCCCAGCTCTCATGGATAATGCCCCAGCTCTCATGGATATTGCCCCAGGTCTCATGGATATTGCCCCTGGTCTCATGGATATGCCCCAGCTCTCATGGATAATGCCCCAGCTCTCATGGATATTGCCCCAGCTCTCATGGATATTGCCCCAGCTCTCATGGATAATGTCCCAGCTCTCATGGATAATGCCCCAGGTCTCATGGATAATGCCCCAGCTCTCATGGATAATGCCCCCCTGGTCTCATGGATATTGCCCCAGCTCTCATGGATATTGCCCCCCTGTTCTCATGGATATTGCCCCCCCCCAGGTCTCAGGGATACTGCCCCCAGCCCAGCTCACCTTTGCTGCTGCTGCTTCTGCTCCTCTGCCAGCGGCCGCGTGCTTCCTGCTTCAGTGGCCGCTGACAGGAAGTGCAGCCGCTCGCCTGGGAACTATGAAACAGCCAGGCGAGCGGCTCCACCTCCTGTCAGCTGGCCCTTGTAACAGGAAGCACGCCGGCCGCCGGCAATGTGCGGCGGCGGCGTTCGGGCTCGGGCCACAGCGGGAACGCTGCGTTCCCGCAGCGGGAAAAGTGCGGGAACGCCGTTCCTGCGCGTTCCCGCTCGACTCGAGCCCTGACGAAAATACTGTAATAATACTTGTGAATACCGTATTTCAACATCTGCTCAAATATTTTAGTAAATTATATAAATGATAAAAACTCACAACTGTGTTGGAGTATATTTATTCCCTAGTGCGGGGAGACTGACCCGTGGTTCATTTTCAGCGGCTCCTCCGGGAGTGAGCGCTACAATACTTTGCAAATAAATAAATTTCATGTCAGGTGTAAGTGAGTCCTAAATATGGACCTAGACCCTGTATAGTAGAACAAAAGGGACTAGAAAAATTCCATCTAACAACTGATCAAATGGATAACGTAGTTGACCAATTTAAATAGAAAATATAACCTTTATTGGTATATAAAAGATAAATAAAACAGAACACACACCACAAACAAACTGTAAAAACATGAATAGGTGTACACCAATCCCTAGCGTGGATAGACCGGTCTAATGCATATATAAAAATGTGTTCAATCGTAGTTTTAGTACAACGACTATCCATACGGGCAACAAAGTTAGCGCTCCCTTGTAATGCTAGGTAATATGTAACAAAAAATACAAAGGCTGCTGAACCCAAACATACATGGAATAATCTCCGAAGGAGTCTCCTTTTAACAGCATCAATTATAGCAACAAACAACCTGGTCTCCTTAGTGTGGGACCATACACCTAGAATGCCACATGTATACATTTTAAATTGCCACAGGGATCCGCTCAAACACCCTTCTAAAGAAAAAAAAAAAAAAAAAAAGGCTTTTTGATCCTTAATGCTACATTGTCGGTGATGATAATACAGACTTGCTAACCACTGATAGATATACAGTATATAGGATTAGATCTCAGCAAAAGACTCCTAATGCTAGCACCAATAGTGGCAGGAACAATCCGGTCCCTTTATAGTGTGACCATATGCCTATATTGCCATATAATTGTACATAGTAGCCCCTGGTTCAAAGCCTTGCCATAGCATAACGCATTCCAAATGCTACCACTCCCTTGTAAAAGAGGACCAATTGCTAATTAAACAGAGTTTACCAAGGACCAATTAGGTTAACCACTCTATGGGAAGAAAACCACAAGCATGACCCAACGCATGTTTCTCTGCCAAAAATATGGCAGTTTCTTCAAGAGTCTAATGGTAACTGGGGATACTACTGATATTTATAACCCCTACTGATATCCTTCTTAGATACAAAGTGTTTTCTGATGTTGCAGATTAGCTCTTGAATCATGCCGGAGTTACCTCATTGGCATCCATGAGAGGATGGGAAAATAAAAGGAGACTCCTGCGGAGATTATTCCATGTATGTTTGGGTTCAGCAGCCTTTGTATTTTTTGTTACATATTATCTAGCATTACAAGGAAGCGCTACCTTTGTTCCCTATATGGATATTTGAGTGGATGGTCGTAGTACAATTTAACACATTTTTACGTGTGTATTTCATTAATAAACCAGTGTATCCACTCTAGGGATTGGTGTACACATATTCATGCTTTTATAGTTGGTTTGTGTTTTGTATCTTCATATACCAATAAAGTTTATATTAAAAAAAAAAAAAAAGTCGGTCAACTACGGTCAACTACCTGATCAGTTGTTAGATGGAATTTTTCTAGTCACTTATGTTCTACTATACAGGGTCGATGCTCATATTTAGGAGTTGACTTTCTTGCCCCATATTTTAGGTGTTTCTGACTTCTATTGACCAGACCACCTTGTCTCCGTTTTCTAGCATTTCAGATCAGGTAACCTTTCAGTACAATCCAGAATACTGATGTAAATAGAATTTTGCTTTCCTTATTGTGGTCATGGGTTTCCCTGTTCTCTACCCTCACATAAATAGGCGTCATAGATTTGTGATGTATAAAATTATAATCCTGTAGATAATTAATGCTGAAGATAGGAAAAAAAATTGAAAAAAGATGTTGGATGTGTAGAAGGTTGAACGTGATGGGCATTGGTCTTTTCTCAACCTATATAATTACTATGATGGATAGATGTGGTGGCACTCCAGGACTATATCCAGAACATAAGTTTATTTTTAATATTAAAAGTCATAAGGCCGATGTTTCGGCTCCAATCACAACATATGAATAATAACCTATATATTATGATGTAACTACCAGTTTAGTAGGTCTACATCCAGATGTGTACGGCATTAAATATTTACATAGCAAAGAGCGAAAGAACCAGTGCATTTCATTTAATATAACTTTAATAACTTAAAACTGTTTACTACTGGTATTATCAAATATACACACATAATACATGTCATATTAAATCAAAGATATGCCAAACAAGACAGACAGAACAGAAGCATAATCAAATATACTTACTTGGCTCTTAAAGCCAATTGTCTGTCATTTGGACAAACCCACTTATCGGTTCCACTGCCAAATATGGTATCAGTCATTGTTCTATCTATATAGAGAAACATAAAAACACACAGCTATTAAACACGTTTAGAGCCATCACAACCCATAGCACAAGACTTGTGCATTGGCATTACAGATTAAACAGTTACTCTAAAATTAACACTGACATTTCAAAGAGTATACAAGGATGGCAGAGCTGTAGTTCTAGCCCAACCCTGGCCGGATTAACATCGGGAGTATTGGAACAGCATCTCCAGGCCCATGCCCCATAAAAGGCCCAAAGAAATGATAACCAAGTCTGAATTTGATTGAGCAGCTATAGGGTCATGCGAGGTATCACTGGAAAGGCCAAAGCATGACCTTTCCAATGATACATAAACCCTGGTCATGTTTGGTAACAAAAAACACTCCTTTCTAACAGCAATATTGTTCAATTATAAAAAGTGTTACAATGATGCTGCACTATCTCGCCATCTCATTTCTCATGTCACCAGCAAGTGTGGAGGTGATGGAACAATAACGGATTGTGCCATCAAAAACCTTAGCTGCCGCACTGCAGCAAAGAGCACTGGGGGGGGGGGGTTCTTTGGAACCCTGCGTCTCTAATCTTTACACCACACAAGGTCAAGTGAGGCATCATTTGACAGGTCAGAGTCTGGCCTTTGCATTGATACCAAACATCACCATGTATATTATATATTTAAAAAAAAAGTATTTATTTTTAGTTCCGAAGCGATGGCATTGTCCATTTATCACATGTAAAATTAGTAATACCACTGCAATTACTCACCCTTCTCCCCGCTGAGAGCAAGTTCAGTATTTTTAGACAGTCTTATCATTCATAAAACAATGCAGCAAAATGAGAAAATGTTAATGTTTTTCAGTTTTAGTTAAAATTGTGTATTTTCTCAGAAAAATCCAATGACAGGTTCCCATTTCATATCTTACAAGAATGCCCTATAGAATATATAACCACAAAGCTTTTGATAAAATGTGAAAAAAAAAATTGATTTTACACGCTGTAAATGATTGAAATCCAAATTGAGGTTTCCTCGCACAGTATCTGCCTGGGTAGATATACTCATCTGCACTATTATATAACCTAAAAATAGGTTTTTCACTAAATTCCAGAATAGCCCTAAAAATCTTCAGCTCCAGGCCCATAGAGATCTTAATCTGGCCCTGATCTCAACCCCATATATACGCATTTCTCTCCACCTTACAGACATTCCAGTCTTAAAATAAGGCCACGTTACTGCCCATTAGAAAGGATTCTTGATGTGACACCGTCATGCTCTTAACAACTTGATCTCAAATGACAAGCAATCGCTCCCTATGTGTTAGCAAATAAATGCTGACACAAGGATCTTAAACTCTATCCCCAGAATTCTTTGAATACAATAAAAGCGCCAGAGAATCAATAGTAGTTCAGAAACACCTGGGGAAGAGATTGAGATCCCTGTATTAACATATGACTGAAAAAGAAAAATGGAGTTATTCCTTGTCAAAGTTTGGTCCCTCACATCACTGTGCCATGCCGCAGGTGGAGGGACAACGCTGAGTAGAGCCATCCTACAGGACAACCCACCTTTCAGTCTGTGCGCCTGAGTGTTGCAATGATGGCTGACAAAATCAGAGCACTGACATAACTGCTGAGGGCCCATCGCAAATGACTGCCCCAATTAGCTCTGCCTTCAGAAGGCAAAATCTGGTGGTGTACTCTGCTGGATTGCAGTGATTACAAAATCTCATCAAGAGAGGAGATACTATATTGATATTTAAATCCTTCACTGGTGAGCCATTTCACGTCTTAAAAAAACCAAAACACATTTTTCTTTTTTTAATTATTACTTTTATTAATTTTTTTATTTACTTTAAACATGGTCAGGTTTGGTATCATTGGAAAGGCCATACTCTGGCCTTTCTAATGATGCCAAACATGACCCTGCTAGTTGTCGGGAGATATCGGGGTTCAAAGTAACCCCCTATCTCCACCCCATCTTTCCTTAGGAGTCAATGAGGACGTTTCTCACACGTCCTCAGCAGTGAAAGGGTTAAGGCTAGGGTCAGACGAAAGCAGTTTTAACGTGTGTTTAGACGCACGAAATCACGGCCGTGCTAGCAGCAAATGACGGGCAATGACGGCCAATATACGAAGTACGGTCGCACGAAAGTCCGGTCGCGCAACGCAAGTGGCAAACGAACGCATTTTTTCGAGAACGTAAAACCGCTAGTACGGTTGTACAGAGTGCGCTGCGTCCGCATAGCGGCGTGTGTGTGTGATTTGGAGATGTCAGACGCTGCTAATGTCCGGCCAACATAACGTCCAGATGCAAAAAGTGTTTTATTGATGATCCGTACAAAATCACGAACGCAAATGCGCATCGTATGACCGCTATCGCATACTCCGTGAAAAAATGCGTCCATTCGTTCGAACGCACTTTTTCACAGACAACGCGAAAATGCGTTCGTCTGACCCTAGCCTTAGACCAGTACAGATGTTTAATAAAAAAACTATCTTGCACGATAAGCAAAGAAATATAGATTGCAAATATTTTTTTTTTAGTTTAAAAAAATAAAATTTAAAAAAAATGGTGGTTGTCATTTTGTAAATCAAGCTGGTAGATAACTAGTTGCTGTAAACTCATCCGATGCGGCTTAGAATTCAATTCCATTACTGGATACAAATAAGATGAATCAGGAAATAGAAAAACAGAAAACAAACCTTCAGAAATGTCAGCATTAGTCTGCACTGCAAAGGTTGGAGATAATTCACACTATGGAATTGTTCTAGAATAAAACTTTTCCATTGAAGCAGAATTCAATTAAATTCAAGTATATTGATTTTCCTGCTTAGCGGCTTCCGCTTTGTGATTAGGACAAATGGGGTTTTAATATAAAGGCTGACGTGCAATGAATAATGTCAAAAAAAGGTTAAGAGTCACAACAAGACAGCATCCATGTTCCTAGAATATCTGAATGTGGTTACAGTGGAACGGTCACTTGCGAGGGAATGACGCATTCTCATAGGTAACACGCGATTTTAGGTCTCGATAGAATTCTGCTCTATTGTCAAAACCTATTGATTTTATAAATTTGGCCATTTTTTGTTACAAGACATTTAATAATGGGCATGCCAGCATCTTCATACCTGTTCAACGTTTGGCTCGATTATCAGCACTCACACATATACTCAACATTCTCAGCTTTACACAGAAAGGATTAGTCCAAAAAGGACTATGGAGTCTCTACCAACAGTTTAGGATTAAACCTTCAATTGAAATAACGAAAAAAAGAAAATGTGGCAAAATGTATTTGTGCCCATAGGCTTGCCTATGCCACTTCTGCTGGTTTCAAAAAGTATTTTAGACATACAATACATAGAACTTTAATTAAATAATTCTAAAATCACAAGCAACAATAACGTTGAATCCATGTGTAAGTTAGGCAACCTGACTAGTATTGGTAATTCATGTACCATTGGGGTATAGCTCATGCAGTACAAGAGATACTGAAGTCTAGCTTAACTTGCCAAATTTCAAATGTTACTGCTTTCGATGAATACTATGATAACAAATGTTGCAGTAGCACTCCAGTTAGTTGCAGAACTGTTTGGATAAATATATTCATGTCATCAAACCATAAAGGCTAAAGAGGTAGTGCATCAAGCTTTAGATCAGGGTAGATAGGATCTATAGCTCAAAACAGTGGAAGTGTGTCTATATGGTCACACCCTCCTATATAAAATGGTGGACCAGCTAATTAGACTACGTCTCATAAAAAGCCCATATCTATTTACCAACAGCTCCAGAGTTGGTGTAATATTAAACTTTAGCCTCACTTATGCCAGTAAATTCGCAAGAGAACAGGATCTCACCTTAAATAAACCCAATCATTTGTGGTCCGTTCTAAATTGCTATAACACAGACACATAAGTGCAGAAGGCGGCACACCAATAAATCGCAAGCTACTAAATAGATGCAGAATCATAAATTGCGCTTAGCCCATGGAGAGGACCATATAAATATGGAAAATACCACATATGCCAGCAATCTGACCCCAATTCTGGTTGGATTTCTATACTATCCCTTTACACAGACCCCGTCTGCATCCACAATACCATTATTATAGACATACAGTGGCAAGAAAAAGTATGTGAACCCTTTGGGATTACGTGGAGTTTTGCATGAATTGGTCATAAAATGTGCTCTGATCTTCATCTAAGTCACAACAATTTGAAAAACACAGTCTGCTTAAAATAATACAACACAAACATTATATGTTTTCATGTGTTTATTGAACAAACATGTAAACATTCACAGTGCAGGGTGGAAAATGTGAACCCCTAGCCTAATGACTTCTCCAAGAGCTAATTGGAGCCAGGAGTGAGCCAACCTTGAGTCCAATCAGTGTGATATTATTGGATGTGTTGCTGAAAGTTGTCCTGCCCTTTAAAAACACACCCCAGTTTTGGGTTTACTGGTTTCAAGAAGCACTGCCTGATGTGAACCATGCCTCGCAGAAAAGAGCTCTCAGAAGACCTACGATCAGGAATTGTTGACTTGCATGAAGCTGGAAAGGGTTACAAAAGTATCTCCAAAAGCCTTGATGTTCATGTGTCCACGGGAAGACAGACTGTCTACAAATGGAGTCAGCTAAAGACTTACAGAAATCCCTGGCACATGCTAACATTTTTGTTGACACATCCACAACAAGGAAAACATTAAACAAGAATGGAGTACATGGGAGGACACCACGGAGGAAGCCATTGCTGTCCAAAAAAAATATTGCAGCATGTTTGAAGTTTGCAAAAGAGCACCTGGATGTTCCACAGCACTGGGCAAAATATTCTGTGGACAGATGAAACCAAAATTGAGTTGTTTGGAAAAAACACACAACCCTATGAGTGGAGAAAAAAAGGCACAGCACACCAACATCAAAACCTCATCCCCACTGTAAAACATGGGGGAGGGAACATCATTGTTTGGGGCTGCTTTGCTGCCTCAGGGCCTGGACGGATTGTTCTCACTGATGGAAAAATGAATTCCAGAGTTTATCAAGGCATTTTGCAGGAAAACGTAAGACCATCTGTCCACCAACTGAAGCTCCGCAGAGGATGGGTGATGCAACAGGACAATGACCCAAAGCATACAAGTAATTCAACAAAAGAATGGCTTCAACAAAACAAAATACACCTTCTGGAGTGGCCCAGTCAGAGTCCTGACCTCAACCCGATTGAATTGCTGTGGCATGACCTTAAGGCTAGGGACAGATGAGCGCATTTTCTGCAGCCACCGTCAAAATGTACGTCGATGCGTGCGCACGCATTTTTTCACGGAATACGCTTAAGTGGTCAGACGATGCGCAATTCTGGACGTATTTCATGACGATGGGGTGAAAAGAAGTCTAGGGAAATCCGGCTGTTTGAACGTTATGTTGGCCGCACACTAGCAGCGTCTGACATCTCCTAATCACGCACACACGCTGCTATGCGGCCGCAGCGCACTCTGTACGTCAGTAGCAGCGGTTTCACGTTCTGATAAAAATGCGTTCATTTGCTGGTTGCGTGGTGTCGGCGCACTTTCGTACGCACGTACTGCGTATATTGGCCGTCATTGGCCGTTATGTGCTGCTACTGCCGCCGTGATTTAGTGCGCCTGCACGCGCGTTCCGACTGCCCCACTCTGACCCTAGCCTAAGAGAGTGAGTCACACCAGACATCAAGAATATTGCTACACTGAAACAGTTTTGTGAAGAGGAGTGGTCCAAAGTTACTCCAGATCGTTGTGCAGGTCTGATCTGCAACTACAGGAAACGTTTGGTTGAGGTTATTGCTGCCAAAGGAGGGTCAACCAGTTATTAAGTCCAAAGATGTTTACATGTTCTGTTCAATAAAACACATGAAAACATAGAATGTTTGTGTTGTATTATTTTAAGCAGACTGTGTTTTTCAAATTGTTGTGACTTAGATGAAGATCAGAGCACATTTTATGACCAATTCATGCAAAACTCCACGTAATCCCAAAGGGTTCACATACTTTTTCTTGCCACCGTATAGCCTCAATGGCTAGAAATCGTATTCAATTATGGTCAAATGCCTGAAAAGTATAGTCAGGTTGTCAAAGTGAACTGTTAAAACCAAACTGCCATCACCAAAAAAAAAAATATATACTCTGACGCGCGTTTCGCCGCTACCAAAAACGGCTTTGTCCAATTATATAGGCGGGTGTGACCGTATTGACACACTTCCACTGTTGAGCTATAGATCCTATCTACCCTGATCTAAAGCTGGATGCACTACCTCTTTAGCCTTATGGTTTGATGATATGATATGAATATACCCATGGCCTTAGTAGCTTTTTAAAAAATATATACTTCTCCCTCTGCCTTATATATTTATAATGCTGCTATTATATTATAAAAATAATATATTATAATGCTACCAAGTAACTAAAACAAGGTTTGTTTTATGTACTTATATTATAATGCTACCATTATTTATAATATTATTATTATTAACAGCATTGCTGCCTCCATGACATAAGGAACAATTTTAATATGATCTTTAGTCCTTAATCTTTTATGTAGTTAAACTAAATAGTGATGTTTAGAGACGACTCATCTCCTGGGCACTGCGCCCAACCGAATTCACTTATAATTCCAAAACAAAACAAAACCCCAACAACATGTAGCATTCATTGTTGAAAAAGAGTTCTAGGGACCAACAATAGAGAAAATATGAAGCCTGGGGTAAGACTAGGTTAAGGAATCTTTGGAATTACACCTATAAAAGCAATATACAACAAAAAAAAATATATATATATATTAATTATTATAATAATAATTATTAATAATAATAATGTCTGGTTTTATGGCAAGTCACACAAAAAACAGGATTATTCACTAACCACCCTAGTTTGCCATTATTACATTGTCCTTTTGGGAAATGCCAATAGGTTATCGCTGCAACAACAGATATATTCATGGTTGTATGAAACAACGGTAAACTGTGATTGTCCTTGAATAGTCCACTAAGGGTGTATGCTTTAAATATACAGTTAGATGTGCTCTTAACCAAAATAGCAGGTTATGAGATTCATTTATTTTCTTACTTTCAATTAAAGATCAGGATGGATTTTCTTTTTGCAGATAATTAGTAGCTATTATTAGTGTAGATACCAGGTATTGTGAAGTGTATCGTATGACAGTGGATCAGCAGATGTGATTGTTGTCAAGGTTGCACGGACACGGTTTAACACGCTCCATACTTTGCTTCAAAATTATAAAAGTAATCTAAAAATCATGAAGGATTTTGAACAGGTGGAAAATGGTGTGTGTGCTTGGCCTAAGCATATCTCAACGAAAAGATGGCTTGATAGGGCATATAGAAAAGAAATGTATCCAAACTGTCCACAGTAACGTTTTATATTTGCATATTTTATCATTTCACTCTTTGAACAGATAAATTATCATCAAGCGTTGCTGCAGCACAGTACAATATAAAAAAGAGGAATTAGACACAACAGCATAAAAAAACTTTAGATAACAGAGACAGGAGGTATAAAAGGGATTTGCTCATACAAGCGGATATCCAGGTTGGATGGTGAAAAACATGGGGGGATAACATTTTATTTGTATTTGAGATTAAAGTTAGTATCAAAAAATTGTAAAAGCTTGCAATGAAAGGAGATGGTGGAAGAAAGATAAGGGCACTGAAGCAGCCTGTGAAAACTCTAATGATGAGAAGGTAGGGACCCCCTCACAACATATCAGGAACTAGAAGACAAAAACTAATTAGAAATCCGGTGCAAAAAAAAATAAAAATATGTTTTTGTAGTTCTTGGCAGTTAAATTTACACACCCCCTTCTATCCCCCTCCCCACATTACATGGTTATATTTGGTATTGTTGGAAAGGCCAGACTCTGACCATTCTAATGACACCTCAAATGACTTTGGAACCCTCTATGTGATATTTAAACTGCACAAAGGCCCCCAATGCGCCCCTTGCAGCAGTGTGCCGGTTTAGGATTTTTGATGGAACAGTGTGCAACAACACAATATGCCATCACCTCCACACTTGCTGGCATCGCGTGAAAGGAGAAGGTGGATTAGTGCAGCATCACTGTTCACTTTATAACTGATAATTGAATCATAGTGACACATTATAAAAAAATTATATATTTTTACATCGAACCTGGTCACGCTCTGGCCTTTCCAACGATACAAAGTATTGCCCGGTATCTTTTACGGTATTAGGATTTTCCCAAAGGTCCCCTAACCCTTTCCCTGCAGAGGATGTGTGGGTGGGAAATCTTAGGCTCCTCACATTGTGTGCGGAGGATGTCCATAATGCGTCATTCGAAACCCCTGACCGCTCTGGACCGAGTCCTGGGCTGGTCTGACTCCTTTCAAGTCAGACCGGCCCATATGACCGGTCCCAGGGTACTGACATTATTGCATCGTGCGTGATGACGTCAGTGTCAGCCTCCCCCCAGGCAGAGCCGGGAATCGGGAGAGTGTCTGAGGGGGATCCTTTGACGTCAGCCAAGCCTCCGGGCCTCTCCCCACCCACTGACGTCTCGCATTGGCGCGATGACGCCAGTTAGGGAATTAATCCCTAGCTGTCAAGGGGTTTGTGGAGATAGAGGGTCATGTTTGCCATCATCGAAAGAGCAAGGCCATTCCAATGATACCAAACATGACCAAGTTACAAGTCTATAAAAAATTAAAAAGATAAAAAAACATTTTTTTCCCCTTTATTAATGCAGCACTGTTTCAATTACAAAGTGAACAATAATGCTGCACCAATGATTTTTTTTTAATGGATGTCATCACAATGATGTCAGGGGGTGGGGAAAGGTCCTAAAAAAAAAGGTGTGGTCTGACTTCCAGGAAGTTTGATCAGCCCAGGATTCCCCACCCCCAAACCCAGTGGTCTCCAAGGCTGCGGGGAGAAACCATGCTGTGGGGGGGTCGTCTTCCACAGTACCCTTGTGTTTATACAGATGCCTACATTCACTACCCATGATTCCTCTCAGAGTTGCTGCCTGCACTGCTGCAGATTTCTCATTTAACCCTGTAGCCAGGGCCAGCCCGTCCAAACTGCCCGATGGAGCCATGGCTCCAGGAGGCATTTTGCCACCTTGTCAGGGACCATGGCTGGCAGTGAAAGCAATGCAATGGAGCACAGACCATAAAGCATCTCTGGGATTGCACTATGGTGGCAACCAGTGAGTTGCCACGGCAGCCCAGGGAGACAGTGTGTGCTGCTCTGCAAACCTCCTGCACTTCCCGTAGGGAAGCAGGGCAGCATGAAGTATCAGGAGGAGACATCAAAAGATACATAAGGCACTCTGTGGCCACCTCGCTGAGAGCAGTTACAGCACCCAGCGCTGCAAAGCTTGATCGCGCTTTGCAGCCTCGTAAAACACGCGTCGTAGCATTTCGACGGGGAGGCTTTCAGAATGTCCACCGTAGCACTCGCAATTCGTATGCCCAGCCCCTTCGAAACATCACAACATTGCGACGGGCATTGAAAGGCATGTCAGTGCACTCGTCTGACACTGGCCTAAAGCGTTAACTAAGCTGGCCTGCTCAGCATGGATGCAGCCGGCTGCGAGAGTCATGGGGGGGGGGGTGGGCTTTGCAGGACCTCTATAAAAGATGGGGTTGGATTTACATTTGAAGAGCATGTAGGCACAATAATCTACAGCCCCCCCAAGAGAAAAATCCTGGAGGAAACTCTTTTTTTTATGCTCCCAAGACAAAAATAATAATTGAAAAGCAGATTCTTGCATCAGAGGGGTGACTGTAGGTTGTCCAATTGCTGCTCCAATCCCCACTGATTCTCATCCCCTCTGGGAAGAAATGCAACATATGGCAGCCATGTTGTCTTCAAGACTCTGTTCTCAAATATCAGAAAATCCACAAAGAACAGTTTAAAGCTGGTGACAGACAAGTGTTTTTAAGAGTTTAAGGAACGGCCATGAGAGTGGACATTCCTTCCACTGACTCCCATCTGGCCACCTCGCAGTTAGTGCACTCAGTGCTACAAGGCTCGACCCATGGAGGATTCTGCTTTGTAGCCCCAAATTTGCGTCTTAGGGAGGCACGTCAGTACGGGCGCACATAGTGCGCTCGTCTGACAGCAGTTTTTGGCCGTAACTCACACGGCTCGGCAGTGCCAGGAGGACTGGACGGATCGGCTCACCCCCCTCGGCATGGTCGGGTTCCCCGGAGAGGGGTGCAGCCAGAGATGCGGCCCCCGGCCAGCGGCGGAGCTCTAGGCTTCAGGCCTTGTGCAGGCCTCTGGCAAAGGACACGCGCGGCGCTGGTCTCCACCAATATGGCGGCCGGGCCGCGTCACGCTCCGATGATGTCACAGGCCTGCTATTGGATCAGAGGAGGTCCCTTGGATATAAAAAGAGCAGAGGGCCCATTCTCAAATCGCTCCAGTATTGAAGTAGTTCCCCTGGTTTCTTGCTCCTGAATGATTAAAGCTGTTGGTTCCATGTATGCAGTTTGCTTTCTGCTACTCTTTGCCTTCCAGTAGTGTCCCCTGAGCTCTTTCCTTCACCCAACCAGCATCTGTTGGGGTAAACCCTGACAAGGTTAGTGTGAGGAATCATGTTGAACTTTAGAACTCCATCCAGGTCACAGGTACGAGCAAGAAACAGGAAGTAGAAGGCAATGCAATATTGCCATAAACAAAAACACAGTAGTTTCTTAATAACACCAAAACACTTATGACCCAAGGAGAGAGAAAGAAAAAAAAAGTCCTGAGTCCAGATTCTATGACACTTAGGAAATCCGGTTTTGAAAAATGCTTCTGAAAACATACAGTAAAATGACATCGAATGACTGAGGACACACACGTCCCATTAAGCCAGTGTCAGACAAGCATTTTTCAGAGCGGAAGGAATGGCCGTGAGATTGGACATTCCTCCTTCCACTCTGATGCCTGTGTGGCCACCTCACTGAGCGCAGTTAGTGCACGCAGTGCTGCAAGGCTCCATCCTTCTGTGGAGGATCCCGCATTATATCTCCGAAGAATGCGCTTTGAAGCGTTTCGACAGGGAGGCTTTCAGCACGTCTGCTGTAGCGCTCGCTACAGTGTGTGGTCGGCCCCGACGACATGTCACAGCGCTGTGACGGGTGTCGGAGGCACGTCAGTACGGGTGAACGTAGTGAGCTTGTCTGACACTGGCCTTGGGTTTGGGGGAATTTTTGATTGTTCACATACACAGCAGTGTGAACAGTCTTTTTCGATGAGGATACCCCATTGGTAACTAACATTGCTACATTTACAAAATTGCACATTCATGTTGATTTGTACAAGATAGGAGATCTAAATCAACATGTAAATAGATTTTTAGCAACACTTGTAATACACCACAAAGCCTGTAAATGGGGGAAACTTTACAAAATAATTTATTTTTGACCATATGCCAAAATAATGAGCAATGCCAAAAAGCTTTAGCTGATCAGGTCTTCTGAATTTACTGTATTTTTTTTTTCATGTGATAGCTTAGCAGTGTCCTAGAGTTCTAATTTCTCTTAAAAAAGAAGAGCAGCCACTCAGCCAGCTGTATGTTGTTCCATGTGCTGTGCTTGGGGGGGGGGGGTGTTACGGAAATATACAGCTGGTGCAAACAGACCTTTCAGATAAACTCTGCGTGAACAACCAACTCTTGCAACTCGTCACAACAGTCCTAAAAAGCCCTGGGCGCAGCACAAGAGCTGCAGTCTCACTGCGTTTGTTTCATACAAACAGCCTCTCAACTAACTCTGAAAACTAGTTTAACAAGAAAAGGCCTGGAATTAGACACAATGATAAGGTGATCTGATGTCACGGACACAGCCTCAGGACTTCCACAAACCATACAAGGAATGTAAAAAAAAAAAAAAAAAAAAAAAAAAAAATCTTAAAAATGTAGTTACTCCCAAAAAAGGGAAGGAGAATATACAAAAACAATTTTGACACATTTCCTAGAAATGATCACTGCAAACAAACCATAAAGCACAGAAAAAATGGGTGGTACCCTCTGTGTGGCGCTACCTTGTTAAATTGTCCCAAAAATAAGGATCAATCCATCAAGGTAACGCCACACAGAGGGTACCACCCATTTTTCTGTGCCATATTGTTGTGTAGGAGCAAATCCCTACATTTGACCCTCCAGCTGGCAGCTTGTCCTAGTCAGACATAACGTGAGGATCTTCGGCGCCACAAGAAGGGATTCATTTTGCAGATTTCGGAAACAAACCATAAAGTTTGCATTTGTAAAACAGACATGACCCATTACTAGAATATAAAAGGTCGTTTCATAAATAAAATAGATCACTGCTCCAGTCTAAAAAAGTCCTGGGAGGTTATTCACTAACCGCCGAAATTTACATTGAATGGTGAATTTCACTGTAGGTAAACTTTGGGGCAATTCTTCTATTCAGAAAGATGTCAATTTGCCAAATACTGGTGAAATGACAGCAAAATAATGTGCAATTTAATCAGCACAAAAATTGTTCTATTTACAGACCGCCGAATTGCACCAAACTAGTTTTTCAATTAAACAGGCGAATCCAATAGGTTTTGATGTAATAAATCTCATATCTTCATAAAAATTGGCTGTGGAAGACGTGTGGGGGTCATGGGGATTCCCCACAGCATGCAGAGGATGCCCCCCCCACTTCATGGATTGCTCACAGCCTTGGGGGAAACCTTTGCAGGTCTAGGGGGGGCTTGGGATCTCCCCCCGCCCACTGAGATCATTGCACATGGCTGTGATTACATCCTAAAAAGGCACCTCCTCCCAACCAGGCAGGGAAAAGGACCACCCCCATCTCCTGAACCGTAGAAAGACTCCAGAGCATGGCCTTTCCAATGATACCAAAAAGAGACCAGGCTATGTGTGAAGTAAAAAAATAAAAAGACATTATGTCCTGTGTGGTGTCATTGGGAAGGTCAAACTCTGGCCTTTCCAACAATACCAAATATGAGTATATAATGTGTAACAATAGAAAAGAAAAATGAAAATTTACTTTTTTCTCATTTCTAAAAAGGTGGTGAATTATGTGCGTTACTAACAAATAAAACAATATTGCTGTCCTAACTCACCTTCTCATTTTCAACACCAGGACCAACATGAAGGTGATGGCATAAAGGGTTATTACACATGGGTCCATCTTAAACACAAGCCGATTCACCACTGCAAGGACAGCGGTGGTCCTTTGGACCCCTGTATTTCCATTCTTTACACCCCACAAAGTCATATTGGGTGTTGTTGGGCAGATCAGAGTCTGACCTTTCTAATGATACCAAACATGACCATGTTAAATGTCATGTTAGAAAAAGAAAAAAAAAAAAAACACACACGACCAAAAACAAATCAAACCTAAATTATTTTATGTATTTAGGTTTTGTTAAGTTGTCGTGTACAAAATGAGCAATACCACTGCCCTTACCTTCTAATTTCCCAGGCTGTGAGCAAGTTCGGTGTTATTTTTTTTTTCTAGGTGCTATAGTGAATTGTGTCTATCTTTCGCCAACAGGATGACACAAATCTGTACATGCCTCAAACCAACTACAGACATTTTTGGCAATTTACAATGTCCAGTAGTACCCCTTAGCTCCAAATTAAGTCATTGGCACCAGAATCTGAACATCTGGTCAGCTTTCAAAGCAGTTTCTGGCTTGGTGAGCACGTGAGCCCTTAACAAATGGGATTGCAAAAGCTCTTGAAATAGTTAGCATTTTTAATCATGTCAAGTGTTGTTGAACCTACACCTGGTATGTTCCTTTAAGGCTGGGGTCAGACCAGCGCACTTTTAACGTGCATTCTGGCGCACATAATTACGGCCGCACTAGCAGCAGATGACGGGCAAGGACGGCCAATATACGATGTACGGCCGCACAAAAGTCCAGCCGTGCAACGCAAGTGGAATTTGAACGCATTTTTCTGAGAACGCTGAACCGCTAGTACTGACGTACTGAGTGCGCAGCTGCGGCATAGCGGCGTGTTTGCGTGATCAGGAGATCTCAGACGCTGCTAATGTCCAGCCTACATAACGTCCAGACGCAAAAAGGGTTTTATTGACGATCCGTACAAAATCACGCCCGAAATTGCGCGTGGTCTGACCGTTTTTGCGCATTCCGTGAAAAAAATACGTCAATGCGTTCGGACGCACTTTTTCACATTCGCGGGGAAAAATGCTTTCGTCTGACCCTAGCCTAAGTGTAAGCGCACTCCATCGCTCTGACAACAGGTCTAGAGGCAACAGAGTAACAATTCTCCTGTACAATGTGTAACAAGGAAATTAATTTACAGCCTCTGGTAATTGCAAACCAACGAGTAGATTAACGGGTAGCTGTGCAAACTTGCCTGCAGTTGTCTTGTTCCCGGAATTGCAGATTGGATTTAATTCAGGGAATTAAAATCTGGCAGTAATGTTACAAGGATAAGGCTCCACAGTGAATGTAACCTTGTATACCATGCCAATGTGGCAGGAAATATGAATAAAATGAAATGAAAAAAAACAATGTAGCTGTGCTGTGACATTGCTACTACACAAGTACAGGAGTGAATCATTAAACTTTGAAAACCTGTAATAACACAGCTGGATTTATAAAATAAAACAATCCGTGACTTTACTTTTGCACAGACCGTAAATTTATGCCATATAACCACACCAAATGGGTTATTCCAGGGGTCAGCAGCCTCGGCTCTACAGATGTTTTGGAACTACATTTCCCATGAGGCTCAGCCCGTCTAATGCATAGCTGAGCACCGTGGAAGATTTAATTCCAAAACATCTGTACAGCCAAGGTTGATGACCCCTGGGTTATTCATTCAGAGAGCACCGAAATTTCCATGCCCTCGTTCGCTGTACTTCGGGGAGTTAAATTCACCTCAGGGTCCCCCCAAAGGCAGCCGCTGACCGCAGCCAAATGATCTGCCGAACTGGGGGGCGGGGGGGGTTTGGAAAAAAAAAAAAAGTAGCATCAAGAAGTAGGTGGTCTCAAAATTCCTTTCAGCCTTACTCTGCACCTGCAGCTCTCATCTGTCCCACCAGCACAATAATTCCCTACTCAAAGTCTCAGGATCCAGTGAGATAAATGAAAGTTTTACTGGCGGAGGGTTCTCTGGATGAGGAAACAAAAAAAAGAAAAAGTAAAAAAAAAATAAAAAAAAAAAAAAAAAAATGGAAAAGTGCCATTTAGAATTAGGGGATTAGTTGCATATTTATTTATTTGCAAAGTATTTTACCAGGAAGGATACATTGAGATTTCTCTCGTTTTCAAGTATGTCCCTCCGTGAGCACATCTTACATGTGGACAGGAGGTATCAAACTCCTCTCTTTTCAAAGAAAAAAGCAAAGAAGATTAAAGTTGAAAGAAAATGTACATTTTAATCTTATTCTCAAACCCTATCGATGTTTTGGTAACAACCCCTGACATTACCAAAGCGATTACTGTATAAAAAGCCATCAAAATGTATCTGTTAACGAGCTCTTAAAAGAAAAACATGGCAAGTGAATAAACTAAGCAAAACATGTACTTACCAGGTAATATGTAGTAACACCTGCCTGTGTCACCTTATCTGATACTAGAAAGGGTTTAATTGGAGTGGAGGAGACCATGCCTGTTCTACAACAGGAGACCTGACTAAGCATTACCGAGTATTCATTTCAGCTGCAGGGAGGAGAATTGCTGTTGAAAAAGCACGCCTTGCAAGAGGAAAGAAAAAAAAAGAAGGGAAGAGAGAAAAACACACCTCCCAACACTTCATAACCTGGGAGTTACAAAGAAGTCACATGGCTTTGTTTTCAGAAATAACATCCTGTTTGATTCCTCCTCACTGGTATACACTGGGCAAACGGTGCAGTTTCTTCAGTTATCAGGATTGACCGATATAGTCTATATTTGAGGAGGATATGAGCGGCTAATGTATGACAGAATGCTACACGCTGCTTTAGCAAACTTAACCATGTATCTCCCGTTTTCAAGGTTATTTTGACGCGTAGGTTATCTGGACTCTAAGGAATAGCCGAACTGATGAGTGAAAAAGCTTTTCTGTGCTTGTTCATGTGAAAAATCTCTAAATGTGCATTTCACTAAGCAGCAAGCGGGTGGAGAATTCCAAATTTTAGACTACCTGGGTTATTCAAAGAGATCCGAAAGGTAACCGAACACTTACAGGGTTATTCAAAGAGAATCGAAAAGTCGCCGCACGTTCGGTGACTTATCGTTCTCTTCAAATCAGTGCGATTTGGCGATTCCATTTCGGCGACACTGCGGTGTATTCAGCAATCACTACAGGGCCGTCGTAGTGCAGGGAAAAACCACCGCAAACCCGACGAAACACTCACCGCAAAACCCGGCAAACACACACCGAAACCCACACATAACATCTGGATTAACCCCGCTGAACACGCCGGAGAAACCTGAGCAGGAGCCGATCAGAGCGCAGAGCAGCCGCTGGAAAAACCCGACACGCAGACGAATGGAGTGAAAAAAAAAAACCTGTGCGCTTGAATGTTTGAAAAGTGAAACGCTGTTTGCAAAGAAACTACAAAACGAAAATGTCTGAACTTTACATATAAGATCCAATGAATCATAATAAATAAAAAACTATTAAAAAAATACAGAAAAAAAAGTGTCGCAAAAAATTCCGAAAAATGTCTAACAGATCCTAAAAAAAATCTAAAAATAAAAGACTTTTTACTGCAGAATAAAATAATAAATGGTTTATTAGATATTGAATTAAAACGGGAATATTTTTAACGTTGAAGCCTATGGGATTCGCCTGAATAAACCTGTCGAATGAAACCACCGAATGGCAGGGCATTTCGGCAACCTTTCTAAGCTGTTTTGTATTCTCAGAATAGACGAAGTATTGCTTCTCTATGGGGAATTCACTGCCTTCGTACAGGCACCGTATGTGCAGGCAATTCGCCAACATTTGGCGAACTGCCTGCTCTCTGGATAGCCGAGTGGCCAGGAAAGGTAACCGTACGTTGAATATCACTGTTCAGTTACCTTTCGGCCACAATTTGGAGCTCTTTGAATAACCCTGTTAAATTCAGCATACGGTTACCTTTCCTGGCCATTCGGCTATTCAGAGAGCAGGCAGTTCGTCAAATGCTGGCGAATTGGCTGCACATACGGTGCCTGTACGACGGCAGTGAATTCCCCATAGAGAAGCAATGCTTTGTCTATTCAGAGAACACCAAACAGCAGGGAAAAGTAGCCGAAATGCCCTGCCGTTCGGTGGTTTCATTCCACAGATTTCTTCAAGCAAACCCCATAGGCTTCAATGTTAAAAATATTCCTGTTTTAATCCAATATCTAATAAACCATTTAATATTATATTCTGCAGTAAAAAGTCTCTTTACTTATCGATTTTTTTAGCCATTTTTTCGGATTTTTATTGTGAAACTTTTTTCAGTTTTTTTTTTAAATCGTTTTTTCTTTTTTTTGTAAGAGCCCTTTTTATTCTCATTCACTGGATCTTACATGTAAATTCCTGACATTTTCGCTCAGTATTTTTTTTTGCAAACAGCGTTTAAATTTTCCAACTTTCAAGTGTACGGTTTTGGTTTTTTTTCCCCTCCTTCGTCTACTTGTTGGGTTTTTCCGGCGGCTGCTCTGCGCTGTGATCGGCGGCTGCTCGGGTTTCTCTGGTGTGTTCGGCAGGGTTAATCCAGATGTTTTTCCGGTTTCGGTGAATGTTTGCCAGGTTTTGCGGTGAGTGTTCGGCGGGTTTGCAGTGGCTTTTCCCTGCACTACAATGGCCCTGTGGTGCTTGCTGAATACACCGCAGGGTCGGCAAAATGGGATCGCCAAATCGCACCGAATTGAAGAGAATGAAAAGTCACCGATCGTGCGGTGACTTTTCGATTCTCTTTGAATTACCCTGTATTTTTAAAATCCAGTATTCCTCCACTTTGTATTGGGATTTCTTAATAAACACGTTCACTCCTAAATGCTTTATTATGAGGACTAAGGCTGGGGTCAGACCAGCGCACCTTTAACGTGCGTTCTGGCGCACATAATTACGGCCGCACTAGCAGCAGATGACGGGCAATGACGGACAATATACGATGTACGGCCGCGCAAAAGTCCGGCCGTGCAACGCAAGTGGAATTTGAACGCATTTTTCTGAGAACACTGAACCGCTAGTACTGACGTACTGAGTGCGCAGCTGCGGCATAGCGGCGTGTTTGCGTGATTAGGAGATGTCAGACGCTGCTAATGTCCAGCCAACATAACGTCCAGACGCAAAAAGAGTTTTATTGACGATCCGTACAAAATCACGCCCGAAAATGCGCGTCGTCTGACCGTTTTTGCGCATTCCGTGAAAAAATACGTCAACGCGTTCAGACGCACTTTTTCACGTTCGCGGGGAAAAGTGCTTTCGTCTGACCCTAGCCTTAAGGCAGTAGCAGCAAATGACGGCCAATATACGAAGTATGGCCGCATGAAAATCTGTCCGCACAACGCAAGCGGCAAACAAACGCATTTTTTCAAGAACGCAGAACCTAGTAGTGACGTACAGAGTGCGCTGCGTCCGAATAGCGGCGTCTGTGAGTGATTAGGAGACGTCAGATGCTGCTCATGTCCGGCCAACATAACGTCCAGACACCCAAAGTTTCCTGGTTTGGATCCGTAACAAATCAGGCATGAAAATGCGCATCGTATGACCGTTTTTGCGCATTCCGTGAAAAAATACGTCAACGACCCTGAGGTGAATTCACTATACATGCAAAGGTCCCCGAAGTACACCCTCAACCGCCGTTGATCCGCTGAACTGGGGGGGGGGGTAAAAAAGAAAAAAAAAATTTTGTTAATATAAAAGTCTTTTGTTAATATAAAAGTCTGTAAAGAATTTTTTAAAAAAAACCAGAAATGTCAACTAAAAAAATCACAAAAAAATACAAAAAATTTGTCATCGCCGGGCGCCTGCAGTGATGAATGTGACAGGGGAGCCCCTTTGGAGCCCTCCCCCTCCCAAACGGCTCCACATAGGAGAAAAAGTGGAACCGCAGAAGAGGGCAGAGTCAGCCCTTTTAAGCGTTGCCTCTCTTTAACCCCTTTAGGTGCAAGATCATGATTCGTTCCCAGTGGTGGCTGACATCCTGGATGTCAGCCAAGCCTCCAGGCCACCCCCCACCCACTGTCGTTGCTGCCAAATGTGCGATGAGGTGAGTTGGACAGTTAACCCCCTAGCTGCCAAGTGGAGCTAGGTGATCCTTTGAATCCCCGTAAGTCCTGATCCGTGGCAGCTGATCATGGCCTTTCTAATAATATCAAACATGACTAGGTTTGGAGTAACACTAAAAACAAAACAAAAAACAAAAAAAATGTCTGGGGGTATAATAAAATAATATAATAACATAGGACTTCAAAGTAGATTTAAACATGATGAGCATAAAACGGTCAAAACGAGCTCAGCACACAGAGATGAAATGGCTTGGCAGTGAAAGGTGAAGTGAATTTCTAATCATACAGGGTTATCCAAAGAGATTCGAAAAGTCACCGCACGTTCGGTGACTTTTCGTTCTCTTCAATTCGGTTCCTTTTGCCGATTGCATTTCGGTGACCCTGCGGTGTATTCAGCAAACAGCACAGGGTCCCCGAATTGCAGGGAAAAGCTGCCGCAAACCTGACGAAAACTAACCGAATGCACTATGAAAACAAGCAAAAACATCTGGATTAACCTTTGAAAAAGATGAACAGGAGCCGAACAGGAGCCGAAAAGGAGCCGAATCACACAGAGCCGAAGCAGCTGTGACGTAGAGGAGGCAGTGAATAAATTAGAAAAACCATTTGTATGAATCTGGGAAAAAGAAACGCTGTTTGCAAAGAAACTACTGAGCGAAAATGTCTGAAATTTTCACAGGAGGTCCAGGGAATGATAATAAAGAGGGCTGTTACAAAAAAAATAAGTAAACTGAAAAAAAAAATAAAAAAAAAAATCGGACTTTTAAAAAAAAAAAAAAAAAAATCTGAAAAATGCTTAAAGTATCCTAAAAAATCTATAAATAAAGAGACTCTTTGCTGCAGAATTTTATAATGAACGGTTTATTAGATATTGAATTAAAACGGGAATATTTTTAACATTGAAGCCTATGGGATTCTCCTGAATAAATTTGACGAATTAAACCACCGAATGGCAGGGCATTAGGGGAACCTTTCACTGCTGGTTTGTGTTCTCTGAATAGATGAAGCATTGCTTCTCTATGGGGATTTCACTGCCCTCGAACAGGCACCGAACAGGCACCGTATGTTCAGGCAATTCGCCAGGATTTGGCGAATTGCCTGCTCTCTGGATAGCCGAATGGCCAGGAAAGGTAACCGAACGCTGATTTTCAGCGTTCGGTTACCTTTCTCAAGCAATTCGGATCTCTTTGGATAACCCTGATAGTAAATTATATGAGATGATAGAAAGAATGGTATCTTTAGAAAGTCCATTTAATAGCGAGAAAAACGGTATATAATATGTGTGGGTTCCATAAAGGAGAAAGGCTAGGGTCAGACAAACGCATTTTTCGCGTCGTCCGTGAAAAAGTGCGTTCGAACGAATGGACGTATTTTTTCACGGAATACGTGATAGCGGTCTTATGATGCACATTTTCGTCCGTGATTTTGTATGGATCATCAATAAAACTCTTTTTGCGTCTGGACGTTATGTTGGCCGGACATTAGCAGCGTCTGACGTCTCCTAATCACGCACACACGCCGCTAGCGGACGCAGCGCTCTCTGTACGTCAGTACTAGCAGTATCACGTTCTCGAAAAAAAATGCGTTTGTTTGCCGCTTGCGTTGCGCGGCCGCACTTTTGTGCGGCCGTACTTCGTACATTGCCCGTCAATGGCAGTCATTTGCTGCTACTACGGCCGTGATAAAGTGCGGCTGCACGCGCGTTCGCACTGCGTTCGTCTGACCCTAGCCTGTGACAAAAATTAGACCTAAACACAAACAGCACAGTAATGTAAAAACAGCAGTGAGTACTTTCGGTCTTACAATGGCAAAATCGCCTTGTCACTATTGGGTTAAACACGTTATTTTGTAGCAGACTATTATTTGGACACATTTTACTGATTTATACTCCTATTAGGAGAATAGGAGACTTTTATTTTGCAGTTCGACAGAATTGGCCATTGCTAATTCGGCAGTTATCGGTGCAATTCAGTGAGTTTTCGCCGGCGTCCAATAACGGCTTCAGGTACTCCAAGTTCGGTAAATAGTGAATTAACTGTATTTTCGGTGAAAGGGAATCAACGAAATGCGGCGAATTGCAACAAAACCAAAACAATTTCAGTGCTTTGTGAATAGACCCTCTTGACTTCAAATCGTGTTTATACACGATGAGCACAAAATGGTCAAAATTAGCTCAGCACACAGGGGTGAAATGGCTGGGCAATGAAGGGGTTAAATCATAAAAAGGTCTAATTAAAAATAAAAGGCCATATTACAAAGTTGGTGCTAACTTAACCAGAGCTGTTGTAAACTTAAAACCTCCATAGTCTATAATGGCTCTGGGAAGTTTACAACAGCTCTGGTTAAGTTAGCACCAACTATGTAATATGTCCCAAAGTCTTTTAGAAGATGAGAACAAAGGTCTAAAAACAAATAATAATAAACCAAAAACCTGTTTTTGCAAAAGAATAAATAGGCTTTATTCGTGGAAAAATTATAGAGAAAAAAATATTCCATCTATTACACTGAAACCTATTGGATTCATCTGTTTAATCCTGTCGAATTGAAGTACCAAAACCCAGGGCATTTCACTGAAATTTCAGTGCAGTTCGACGGTCCGGTAGTAGATGGACTGAAGTTTCCAATGGGACAATTTTGGTGCATAATCGCCTGTATTTTGCAAATTGATAGTCTTGTGAATAAACAAATTACCCCAAATATTGTAATTCACTGTTTTAGTGCAATTCGAGGTTAGTGAATAACTCCTCTAGTGTCACTGAAGAGTCACAAAGAAGCATCACAGAATGTAGGGTGGGAAATTACTTTGTTTGAAAAGTTGCCTAGGCACATGATTTAGAGCCAAAGTTTAAAGGCTTCACTATAGGTGAGTGGTTCTTACTTTTCTAAGTTCCTGGGAAATAAGTACAGACATATTGCCCTATGGAGGAGTGTACTTGTGTGGGTTTTTTTTTAGGAAATTGTGTGATCAGAGTGGGCAGTGCCACCCCTTCTAACTTGGCACAACACTGTCGCTATAGAGCCAATTGATACAGGCTCAGAACTATGTGAGTGAGAAGTTTAAAGATTTTCACAATCACGGCACCACTATTTTTTGTTACTGTGTTGCACCATTATGTTTCTTTTGTTCTGTTTTTGCATATATTTGAATTAGCCAAGAAGATACAAACAGCCGATTTAAGTATTTCCCTTTTTTTTCTGGTGTTATTGGGATAAACAATAGTGAACTATCACTTTTGTATTGCACCTAATCGTTTGCATTTTGGCACTAGAAAATTTGGCATTCACTATAATATTTGCATGTGGCGCTACATTTGTTCTATATGACACCGTCAAAAAGTCTCAAGCGCAAGGTGTTATTATTTGCTTACTTCAGAACACCACCTCTTGAAATCTCTCATCCAATCCGATGCCTCTCAATTCAAATACCTAATGTGCAAAGCAGTTTAGTAGGCTGTCCCAGAGGTAGACTGACCAATAGGGCACTGCCCGAGGGCTCTGGTCTAAGAGGGGGCCTAATCAGGCCCCCTCTAAGGCTCAGGCAAACAAGCCCTTTCAACAGGACCCCATTTTCTAATAACATGGGAAAAATAAGTTCTAAAAAACAACAATGTACATATGGGTGGTGTGATTTGCTCGTGGGCAGGCACGATAGTCGTGTTCCCGGATATCTTATTGCCCGAGGGCCCCAAGATCGAGTTGTCAGTCCGCACCTGATCCCACTAGGAGTGGATTCAGAACACCCTTGACAAAGGGGATAAAGTTTATCCCCTCCATCCCTGTCCATCTGCTTTCACCCTAGAGTATTCCTTTAAAGCAGGAGATTAGAGTTCAGGAACTAGCCACATTTATGTGTGCCAAGAGGACAAAACAGCAACACATAATGGATGACTGCATATAAAGTGGGTTCAAGCTTTTAGAGAAGCTTTCAAATGAAAGTAATCCTTATGACAACATTTTCTAAGGGCTTTTAATTGCAAAAAGGAAAAAAAAAACTTGAAAACAAGAACAATCTGAGACAGGAAGGTGGGCAGAACAAATGTATGAACAGAGTGGAGGCGTAATCGAGTTCAAGTAATTGTTTGATCAAGGTGACAGATGAAATATATGCCAAGTCTCTATTCTCAGGTAAAAAGAAATAAAAACACAACATTTGATACTTTGTATCTTCTAATGTATTGGTAAATATATAAAGCTCTTTTCCAAAAACAGATAAGGGGTTATTCAAAGAGAGCCGAGCTTGCCACCGAATTGCATCGAACAGTGAATTTCACGGCAATTCACCAATAGTTGGCAAATTGCCAGAGAAATAATGGTTAATTTATTCAGAGAATGCCAAAATGGCCAAATTTTAGGTGCTTTCGTTCGACAGGAGTAAGCAGGTGATTCCCATAGGTTTCAATGTTTTTGGGTTTTTTTATTCAACCATTTATGTTTTCATTTGCAGCAAAAAAAAAATAATTATGTTTTAGAATCATTTCAGACAATTTTCTGGATTTAAGCAGCAAAATCTCTGATACCGATTTTTTTTTTTTTTTTTTTTTTTTAAATGCCTTTTTTTATTCTGTAATAGGCCTTTTTAGTTCTATGCATTTATTTGTTGTAAACGGCTTTTAAATTTATTTATTTTTTACACCCCTGTTTGGTGGCGTTCAGAAGATTGTCTTCTGTGTTCGGTGAATTCAATGCAGGGGTGGTGAACTTGAATCTCCCTGAAATTTCACTGCTCTTTGAATAACAACACACATTGTAGAAGTGCTTAGTGTACATTTACATGTCTTGTACTTGGGATTGGGGTGCACAAAGAAGTACCAAAAAGGGGTAAATTTCAACCACACCAGGGTTTCTGGCTACTCACCACCTAAGGCTAGCGTCAGACAAACGCATTCATCACGTCCGTGTCGCCCGCACAGTTTAACGTCCGTCGTAGCATTGATTTGTGATCAATAGAGACCAACACATGAAGACACCACGCAGGTGGCAACGGACGCAATTTAGGCCTAGATGTAAAAGCGTTATGACTGACACCCAGAGAGCGCTGCATCCGCGTAGCGGCCTGTGTGCGTGATGATGTGACGTCAGATGCAGCGTATTTGCTCTACAGCCGTCAAAAGGACCGTGCGGTGTCTACAGCATCTTCCGTCAGTACGTCTGTCCGTTATGCACGCATGCAGACTGCGTTCGTCTGACATTAGCCTAAGTGATCATTTTTAATGTCACTGAAATCTGGTATAACCAGACTTAATAAAGAGAATCAATATGGGATATGTCATACAGATTTATTTGTGAAGGGAAGGTGGGGAAAGGAGGTAAAGAGAAGTTTTGGAGGAGGGTAACAGAGTACATTTCATTAATAAAAAGAGGAAGAAATGAATGAATATCACCTCTAGCAAGGCAATGGAGGGAGCCAGAGAGGGAATTGTTGCCAGATATCTGTTCTTGTAATTTTTCCCTTATCTGGTCCAGATTTATATCTGAGAAGCCTATAGGACATGGACGCATAGTCAGGCAAGGCATGGGAGGCAAAGCCTCGCCTGTCACCCAAATATTGTCGAATCCAGCACACATTCTCACTCATTACATTTGAGAGGGAGATTACCTTGAAATTAATTCCCTGAGCCATATTCTATGTATCTAGGTCAGTGTTTACCAAACCTATTCTCAGGACCCTCCACCTCACCGGGTTTGCCAGATATCTGAAGCACAGCACAGGTGATATGATTTGTTGCTCAGTGATTGCAGGATTCAGTCCAAGGTGATCTGCAAAATCTGGCCTGGTTGATGGTCCTGAGGACAGGTTTGGGAAACACTGATCTAGTTGGACACACCTCATAGTCATGCATTGCCTGTCTATATATCCACTTACATACTCATACACAATGGTGACCAACCCAGATTTACCAATTAATTTCCCTGCTAGAGTCCCAGCATGGATCACTCACTCAAACCTATCTACACTTTAATAAGTTCATAATTTACCATCTATATTTTGTAGCAGAGTACCCTGCGTAGCCGCAGCACCGAAAGAGTTAAACCTAGGTATGCTAATTGGGGAACTACAAAATCCTTCTGTTGAGGATGATTAAGGTCTCACCTGTGAGGGGTGTGCTGACACAGAGACTGGAAGCCTGCCAGGGAGGCAGCAAGATCTGGAGAGTGAGTGTTTAACCCCTAAGGCTAGGGTCAGACTAACGCAGTGCGAACGCGCGTGCAGCCGCACTTTATCATGGCCGTAGTAGCAGCAAATGACGGCCAATGACGGGCAATGTACGAAGTACGGCTGCACAAAAGTGTGGCCGCGCAACGCAAGCGGCACACAAACGCATTTTTTTCAAAAACGTGATACCGCTAGTACTGACGTACAGAGTGCGGTGTGTCTGCTAGTGGCATGTGTGCGTGATTAGGAGACGTCAGACACTGCTAATGTCCGGCCAACATAACATCCAGACGCAAAAAAGGTTTTATTGATGATCCGTACAAAATCACGGACGAAAATGCGCATTGTATGACCGCTATCGCGTATTCCGTGAAAAAATACATCCGTTCGAACGCACTTTTTCACGGACAACGCGAAAAATGCGTTAGTCTGACCCTAGCCTTAGTGACCGGGCGGTTTTACACAAATCCGTCCTTTAGGCTGGGGTCAGACCAGCGCACTTTTAACGCGGGTTCTGGCGCACATAATTACGGCCGCACTAGCAGCAGATGACAGGCAATGACTGCCAATATACGATGTACGACTGCACAAAAGTCCGGCCGTGCAACGCAAGTGGAATTTGAACGCATTTTTTTTGAGAACGCTGAACCGCTAGTACTGACTTACTGAGTGCGCAGCTGCAGCATAGCGGCGTGTTTGCGTGATTAGGAGATGTCAGACACTGCTAATGTCCAGCCTACATAACGTCCAGACGCAAAAAGAGTTTTATTGACGATCCGTACAAAATCACGCCCGAAAATGCGCGTCGTCTGACCGTTTTTGCGCATTCCGTGAAAAAATACGTCAATGCGTTCGGACGCACTTTTTCACGTTCGCGGGGAAAAATGCTTTCGTCTGACCCTAGCCTTAGTGACCGCTGCTGTTTTTACGTTTCTGCGCTGTTCGTGTTTAGGTAAAATTTTCCTCTTACTCGTTTATTCAACTCACACATATTATACACCGTTTTTCACGCCATTAAATGGAATTTCTAAAAATACCATTATTTCCATCATATCCTATAATTTACTATAAAAAAATAAATGAAATATGATGAAAAAATGGTAAAAACACACTTTTGTAATTTAATCCCCAAAATCTACAACCACCACAAAAAAGACCCCAGTTAAATAGTTTCAAAATTTTGTCCCGAGAATAGAAACCCAATTTTTGCATGTTTTTTTCTTTTTAACCCCTTAGGCTCCTGTCAGACGAGCGCAGCGTTCACATCCGTGATAGCGCACAAAAGTACGTCCGTGATAGCATGAAATAAAGGCTAATGGAGTCCCACACATGAAGTACGTCCGCACTGAACTGCGGACGCACAACGGCCGCGGCAAACAGATGCAAGAACGTAAAACTCCTAGAACGGACGCACAAAGTGCGCTGCGTCCGCAACGTCTGCATAGCTGTGTGTGTGATGGAACGTGGTCAGACGTTATACGTCCAGCATTTTTGATGGACAAAATGGTTTTGCATTTTAATTTATTTTCCCTGCTACATCCGTCAAAAAATATGTCAGTCAAAAAAACGGACTGTGTGGACACTACTGCATCTTCCGTACTAACGTACGTCCGTACTGCACGGACGCACAGTCCAGAGAAATCACGTTTGTCTGACCCTAGCATTAACTGCTGAGCCAGTTCACCTATGTGCGCTGAGCTCATTCTGACTGTTTTTTGCTCCATTATTTTTCGATGACAGCCTAGGTCCTATTTAACTAAACCCCCCAGACAAAAAATTGTTCTGTTCTTTTAAAAAAAAATCTCTTTTAATTTTTTCTTATTTTTATTTTTTAGCTTTTTTTTGTTACACCAAACCTAGTCATGTTTGGTATCATTGGAAAGGCAATGATCAGGCCTTTTCAATGATGTCCAACCCTCTAGCTGCCAAGGATCGGGAGATAGGGGGTTCCTTTGGATCCCCTTATCTCCCCTTGGCAGCTAGGGGGTTAACTGGCCCACTGATATCCTCACACATATGGTGGGGATGTCAGTGGGTGGGGGTGACCTGGAGGCTTGACTGACAACCAAGATGGTAGCCACCTCCAGGTTTAAATCGCGACTCAGCGCCGATTGGCACCGAGTCGCGATCCGGCAGCGAAACTGTTAACTTTATACAGACTCTCGCCTTTCCAGTGGTGTAATAAGTACGTTTCTAGGTGCCATGGTTGGAGAGATAGAGGGCTCCAAATGAGCCACTACTTCCTGGTTTTCAATGCAGGCGCCTGCTGATGACGTCATCGTGCTCGCGGCCCCTCCAAAGCAGAGGGGCAGGCGTCCTCCCTGCCAGAACTCCATTGGAGCCAGCGAGGGAGGTAAGTATCAGGCGGGAGGGAGGTTAGGAGCCGCTGATGTACTATGTACGCGGTCACTAAGGGGTTAAAAAAACTGTTTATTTTTTTGAACTGTTAAACCTGCTGGAATCAGGTTAGCTGACCAGTGGGATAGGGAGGAACAGTCCTGTAAGTTAGTCTCCTAAGAAGAGTAGGAGTTTGTTATTACCTTACGTTGTTTTGTTATGCCTGCTGTAAGGCCTATATGCTAATAAAGCATAATTTATTTTTTAAATATTGTGTTCCCTGTGAAGAAACTTGGTCATCCTACCACAATTTATGAAATGTTTAAACTATCAATATGTAGACCATTGAATTAACATTAGCAATTGTTGAGTACAATAAAAACAAAACAAAAAATATCAGGCCGAATACAGATCATTTACAAAGCACTGATTTTAACTATTGTTGTCACAAATGGTAAAAATCCAATTGGTGTACGTTGGCTATGCAAGGAAAGAAAATCCAACTTGTTTGCAGAAACATTGCCTGCCCAACACTGAGCAAAGGTACTCCCATTATTCTTCCATAAAAACAACAAACTTCAGCTATTCTCAGATTTCTACTCAATCTACTTTGGCAATTCTAAAGTCGCATTCTCAAAAGACCATCTATTCCAGGAGTGGCCAACCCATGGTGTGCCATGTTTGATGCGCTCAGCGAGGTGGCCAGGCGGGCGTCGAGTGGAAGGAACTCTCATGGACGTTCCTTCCGCTCTCCAATAACGCTCGTCTGACCCTAGCCTTAACTGGGGCTGAATAGCAGCCTGAGAGTGAGATGTCATCAGGGGTGGGACTCTGGCATTATATATTTGGCCTGGGGCTGAGTTTGGGACTTGACCAGTGGTCACAGTCAATGGACATTGCAGCCCAAAGCACATTTACTCAGTCTGCCCGACGGCCAATCCACATTTGATGGCATGAGGAATGCCGGTTCATTTTCATCCTTAACCATTGCAGAGAACTAGTTGGGTGAAAAAATACAACAAAAGGAACATATTTCTCCTTTTATTGGAGTATTTTTTATTACATTATTTACTTCAATGGAATACAATGCTCAGATTTACAGGACAGGTCTTACACGCTCAATAACAGGCAACTAAGCAAATAGGAAGTTACAATGCTTAGTACAATAGTAAACATCAAAAGAAAGAATATTAAGGTTGTTACATGTATTATCAATACCTTGTTTCAATTGTTGTGGCTCACTCATTTCTCCATATAGTAACCAGTAGCTCATGTTAGTAATGATAAATCTCAATCTAGAGATTATGTGACTAATAGGTTTGCTTAATGCAGCGAATACTCACTCTGAATAGGGTGGATGATATAATTTAGGGGACAACAAGAGCTATGTGAGACTTTACATTAACCACACCTGCAAACTTTGTTCAGCTCCATGCCTGATTGACTTGAGTAAACTTCATTCAGCACAAATATTTTAGGTATGCCAAGTCTATCCAGTAAAGTCCGGCCATTATAAATATTAGCTTTCTGACTAAGCATTACACAATCCAAGTGAGATTACAAATATGAAACACAAATCCTTGGTATATTACATATATACATTTTATGCATGTTATGACACTTAAGGCTGGTGTCAGATGAGTGCACTATGTGCAGGCCGCGGCCTGTCTGGCTGCTGGGAACTGCCTAGGAGGGGACTTCAAGATAACAGCTGGCCATCTGGCGCCCTAAGCATAAGACGGCAGACATCACACGGCGTGCCCGGTGACCTAATCAGAGGGAGCCGGCCGCCATCTTGAAGTCCCCGTCGGACTTAACTGGGGAACACAGCCTGTGTTCCCCAGGCAGCCGTGCTGGTCGGGCATGATGTCAAGCAGCCAAACGGCCCAGAACGCCAGAGGCCTACCGTGCAAATGCCAGGTGTGCCCGATGGTCAGTCCCGGCCTGCCTGGAAACTATTAGGGATGCGAATTCCTTTTGAAATTTTGCACCCCATAGAAATTTACCCCTCCCACACTACTCTCCTGCCCCCACGCGTCAACTGCACCGAAGGGGTTAAAACACCTATTGGGAGAATAGCAGAGGTCAGTTTTTATTCTTCTGTTCGGTGGTTTTCGCCGACGTCCATTAACTGCTCTGGAGACTCCAATTTCGGCACAATACGGTGTTCACTGTAATTTGTTTGGGCAAAATGGAATCTTGGAAATGGCCCGATGCACAGAGCACTGAAATTCCATGCAATTTCGGTGCTTTGTGAATAGATCCTTTAGTTTCCTTAGGTTAGGATTTGTGGATATCCGTAGCCCAGGTGTCAGCAACCTTGGCTCTACAGATGTTTTTGGAATTACATTTCCCATGAAGAAACCTAACTAATGAGTAGCTGAGCATCATGGGAAATGTAGTTCAAAAACATCTATAGAGCCAAAGTTGCTGACCCCGGCCCTAGCCACTAGATTCTGCCCAATTTTTCTGCACCCTTCTCTCCAATTCTATCAGGCTCACATCATTTTTAGGCAACACATTATTCTCAGATCTTTGACATTAATGTAGCAAAAATGTTTGAAATGTGGAGGAAAATGGCCCCCTCTCAATCATGTAGGTCACGTGCTCATTGTATTGCTTCTAGACAGTAAGGCTAAGGTCAGACGAACGCAGTCTGATCGCACTCTGCGTGCGTGCATAACGGACGGATGTACTGACGGAAGATACTGTAGTCACCACACTGTTCGTTTTTTATGACGGACGTAGAAAAAAAAAGAACTATGGGAAATAAAATTAATATGAAAAATGATACAAATTTGAAAAGGATATGAAGCCATTGTGTGCGTCAAGGTGCTGGACGTCGCAAATGCGCTGCGTCTGACATCTCATCACTCACACAGAACGCTACGCGGACGTGGCGCACTCTGCGCCTCCGTCTAGCGGTTTTCCATTCTTGCCTAACTCGCGTCCGTTTGACGCGTGCGTTGTGCGTGTGCGCAGTTCGGTTACGTACTTCGTGTGTGGGTCTCTATTGCTCATAATTCTATGCTACGATGGACATTAAGGCTAATGTCAGATGCTCGTTTTGTACGGAATGTGTGTCCGTGCAGTACGGACGTACTTTCTGACTGACGACAAGGTAGTGGCTACACAGTCCGTTTTTTTCCACTGACGTTATTTTTGACTGATGTAGGAGGGAAAATAAATTAAAATGCAAAACCATTTTGTCCGTCCAAAAAGGCTGGATGTATAAATGCAGTCCGTCTGACTTCCTTCATCACTCACACACAAAGCTGTGCGGACGTGGCGCACTCCGCACGTCCGTTCTAGCGATTTTACGTTCTTGCCTAACCTGTGTCTGTTTGCCGCGTCTGTTGTGCTTCTGCAATTCTGTGCGGATGTAGTTTGTGTGTGGGTCTCTATTGATCATAATTGTTTGCTACCACGGACGTTAAAATGTGCGGCAACACGGACGTGATCAGTGCGCGTGTCTGACATGGGCCTTCACTGTGCGGCAACACTGACGTGATCACAGCATTCATCTGACACGGGCCTTTAGAGATAGCAAAGCAATTAATTTAGAAAAGTGCTCAGATATATCACAGATCTTGATTAATTTTAAATATTAAGTTTGTGCATCTTGTGTAAAAGAATAAAAATATACATACTGTATATTACACACAAAAAAATACATATTAAAGCCTAATGCGGCAATACATTATCTGTTTTTTATATTCAATAAAAACTGACAGTTCTCAGATTTCATTGTTGTTAACCAAAGTATGACCTGTGATAATGGCTGAAACTTTGAATATGGCCCTGTCTTACTTAAAGTTTACATATTATATAGAATCCTGCCAGGCAAAGTAGTTTATCATGCGGGTTTGTACATTATATTATGTGCACCCATGCCAGTAAAGGCTGTAGATTAGGTAACATCACCAGATGGAGCCTTTATGGACAGACTGGGACCTTATACACTCATTAGCACTGATTAGAATGGTATCCAAGGAACCAGCACTGCAGCATGAGCCCTGCACTCTATTACAATAACTTCAACAGAATAAATATATCCTGTGGAAGAGAAGAATAATTACCCAGGCCTGCAGCTTGCACAGCATCATTGTAATACATATAGGGTTATTCAGAGAGAGGTGAAAACTAGAAGAATGACTGGAGAAGTGAAAAATCCAGGTCAAAATAGCCAAACCAGAAAAATTCTCCCATTTATCTCACTTTCTAAAATCGGCTATTTGATCTAGATTGTTCATTCTCCTGGTTTTCACCTCTCTCTGAATAACCCACATAGTCACAAACAAACAAAGAGGTGTTATGTAGATTTTCTTGAGTGTAAAAACTCCCACAACTTCTGTCTCCCCTCAATAACAATGGGTGCCTATATTTGAGAGTAGGGATCCCAAACTCTGGCATCCCAGATGTTGACTGTCTATAATTTTCCTAATCCCTTGAATGTAATAGATGGCCAGAGAATCATGAGACTTGTAGTTCAGAAACATAAATAAATCACAAACAGATAATCTTCGTGTTCTTTTATCAAGTAACAAATAAAAAAAAAAGTGGAGATGTAGACAAATATATATACATATCCATTTTATAGAATAGTAATTATCAAACCAAGTACACCCTTCAGTACACCCTGAAAAGTCAGAAAGAAAGCTGTAACATTCCTTATACTGTTTAGGTTAATGTCAGATGAACGCAATCTGAGCGCACTCTGCGTGCGTGCATAACGGACAGACGCACTGACGGAAGATACTGTAGTCACCACACGGTCCGTTTTTTTTCTATGGATGTAGAAAATAAAGAGAAATATGGGACTCAAAATTAATTAAAATTAAGACAGGTACAGTCAACCAGACCAAAAAAAGTTTTGAGCGTCAACGTGATGGACGTCGCAAATGCACTGCGTCTGATGTCGCGTCATCATGCACACAGGCCGCTACGCGGATGCGGCGCACTCTGGGCGTCCTTCGTAGCGCTTTTACGTTGAGGCCTAAATGGCGTCCGATGCCACCTGCATGGTGCGTGCGCACTTCGGTGCGAACGTACTTTGTGTGTTGGTCTCTATTGATCACAAATCAATGCTACGATGGACGTTAAACTGTGCCGCGACAAGGACGTGATGACTGCGTTCATCTGACGCTAGCCTAAATAAAAACGTTTTATAGCAGGGAAAAAAAATAATAATGTAGCAGTACCTAAGTAGATTAAGCATGGTAAAAAGCATTTAATTTTTCCATCTTTAACAGTACATAGTTTGCATGCAGATGAAATCATATATATTATGTATAAAAATCACGAGTGATTACGTAGTGATACCTTTTTTTATTGGCAATAAATAAAATAAAATAAAAAGGTATCACTACGTAATGCTATACTCGTGATATTGGTGTATATATATATATATATATATATTATATATTTCCAGTCCAGAGGTAGTTTGTACACTCCCAACACAATGTTAATTTCTCCACCGATGCAAACCCATACATGAGATGTAACTAGGCTTGTCAGATCAGCCACATTTTCCAGAACATAATGAATTTCTAAATTCTAAAGGGTGGCATATAATAATGCTCCCATACAGAATTCATATGGTGTAGGAGGGAAATCCCTTAGTTTGTGGCAATGTGACTTTTACAGATTTTGTTCACACAGCATATGAATTCTACATACTGAAGGGGAACACTTTATACATGTTATATGTATACTTGTCTTATAACTCAATACAACATCTGCTTCTTTATGGTAGCTCAACAGGTATCAAGTAAAGGAGTCCAGATCCCAGGCATTAACAGGCATGCCCTTCCTTGTGAACATAGAATTGTGCATCCAACAGCACAAACTAGCAACAGAACAGCAATCAGACATACATCTACATTAATGTCTCCGTGATGGACAGTAACACAACAAAGGAAGAGTCAGCAGACACCAGGCTCCATCTAAAGACTAAGAGCATGAAATCCAACTTACCCAGCTGCTGGATGCTGAGTTGAAAGAGTCAGCTGTAGGCAGATGAAGTGGTGGGCTGCTTTCTGTGTCAGGAGGCAGATGCACACAGATAACTTGTATCAGACAAACAGTAAATACATGTTTCAATTAGCAGTGAGCTGAGCAGCTGCAAACACCCTGAGCCCTGGACTGGCTGTCACACAGGAGCTAGGTGCACGTCATTAGGACAGCTTGATGACTGAGTCACCCAAGCAGGCTGCTGCAGCTACACACACAATGCCTTTCTATTGCTTTTTTATTTTTACCCACTCTGACATATGGAAAGGTCACAGATAAACCAGGGATCAATGATCTTTACACAGATTTGCAGCAGTTTGAGATGAAATCACATATCAGTAAACATATATTGAGGAATAATTAACAGAAAAAGCTAAGCTTGCAGGTGGTGGAACATGTGAGTTAATTGAAATTCTGGGCCATCTAAGTTTCTTTGCTTGACTAGTTTCATTTGTGATGTGTGGGTAGGGATGAGCAATTCATATTTTTTTGATTCATGATAGTAACTTATTCAGAGAAGGGCAACAAGTGAACAATGGGATCCTGAGGTATGCAGCATTCATCTGCTTCAGGAAGGAATGGATTGAACGTGTTTGTAGCATTGTTTACTGTTATTCCAGTGCAGTAGCAGTATGGGAAAGATTTCAGTTCTATAGCACAATGTTACAAAGCCCTGCCTCAGGTACCTCTAAGGCAGGTGTCAGATGAGCGCATGTGCGCCCGTACTGACATGCCTACCGGTGTCCGTCGCAGCGTTGTGACACTGCGACAGGGCCAGCCACACGTTGTTGTGTACAGGGCCGGATTAAGAGTATCATGGGCCTGGTGCTGAGCATTTTGGTGGGCCTTCTTGTAGAAATAAAATGAAAAGTGCAAAGCATTTATTGTTACTATAAATTAAATATTTTAATTACCATCAAAGTGCTTTCTCATTCAGAGAGTTGGCTGGCCCAACACATTGTGCTGCTCAAGGATGGAATGCTGCTCTCCCCAGCAGAAAACCACGCCCACCAAAACATACCCACGTATCACACAACTCCACAGCAATAAAACTCACAGTAATTTTGTAATAAGATGCCATGGTCTACTTTGTCAAAGGCCTTGGCAAAATCAAGGAAGATGGCTCCAGTTAGGTTTCCTTGTTCCATGCCAGCCTGGATATCATTGGAAACTTTTAAAAGGGCAGTTGTGGTTGAAGGATTTGGACGGAAGCCGGATTGATCTGGGGTTAAAATAGTTCCAAAACTGATAGTAATCGCGTAATTGAGTGTAAACACGTTTTTCCAGGATTTTTGACATTACAGGAAGCAATGATATTGGACGGTAGTTGGTCGCCAATGTATTGTCTCCACTTTTATGGATAGGTACCACTCTCGCAGTCTTCCAGAGTTTGGGTATATATCCAGTCGCCAGTGATTCATTGATTAGGGTTGCGACAGGTTTTGCAATTGCTGGCACGCTTTTCAGCAGCATTGCTGGGATTTGGTCAGGTCCTGACTGGTGTTTCATTTTTTGGTTACAGAGACGTTTAGTAATGGCACTGACAGGCACTGGTCTAAAACTGAATTTCCATTTGAAACAGGGTTTTTGCACAGATGGAAGTATCTGAATTGTGTGCTGCCTTTCTGAATGTGTTTCAATTGCAAGCTTAGCAATCAGGGTGTTGGCGCATCCAACAAAATAGTTATTAAAGGCATTTGCTACATCTAGGGGGTGTTGCAGGGTTTGGTTGTTTACTTTGACAGCAGCTGGTTGGGAGTGGACAGGGGGCAATTGTATGTTATTTATGATTTTCCAAAAATTTCTCGGGTTTGATATGTTATTGTTTAGAATTTCATTGAAGTATTGGGGGTTGGCCATTTTTTGTTTGCTTTGTGCATGCATTCCGCCATTTTCGGTATTCACCGTGATCGTTCATGGATCCAGTTCTCTTGAAATTTGACCAGAGTGAATCTCTAAGCTGGTACATGTGTGTGAGGTAGGGAACAGGTGTGTGTGACCCAGGGAAGATGTGCCCCTTTGACGCGCACTTTACGCAGCGGGGCATGGGCATTCCAGACTCGCAGGAGCTCTGACTGAAAGTATTCAATTGCACAGTCCAGGTCTAAATACCGATTTTCACGTCTGTACCAACTTCTTTTTCTAAGATATAGGTATCCTGTTTAAAATATTCAACCCCCTTTTTTTGCCCCCCCAGTTGAATTTTTGAAAAACGGTAAAATACGTGTTTTTTTAATTTTCAAGAAGAATCTAAATACCAATTTTCACATCTGTAACGTCTTCTGTTTTTGAGCTATAGGTATCCTGTTTAAAATAGTCAACCCCCTTTTTCACCGCCTTAGGGGCAGAGTTCAAAAAATCCTTCCTTAGTGGGTGCCCATATCATAAAAACAGTGCACCTTCAAAATTTCACGTTCCTAGGTTAAACGGCTTCAGCTGGGCGTTGATGAGTCAGTCAGTCAATCAGTCAGTCAGTCAGGACTTTCACATTTATATATACAGATAGATGTATTTAACCCCCCCATTTTGGCCCCCCCATGGAATTTTCAGAAAATGGTAAAATACGTGTTTTTTTATTTTTCAAGATGAATCTAAATACCGATTTTTCACGTCTGTACCATCTTCTTTTTTTAGAGATACAGGTATCCTGTTTAAAATATTCAACCCCCTTTTTTCGCTCCCCAGTCGAATTTTTGAAAAACGGTAAATTACGTGTTTTTTAATTTTTTTTTTAAAGAAGAATGCCTACTTCATAAAAACAGTGCACCTTCAAAATTTCACGTTCCTAGGTTAATCAGTTTCAGCTGGGCGTTGGTCAGTCAGTCAATCAGTCAGTCAGGATTTTCGCGTATATATATATATATATATATATATATATATATATATATATATATATATATATATATATACACTCAAACAACAGTTTAACATTTTAGCAACTAAAATCTTACAGAGAGTAGCTAACACTAGAGGCACATTAAGGCTGGCTGTCCACTGGGTACGTATTAGAGCGATGATGCGATCATCCAATATCGTCTGCCATCATCCGACCATACCCACAACATGGAGGTGAATCAACCCTCATCCATTGCCTCCGACTTCCATTTGACAACATCAGATGATTTTTTGCAACTTCAACAGACTAGTGAACTTTCCCAGTTCAATGGGATTTAACAGATGAAGGCAGGACCATCTGGTACAATTTATATGAAAAAAACATGAATTGTATAGTTAAACCGCCATGCCGTGGCAGGGAAATTGTCCCATAGAGAATTAATTCAATTCAACAGCCCATAGGATTCAACGTAAAAAAATATTTACGTTTTTATTCAACCATTTATTTTTTCATCTGCAAAAATACATTTATTTTTGGGGGGATTTCTTGAGTATTTTTATTGTATTTTCCTAGGCAAAAATTCTTGATTCCCAATTTTTTTTTAAAAATAGGCTTTTTTTCCTGGCGGAATGCAGCATGTTTTTTTTTTTCCAGTCCAGCTATGTTCAGTGGAGCTCTCCTATGGTGCTGAAAAAGACACTTGCTATAGTAACGAGGGCAGTGTAATAGGATTAAAGCGGTAACATGCTTTTATAGAGTCATTGAAGGGACTAAAAGTAATGTTTGGTAGGGTGGGGTAGGTTATCAGATAAGAAATGGATAGCTGTGGATAATTTTGTATAAGAGTTGGAGGCCAGTTTTTGAAATGCAGATATTCTCAGGTATAATGGAAATACAGAAATGGATTGTGGCGGATTTTAGAAATAAAATACAGTTGTGAAGGTCTTTATATTTGGAAAGATGACAAATTGGTTCCTGCGGTATACAGGAAAACAATGTATGTACTGACAAAAGAATGATGTGTGAAATGTGCAGTAGGTATGAAAGGTATGCAGACGAACTACCTCAAGCACAATTATTAGTGAATTCCGTCCTTGACCTTAGTAAAATGTATTTGTTACAGTGGCCCCCGTCAGGAGCCAAAGGGGGGTCCTTGCTGCTGTGTATTTTAAGCCCTTTAGGCAGGTATGTGTCTTTCTGCATTATGCAGAACCCTAGACACAGGATACAACAGAAGCAGACAAGACAAGACAGTAAACACACACACGAGGAATGCCCTGCACTGGGGTAAGGTCCTTGAATGGTCTTCTGACTATACAGAGTGGAAAAATATACACAATGGAACAACAGGGTTCAACCAGACTTGTCAAGAAGGAATATCTAGCAACAACTGGACAAGAAAGAGATCCTTGAGGTGGTCTCTATAAACCAGAACAATGAGCTGCTGCACTAGATACACACAACATAAACCAGAAAAACAGACTTGACAGAAATATAGTCAGCAACATGCAGGGCAGGACTCACATTGAACTTGAGGTTATGCTGCGACTAGCACAAACAACTGGATACCTAGCAAGTAGGTCGCACACCAGAATAAGAAAACCTAGAAAACATAAACATGAAAACCAAAACTGCTCAACAACACACAATGGACATAAGCAAGAGATTAGTCAGAATACAAAGCCAGAAGTCAAAAAACAGGAAGTCAATAAGCAATATTCAAAATTCAGGAACTCAGCCAGGAAGATCTATACTGGATCATGGAACAAGTGCACTGATAGCCAATAAATAGGGTAGTGCAGGTCACGTGACCACAGGTCTGATCAGACACTGAGAATCTAGAGAGCCACCGGTACATACTCGCCACCCAGGACATACTTGAAAACGAGAGAAATCTCAATGTATTCTTCCTGGTAAAATCCTTTCTCAAAAAAAATTAATATTCATAATTCAGGAACTCCGCAAGGAAGATCTTTACTGGATCAGGGAACAAGTGCACTGATAGCCATTAAATAGGGTAGTGCAGGTCACGTGACCAAAGTTCTGATCAGACACTGAGACTCTAGGGGCAGAGAGCCAAAACAGATTAACCCTGAAAACCAAAAGGGCTGAGAAGAGCTCTCAGCACCAGGGGGCCTGGCTGGGAGAACGTGACAGTATTCCACATTTTTAATAAAGTATAGTGCTTAATAAGAGAAATAGCTTAGTGTGTGTGTGTGTGACCATCAAGTCATAGAATAGAAGCAAAGCCATTCTCATGTTACGGCTTTAACCTTCCACTAGCTTATGTATTGGACAAAAATAATGTTAAAAAATAATCAGAAAAGATGACTTGTCCTAGATATTGCATCAGAAAATTTGAAATTCCTGGACACATTGCGGAGCGTTCTTATAACTTTTGTATGTTTTACATCTTTTAACCAAGTGGCTGGGTAAAGGATCCACTTGAAATAATGCTTTCTACATAAATAATAAATATTGTTAACTACCAAAATTTTGCTTGGAGGTGAAAAGATTGTGGAATCAGATGTTTTAAGGCAAAGTGGGTGGGCTAGCAGCGGGCTGGCCCACCAGGTTACTAGGATATTTCCCGGAGAGCTGCAGTATCTCTGGCCTGGGACTGGCTGCCACAAATGAAAAATAACCTCTTAGACAACCTAACAAGTTTGCAGGCTAGCCATGTAATCGTGAGCGGCCCCCAACATCGGTAAGTTTATGCAGCTCCAGGACTCCTGGCAGCTCTCACGTGAGATTGTGGATGGCTCTGTGCACAATCTCGATTCCCACCAGTGAGAGTCCAAAAAGCCCACAGTCGTGTAGGAAGCCAATCACATTAATTTGCATACACAGGATGTAGGGTTAACCTAAAAGCCATTGAGTCATTTGAGAAAGCAAAATGGGTTATACAAAGAAATAGTTGGAGATGTTGCTCAATGCCAGACTGTTTAGTCCTCCATGTCATCTTACTTTGATACTGTTTGTTGTAGCAGCATTTAGATCGTTACAGAAAAATAAAGCCATAAACACATATAATGCCTCTTGATCCACAGATGAGTCTGGTTTCGACTATGTAATCAAAAAGAGGTCTTTTCCCTTTTTGGCACTCGTGGAAAATGCTCAAAGTTTTTTTTCTATGAAGTATGTAACACAGACCTCAAAATTTCTGCTCGCATTTGGCGAGTGGAAATTAGTTGAGGGCGAGTGGGATTGACCCGTTGGTTGCTGGGGCCAGGTTCAGTGGGCCGCTTCCTTAATTCACAGATCTAAGACAGCTCCGGATTTGGACTCCATCTGATCGGCGCTGCCCCATCCCCTGCGATCCGTGAGGTTCGCGTTTGCGGGTCACCTGCCCACCCACGTGATGCGCCGCACACTCACAGCGTAAGTGCTGCGAGTCTATGACGCATCACATGGGTGGGTCAGGTGATGCACGGGCGGGGGCGGCACCAATGCAGCGTGCCGTTCCCAGACTCGTGTTATGAGTATGGGAGGCACCCTGCAGCACCGATAAGACCCAGGCAGAAAATGCGATCGACTCTCCAGGGGACAGCGGAGCCAGCCAGTGTCCAGACTGGGCCTTTGCTGCACTGTCCTCCTTCCCGATCGGCTGCCTTGGTAAGTGACTGCCTTGGTAAGTGACACAGCACATTACTGTATCACAGAGCTCCACAGCAATAAAACTCACAGTAATTTGCGCTGTGTATGAACATATCACAGCTCCACAGCAATAAAACTCACAATAATGTGCAGTGTGTATTAACGTATCACAGAGCTCCACAGCAATAAAACTCACAGTAATGTGCCATGTGTATGAGCGTGAGTTTTATTACTGTGGTGCTCTGTGATATGGTGATACACACGGTACATTACTGTGAGTTTTATTGCTGTGGACCTCTGTGATACACTCATACAGGCCACACATTATTTTCCTTTATATTTACAGAGCTTTGTTAAATTATTATTATTTATTTATCATTAATACTATAAGAGGGTTTATTTAGGGGCGGAGTTAAGGGTAGTGGTTGGCTGGGGCAACTAGTGGTGAGTAACTCTTAAAGCCTGGCTAGTAGCTCGGGACCTGAAATTTTGAGCCCTGATGTAACGTATACGTTGTGAGCTGGGACCCAATTAACACACGTTCTTCTCTTTAAAAATGCAGTCTTTTTATTTTTAGGGTCTGGCACAAACAGAAAAAAGAAATGCAAACAAAAGGACCTAGCTCCCTTGAGCTCTAACTAAACATAAGTTTCTCCCTAACACGGTTGCTTACTTGCAAACCTCTAGTAAACAAGAAATGCACAGACCTCTTTCAGCTCGCTGGTCAGAACACCAAAGGTTTTCCTTTTTCTCAAATTTGCAGAGAGAGAGCTTGCAGGGTCCCTCCTTGCTCAGGGACACACTCTCTCAAAACTATTCCCCACTGAAAATTCTCTTATGCAGCAGGTGGGGGAACTCCCTGGGCAATCCAGAACTCCTGGACTGCCCCCCCCCTCACCTGCATGTAATGTATGATGTGGAGCACTGTCCCACCCAGGGGTAATCAGTACAAAGCCCACACTGCAGCACTGTTGTGGGAACATATACACCCTCAGGACCATGCCCTGTTTTAATTCACGTGTATGTTTGATATTATATAGAAGAATAAATGGGATGGGAGGAGCACTCAGTCCACTGAATCAAAAGATTTATTTATTCTCTTGAACACACACACCTCCCTTCGTCCAGAGGACGCTACAACCATATGCTTCACAGCATTTAAGGGGTTATTCAGATAGGTTTGAAATGTTGCCGAAATGTAACCGGACACTGAAATGCAGCGAACGGGGACAATTCGGGGCCATTCGGCTATTCAGAGAGCAGGCAATTCGCCAAATTTTGGCGAATTGCCTGCACATACGATGGCACTAAAATCCCCAAAGAGAAGCAATGGTTCGTCTATTCAGAGAACACCAAACAGCAGTGAAAAGTTACCGAACTGCCCTGCTTTTCGGTGGTTTAATTCGGCCGGTTTATCCCATAGGCTTCAATGTTAAAAAATATTCACGTTTTAATCCAATATCTAATAAACAGTTTATTATTTTATTCTGCTGTAAAAGGTCTCTTTATTTATAGATTTTTTTTAGGATCTTTTAAGAATTTTTCGGGATTTTTTCGGCACATTTGTTTTCCATTTTTTAACCCTTTCGCTGCTGAGGCTTTTCCCGCCTCTGTGCTGAGGTCATTTTTACCGGTTTTGCTCATCATGTTTAAACGCGTTTTGAAGGCTTATTTTAGTATATGACCCAGACATATTATATATCGTTCCTTCCGTCAGACTCGGTAGATTCATAATATGTCATTATTATATGTATACGTCATGACCTGTCTGTATATTATAACAAAAAATGCAATAAAATATGAATTTTCAATAATTTGCAGCGTGTAAAGTGGTTTTTTCCACATTTTAACATGCGAGCAATTGCGGTTATATTTTGTATGGGGTGCGCTTGTTAAAAAAATTAGAGATGGGGTCTCGTTACATTTTTTTTGGGGAAAATTACACGATTTTTAACAAACGCACCGCATACAAAAATCGTTAGTGCAGCATCATTGTTCACATTATAATTGAAATGGGAACAATATTTCTGCATTAACAAACCAAAAAAAAGAAAAAAGTGTTTATTTTTTTTTTTATAATTTGTTTTTTAAATATTTTTTTATTTTTATTTTATTTTTTTTTCAACTTTTTTCACATTCGAGTTTGGTATCGTTGGAACGGCCATGCTCTGGCCGATCCAACAATACCAAACGTTAACCCCTAGCTGCCACGGATCGGGAGATAGGGAGTTCATTGGAACTCCCTATCTCCACCGTTGGTGGCAGTTAGGGGTTAACTCCAGGACTGGTGTCATCGTGCTATGCACGATGATGCCAGTCCTCAGGGGGAGTTCCCAGAGGCTTGGCCGACATCCAAGATGTCGGCCAGCTCCGGGAAAGGATCACGAACCGGCGCTTTTCAGCGCCGATTCGTGATCCAGCTCCCCAGGGGTTAATGCCAGGTACCATTTGGAAGGGCAGGCTGTGCCCTTCCAAATGGTGCCTGGGTTAACCCCCGCAACGCCGCCGATCGGGAGGGAGAGAGGTCCGAAGGACCTCCCCCCTCCCTTTCAGGCGCCTCCTCCGCACATGCGGGGGGGCGCCTGAATTAGGTGTCATCGCGCTGCCGCGATGACACCTAATTTCACCGGCGGCGGTTCCGGATGCTGGGCTGACATCGAGGATGTCAGCCCGCACCGGGGGGGCCAGCGATCGGCCGGAACCCGGCCGAACGCTGACCCCAAAGGGAGGACGCGCTCAGCGCGTCCTCAGCACAGCAGGAGCCATGCGAAGGACGCGCTGAGCGTGTCCTCCGCATCGAAGTGGTTAAATCGTTTTTTCATTTTTCTGTAGCAGACCTTTTTATTATCATTCATAGGATCTTATATGAAAATTCCAGACATTTTCGTCCAGTAGTTTTTTTGCAAACAGCATTTAAATTTTTAAACTTTCAAGCATACTGTTTTTTGTTTTTTTTCTACCACGTTCGTCTGCCTGTCGGCTTTTTCAGGCAGCTGCTCTGCGCTGTGATCGGCGGCTTGTCGGGTTTTTCTGGTGTGTTTGGATGGGGTTTTTTGCAGTGGTTTCTTTGGGTTTTCGGTGAGTGTTCTGCGGGTTTGCGGCGAGTTTTCCCTGCACTATGGGGGCCCTGCGGTGCTTGCTGAATGCACCGCAGGGTTGGCGAGCTAGAATTGCCGATTCGCCCCGAAGTGGAGGGAACGAAAGGTCACCGAACGTGCAGTGACTTTTCGGCTCTCTCTGAATAACCCCCTATAGTCTTTCACTCATTTCCTCTCCGTTCACTTTTTCACTGTAACATGTTCACTTCTTATGTTTACGCATATATCTTCTCTTTTTCCAATTGTACCTGCAACCATATCTCCATATTATGCTCCACATTGTCCTCTGCTTGCATCCTTTCTGTTTTTTCCTAACATGCTTCATGGTTTTAATGTTTTCAATGTTTTTAATTCTTTGGCCAGTGGCTGCACTAGTCCCTTGGGCCGGATTAAGATCCCTATGGGCCTGGAGCTGAAGATTTTGGTGGCTTTTTTGGAATTTAGTGAAATGAAAACATACAGGGTTATTCAGAGAGCGTGAAAAGCAGGAGAATGACTGGAGAATGAAAAATTCTAGGTCAAAATAGCCGATTTGGAAAGTGAGATGAAAGGGATAATTTTTCTGGTTTGGCTATTTTGACCTAGAATTTTTCATTCTCCAGTCATTCTCCTGCTTTTCACGCTCTCTGAATAACCCTGATAGTTTAGGTTATTTAATGGAGCAGATACGGCTATATCTAACCAGGCAGATACTGTGTGCGGAAATTCCCATTCAGATTTCAATCATTTACAAGTTCACGTGAAAAATTATTTTTTCACATTTTATCATCCAAACCTTTGGGGTTATATGTTCTATAGGGCATTCTTGTTAAAGAAATTGAAATGGGAACCTGTTACTGCATTTTTCTGAGAAAATATTCAATTTTAACCAAAAAATAAAAAAAAATATATTTCCCCTGTGTTTTGGAGGATGGTGTATTATGAATAATATGACTATCTATAAAACACTGATCTTGCTCCCAGCGTGGGAAATGAGAAGGTGAGTAATGGCAGTGGTATTGCTTATTTTATAGATGACAAATGGACAATGCCATCACTTTGGAACTAAAATAAGTAGATAAAGTTTTTTTGGTTTTCTTTTAGATTTTACATGGTCATGTTTGGTATCAATGCCAAGGCCAGACTCTGCCCTGTCCAATGACACCTCCCTTGACCTTGTGAGGTGTAAAGATTATTGACGCAGGGTTCCAATGTCTCCCCCCAGTGCACTTTTGCTGCAGTACGGCGGTTTATGTTTTTGGTGTAACAATTCATAATAACAGATTGTGCCATCACCTCCACACTTGAGATGGTGAGTAAGTGCAGCATCATTGTTCCCTTTATAATTGAAAAGTGGAAAGTGTTGCAGTGTTAGAAAGAAGAAAATAAAGAAATATTTATTATTTTATTTTTATTGTTACAAAAAACCTGTTCATGTGTGGTACCATTGGAAAAGCAATGCTCTGGCCTTTCCAGTGATACCTCGCATTACCATGTAGCTGCTATGGAGTTGGAAATAATGGGGTTCAAATGCCCATCAATGCAGAAATTGTTATTTTTTTCTCTGGGCCTATTCTGGGGCATGGGCCTGGAGCTGCTGCTCCATCAGCCCCTATGTTAATCCGGCCCTGCCCTTGCCGGTCATGTCGGATTTACGTTGTTGAGCAGGTAACCCCACTGCTTTCTGTATCGCGCCCAACATGGACACGCCGGCCGTTGGCTCATTTGGCGTGGTCCAAGGCGCAGCATGGATTTGTGGGCGAGTTCATTTCCTATTTAAACTGTGTACCATGCATGTGAATATAACCTTGAAAAAGACTCTGAGGAGCCAAAATGTTGGCTGTTTTAATGCTTGTTTAATAAATATGTGTTTTAGCAAGTCCCTGATGCTCCTACACCACTTTTTGTATCAATATATAATTATTCACAGGCAAGGACTCATGCATCCTTGTATTTATTTAGCACTACAGTAAAAAGTCATGTTGATTTAAGACATTTGGACAATATGACAGGTGTTTAAACAAATGAGGTAGTCTGAGATAATTATACTCTATTTTACTTTAATGTTTAACATACAGTATTCAGTCACATACAGTATATATGTTACTGGTAAAGTCCGAAGTTCAGATAGACCTAGGATTATCCTGGTAAAACTGACTTTACCCAGGCAACTTTGGGTAAGAAATCAAACCCATATCTATGCAAACACCACTGGGTAATGGGTTTTCTGAGCCTTTGGGATGACTTATGATTGACTTAAGACCTAGGATCACCCATATCCATAGGAAACCCAACCCATATCAAAACCTAACCCTATAGCCACCCCTAACCTTAACCCTAAAAGTCACTTTTACCTTAGGGGGTTGGTTAGTCTGCAGATAACCCAGGTGAAGCACAATGTTGTAATTCACTTTGGGCTTTGCCCAAAGCTGCCTGGATAATGTCTGTTTTTATTATTATTCTTTATTTATATAGCGCCAGCATAATCCGCAGCACTGTACAATGGGCACAATATAGAAAGGGTTACAATACATTGAACAACAATTGAAAAAAACTGTACAATAGGAAACGAGGGAACTCACAATCTAGAAGGGTTGAGGGTGGAAACAGGAGACTGCAAGTTGAGAGTGATGGAGTGAAGGACTGCAAGGTGGGAGTGATGGACTGGTTGCATCAGTGAGTTGGGTGGTAGGCTTCCCTAAACAGGAAGCCAAAAGGGAGCGTTTGAAGGAGTGGAAACTGGGGAAAGTCTGACCGTACGAGGGAGAGCGTTCCAGGGGATGGGGGCTGCGCGTGAAAAATCCTGCAGTCTATCATGGGGTAGACTAGGTTTATCCCGATTTTCAGACTTTACCTAGAATATTTATATATTGAAGTATAGCACTGGACACACGAGTCATTGCTCCAGTATTTTCTTTATTTGGGCAGCCACAGCACATGCAGCGTACTCGATGAACAAAAATATGACAAATTTAAAGCAAAGCCTACTCCTCATGCGGAGTCTAACTAAACTTTTGGTATTCCTAATTATAATATTGGGCATCTAAGCCTCTTACCAATAAACAAAACAGAACAGAATGTAATTCCTTTTTTAACTTCAGCATTTTCTCCTTCTCTGCCGCACAAAGATCGCCCCTCTCAGAGGGAACCACAGCTCGTATAAAGGCAGGACAGTCCTAATCGGGCATCGGCTAATTATTAACCCTATGGGGGAAGGGTGTTCTCCCTCCACCTGCTAATAAAACTGTGGTTTATCACCCTGCCCCTAATCACACTGTCACTATAATATATATATGTCAAGCATTTTAGCATGTTTCCACACTTGCTTTTCTACCAACTCTTGATTGGTGATTAAATTAGAATAATGTTGGGGGGCATGGCCGGCGGTGATTGAGAGCAGACGTAGGTGCTGGGAGCTTCACTATACACTCTCCAATATCAGCGATAATATTTTTTAAAATTTTATTTTGACAACTCAGACCTGCAGTACCTCTCCTTTTACCTTGCTTGCTGCCGACCATCAGGAGTAGTACTCCAGAGCCTGCTTGTTCTCCCCCCCCCTCCGAACCTGTGATTGAGGTGGAGGAGGTTGAGCCGGAGTTGTCACCGCTGCGGACCGGTGGCTATCTTTGTGGCCTGTAGTGCCCACGATCTTGCGCAACAGAGCACAGCCCTAGGATGGGCAAGAAGACCAGGGTCGGCGGTGTTCCGGACATCTCCCACGCCCCTGATATTTGTCTCTCATTGGGAGGTGGTCAGGATCGACGGCTGCTACAACCCGACCTGCATGGGCCTGGGCCCGCAGTCAGCAGTTTCTGCCATCTCCTCTGTCCCACTCGCGGTGCCACCTGATACGGAGGAAGAAGATCTTCCCGCCACTAACCGGATATTCGTACCCGGCTGGCTGACGCTCAGAGGACCTACAGAGCCGATCTGAAGGTGACTCAGGCCCAGTTGGTGGACATCCAGACCCGCACACAGGTGGTTGAGGAGGTGTAGGCCATGTCCTCTTCTCACCTACAAGCAATCCAGCAACAACTGGACAGCTACAATCTGCGGTGGTGGTACTAGAATCCAGGCACCGGCATAAGAATGTGAAGCTTCGTGGGGTACCGGAAAGGGTGAAGGACCCGGACTTATTAGCCTACATGACACGATTTGTGGCAGCAACTCTCCCGTCTCTTGACAGCCTCGGGAGCCCTGTCTTGATGGTCCTTCGTGTGCAGGAGGCGGCGTTGGCTCCCACTGATGTCCCCCGAGATGTTATTGTAACACTTTGTTATGTGTCTCTCCACTCTGCAATATTTCGGGGGGTACGGCATACCCCTGCAGTGTGTTTTGACGGGGCCATTATTGCCATGTTCCAGGACCTTTCTTACCTGACCCTCGTGGCTCGGTGCCACTTTCAGCCTGCGATGACTCTCCTACTGTTACATCCTCAGCCCCTGCTGTGCTTTCTGGGGGGTCTGGGCAAGGTTCAGTGCCAAGGGCTGGTCGAGTGCCAGCACCTTGTAATGGCCGAGTGGCGTCCGAGGGGGCAGAGCCTGACGCCGGGTTTAAAACAGAGCGCAAGGAGTTGCCTCGTCGCCCTGGCGTGAAGTTCTGTTCCCGCATCGCTTCCTCTTATTCATATTGCTTATCTGTTGCCGACCCAGCTTGTCTACGATTCCTGCTCCTCATTTTAGAAACATAGAAACATAGAAAAATGTCGGCAGATAAGAACCTTTCGGCCCATCTAGTCTGCCCAATTACATGGATACTTTACTTGGATTTATCTTTTGTTTAGGATAGCCTTATGCCTATCCCATGCTTGCTTAAATTCAATTACTGTTTTGGCCTCTACCACTTCAACTGGAAGAATGCTCCATGTATCCACCACCCTTTCAGTAAAATAATGCTTTCTGATGTTACTTTTAAACCTTTGCCCCTCTAATCTAAGACTATGTCCTCTTGTTTTGCTACTTTGTTTCCTTTTAAATATACTCCCTTCCTCTACCTTGTGGATTCCCTTTACGTATTTAAATGTTTCTATCATATCTCCTCTGTCTCGTCTTTTTTCCAAGCTATACATGTTAAGATCATTAAGCCTTTCCTGGTAACTTTTCTCCTTCAAGCCGTACACCATTTTAGTAGCCCTTCTCTGAACTCTCTCTAAGATGTCTATATCCTTCTGGAGATACGGTCTCCAGTACTGCACACAGTACTCCAAGTGAGGTCTCACCAGTGCTCTGTACAGTGGCATGAGCACTTCCCTTTTCCTACTGCTAATACCTCTCCCTACACAACCAAGCATTCTGCTAGCATTTCCTGCTGCTCTATTACATTGACTACTTACCCTTAGATCCTCTGAAATAATAACCCCTAAATCCCTTTCCTCAGATGTTGAGGTTAGGACTGTATCAAATATTCTATATTCAGCCCTTGGGTTTTTACGTCCCAGGTGCATTATCTTGCACTTATCCACATTAAAACTCAATTGCCACAGCTCCGACCATTTTTTTTAGTTTACCTAGATTTTGACCTGGCTTGTCTCTGACCAATCTTACGTTATATGCTATAGCGGTGACTAGTGTTGTGCGCCGTTGGTTTAACCCTCATGCACGCTGCTTGCGGTTTTACTCAATTCATGGGGAGATTCCCCTCTCGCCCTGGTTTTCTTACTGCAACCTTATCGGGGATTAGCTCCAGGTCTAAGGGGTCTGAGATACGATCGGTTACGCTAGTACCATCTGCGAATACGAAAGACTGTTGATTATCAGTTTATGTTCAGCTTGCTCGATTTGCCAAAAGAACCCAGGCTTGCACGATCCCATAACCTGTGTCTGTATCTATAGATCCCGCTAATCATAAGGTACAGAATACCTGATCAGGGTGGTCTGAAAAAGTAAAATCTGTCAGTGTGTTGACTGCCCTGCAGTCTGATTAATTCATTGACTGTAATAACGAAAATCTCAGTACTGACTCATCTGTCTTGCAATCTGCCGTATTGCTGTGTGCTCTAAGTTGTCCGTTGGTCTCAAGCTTTGAAGCTTAGTAGCAGTTTTGTTGTCTTGTCATACTCCTTGGCTTTGGAGTATAAATCTGAATGTACTGTTTATTTCGTTACTATCGAACCAATAAATCCATCCAAAAGAATCACAACCTCGCTACTTGTAAGGGCAGGGGCTGTGACCCCAGTATAGTGTTGTGCGTATGGAACCCAATGGCAAGCCGTCAAAGAAGGAGACCAGGAGATGTATAAATAAGCAATTTAGTGTTTACTGAGATGAAACAAACTATAAGTCCAGAACAAAAGACTGTTACTCAAAAGGTATCCTTGGTTGGGTAGAAAGTCCAGAACGGGGAATTTCGAGTAAGGGTCTTCGGGTTCAGAAGTGAGACAACATAAAGTCCAGAACGAAGGGTTGTAGAAGAGGGTAACGTGTGCTGTGGCCTTTGAGACAAGCCCGGGTTGAGGAGCTGGAGCTGGTACTATGGTCATGGAAGCAAGCTTGGATACAGGATCTGGAACGGGTACCGTAGTCGTGGAAGCAAGCCTGGATATGGATCTGGTACCGTGGACGTGGAAGCAAGCCTGGAGATAGGATCTGGAGCTGGTACCGTGGAAGCGAAAGCAAGCCTGGATGCAGGGTCTGGAGCAGGTACCGTGGAGGCAAGACTGGATGCAGGATCTGGAGTTCAGGATTCACTTGGAACAGGAATGAAGAGGGAACACTGGATAACTGAAGCGGTGAAACCACAGTATAACCTTGTTAATGATCTGAGAAAGACAGCAGGTTTAAATAGGGTTCAGAGGATCATAAGAACGCCGTTCACCTGGGACTCGTAGGTGGAGCTGGGATACCTGAGTACTTGATAGGTTAATTGGGGGCATACGAGGATTTCCAGTGCAGGTGTCATGCAGTACCCGTAAGCTACCAGCAGAGTACCAAGCTCTTTGTTTCTTAGGAAGGCATGCCATTGTGCGCTTTGTCTCCCGGCATTCGGATCCTGGCGGCGGCGTGGGAGGTACTGCAAGTTGTCTCCTCCATGTTGGAACTCAAGCGGCGTGCCACGAGGAACCTCAGGTAAGTATGGCGTGTGCCACAGCATGGCGGTCCGGGCAGGGCGCGGGGCATGACACTACTCTTGTGAGCGCTACTGCGCCCGTTACACCTACGTGCCCAGGACGTCCGTTATTGATGGGGTGCCCAGGGTTCCCTGATTATTCGCCGGGACGAAGGCCGCTCGCTTGTGGCCTCTACAACCGAGGAGACCGATGCCCACCTGTGCTCTATGGGTCTCCTCCTTGATTTCTCATATGGCACTGTTTCGGGGACATCTGTTGGCTCTCCTCTTCCCCACAGTACCCCAGATTAAGTGACTTGATTACTTCAGGGACATAGCCGTTGTTCTTTGTCTGTTGCCATGTTTAACGATTCCACTGCATTTACAGTTTATTGTGGGCAATGCGAAGCTTTCCTAGCCTGCAGGTTTTTTGGGGTTTTTTTTGGCCCTTCCCCCTCCATTAATCCCCTTCCCTGGGAGCAGGGACAGGTGGCGGGCGAGCCTTTGAGGTTGCCACCTAGGCTCTCGCTGTCTTTTTAGGCCCTAACGCGATCCTTACCCTGTGGTTCTCCTCCCTGATCCCCCTGCTGAGGAACGGGGGTGAGCCGGTGAGCGCCACGTGAATTTGTACGGGGTGCTCCTTTTGTTGTTGTTGTTGTCGTCCTCCATCCCCCCTTCACCCTCTATCCATACTTCCCGGCACCTCGCATTTGTTGCATATCTATGTGTTCCTCTACTCCTAATGTATCGTGGCCTCTTCTCTCTAAGACACTGAACCAGCATGGTTACTTTATTCTGGTTACTGCATTTTTTCTATGCGACTTCTTATTCAATTTCTGTGTCTATTGTATTGCTGACTTCTTTTCGAAATAAATTTTTTTTGAAGATCTAAAAAAAATATTAGAATAATGTTAATAAGTCAATCTCATCTAAACAGTATATCTGAGAAAGATCTGGTTTTGTTGGAATCCCGGTGCTCCTTTCTTATTTCAAAAGCTGCATATCATTTTGTGTCTTTTTAGATATGGACATCATTAAATGTAAGTATTTCTTTCTATTGCATTCCTTTATCTTTGATAGTTCTAGGGCAGACTTTATTTTTTTTTGTTGTAAATAACTGTTTATTGGTTTTCCAAAACAAAGACAAGCAACATAGAACTCGCAGGTACATTAATGCAGTTCGAAAATTAACAGAGGGACGCGCAGGACCCTTATAATGTTGCAGTATAAATACAGTTAGGAAGACAAAATCATGGAGAGGAATAGGTAGGGGACTGAGGGATTGAGGATAAGCACTTTAATTCGATCTTAAATGTGTTACTAAAATGTCTGAGTTCCATTGCTGAGTGTGTGTATGTGATTATGCGGGGATGGTAAGTAACACTTGGAAACCGCGGGACGGGGATTGGAGTATCCAGTTGGACCATATCGCTGTGTATTGGGGTAATCTATCAGAAGCACTGAAAACCAGCTGTTCCACTGAGTGTAATTCTTCAATGCGAGTAAACCATAGGGAGAGGGCTGGTGGGGTGAGTTGTAGCCAGTAAAGTGGCACCAGGGCCTTGGCAGTGTTCAGGATGCGAATGGCCATAGTGCGTTTGTATGCAGTGATAGAGTAAGTATTGTGGTGTAAGAGGAACGCGGCCGGTATGAACTCTGGGGGAGGATCCGTGAACACCTTAAGTATGTCATAAATCCTGGACCAGAAAGGTTGTAGTTTCGGGCACTCCCACCAAATGTGTAGCATGTCTCCCAGTGCCACATTACATCTCCGGCATTGTGCTGGTACCTGGGGCTCATAGCGATTAATCTTATCTGGGGTGCTGTACCATAGGCTGAGGACTTTATATGCAGTTTCCTGTGCTTTGGAGGAGACCGAACAATGATGTGTCAGTTCGCAAATCTTGGACCATTGTGCATCGGAAAGAACCACGTCTAGCATGGTTTCCCACTTTCCCATATACGGCGGCGGCACATCCGAGGCCGCCTCCCTAAGTAGAGAATAAAGCAGGGATAGACCATGTGAGAGAGATCCTTTGGTACAGCATAATTTCTCAAAAGGCCGTAGTGGGCGCCCCAGCTGATGTTTCTGTGGTAAACTGTCAAGATAGTGTCGGAGCTGCGCATAGTGGAACGTGTGGAGAAACGAGATGGGACTATCTCTTATTAAGTCCGTCAGAGGCCGGCAGGTCGAGTCGTGGAAGAAGTGTAATATGCGTGGTGTGGGAGCCGGGACCAGTCTTCTTACCGAGTGGGGATCTAGTCCGGGAAGGTATTCCTCATTGTGTACCACCGGTGTCATAGGGGAAGGGAAAGATGTGAGGCCAAATTTAGTGGCAGACCGGCGCCATATCCCAAAAGTCGCCTGCAGGTATGGCGACGAACTGGCCAGTCTCCGACCCTCCTTCAATGTGAGCCAGGGAAGGACAGTCAGCGGTCTTCCCACCAGCTCCTGTTCCACTGCCCTCCATAGTTTAACTGACCCCTCTCTCGACCATTCCACCACCCGTTGGAGGTGGCAAGCCTGGTGATAGAGGCTAAAATTGGGTAAGGCTAATCCTCCCGTTGCTCTGGATCTGGTAAGGACTTGATAGCTCAATCTAGGGCGTTTACCTCTCCAGATGTAGATGGCTACCATAGATCGAAGGGAAGCGAAGAATGCCTTGGGAAGATCGATAGGTATTGTTTGCATGAGGTATAGGAGTCTGGGTTGAACATTCATTTTGACCACTGCAATGCGACCGAGCCAGGAGATATGCGGGTGATTCCAGTTGGCTAGGTCGCGTTGCAAGAATCCGAGGAGTGGTGGAAAGTTATCCTGGTAAAGACGGGAATGTTGTGATGGGAGCCATATGCCCAAGTATTTGATTTTATCAGTCATCCATTTAAAGGCAAAGTGTGGTCTCAGTGCCTGAGCTCTAGATTCTGGTACTGTGACATTAAGGATATGTGATTTCAAGAAATTAATCTTCAGGTTAGAGAGTCTGCCGTATTCCTCGAAAGCTGTCATTACTCCCGGTAGGGAAATCTCCGGCCTAGTTATAAAAAACAGGAGGTTGTCTGCGTACGCCGCCACTTTGTGTTGTTGAGATCCTACCGTGACCCCTGTAATATTGGGATCGGATCTTATAGCCTCCAGGAATGGCTCTAAAGTCAGTACAAACAGTAGCGGCAAGAGAGGACATCCCTGCCGTGTGCCGTTGCGGATGTTAAATGGGGCCGTAAACACCCCGTTGACACATACGCGCGCGGTTGTATCCCCATACAGGGCACCTATCCAGGCACGAAGATGAGGGCCTAGGCCGATATGTGTCAAGGAGAGGGAAATAAAGTCCCAGTCCACCCGGTCGAAGGCCTTCTCCGCGTCTGTGGACAGGAGCGCCAGTGCCTGAGAGGAGCGACGGGCGTGGTGCATAAGCTGCAGGGTCCTCATGGTGTTGTCCCGGGCTTCTCGGCCAGGAACAAACCCCGCTTGGTCCGCGTGGACAAGAGCTGGGAGGAAGGGCTTCAGTCTGTCTGCCAGAATTTTTGCGAAGAGCTTCAGGTCACAGTTTAGTAGGGAGATGGGTCTATAGCTGGCGCAAAGTTCAGGATCTTTGCCTTCTTTTGGCAAAATCGTGATATTGGCACTGAGGGTCTGCGTGGGAAGTTGCAGTCCGTCCGTCAAGTCATTAAGAGCCGTCAAAAGATGAGGGAAGAGGATCGCAGCGTAGCATTTATAATACCTGACCGGGAGGCCGTCCGGGCCAGGACTTTTACCGGGTTTAGAGGATTTGAGTGCCAAGGCCAGTTCTTCTGTGTTCAAGGGGCGGTCAAGGAGGTCAGATGTTTGGCGGGAAACCTTTTTAGTGGAGTACTTGGTCAGATAGGATAGAATGCCAGAGCGTTTGCGCGCCAGGTCTTGTGGGTTGGTGGTCCCTTGCAAGTCATATAGTGCGGCATAATAGTCACGAACTATCTGAAGCAATTTTACCGGCAACCGCTGCAGTGTGCCCTGTTTGTCTCGTAATTTAGCAATGTAGGCTGCTGATCTTTTTTTGGCTATCATTCGAGCAAGCAGTCTCCCACTCTTGTCCCCATGTGAGTGAAAAAGGGCCTTGGAGCGCAGGTATGTCCTGTGGTAGCGTGTGTTTAAAAGTTTAGCTAGGGATCTGCGCAGCTCGGTCAGAAGGGCCATGGTTTCAGGATCTCCGTCCCGCTTGTGGTCAGAGGAGACCTGGGATATTTGTTGCTGGAGATCTCGTCTGTCAGCCGAGCAGCGTTTAGCCCATTCGGTGCCCTTACGGATGAAGTAGCCTCTGATCACACATTTGTGAGCCTCCCAGACCATAGGTGAGGACACATCCCCCACAGCGTTCCTTTCAAAATAGTCAGTAAGGACCTGCCGACCTTCCTCAGCCACAAGCATGTCAGACAGGAGGGAGTCGTTAAGGCGCCAATTTGGTTCAGTGGGTTTAAACATGGGTGAGCGGAGGGTAATGGTTACCGGGGCATGGTCTGACCAAGTGGCAGTGCCTATCGTAGCGGTGTGCAAAGCAGAGAGGTAGTATTGGGGGACAAAGAGATAGTCAATTCTAGAGTACGATTGGGAGGGGTGTGCATAAAAAGAAAAGTCTTTACCCGTGGGGTGTAATGTGCGCCAACAGTCCGCAAATCTAGCTTTATGTAAAGAGCTCCGGCATGAGCGCAGAATGTGTAGTGGGATAGAGGAGCAGCCCGCGGAAGTGTCCCAAGAAGGTTCTAGAGGAACGTTAAAGTCCCCCCCCAGTACTACGAGTCCTTCCGCAAAATCCCGCAGCGTCCGCAGAGTTGTGGAGAGGAACTTATGTTGAGCTTTGTTAGGGGCATAGCAGTTAGCGAAGGTGTAAGTTTGGTTCAGGATCTGCCCTTTCATGAAAATGAAGCGACCCCCCCCCCACATCAGTCACGGAATCAAGAAGTTGAAACGGGATTCGCTTATGAAACAGAATTGCTGTCCCCTTGGACTTGGCCTCAGCATTGTGGCTAAAAAACCCAGTAGGATAATGGGAGTTAGTGAGAGAGTTACATAGTTACATAGGCTGAAAAAAGACATGCGTCCATCGGGTTCAGCCTCTCCCACATAACCTACTGCTGTTGATCCAAAAGAAGGCAAAAAACCCAGTCTGAAATGCTTGCCAATATGCAACATACTGGGAAAAAATTCCTTCTTGACCCCAGAATGGCAGTCAGATTTCTCCTTGGATCAAGAAGCTTTTACCCACATATTAAATATTATAACCCTTAATATTCTGTGTCTGCAGGAAGTCATCCAGTCGTTTTTTTAAAAGTCTGTACAGACTCTGACCCAACCACCTCAACAGGCAGAGAATTCCACAGCTTTATTGTTCTCACCGTAAAATAACCCTTCCTATGCTTTTAAGCTAAATTTTCTTTCTTCCAGTCTAAATGGATGACCCCTTGTCCTGTGTATAGATCTGCTAATGAATAGGTTATCAGACAATGGTTGATAATGGCCCCGTATATATTTATATAAGGTTATCAGATCCCCTCTAAGGCGCCGTTTCTCTAAACTAAACAGGTTTAAGCTTGTTAGTCTTTCCTCATAACTTAACCCTTCCATTCCCCTTATTAATTTAGTTGCCCGTCTCTGCACTTTTTCTAACGCTATAATATCTTTTTTTAAGACAGGTGCCCAAAATTGCATGGCAAATTCAAGGTGCGGCCTGACCATTGATTTATACAGAGGCAAAATTATGTTTTCATCCCGTGAGTGAACTCCCCTTTTAATGCATGCCAATACTTTGCTGGCCTTGGCGGCTGCTGTTTGACATTGCACATTGTTACTTAGTTTGAAGTCCATGATTATTTCCAAATCCTTCTCCTGCTTGGATTTCCCTAACTCCGTACCATTTAGGGTATAAATTACTTTTGTGTTCTACACTCCAAAGTGCATAACTTTGCATTTATCTAGATTAAATTTCATCTGCCATTTAAGTGCCCAGTCCCCCAATCTATCTAAATCCCTCTGCAGCGAAGTAACTGTCAGGCACGCTCACGTACCTGAGGGTGGACGAACGGTTAGCCCTAAGTGAAAACAGGAGCCTCGAGTACGTAGAAGAGAAACCAGTCCTTGTAGTGGCTGGGTTAACACAAATAATGAGGGCTGCCCTGTATTCAGGCCAACAACAACCAAGGGTACGTAACGGCTGTGCCGGTAAAGCAAGATAGAGTCACAATGCGGTACCAGTCCTTATAGTGGCTGGGTTTCACACAAACAGGAGGTGAACCTATAAGGCAGGGACACAAGGAGGACAGGAACCAGTCCTTAGAGTGGCTGGTGTAAACGCTGGTAAGCCAGGGACGTAAATCAGAAAGCAATAGGGTATAGGCGAAAACAGAGTCGAGTAACAAGCCGGGTCAAGGGGTATAGAGGTACACAAGTCGAGAGAGATAGCCAGGTCATACACAGTAAGTCAAATTGAGTGAAATAAACGAGCACTTAAGGGTCAGACAGGCAAAACCACGAAAGGGCACTGAGGAATGGGAAAAGCAAGTTTAAATTTGGTGCCTTGCCTGCTGATTGGTGACGTCGCGCCGCCGGGAGGGCTAAATCCGGAACTGCCGGCGGCGCGCGCGCCTACTGCGCGCACACAGGACTCGGAGAGGACGCCAACCCCGGAGCCGGGAAGAAGGATGCCGGGTCGGCGACCCGGCGGGACGCTGAGCCGGCGGCGCCCGCCGAGCCCTGACAGCACCCCCGCCTTGAGGAACGCCCACCGGGCGGCTGGGAGCCGGGCGATCGGGAAAACGACGATGAAAGGCGGAGACCAATCGAGGAGCATGAACGTCACGTGACGAAACCCATGTGCGATCCGCGGGACCATAGCCAGTCCAATGAACCAAATACTGCAACCGATTGCGGACATAACGGGAATCCAAAATGGACTCAATTTCATACTCGGGAGTCCCATCAACCACCACAGGGGGAGGAGGGGAGTCAGGGCGAGTAAAACGGTTGCAGGAGAGCGGCTTCAATAAAGAGACATGAAAGGAGTTGGGAATACGCAAAGAGACAGGCAATTGCAGTGCGTATACTACGGGATTGATACATCGGAGTATTTTATACGGACCGATAAAACGAAACGCGAATTTCATAGACGGGACCTTCAGACGAATGTGGCGTGTGCTGAGCCAAACCCTGTCACCCACATGGTACACTGGTGGAGGTCTGCGCCTCCGATCAGCCGCCCGCTTCTGGCTCAAGGAAGCGGATTCTAGATTCAACCTGGTCTTCTCCCAAATAACCCGGAGCTTATCTAGGTGTTCCTCCAGGGCAGGAATGTTCTGGGGGGAGAACGAGGATGGAAAAATAGTGGGATGCATACCCGTGACTATTTCGAAAGGAGAAAATTTTGTCGACTGTGATGTGGCGTTGTTATACGCAAATTCTGCCTATGGTAACAGAGTAACCCAATCATCCTGTGCATCAGAAATAAAACACCTTAAATAAGTCTCAAGCGTTTGGTTGGTTCTTTCGGCTAAACCGTTCGTTTGCGGGTGATACGCGGACGAAAAGGACAGTTTGACGCCCAACTGGTGACAGAAGCCTCTCCAGAACTTAGAGATAAACTGAGAACCCCGATCCGAGACGAGAACATTAGGAACACCATGTAGTCTGAATATTTCTTTGGTGAAAATCTGTACTAGCTCGCTGGAGGAGGGGAGCTTCTTTAACGGAATAAAATGTGCCATTTTAGAGAAGCGATCGACAACCACAAAAATCACAGTATGACCAAGTGAAGGGGTTAGTTCCACTAGGAAGTCCATAGTTAAATGAGACCAAGGGCGCTCAGGGATCGGTAGGGGTTGGAGGAGGCCAGCAGGACAAAGGCGGGAGGATTTGGAACGGGTACAAACAAAACAGGTGGTTACGTAATCTTTTACATCCTTAGTAAGTGTCGGCCACCAAAGGTGTCGTTTAATCAAGTCAAGAGTTTTATTTACCCCAAAATGTCCAGCGAATTTGGATTCGTGAAAGAGCTGTAAAGCAGTGGGTACCTCTACAGAAGGAACGAATAGCTTATTCTGTGGTTTAGACGGGGGAGCCAGAGCCTGTTTAGAGAGTAAGAGGTTCCAGAAAGGAGACTCGACTCGTGTACTCAGAGAGGCTAAAATTTTCCTTTCGGGAACTATGGACACAGGTACAGACACTGGAGTTGCTAGGGGTTCATATTGTCTGGTGAGTGCGTCGGCCTTAACATTTTTAGACCCGGGTCTGTACGTAATGAGGAAGTCAAATCTGGTGAGAAAAAGGGCCCATCGAGCTTGTCTAGGGTTCAACCTTTTAGCCTCGGACAGGTAAATCAAATTTTTGTGGTCAGTGAGAATGGAAAACGGACAGGTGGAGCCTTCCAAGAGATGGCGCCATTCTTTTAAGGCCAAAATAATGGCTAACAATTCCCTGTCCCCAATGTCATAACGGGCCTCGGTAGGGGACAATTTCCTAGAATAAAAACCACAGGGTTGCATAGGCTTGTCATCAGCTGGACGTTGGGACAAGACGGCTCCTACCCCGGTTTCTGATGCGTCAACCTCTAAAACGAAGGGTCTATTGGATCAGGGTGGTGTAGAATGGGAGCAGTGGAAAAGGCCTCCTTTAACCGTTCGAAAGCCTCCAGGGCACTGGAGGACCAATTCTGAGTGTCACCTCCCTTTCTCGTCAATGCTGTAATGGGTGCAATAATGGACGAAAAGCCCTTGATAAACCGTCTATAGTAATTGGAGAAGCCAATAAACCTTTGAATGGCCTTGAGGCCCTTGGGAAGAGGCCAGTGACTGATGGCCTCCAGTTTTTTGGGATCCATCATGAAACCAGAGGAGGATATAACATAACCCAAAAACTGTACCTGTTGGACATCGAATAGGCATTTTTCTAGCTTGCAGTAGAGGCCGTTGGCCAAGAGCTTAGATAAGACGAGTCGTACATGTACGTGGTGGGTGTTCAGATCAGGGGAATGTATTAACACATCATCAAGGTAAACCACGACAAAACAAGGGGTGTACTCACGTAACACATCATTAATAAACGCCTGAAACACTGCTGGAGCGTTACATAAACCGAAGGGCATAACCAAGTACTCGTAATGCCCTAACCTGGTGTTAAACGCAGTCTTCCACTCATCCCCGTGTTTGATTCTTATTAAATTGTACGCTCCTCTGAGATCCAGTTTCGAAAAGATTTTGGAATGTTTCAGGCGGTCAAACAGCTCGGGGATGAGTGGAATGGGGTAGGCATTTTTAACGGTGATCTTGTTCAACCCTCGAAAATCGATACAGGGTCTAAGATCACCCTCCTTTTTCTGCACAAAGAAAAACCCTGCCCCAGCGGGTGAGGAGGAAGGACGAATAAACCCTTTTTTAAGGGAATCTTTAATGTACTCCTCCAAAACCTTATGTTCTTTCACGGACAAAGGATAGACAGCCCCTTAGGAGGCATGGTACCAGGAAGAAGGTCGATGGCACAATCGTAAGAACGATGGGGGGGTAATCTATCGGCCTCTCTTTTGTCAAACACAGGTGCCAAGTCCGAGTAGGGGACAGGAATGGAAGTCGTCAGAGGAGGGGCCGTGGGCAAATTCAAGACATTAATGGATAGTGGAATCTCAATACAAGAAGCCATACAATCATTATCCCACTTCGCGATCTGACGAGCTCGCCAGTCAATAACAGGGTTATGGCGGGTTAACCAGGGGTAACCCAGTACGATAGGATAGGAAGGGGACGAAATAGCATGGAAGAACATACTTTCTTTATGACACAGTCCTATCCCAACAGTAATATTGCGAGATTCAAACAAAACAAAAGGGGATTCGAGAGGTCTGCCATCGATGGCCTGTACAAGTAATGGGGTTTCTTTTTCAACCAGGGGTATGGCATGTTTGCGAGCAAAATTTATGTCAATAAAGCTATCGGCAGCACCAGAGTCTACTAAGGCATAGAGTTGTACCGGGTTACGGGAACTCTCCCAGGATAGAGTAACCGGAACCCGGAGTCTATTTTCCAGTTTGGGGGACGAAGGAAAAGCGCCTAAGAGCTGTCCCCTAGAGGCACTTAGGCATGAGAGTTTCCCGCTGGACCCTGGGGGCGTTTGGAACAGCCCTTAAGGAAATGACCCCCCAACCACAGTACAGGCATAAACCCTCACGTCGTCTGCGTTGTTTTTCACTATCAGGGATGTTGGTGCTATCTAATTGCATGGGTTCGGGGGAGAATGAGACTCGGGAAGAAAAGGTACAGAAAACCGGGGAGGCTGCCTAACCGGTGGTCTTTTAGACCTCTCCTTAGTAAGTCGACGATGGCGAAGGCGTTCATCGATAAAGGACAGGTAAGTAATCAAGTCTTCCAGGTCCCCTGGGAGATCTCTGGCCGCTATCTCATCTTGCAACTCATCGTTCAGGCCCTCAGAAAACACGGCTATCAAAGCCTCATTGTTCCAGTTCAATTCAGAAGCCAATGATCTAAACTCCAGAGCATATTCACCCAGTGATTTCGCACCCTGGCGCAAGCGTAACAAGGATTTTGCGGCATTGGTTTTACGCCCGGGAGGGTCAAACACCCTACGAAAGGCCGACATAAAGTCACGATAATTATAGACAATCGGTTTATCGGTCTCCCAAAGAGGGTTAGCCCAACTCAACGCTTTGTCGGTAAGATGGTTGATGACAAAAGCGATTTTGGCACGATCTGTAGGGTAAGACCACGGGGTTAATTCGAAATGAATGGAAATCTGGTTCAGAAAACCTCGACAGGCGGTAGGATCGCCCCCATAACGTACTGGAGGTAGCAAGTTAGGGTACGAGGTGGGCACAGAGAACGGTTCGGAAGGGAGAGGATTCACGGGAGGGGAAACCTCTACCTGGGTAGGGGCGGTACGGGTGAGCAGCGTTTGGAGGGCCTGGGCGAACTGATCAAGACGGTGATCTTGCTCCTCCAAACGGCTTTCTAGACCAGAGAATTGCTGAGCGGTCCCTGCAAGGTCCATGGCCCTTTCGTGATGTCAGGCACGCTCACGTACCTGAGGGTGGACGAACGGTTAGCCCTAAGTGAAAACAGGAGCCTCGAGTACGTAGACGAGAAACCAGTCCTTGTAGTGGCTGGGTTAACACAAATAATGAGGGCTGCCCTGTATTCAGGCCAACAACAACCAAGGGTACGTAACGGCTGTGCCGGTAAAGCAAGATAGAGTCACAATGCGGTACCAGTCCTTATAGTGGCTGGGTTTCGCACAAACAGGAGGTGAACCTATAAGGCAGGGACACAAGGAGGACAGGAACCAGTCCTTAGAGTGGCTGGTGTAAACGCTGGTAAGCCAGGGACGTAAATCAGAAAGCAATAGGGTATAGGCGAAAACAGAGTCGAGTAACAAGCCGGGTCAAGGGGTATAGAGGTACACAAGTCGAGAGAGATAGCCAGGTCATACACAGTAAGTCAAATTGAGTGAAATAAACGAGCACTTAAGGGTCAGACAGGCAAAACCACGAAAGGGCACTGAGGAATGGGAAAAGCAAGTTTAAATTTGGTGCCTTGCCTGCTGATTGGTCCTTCGCGGTCACATGGAGATTGGTGACGTCGCGCCGCCGGGAGGGCTAAATCCGGAACTGCCGGCGGCGCGCGCGCCTACTGCGCGCACACAGGAGTCAGAGAGGACGCCAACCCCGGAGCCGGGAAGAAGGATGCCGGGTCGGCGACCCGGCGGGACGCCGAGCCGGCGGCGCCCGCCGAGCCCTGACAGTAACATCCTGCTCACATTGTATTACTTTTCCTAGTTTTGTGTCATCTGCAAACACTGATACATGGCTTTCAATGCCTATCTCAAGGTCATTTATAAATAAATTGAATAGTATTGTGTCAGGGCTCAGCGGGCGCCGCCGACCCGGCGTCCCGCCAGGCCGCCGACCCGGCGTCCTCCTTCCCGGCTCCGGGGTCGGCGTCCTCTTCGCATCCTGTGCGTGCGCTGTATGCGAGCGCGCCGCCGGCGGTTCCGGATTTAGCCCTCCCGGCGGCGCGACGTCACCTATCCCCATGTGACCGCGACGGACCAATCAGCAGGCAAGGCGCCAGATTTAAACCTGCTTTTCCCATTCCTCAGTGCCCTTTCGTGGTTTTGCCTGTCTGACCCTTAAGTGCTCGTTTATTTCACTATTTGACTTACTGTGTATGACCTGGCTATCTCTCTCGACTTGTGTACCTCTATACCCCTTGACCCGGCCTGTTACTCGACTCTGTTTTCGCCTATACCCTTTGGCTTTCTGATATACGTTCCTGGCTTACCAGCGTTTACACCAGCCACTCTAAGGACTGGTTCCTGTCCTCCTTGTGTCCCTGCCTTATAGGTTCACCTCCTGTTTGTGCGAAACCCAGCCACTATAAGGACTGGTACCGCATTGTGACTCTATCTTGCTTTACCGGCACTGCCGTTACGTACCCTTGGTTGGTGTTGGCCTGAAGACAGGGCAGCCCTCATTATTTGTGTTAACCCAGCCACTACAAGGACTGGTTTCTCTTCTACGTACTCGAGGCTCCTGTTTTCACTTAGGGCTACCGTTCGTCCACCCTCAGGTACGTGAGCGTGCCTGACATATTGGTCCTATAACAGACCCCTGAGGGACACCGCTTACCACTGGTGTCCATCTTGAAAATGTACCATTTATGACCACTCTCTGTACCCTATCTTTTAGCCAGTTTTCTATTCAAGAACAAGTATTTTCATCTAGACCAATTTTTCTTAATTTAAATAGTAACCTTTTGTGTGGAACTGTGTCGAAAGCTTTGGCAAAATCTAAGTAAATCACATCCACTGCGACCCTCTGATCTATACTTCTACTTACTTCCTCATAGAACGTAATTCGGTTAGTCTGACATGATCTGTGTTTCATGAAACCATGCTGATTTTTGCCAATTACATTATACCTCCCAATAAATTCCTGAATATTATCCCTTAGTAACCCCTCAAATACTTTCCCAGCCACAGATGTTAAGCCCACAGGTCTATAATTCCCAGGCACAAATTTTAAACCTTTCTTAAATATAGGGACAACGTCAGCTTTTCTCCAATCCTCTGGTACTATTCCTGAAAGAAAAGAATCTTGAAAGATTAAGAACAGAGGTTTACATATTTCAACACATAGCTCCCTCAGTACTCGCGGGTGAATTCCATCTGGCCCTGGGGCTTTGTTCACATTCACATTGTTTAATTTCTGCAAAACCTTGTCCTGAGTCAACCAGTCACTTTGAATTAGTAAGTTTTTATTAATGAATTTCATGTCTCCTGTTATAGGTTTCTCTTTGATAAATACTGAAGAAAAATAATCATTTAAAATTTCTGCCTTATCCTGATCTTCAGTTAACAATAACCCTGACTCAGATTTTAGTGAACCTACATTTTCACTCTTGGTTTTTTTAGAATTTATGTACCTAAAGAATCTTTTAGGGTTGGTCTTGCTCTCTTTGGCTATTTCTTTTTCAGTTTCTAGTTTAGCCCATCTAATCGCATTTTTACATGCTTTATTGGCTGCCCTATATGCTTTATAGGATGCCTCAGATTTATCAAATTTAAAAGCTTTAAATGCCTTCTTTTTATTTTTCATTTCCTTAGTTACCTTCCTACTAAGCCACATTGGTTTCAGTCTGTTTCTTTTATATTTATTAACCAGTGGAATATATTGTGATGTGTACTTTTCTAGTGTTAGTTTAAAGATATTCCACTTATCCTCAGTGTTTTTCCTGTGAAAGAGTTTCTGCCAGTCAATGACATTGAGAGCTTCCTTTATTTTAATAAAGTTGGCCTTTTTAAAATTATATGTTTTAGCATGCCCGTATGAATGTGTTTTTTTGAGTTTATTTCAACAGTCACCATATTATGGTCACTGTTTCCCAACTGTTCCTTTACATTAATATTTGAGAAAAGATCCACATTATTTGTTATAACCAGGTCCAGACAGTTATCCTCTCTAGTTGGTGTTTCTACCAGTTGTGACATAAAAGTATCATTTAAAATGTTCAGAGACCGGATTCCCTTTGCTGAATTACTAGTCCCACTATCCCAATTAATGTCCGGGTAATTAAAATCTCCAATAATTAAAGTGCTACCATGATCTGCAGCCTTCCTAATTTGCTCTAACAGTTGTTCTTCCTCATCATTATCTATATTTGGTGGTTTATAGCATATGCCAACCAATAGTTGACTTCCCTGTCTATTCCCCAACAAAATATTTACCCATAAGGATTCCACATTTCCCTCATCGCTTTCCAGTTGTGTAATATTAGGCTTTAAATCCTGATTTACATATAAACACACTCCACCCCCTTTCTTATGTTTCCTATCCCTTCTAAACATTGTATAACCGTTTAAGTTTACAGCCCAGTCATGCGTTTCGTCCCACCACGTTTCTGTTATTCCTATTATGTCGTATTGCTTAGTGAATGAGTAAATCAGCAGGCGTCAGTGGTGTGCAACATTGAGCTGACATTTCTATATCCTCAGGGGGGGACAGGGGTAAGAGAAAAGGAACAGAAAATCAGGGGTAACTATATACAAGCACAAGGAGGTAACGAGCGGCGGGTACGGCGACAATCCCAGTGAAAACACCGGATGGTGACCGTACTCTGTGGGACCGCTAACCTCAACGGGGTTCGTGGTCGAGCCCCACCCGGGACTGACAACTAAGTACTTAAAGAGAAACCAAACTTTGCAGAGCAGAAATTGAATTAGCTAAGAAAAACATTGTGGGCAAACAAAAGTGCTGGAGGCCATAGGCCAACTTTAGGGATTGAAACAAACCTGACCAGGTTTGGGGCGCCGGCGGAGGCCCTCCGACAGAATCTGAAAAAATAGTCCCAGTGCGAGGCCAGTCTTGCTGTAGAGTGTGACAAGTTATCGCTTCCAGATTGGCCATGAGGATGCTTCTTCGCTAAGATAGCGGAGAGTGGGCCCTCAGCTCTTGGATGAGTAGAGATCAAGTGACTGCCCAGGAGGGCACTCCTGCCCATGTGGAATAGTGGTGCATTCCGTTCCCACAAGGCCTAGGCCACGGAGGCATTCCAGAATGTGCATAGGTCCCCATCGGCATCGTTTCCGAAAGACGCACTCGTGAGAGGTCAGCATGAGGACGGGGCAAGGTCCCATGATGATCCGAGGAAAAAAAACAAGATGATCCGCGTGTGGGGGAGCCTCCCGAGGGTATCCTCCAAGTCCGCTTGTAGACATGTGTTAAAGAAAGAGGCAAGAAGCAGTGCCGCAGGGGGTACAGCTGAAGAGGGGTCGCGGTGCGATGTGTTCCGTCAGCGGGACAAAAAATAAAAAACAGAGGACCAGTTCCTGAGGGTGTGCAAGTAAGGCGGATGGTCATCAATTCACGACTGTGAGCCAGTACGTCTCCCTGCTTGACCGCGGCTTCTCCCCGTGCGCGGGGGGAGAGGGATCTGGCGCGAGCCCCGTGCCGCCTGGTTATATAAGGCAAGAGGGTCCGGCCATACGAATTGCAGGGGGGGTAACTGTAGGTCCGCCAACAAGGCCTCAACATCTTCTGGGGTCTGCAGGATATGGGTGCCCCATTCAGAGATGACTGCTAGACCTGTTGGGGTGTGCCAACGGTAGCGGAGTTGCTGATCACGTAAGAGCGAGGTGAGGGTCTTCAAGGCACGTCTGTAGGCTAGAGTGGCTGGTGACAGGTCAGGATATAATTGAAGCTCGGTCCCTTCATAAGAAAATTGCGTTACCTCGCGGGCTTTGCGTAAAATGTCTTCCTTGAGGTTAAAGTCATAGAGACAGCATATAGCATCTCGTGGCGGGCTACCCGGCAGGCCTTTCGGTCTGAGAGCTCTATGGGCCCGGAAAAAATCTATGGCCGAGGGTTCGGGCCTGTCCAGCAAGGAATTAAAAATGGAGGAGAGCATACCCTTAAGTTGTTCCGCAGACGTCTCTGTTTCGGGTAAGCCACGCAGCCTAAGGTTGTTGCAGCAGCCTCTGTTGTCCAGGTCGGCCAGGTGTAGGGCCATGTTATGCAGCTGACTGGAGCGCAGGTGTAAAACTGATGCTGTCACTTCGTGGGCTAGCCGCAATGAATCTGACCTTTGTTCCAGCGTGTCAACCCGGAGCGCTAGGCCCTGGATGTCTTGGCGCACGTGCTGCAGTTCGGCCATGATAGAAGAGCGCAGTTCTGTATTGGCTTCTTTTAAATTGTTTTTGGTGGGTAGATTGCGCAGCAGGGAAAGCCACGTCGCCGGATCCATCGAGACCGCCTCAATAGTACCTGCCACAGGAATCGGGGAGATCTCAGGCTCTGGTGATGTCCTCGCCTCGGCTGCCATCTTGTCCGGCGGACCCGCCGGGGGATCTGCAGGCCCCACCAGGAATCGGCGCAGGGAGGGGGTGTCAGTCACCCGGTCGGTCCCCTGAGGTTTCTGGGTGCCGGGGGTTTTGTTGGATTTCCCCATCGCCGGTCAGGAAGTGCAGGAGAGCCCGATATAGCCGGAGTCTGAGCGGAGCTCTGCACTCACGCGGCCGTCCCGAATGGCGCCCAAGCCACGCCCCCGGGCAGACTTTATATTTTTAGGGGATTATGTGCTGTGTTGATCAAGTAGCAGTGGAGGAATATCAGGGAAAATTTTATGTAAGGAGGACCACCTTTTAGGTCAGCCTTACAAGACTAGCCAAAACAAACAGGGTTATTCAAAGAGATTCGAATTGTGGCTGAAAGGTAACCGAACAGTGAAATTCAGCGTATAGTTACCTTTCCTGGCCATTCGGCTATTCAGAGAGCAGGCAGTTCGCCAAATCTTGGCGAATTGCCTGCACATACGATGCCTGTTCGGTGCCTGTTCGAGGGCAGTGAAATCCCCATAAAGAACAAAAAACAGCAGTGAAAAATTGGTGAATGGTCCTGCTGTTCAGTGGTTTCATTCGTCAGGTTTATTCAGGCGAATCCCATAGGCTTCAATGTTAAAAATATTCCCGTTTTAATCCAATATGAATAAACGGTTGAGACTTTTTACTGCAGAATATTATAATCTTTATTTATAGATTTTTTTAGGATCTTTAGGCATTTTTCGGGATTTTTTACTTTTTTATTGTTTTTTCTTTTTTCTGTAACCGCCCTTTTTATTATCATTCATTGGATCTTATATGTAAATTTCAGACATTTTCGTTCTGTAGTTTCTTTGCAAACAGCGTTTCACTTTTCAAACATTCAAGCGAACCGTTTTTTTTTTCCACTCCATTCGTCTGCGGTGTCAGGTTTTTCCGGCGGCTGTTCTGCACTGTGATCGGCGGCTGCTCGGGTTTCTCCGGCGTGTTCGGCGGGGTTAATCCAGATGTTTTTGCGGCTTTCGGCGTGCATTTGCCTGGGTTTTTGCGGTGAGTGTTCGTCGGGTTTGCGGCGGCTTTTCCCTGCACTACGACGACCCTGTGGTGCTTGCTGAATTCACCGCAGGGTCGCCAAAATGGGATCGCCAAATCGCACCGAATTGAAGAGTACGAAAAGTCACCGAACATGCGGTAACTTTTTGATTCTCTTTGAATAACCCTGATAGAATGGTTACACATTGTGGTTTTATTGGAAAAATATTTCCTAATAGAAGATTTTAAAATTTCTATTAAAAAAATCCTTATCTTCATCAAATGTAATGTTTCTGGATCCCTACAGTAAACACAAGGGATTCATTTAATTTCCTATAGCATGAGCTTTGATAGAAAAGGATTTGGAGTGTGAACGTGTCTGAGCTGATTTTTTTCCCATGGCCAAATCTAATTTTGAGCCTTGTTTATAAAGTAAGCAATTGTAAGGTCAGGTTTTATTGATTTCCTTCAGTATGAAGAGGTGTTGAGGTTTACTCTTATATATTAGTTTGTGGGTTTTCTTCTATTTTTGTTTTGCTGTGCTTATAGCTTCCAGGAAGCAAATTATAGAACATACTATGGTAAAAAATAAAGTCTATTAAAAAGCTCAAAATGTATAAATTTAAAATAATTGTGATTTGTGTGTATAATTAGCATCTAAAATATATTGCTTTGAATTAAATTCTAAATGTATTTTTTTTATTACAAAATCCTTTTAATATGCATCATGTACATAGCAGTCATTATCTTGGTCTTTATAATGTTAAACAACGTTTTATTCATTTCACAAATTATGACATCCAGACAATGAAACATGATTAGGTTTATGTTGGATTGGGTGGTCAGTGCTCCCTTGCTAAGTACAGTAACGAGGCACATGCTGAACTGGCATTGTAGATACCTGGGGACAGTGGCGTCACTAGGGTTGGTGTCACCCGGTGCGGTAACTTATGGTGTCACCCTCCCCCAAGTTTTACGGATTTTTTTTAACTACTCTTACTCTTAAATCAGTACTCCCATATAACACTGCATGCTCATACACACAGCGCACATTACTGTGCGGTTTATTGCTGTGGAGCTCTCTCATATGCTCACACAAATTTTTGCCAACTGCCAGCAAGTATGGTGCCTGTTCGAAGGCAGTGAAAGCACACATGGATATATATTGCCCCCAGCAGCTCACCCATGGATATATATTGCCCCAGCTCACATATGGATATATTGCGCCTCAGCTCACATATGGATATATTGCCCCAGACCAGCTCACACATGGATATATTGCTTCCAGACCAGCTCACACATGGATATTGCCCTAGCTTCATGGATATTCCCCCAGCTCTCATGGATATGCCCCCAGCGCACATGGATACTGCCCCAGCTCACATGGATATGCCCCAGCTCTCATGGATATGCCCCAGCAGCTCTCATGGATATGCCCCAGCAGCTCTCATGGATATTGCCCCAGCAGCTCTCATGGATATACCCCAGCAGCTCTCATGGATATTGCCCCCAGCTCATGGATATGCCCCAGCAGCTCTCATGGATATTGCCCCCAGCTCATGGATATGCCCCAGCAGCTCTCATGGATAGTGCAGCCAGCTCATGGATATGTCCCAGGACCTCTCATGGATATGCCCCAGCTCCTCTCATGGATATGCCCCAGCAGCTCTCATGGATATGCCCCAGCAGCTCTCATGGATATTGCCCCCCAGCTCATGGATATGCCCCAGCAGCTCTCATGGATATTGCCCCAAGCTCATGGATATGCCCTAGCAGCTCTCATGGATATGCCCCAGCAGCTCTCATGGATATTGCCCCAGCAGCTCTCATGGATATGCCCCAGCAGCTCTCATGGATATGCCCCAGCAGCTCTCATGGATATTGCCCCAGCAGCTCTCATGGATATACCCCAGCAGCTCTCATGGATATTGCCTCCAGCTCATGGATATGCCCCAGCAGCTCTCATGGATATGCCCCAGCTCCTCTCATGGATATGCCCCAGCAGCTCTCATGGATATTGCCCCAGCAGCTCTCATGGATATGCCCCAGCAGCTCTCATGGATATGCCCCAGCAGCTCTCATGGATATTGCCCCAGCAGCTCTCATGGATATACCCCAGCAGCTCTCATGGATATTGCCTCCAGCTCATGGATATGCCCCAGCAGCTCTCATGGATAGTGCACCCAGCTCATGGATATGCCCCAGGACCTCTCATGGATATGCCCCAGCTCCTCTCATGGATATGCCCCAGCAGCTCTCATGGATATGCCCCAGCAGCTCTCATGGATATTGCCCCCCAGCTCATGGATATGCCCCAGCAGCTCTCATGGATATTGCCCCCAGCTCATGGATATGCCCTAGCAGCTCTCATGGATATTGCCCCCAGCTCATGGATATGCCCCAGGAGCTCTCATGGATATGCCCCAGCTCCTCTCATGGATATGCCCCAGCTCCTCTCATGGATAATGCCCCAGCTCCTCTCATGGATATGCCCCAGCTCCTCTCATGGATATTGCCCCAGCAGCTCTCATGTATATTGCCCCAGCTCCTCTCATGGATACTGCCCCAGCTCCTCTCATGTATACTGCCCCAGCTCCTCTCATGGATTTTGCCCCAGCTCCTCTCATGGATTTTGCCCCAGCTCCTCTCATGGATTTTGCCCCAGCTCCTCTCATTGATACTGCCCCAGTTCCTCTCATTGATACTGCCCCAGTTCCTCTCATTGATACTGCCCCCAGGCCCCAGCTCACCTCCTGCCGCCACGTGTTCTGCTCCCTCTGAGCATCTGGCGGCATGGAGCTTGGGTGCTCACCTGCGGGAGCCACGTGACCAGCCGCGATCTCGCGAGAACTCGGCTGGTGACGTGTTTCCCCTAGGCGAGCGCCGAAGCTCCATAGCTTCGGACGCTCGCAGGGAGCCGAACACTGCGTCGCAGGGTGAGACACCCGCACGGTGTCACCCTAAGGACGGGTGTCACCTGGTGCGGGCCGCACCCCCCGCCCCCACGTTGCGACGCCAGTAACTGGGGAGGGTTTTTTGGACACCTAAATGTTTGGCATATCTGATATCTCAAAAACACGGAATGCAATAACTCTTACTAATTTTAACGTTCTTCTGTATTCCCTAAAGGCCACTCTAAATGGATAGCTAAAAGCACAGTATGTAAATAATGGTGCCATGGTACTTATATCAGGACACAATATAGCCAATGAGCTAGAGTTAGCTGTGTCTTTAAATCACAAATGTCACTGAATAATTGGTGGTCCAGATCACCCTACAGTTAAACTAGTACTAGTAAACATATAAAAAACTAATCACATGAACAATTTAGCAAATACCAGACCTTGAAGTACACATTTTGGAAATGTATTACACTTGCTTATTTAGAGTACAGGGGGGCAATGGAAGAACTGTAGGAAGGACTGTTGTTGCCAGTTGTAAAGTCTAAATGGGATATGTCCACCTTGGAAATTCACACCACTAGAAGTCTTAACCCCTTAGGGACCGGACGATTTTACGCAAATCCGTCCTTTAGTGCCCGCTGCTGTTTTTACGGTTCTGTGCTGATAGTGTTTAGGTCAAATTTTCCTCTTACTCGTTTATTCAACCCACACATATTATATACAGTTTTTCCCGCCATTTAAAATACCATTATTTCCATCATATCGTATAATTTACTATAAAAAACAAATAGGAAATATGATGAAAAAATGGTAAAAACACACTTTTCGTAATTTAATCCCCAAAATCTACAACCACCAAAAACCATGTTTTTGCTATTTAACCCCTTCACTGCTGAGCCAGTTCACCTATGTGCTCTGAGCTCATTCTGAGCATTTTATGCTAATTATTTTTAGATGACAGCCTAGGTACTATTTAACTAAAACCACCCAGACAAAAAAAAAAAATTCCATATTTTATTTTATTTTATTTTTACACCAAACCTGGTCATGTTTGGTATCATTGGAAAAGCCATGATCAGGCCCTCTAGCTGCCACGGATCTCCTCATGGCCGCTAGGGGGTAACTGGCCCACTGACATACTCACACATATGGTGAGGATGTCAGTGGGTGTGGGGTGACCTGGAGGCTTGGCTGACATCCAAGATGTCAGCCCCCTCCAGGTTTGAATCGCGATTCGGCACCGATTGTCACTGAATCGCGATCCTGCAGTGAGAGAGTTAATGCTGTACACCACTGAAAAGGGGAGACTTAAATGGTTGGGGAGATAGAGGGCTCTGAAGGAGCCCTCCCCCTCCCCTTCCTGAATTCTGCCTGCCGATGACATCACGCAGCGTGATGACATCATCGGATCTGCCGGCCCCCAGGAAACGGCGAGGCAAGCTTCCAGCTTGCCATAGACGCCGTGGGAGCCAGCGAGAGAAGTAATTATCGGCAGGAGGGAGGTTAGGAGCCTGCTGATGTACTATGTACATCTGCGGGTCTAAGGGAGACCCGTGGGCAGGAGGTACATGGTATGTCAGGGGTTGGGAAGGGGTTAAAGGCCCACTATAGGTACTGAAACAACTCTCTGTAAGGTGAGTCATTACACTGAATGAGTGCCTTCATTCCTATACCCAGGCCAACCATCAGAAATTTTGGGGACCCTTACTGACCCTCAGAATAGGGCCCCCCCATGACCCCCTCTTCCCATAGGAAATCAATATTTAATGTGAATCGTGATCACATTACAGAGTGTTAGTCCCAACATCAACCACACATATTGCTTGCACAATAGCACATTTAACATAAAAAGGTATCTATCTGGTTCAAATGATTTAAGACAGTATGAAATTGTGATTAAAAAACAATATGAATCAAGATCATATTATAGAGCGTTGCTCCCAATACCTTAAAATCACATAAAATGTGTATTAGTGCAAACAATGTAGCATAAAAATATAATTATATCCCAGAGCACCACAGCAATAGAACTCAAAGTAATGTGCACTGTGATGAGCATATCAGAGCACCACAGCAATAGAACTCTCATGGTAAATGCAGTGAGTATGAACCAACACAGAATCCACAGCAATAGACCTCTAATGGTAAAGGCAATGAGTTTGAAAGTACACAGGATCCACAGCAATAGACCTCCAATGGTAAAAGCAGTGAGTACGAACGTACAAAGAATCCACAGCAATAGACATCTAACCAGTGGCGTAACTAGAAACCTGAGGGCCCCGGTGCAAGAATCCATGAAGGGCCCCCCCCCAAAAAAAATCTATGTATTTTTACTTATTTTTCACTGCAAAATAAAACAAAGATAGTATTGCCTAGGGATGCACCGATACCACTTTTTTAAGACCGAGTACGAGTACCGATACTTTTTAAAAGTACTCACCGATACCGAGTACCGATACTTTTCTTTAATGTCATGTGACGCTTTCCAATAAGAACAGACCATATAAAAATGCCCCCAGCTCACATGTATATCCCCCCGATATATATATATATATTCATACTGCCCCAGCTCATGGATTTGCCCCAGCTCACACATGGATATTGCCCCAGCTCACACATGGATATTGCCCCAGCTCACACATGGATTTGCCCCAGCTCACACATGGATTTGCCCCAGCTCATGGATATGCCCCAGCTCACACATGGATATTGCCCCCCAGATTATGGATTTGCCCCCCCAGCTCACACATGGTTATGCCCCCCAGCTCACACATGGTTATGCCCCCCAGCTCACACATGGTTATGCCCCCCAGCTCATGGATATGCCCCCCAGCTCTCTCATGGATATGCCCCCCAGCTCTCACATGGGTATGCCCCCAGCTCATGGATATGCCCCCCAGCTCTCACATGGGTATGCCCCCCAGCTCTCACATGGGTATGCCCCCCAGCTCATGGATATGCCCCCCAGCTCATGGGTATGCCCCCCAGCTCATGGATATGCCCCCCAGCTCTCACATGGGTATGCCCCCCAGCTCATGGATATGCCCCCCCAGCTCATGGATATGCACCCCCATCTCATGGATATGCACCCCCAGCTCTCACATGGGTATGCCCCCCAGCTCATGGATATGCCCCCCAGCTCATGGCTATGCACCCCCAGCTCTCACATGGGTATGCCCCCCAGCTCATGGATATGCCCCCAGCTCATGGATATGCACCCCCAGCTCTCACATGGATATGCCCCCCAGCTCATGGATATGCCCCCAGCTCATGGATATGCCCCCCCAGCTCATGGGTATAAGGGCCCTCCAGCTCATGGGTATAAGGGCCCCCAGCTCATGGGTATAAGGGCCCCCAGCTCTTACCTCTGCTGGCCTTGGCGAGCGGCCGCTGGAAACATGCGTCTTGGCCGCTCGCCGGAAACCACCTGATCAGCGCAGAGGTCTCGCGAGAGGATCTCGTGCGCTGGTCAGGTGGTTCCCAGCCGGGACCACTGTGCACGGAGACACACACTGCACGGGGTCCGCACACGGTCGTTCAATGCCCATCTTACCCCTCCACTGGTCGGGCCTGGGATCGGTCTGTGCCTCTTTTTTCCCTCTGCCCTCTTTCTTTCTTTCCTCTGCCCTCTGTGCCTCTTTCTTTCCTCTACCCGCTATGCCTCTTTCTTCTGTGCATGTTTCTTTCGCCTTTTCTTTCCTCTGCCTCTTTGTTTCCTCTGTCTCTTTCTTTCTTTCCTCTGCCTCATTTCTACTTTCTTTCGTCTGTGCCTTTTTTTTGTCTTTCGTTCGTGCCTTTCTTTCTTTTTTCTGTGCCTTTCTTCTGCCTCTTTTTTTCTTTCATCTGCCTCTGGTGGCGCCCGCAGGTCACCTGGTGGCACCTATTCGTCACCAGTTGGGGTCCGCGAGCCGACAATGTCTGCTACACGAGCCATCACTGCAGCTACACGAGCCGCACAATGAGGAATGGGTACAATAATGGAACCCGGGTTTGGGCAGTCTGCACCCCTAGGCGGCAGTGCGCCCTAGGAATTTGCCTAGTTTGCCTAGTGGGAGCACCGGCCCTGGTCCCAGGCTCCTTACTGCAGCATGGGCTGTAATGCCCTGATGGCGGCCCTGCCTCTACCCCCAACGAGTCTGTCCTCCAACTGCAATGGCTTAGTTCCACCCAGAAGCTCAAGTCAATAAGATCTGAGGCCTGTTCAGTTTCTCAGCAGCTGCTGAATTGCTCCATTGCAGTAGTTCAGTTTGCTGCAGCCGTCTCACTGAACGCTTTGGCTGTGAATATTGAAGCAAAAGGGCAGAGGATTGCTTAATGAAAGGTGCTGTTTCTGCAATATCCACTGTTCATTTTATTACCACTTTAGTGTTAATGTTGTTGACCATGTTCCAATAAATATTTGGTGTTTTGGTCCACCAAAACTTCAAATTGAACAATTCCTTATTGGATTATTTGCTCGGTGGAGGCGGCCATCTTTCCCACGTCACACTCAGCTACTCTGCAGCACCTCTCTACTTAGCCAAGTTGCTAACTTAGTACTTGCAGCGTCTGAGGAACTGAACGCGCCTCTGATCTAAGCTTCAGGATGAGTTGGAACTAATTTGAGACAGTCCTGTTCAATTACTCTCAATGTGTTGGCATTGAGAGCCAATGGTTTGCTTGATGTTGGCTTGAGCATCCAGTATCCCCACGGTCACATGCTGCAGCTTACAAGAGGTTAGTAGCATGTCATGTCCAGAGGAGTGCTGAAGGAGAACAGTGCTGGATATACAATATATTTTATCAACAACTAAAAAGATTTAATTGGGAGGGAGGCAGTGGAGGGGGTAAAAAAAGGGTAATTGATTAACCCCTTAATTTCTCCTCCCTCTCATTTTAACGATAGAGTGACCCTTAAAAGTAATTTTAAAATTTACTTAAAGTAAACTATTTGAATCATACACGAATGTATACTGTTTGGATACATGTTGTGTCTCCAACTTGTGACTGTGGATTAATGTTAATATAAAAAATTACACAGCTCTACACATCATTACAAGCAATGTTTTGAGGATGTTTATAAATCAGAATATTCATTTTGTTTAAGAAATGGAAAGATCGACATAGACTTTTGCTATGATATGATGCCAATTTGTATTTGATGGCAAAATGTTTGTTTATTTTGAGGTTACAAATTATATTTATGTGTGTGCTGCCGAGGCATATGAATTAGCAGTGCCTTGCTGCCCAGTTGCGTTCCTTTGTTGTGTTGTTTACATTCAAGCATCAATTTAAGTAATTTTCTGTGAGCTGCCCACGCACATATTATGTTCTTTTATATCTAGCAGACTTTAAACTTTGAAGAGCTAGCACTGATTTGATTGTATCCTCTGAGTCATCGGGTCAGAGTTGGCATTTTTCATTGCTAAAAACTGTATCTCAATATTTAGCTAGCCCAGGGGTGTAACTACCAGGGGTGCAGTGAGAGCATATTAAAAGTAGAAGATTGTGTCGAAAGACAATAAGGAACATAATCTTTATTAACTGCGAAATTGACAGTGTAGCAAAAATAAGCTTAGCGCATGTAGTTAAAAAGTGGAAAATGAAAAAAATAGTATTTCAGCTGCTTAGGTGCACAAAGAGCATCAGTAACACAGTTGGAAATTCAGAGGCAAAATTATTTAAGACCCTTCTACATATAATAAATAAACACCCTGAGCAATGGTGCTACCTCAGTTACCTCTCTGTTACCTTAGCAGTAAGTCTGTCTACTTGGCTGGTAACTGTATATGGAGGTAAATTCGCAAAAATAGTGCACAATTATTTATATATATATATATACTCTCTATTACCTCGGCGGTTCGTGCTGCCTACTTACCGGTAACCAAGGGGTTACTACTTACCGTCTTCAAGGCGGGAGTTCGGGGTATGGGTACGAGGAACCGATAGCGTCAGATCATTGGCAGAGCGAAGTGGTCAGGACAGGTTGTACTTGCTAATAAGGGAGGAAATGTAGTCAGGGGTGTGGTTATGGAGAGCTTTGTACATGAGCAATTGTATTTTAAAGTGGACTCTAAAGGAATCTGGTAGCCAGTGTAAAGATTGACAAAGGGGAGAGGTGCGAGAGTTGAGGTGTATGAGCTTAGCACAGGCATTCATAACAGACTGCAGAGGGAGAATCTGGAATCTCTTAAAGCCAGTGACAAGGAGGTTACAGTAGTCAATAAGAGCTTGGATTAGCATTTTAGCAGAGTCCTGATTAAGTCAGGGATGGATGCGTGCAATGTTTTTTATGTGGAAGTTGCAAGATTTGGTTAGTGACTGAATGTAAGTAGTAAAGGATAGATCGGAGTCCAAGAGAACCCCAAGGCAATGAGCCTGAGAGTTAGAAGTAATGTGGCACCATTCACCTCAAGAGAAATGGGTGCAAGAATAGAGGATTTGGAGGCAGGGAAGACGAGAAGTTCAGTTCAGCAGGGTTATTCAGAGAGAGGTGAAAACCAGAATGACTGGAGAAGTGAAAATTCTAGGTCAAAATAGCCAAACCAGAAAAATTCTCCCATTTATCTCACTTTCCAAATCGGCTATTTTGATCTAGAATTTTCACTTCTATAGTCATTCCAGTGGCATAGCGAGGGGGCACTTGCCCCCGGGCGCCTGTCAGGGGGGTGCAGGAAGCAGGAGAGGACCGTTGTGTTTCCCCAGGGGCAGAACTACTGGGTACAAAACCGGAACTTCTCTGGTGGGAAAAATCTCTTCAACGTGTCTTCCCCTTCAACTAGCTGCACGGAAAGGAGGCACCGCCCCCTACAGTCTACTTCCATGTGCGTGAGGCCAGGAGAGAGTGAGGCAGCCTGAGCCAGCAGCAGAGGTAAGGGGATCCCCTGGGGGCCCTTAGTGGGAGGAAAGAGTAAAAGGTTTACCTTGGGGGGGCACTGTGTCTTCCCTCCTCTGAGTCATTCTCCTGGTTTTCGCCTCTCTGAATAACCCTGTTAGAGTTTATAAAGGGCACGTAGTACACCCTTTTCCCTCCCATTTCAATTCGTTGCATCCACAACAATGACTGGGCCTGGGGCAACTGCCATTTTGCCCTGTGTTAAAGACGGCCCTGGATTCATCATTTACATACATATATTCATACCTAAATCGTTATAAATAAGATTATAAAGGTGACTGTATATCTAAACTCTAAACAAAATTAATAAATATATAGGAGAAAATAGCACCCTCTATATAGTAAAATGTTTTTATTTTTAAAATTTTTCTTTTTAAATCCTAATAATACCACCTACTTTGATATGTCATTCATTCCAAACCAGTCTACCTTTACTCTAGTTCAACTCAGGACCAGGAGCTGATTTCATGTACATATACAATCTTTAATTCGATGGTTTATTTATCATAATGCCAAGGCGCACCATCTATATATTTATCAGGAATAAGTTAATATGACACTAAAAACATAAAAACAGTGTTTTAGCACACAGCTGATTTCCATAATTGATTTTGACATTCATGCTTTTAGATATAGAAATATATGCTGTTTATATTTAATGTAGATGAAATATACATGATACAAAACACATTCTACATGAGAAAGTCAACATCAAAGAGAGTGCTTTATGGAAATGTAACCAGTTGTAATGGTCTGTAGGCAATGTTATTCATGTTTTTTTCAGCATTGTTTACATTAGGAATGTCAGCTATATCTATCTGTATGAAGGGGAGTGCAAATGTCCCTTTTTCTCAGGTCATTAAACTAGACATATAAATATGTCAAATGAGATGTTGACCTGACTAGTCAGGCAATGTATACCTGAACTATAACCATGTTAAGTAATATTTATGGTGGTCACTTTATGCAGCAAAGAAGCCAGTAGTAAAACCGGTGGAAACACTGATAGCAACCTATTTATTATAAACAAGGCAGACCTGCCATGTCACAAAGTTTGTCCATCTGACACATGGTTTTCCCTAATTTTTCCTAATCATCTAACAGTCCAAGACTGTCGACCAGTTTTCAGGGTGGAGTAGGGCAAAATGCAGTGCTTTCACCTGTTTAATGGCCCATGCTATGCTGAAGTAAACTCAGGGATTACACCGACATTTCAGTGCTCTCTGATTCGCTGACCCGCGACCTGCTTCAAACCCGCCGGCCCCAGCCAACCCACCAGACAGCCGGCAAATGCACCCGCAAACAGCCGACTAGTCGCCGAACACAATGCGGCAGAAAAAAGCTGACAAGCCGCCAAATGGGTGAAACAAAAAACGATTAACTTTAAAAGTTTGAAGTGCCGCTTGCAGAAAAACTACTGGACACAAATGTCTGCAACTACATATAAGGTCCTATGAATAATTATAAAAAAAAAGGTCTGTTACAGAAAAAAGAAAAACTGTTATTTAAAAAATAAAACCAAAGATCGGGAAACGATTGGGCGAACTACCTGCTTTCTGAATAGCCGAATGGCCCCAAAATTGTACCTGTTCAGTACAATTTGGGGCCCAGATCAACTCTCTCTGAATAACCCCTTCAGTGTAAAACCCTGAACTTGCTCAAAGTGAAAGAAATGAGAAGGTCAGTAATGGCAGTAGTGTTGCTCATTTTATTTGCGACAAATGTACTATGCCATCGCTTTAAGACAAAATAAATAAAATATTTAAAAAAAAATAAAAAAAATTTCAGTTACATTTTACATGATCATGTTTGGTATCATTGGAAAGGCCAGACTCTGACCTGTCCAATGACAGTTAACTATTCTTTGTGGGGTGCACAGAATGAAAATAAAGGGGTCCAAAGAACCCCCTCTCTCCTTGCAGCTGTGCGGTGGCTTGTGTTTTAGATGACTCAATGTGTAATAACGCATTGCACCATCACCTCTCCATTTGCTGCCGTTCTTGGAAATGAGAAGGTGAGTTAGTGCAGGAACGATGTTTGCAGTATTAGTAAAAGCACATAATGCCACAACCTTGTGCGCTGTAAAGTTTAGAGACACAGGGTTCCAGAGTACCCCCAGCGCTCCTTGCTGCAGTGCGGTGGTTTAGGTTTTTGATGCAACAAAGTGTAATAACATGCTGTGCTATCACCTCCACAATTGCTGGTGACATTGAAAATGAGATGGTGAGTTAATGCAGCATCATTCTTCACTTTAAATTAAAAGTAAACAATAGTGCTGTGTTAGAGAAAGAGTTTTTTATTTTTATAAAACATGCTAATGTTTGGTATCTTTGGAAAGGCCATGCCATTATCCTTTCTCTGGGCCTATTTAGGGGTATGGGCCTGGAGCTGCATCTCCAATAGCCCCTCTGTTAATCTGGCCCTATATATAGCGCCAAAACACATTCCGCAGCTCTTTACAGTGGGGAAGTACAAACATGAGACTAACAGGGTTATTCAAAGAGAATCGAAAAGTCACCGCACGTTCGGTGACTTTTCGTTCTCTTCAATTCGGTGCGATTTTGCGATCCCATTTTGGCGACCCTGCAGTGTATTCAGCAAGCAACACAGGGACGTCGGAGTGCAGGGAAAAGCAGCGGCAAACACGACGAACATTCACCGCAAAACCCGGTGAACGCACACCGAAACCCGCAAAAACATCTGGAGAAACCCGAGATGGAGCCGAACACAGCGAAGAGCAGCCGCCGGAAAAAGTCGACACTGCAGACGAATGGAGTGAAAAAAATAAAACGGTACACTTGAATGTTTGAAAAATGAAATGCTGTTTGCAAAGAAACTACAGAACGAAAATGTCTGAAATTTACATATAAGAGCCAATGGATGATAATAAAAAAGGGCTGTTACAAAAAAAAGCAAAAACTAATTAAAAAAAATTCTCAAAAAAAACATGAAAAATGCCTAAAAGATCCAAAAAAAAATTGAAAAATAATGATACTTTTTACTGCAGAATAAAATAATAAACGGTTTATTAGATATTGAGTTAAAACGGGAATATTTTTAACTTTGAAGCCTATGGGATTCAGGACCTGTCGAATGAAACCAGCGAATGGCAGGGCATTTCGGCAGCCTTTCTCAGCTGTTTTGTGTTCTCTGAATAGACGAAGCATTGCTTCTCTATGGGGATTTCACTGCCCTCGAACAGGCACCGTATGTGCAGGCAATTCGCCAACATTTGGCGAACTGCCTGCTCTCTGGATAGCCGAATGGCTAGGAAAGGTAACCGTACGCTGAATTTCACTGTTCGGTTACCTTTCGGCCACAATTTGGAGCTCTTTGAAAAACTCTGATAATAAATATTGATACATACAGGGTTATTCAGAGAGAGGTGAAAAGCAGGAGAGTGACTGGAGAATTAAAAATTCTAGGTCAAAATAGCCAAACCAGAAAAATTCTTCAATTTATCTCACTTTCCAAATCAGCTATTTTGACCTAGAATTTTCCATTCTCCAGCCATTCTTCTACTTTTCACCTCTCTTCGAATAACCCTGATAAGGAACAGATGCTCCTGCCCATAAGATGATTGTCCCGCTGGTACAGCACTGTATACAAGTGCTCAGACAGACATTATTCATACTTACAATCTAAGGGACAAAGGTAAGTGAAAGGTAATTTGTTTATATATATTTTTTAAAAACATTTCACCAGAAAAGCATTCACTCCTCATTAAAAGGCATCAGTTTACTTGCATAAAACAACATCTTTAGTAAAACAATCCCATATTCATGTACATGCTGTAAAGAACCTTTTCTTTAGCAGTTGACAATATTCGGATGTAGGATGCTGTACTTTAGAGTCAAACCCAGAGGGCAGCAAAACAGTGTTCTCCATAGTTCAGCTGGCATCCTCTCCATTTACAGCATCTGAAAGACACCACAACTCTGACGCATTGCCAGCAGGAGCATAGGCATAGCTATTCTAGAGGGTGTGCTTGCTGTGACCAGGCACACCATACCCTGGGTCATGTTTGCGCACCACTTAGACTTTGATTTAGGGGATTATTCAGAGAGCACCGAAATGTTGCCGACATTTCGGTGCTCTCTCGTACCCTGCACTTCAGGGAATCAGATTTCCCCACCCTGCTGTTAATTGAGCATTCACCACAGGGTCTTCGAAGTGCAGGGAATCGGCCGCGGAATGCCACCGCCAACCTGCTAAACATCCAACACAAACACGCCAGACAGCCGCCGAACGCAGCTGACAAGCCGCCGGACGGGTAAAAGAAAAAAAAACATTGAAAGTGTCAAAACTGAAACACTGTGTGCAAAAAACACTACTTAACGAAATGTCTGGCATTAACATATAACGTCCAATGAATGATAATAAAAAGGTCTGCTACAAAAAAAAGAAAAAAAGAAAAAACGGTTTTAAAATTAAAACCGCTTAAAAAAAACGAAGAAAAATTTGCTGAAAAAATCCTGAAAAATGTCTAAAGATCCTAAAAAATCAGTAAAGAGACTTTTTACTGCAGATTAAAATAATAAATTAATTCCCTGTTTGGTGCCATTTCGGGGCCACATCGGCTGTCTCTGAATAACCCCCTTAGTTTCTGTGGAAAACCATTTTCAAATGATTACAATCTGTTACAAAATGTTCAAAATAGTTCAACTGTCTGTGTGACAGTAAACAACCAAACCATGCAACACCCCCTAGATGTAGCAAATGCCTTTAATAATTATTCTGTTGGATGCGCCACCACCCTGATTGCTAAGCTAGCAAATGACACGCATTCTGAAAGACAGCACGCAGGTCAGGCCCCTCCAACTGTGCAAAGACCCTGTATCGGAGAAAAATTGAGTTTTAGACCAGTGCCTGTCAGTGTCATTACTAAACTTCTCCGAAATCAAAAAATTAAATACCAGTCTGGACCTGATCAAATCCCAGCAATGCTGCTGAAAATCAGTGCGCCGGCAATTGCAAAACCTGTTGCATCTATAATCAATGAATCACTGCCGACTGGATACATACCCAAACTCTGGAAGACTGCGAGAGTGGTACCTATTCATAAAAGGGGAGACAAGACTTTGCTATCCAACTACCGCCTGATATCATTGCTCCCTATAATGTCAAAAATTGTGGAAAAATGTGTCTACACTCAATTACATGATTATTATCAGTATTGGAACTATTTAACCCCAGATCAATCAGGCTTTCTTCCAAATCATTTAGCTACCACTGCCCTTTTAAAAGTTTGTAATGATATCCAAGCTGGCATGGAACAAGGAAACCTAACTGGAGCCATCTTCCTTGATTTTGCCAAGGCCTTTGACACAGTAGACCATGGCATCCTATTACAAAAACTTAAAACCTCTGGTATTGGTGATCGCACGCTAACCTGGTTTCAATCATGTGTATCTGATCGGTCGCAATATGTGTCCATTACTGGCAGCTCCTCCCTCCCCCTTCCAGTCACATGCGGTGTACCCCAAGGCTCGATACTTGGCCCCCTGCTATTCACAATATTCATAAATGATCTGCCCAAAGTCTGCAAAGCCTCAACTGTACACATGTACGCAGATGACACTGTAATCTATACCAGCAAACCAAATCTCCCACAGCTGGAGGTCGTGCTGCAAGAACAATTCACAGAGGTAGAAAAGTGGATCAAAGATAAACTTTTTCTAAATACTGGCAAAACTGTTACGATGGTCTTTGGTACAGCACCTAAACTACACAAATTGCAATCGCCCATCTAGGTGTCAGGACAAGATCAAATGACAGGTTGACCACAGTCACTTCTCTCAAATATCTAGGTATGTGGTTAGACCCAAATCTATCCTTTGGCCCCCACATCGAAAAACTCTCATCTAAACTTAACCCAAAACTAGTTGCTTATGCCAGCTTTTGAATATGGAGATGTAGTGTATGCAGCTGCCCCGCAAACGCACCTTTTTTCACAGTGAGGTCAACTTATTTTAATAAAAATAGCAATAGTCCTCGAGCATACAATGAAAAAGGTCCACTGGGGTTTTTCTTCTTCCTAATGGTATCTAGAGTGGAGACAATGAAGGAACATACATTGCACAGTATGTCTAGACCATGAACACCCACATCTAGTGCAGTAAGAGTTTCACTCACTCATTTCTGAGCCATTAGATAGTTGGCTCTGGACTTACAGTGCACATGAATTAGAGAGTCTTGTATTCTCACCCCCACCTGATTCGATGATCTCCCGCGGTAATTCCCAGGGTACATCGGTATTTGTAGAGGTTGCGGTGTCTCCAGATCAGCAGAAGTAATAAGGATGAAACCCACTTTACACCAGATGCGATAAAATGCCAGAATTGGGCGATTTTATTAGTGTAAATACAGATAGATAGCACAACGTGTTTCGACTTTCGTCTTCATCAAGGTGCATAAAAAGAGTGTATTAGTGTACTGTCTTTTAAACCTAAAATTCCAGGCTACTCTTTCCGCCTGGCGTTAAGAGATGACGAGCTTCCTGTTCCGGAAAATTGCGCAATACCTTCGACGGCTCGGATGGTCAAAAGCCCATTAAAGCCTCAAAGCGCCTTTCTGGAAATGGGCAATCAGCGGAACACATATTGTAGACTTAAAAAACATTATAAAACATTAAAAACAATAAAAATTGGATACCATAAGAATCACACTAAGATCTTTTTGTATCTCATATAAAATTGACACATAAAACCACACTTATTTGATATCTATTACAAATGACCGTCAACATCCCACAATAAACAAGGACACAATGAAGGATCACAGTTAAACTATTAAAATCACAATAAACAGTTAATATTGAAATCTATATTTAATCTGTCAGACTCCAAGCTTCCCACTAGGGATGAGCTGTCCGATCAGTTCAGAGTTCGATTCGAACTTTGGCCGTTCGCAAGTTCGCGAACTTCGAACTTTTTGGCGTATTCGGTTCGAGTTCGAATTTTTTTATTGAAAAAAGGATAAAAAATGTTTAAAAAATTTCAAAAGATCTAGAAATAAAGAGACTCTTTACTGCAGAATATTATAAGCAACTGTTTATTAGATATTGAATTAACAAATAATGTCTACGTGCAAAGATTCTCACCTCTAAATGACCTGTGTTCTCAAACGGCATAAAAAACAGGTGTTAATTAGTGTTTGGAAATAACATGTGCTTTTAATTAGTCTGGTCTGATGAATTTGATACATTGTTTGTAGAGACTGAGGGTGTAGCATCTCCTGATCTGAACATGTATCAAACAACACCTGTGCTTCTGAGAAGTGTTCATTTCTCTACTAAATCTTCCTCTGATATGCTGTTTAACCCCTAAACCCTGCATTTCACTGCTGTGTGCTCAGCTAATTTTTACCGCTTTCGCCCATCATGTTTAAACGCGATTTGAAGCCACATTTTATTAATTAAATGACCCAGACATATTAGATATCGTTCTTTCCGGCAGACTCCGCAGATTCATAATATATCATTTTTATATGTATATGTAGCGCTCACTCCCGGAGGAGCCGCTGAATAAACCTCGGGTTAGTCTCTCCGCACCAGGGAATAAATATACACCAGCACTGTTGTGGATTTTGTAAATTATATATTTTACTGATCCCAATAAAGTGACACATATAATACAATTTCGGTATAGGAACGACAGGATTTTCGTAATGCGGGAAACACACGACGGGAAAACATGCGGCGGGAAAACACGCGGCGGGAAAAAGGAAAGAATTAACCCCCTCAGTTCTGGAGCGTAAGTCCTGTGAGTGTAAGGTATCAAAAAGGTGTACGTGTATTGATTCGGGTACCGGGTACTGTATTCAACTGGCCAGTGAATGTGATAAGCAAATCTTCGACTAGTCAAGTTGGGGCCCTGTAGAATTGAAACAATAATGCAGCGTGCTGGATTTTACTTGGACTTTCGGCCTGCAAGGCCTCTCACCCATCCGTTATACAGTCTGTCCCTCTGTCTGGTCGAGGATGTCTCTCCGCTGGTCCTCCGGAACTCTGTGCCACCGGATCTGCTCCCTGGCCCGTCCGATCTCCGAGTCAAGAACCACGGCCTACCGCCTGCACTCCCTATGGATCATCGTGGTCTCCTTACAGAGGGTCCAACTGGAACGGAAGTTCTTGTGTACACCTCCCGGTGATGACGGGTATGCCTCCACAAGTTACTGTCCCGATTTCCAGCGCCCAACAGGTAGCGTCTGCGCTCAGGCCTGGTCTCGATCCCGAGCAGTCTCACTTGTGTCCTCTCTCTTTTGTCGCTCCGCTCACTTTGGTGCTCCTCCGCACGAGGCTGCTTACGTCCTTCCTCCCTGTCCCACCCACTTCCTGTCTCCGCCGCAAAGCCTGATGGATATTGTAGTTTGTTTAAGTCCCGCATTGTCCATATGGCTTTTGTCTCCCTCTGGTGGTTAGAACCCAGTAATTACAGCAATACAGTTTTAAACAGCGCTACACTCTCCCCCTCCTGGAACTCTTGGGTCTCTCCAAGGAGGTGTAACATTTATATGATATTTCAACATTTACATTAGGCAATATATACAGGCTCAGCAGCAAACATAGAATGGGTCAGATATACGTCCTCAAGCTGACTCATGCTCCTGACTACCTCAGCTAACATAGCAGACACTTCGGGCAACCTTCGCACTGTGGTGACAGCCTCTTCAGTGCTATGTCCTGGCGAGTCATAAGTGAGTCTCTGAGGGGGTCGGATAGAGCGTTTTGACTCTGGCTCGATCATCTCCTCTTCCGGTGGAAGTGCCACAGGTACGGGCTCAATTCTCTTGTCCACAACTGGAGCAGACACTTCTTCAGAATATGACCCTTCAAGTGAAGGCATAGAACTGTAATCTATGGACAACTCTTCCGGAACTACAGGAACCTCCAAACTCTCAGAAACTTCCAATTGGAACTCAGGAGTCTCAGGTCTCCGGTTACTTTCCCACCGTTCAGAAATTGGGATGACCTCTTCAGGCTCAGGCGAGCGCACCCAGTCCAGACAAAAACTTCCTTCCTCACTGTCTCCTTCACTATCTTCAACAACCCGGGTCTGTTGAGACCGATTAACCGGAATCGAACATGGGACAGGCGGTTTCGGCAAAGAAAGTTTGTCTCCAACTGGTACTCTTACAGCTTCTCTCAGAGGCAACAAATGGTTTTGGTGCCAGTTTTTTAGAGGCCCAGCTTTTCCATCAGGTCGGATTTGGCAAACTGGCAGACCCGGCAGTTGCTTGCAGACAATGTAGACTTGAGAACTCCATCTATCCTCCGCCAGTTTATGTCTTGCAGAAACACCCAAGTTCTTAAGCAACACTCTATCACCCGGCTGTAGATCTTGTATGCGAACTCTCAAGTCATAGTTTCATTTGTTCCTCTGCTCTCTGCTTCCTGAAATCAAACGGGCCTGTTCAAATGCAGAGGCCAAATTCTTCCGAAGTCTATCCACATAGTTTCTAGGAGAGGCCATAGACGTCTGATCAAGAGATAACCCAAATGCCAAATCAACTGGCAGTCGAGCTTCTCTTCCAAACATGAGACGGTACGGTGAGTATCCGGTAACGTCACTCTCCGTACTGTTGTACGCCATGTGCCAGCGCTACGCTGGTGCATGCGTACAACAGTACAGAGAGTGACGACTCCAACCCTGCTTCTCTCTGCTTGACAATGTCCCCAACATATTTAGCAACGTGCGATTAAACCTTTCCGGTTGAGCGTCACCTTGAGGGTGATATGGTGTAGTTCGGGTTTTCTGAATTCCTAGCAGTTCCAGCAATTGCCCAACAAGCCGGCTCTCGAAGTCTCTGCCCTGATCCGAGTGGATTCTTCTTGGTAGGCCATAGTGAACAAAAAACTTTTCCATCAGGACCTTCGCCACTGTAGGAGCACGTTGGTCTTTAGTAGAGAAAGCTTGGGCATAACGCGTGAAATGATCAGTCACTACTAGAATATTTCCCTGCCCACTAGCATCCGGCTCTAAGCACAGGAAATCAATGCACATCAAATCCATAGGTCCTTGACTTTGCAGGTGGCTCATTGGAGCAATTCGAGTGGGTAGGGTCTTCCTCTGGGTGCACCTCAGACACGAATGGCAGTAACTTCAACTTCAGATCTCATACAGGGCCAATAAAATCTGTCTCGCACTAGCTTAAAAGTTCTCTCTGCACCCAAATGCCCATGTTCATCGTGTAATGACCGCAGCACACCCTCTCTGTGTTTGGTGTGAAGGAACAACTGCTGGGTCTCTTCAGCATTGTTTGAGGGGCCCCTTCGGTAGACCACCCCATCTAACATCTTCAACCGTTCCCACTCTTTGTATACTAATCGGGCTCCTTCTGGGGAATTTGTCAGTAGAATTTCCCGTTTGTTCGTGGTTAGGGCCTTCACTGTTAACGCAATCAAAGGATCTCTAGCCTGATCGGTTCTCAGATCCTGCTTTGAAAAGGTAGGCAGACTTTCATCCCTCAGCTGTGTAGGATTACAATAGAACTCTGGAACAGCCGCAGCCATAACTCCTATAGCTTTTGCTTCAACCACTCCCTTGACGCGACATTCTGCCCCTTGACATAAGGCTTGCACCCCATCTGGAGTCAGCTGAGTCCATTCCATAGTATAGGGCCTTCTCGACAAAGCATCCGCATCTCGATTATTCACTCCAGGCCGATACTTCAGGCTGAACCGAAACCCTGACAGAGCGGCCAACCACCGGTGTCCCATTGCATCTGGCTTCGCAGTAGTAAGGACGTATGTAAGAGGATTGTTGTCAGTCTTGATCACGAATTCAGCCCCATACAGATAATCTTTCAGTTTGTCTACTACTGCCCACTTCAAGGCTAGGAACTCCAACTTGTGGGTAGGATAGTTCTTCTCTGAAGGCGTAAGACTTCGGCTCACATATGCTACAGGCCGCAACAATCCACCATATTCCTGGTAAAGGACTTCCCCTAGGCCTTCTCTGCTGGCATCCACATGTAATTCGTACGGCTTATGAGGGTCAGCGTAAGCCAAGACGGGAGCTCGAGTTAGACTCTCCTTCAACTTCATAAAAGCACCTTCACATCGATCAGTCCATTCTTCTTGAATGGATTCTCGGGCCTTTCTTTGCCCTTTAGCCGATGAACCTTGATCAGAGGCCTTGGAGCCTTCTTCCACATCTTCCTTCTGTAGGAGCTTATTCAAGGGTTGAGCTATCTTGGCAAATCCTCCTACGAATCTTCGGTAATACGAGCAGAACCCCAGGAAAGATCTAAGTTCAGTAACATTTCGGGGTCTAGGCCAGGAAGCTACGGCTTCCAACTTTCGAGGATCCGTCGAAACACCTTCAGCTGAAACAACATGTCCCAGGTACGTAACAGAAGGTAGGCAAAATTGACACTTCTCCAGAGACAGTTTCAACCCTTCTTCGTGGAGCCGCTTCAAAACCTTCTCCAACCGCTGCTCATGTTCTTCCAGAGTCTTCCCGAACACGATAATATCATCAAGATACACCAACACTTCGATCAGGTTCATGTCTCCGACTGTCTTCTCCATTAACCGTTGGAACGTGGCGGGAGCTCCCGTAAGGCCTTGAGGCATTCTGTTGAACTCAAAGAACCCCAGTGGGCAGATAAACGCAGTCTTCTCTTTGTCCTCAGGATGCATTGGTATCTGATGATATCCACTTTGCAGGTCTAGTACACTAAACCATTTTGCTCCAGACAAACACTGTAAGGCATCTTCTATCCGAGGAGAGGCATATTGATCCGCAATGGTTCTCTGATTTAACGTGCGATAGTCTATACATAGACGAATAGAACCATTCTTCTTCCAAACCATCACTATTGGAGAGGCGTATGGACTCCTGGACTCTTGAATCACCTTAGTCCACTGTAATTCATTCAGCTGTTCTCGTAGATCATCCAAGTGCCCCAGCGGAATTCGTCTTGACCTTTCTCGAAACGGCTTATCCTCCTGTAGTCGTATGCGATGTTCAGTGCTCTTGGCTAAACCCACATCGAACTCATCCTTCGAGAACAAGTCTCTCCATTTTAGGATCTGAGACTGAAGACGTTTTTTCCATTCAGGTGAGATGGGAGCGTCCTTAGGATAGAACCTTTCAGCAGGAATCTCTTTATTCACTCCCCCTCCAACATCGGTAGGGGAGAGAGGCGTCGCGGACGCTACTTGCCCGATGGGCATTCGTGCTTTCAGGATCACTGGAGAATCAGACACATTACACACACTAACTGAGACTCTTCCTCGTGTCCGTTTCAGAGCTTTTGTGGAGATTATCTCAGGGATTACTACTCCGGCTTCACTCCCATGACTGGGATCAGTTTCCAGCACCACATAGGGACCCGGTTGTGTTCCGTTCAACTTAACTGAAGCCCAGAAACTCACCACTTCTCCTGATTGTAGAACCTTCTCTGATCCGGCCAATCTCCACAGACTCCCCACTTTGGCAGGTGCCCTCCGTTCTTCGACCATTCGCTGATAGACCGGACGTAACATCGGGTGCACTCCTCTAGTAGAACTTTCCTCCATCACTATTGGAGTCAGAAGACATCTCACCAGATCTGTATTCGTCCCCACTATCATCGAACTTCTGTTGGCCCCTGAAGGCCGAGGACACACAATGGCCAATGCATCACAACCTCCAGACTGTCCGATAACTTCGGATCCAATTTCTAGCTTCACCTGTAGATATCCATCATAGGGAAGCTTCTCGGTTCCGATACCCCAGATCTCGAGGTCCTTTATCTTCTGCAGAGGTATGTGCTTCAAGTGCTTCTCGTAGAAGTCTCGATAGATCAATGTCACTTGAGCCCCCGAGTCTAAGAGAGCTTTAGTGTAGACTCCCTCCACTTGGATTGGAACGATGGGAGAAGGACCTATCAGCTGGTCCGGAAACTTTGTCGTAGCCGCAGGAGGTTTAGACCCAGTTCGCTTTACCCTGGCCTTCTTCTTGACTCGTGGAGGTTTTGGGTGTACATTGTTTCCCCACGACATAGGACCGGATACTAAGGGAGTAACTCTTTCAGTCCTGGTAGGCTCAGCAGTTGGCAAGACTCTGGGCCCTCTCGGCCTTTCGGTTCTGGCTTGCATTTTGGAGCGGGTTTCAACCATTGGGCACCTAGTTTGCTCCTTCACTTGGGCCCTCTGGCGTTTCCCGCCTGTGAGGTAGATAGCAGCCCTTCCAGGGCCTTTAGGAACTCTTCCAGTTTATTTACCTCAGGCCTTTGGTTTTTGCACTGTGCACGGAAATGACCCATTTCCCCACAACTGAAACACCTCTTCTTTGAAGATGGAGTCACACATGCTTGTGGTGATTCGGTTGAAGGACCCTGGCCAGACACCACAGCAACTCCAGTTGTCCGTATATCAGTAAGGAACTTCTGCATATCGGTCTGAGTCTCTGCCACCTTCAAAAGTACTCGGCACAGGTCCGTGTGTGCCTGTTACAGTTCAGCTTTGGCTTCTTGCACCTTCTTAACAGTCTTGTGTATTTCACTATGGGTAGGAATGATTGACTCTTTTGCAGCACTCTCTGTGGATATAGGAATAATCAGATGTTCTTCCCCGTCCACTTCAGATCCATAGGTGTCCAACGAATCATCTTCAGTTTGCAGATATTCGTTATGCCTCACGGGTTGTGCGTAAGCTCTTTCTCCTCTCCTTAAGGATTTTTCTTCCAGTAGAGACTCTTCCTCTCTGACAGCTCGAATCAGTTCCAGATATTTCAATTCTCAGTTACCTTCTCTGGTTCTCAGCTGTAACATCACAGGATCCAGAGGTTGAGCGCCCCTCAATATCTGCTGCATTCGGATTTTGTCTATTGTGGCCTGTTCGGCCCCTTTCTTAAGAAGTATCTGGTGCAGAATCTTATCTAGACGCCTCATATATTCAGTCATTTTCTCACCTTTTCTCTGGTAGGTATGTTCATACTGGTACATGAGCTCGGCAGTCTTTTCCGTTCGCCCAAAGACTTCCTGTAACACATTTAGGTAATCTAAAGCAGTGCAGTCTTGCTTACTCAACTTCAAGTTTCTGACAGCCTCTGACGCAGGTCCCTTTAAGCTCTCAGTAATTCCTAAGCCTGCATCGCCTGTTCTACCCATTCTTCAAACGTTTCTTCTCCCGCCGGAGTTGGTACGTTTCCTGTGAAATTTCTCAACCGTCGATAACCAAAGTTAGTGTGTGGAGGGCTTGTTCTTTGACATTTAGCCAGCAAATCTTCGATAGCCACTATGAATTCAGGCCCGATCATGGCCAGCGGACTGGGCGCGGGAACACTCGCGGGATCACCACGTGACGCACTTGGCTGAATCAGTTGAACTTCCACCTCATCGGCCAGCTTCACGCTTGTGCCCTGAAAACATACTGGAACACCCTTTCTCCACTCAAAAAGAACATATGTGTGAGAAGTATCCGGGTTAGTTTTAATGTCCAGGATTAACCCCCAATGATCTGGTGTCAGCGCGGCCACGGCCCGGCGAATCTGATCTTCGGCCTAAGTGTCTGCAGGAATATCCATGACTATGCTTAACTCTGTCTGGCTATTTTGCTCCTCACACCATTTGGCAGCAGTGTCTCGATCCATATTTAACCCTTTAAATGCGGTTTAATCTAGAGACTAAATCCCGGAAACGAGCCCCCACGTGTAGCGCTCACTCCCTGAGGAGCCGCTGAATAAAACTCGGGTTAGTCTCTCCGCACTAAGGAATAAATATACACCAGCACTGTTGTGGATTTTGTAAATTATATACTTTACTGATCCCAATAAAGTGACACATATAATACAAGTTCGGTATAGGAACGACAGGATTTTCGTAATGCGGGAAACACACGGCGGGAAAACACGCGGCGAGAAAAAGGAAAGAATTAACCCCCTCAGCCCTCAGTTCTGGAGTGTAAGTCCTGTGAGTGTAAGGTCTCAAAAAGGTGTACGTGTATTGATTCGGGTACACGGGTACTGTATTCAACTGGCCAGTGAATGTGATAAGCAAATCTTCGACTAGTCAAGTTGGGGCCCTGTTGAATTGAAACAATAATGCAGCGTGCTGGATTTTACTTGGACTTTCGGCCTGCAAGGCCTCTCACCCATCCGTTATACAGTCTGTCCCTCTGTCTGGTCGAGGATGTCTCTCCGCTGGTCCTCCGGAACTCTGTGCCACCGGATCCGCTCTCTGGCCTGTCCAATCTCTGAGTCAAGAACCACAGCCTACCGCCTGCACTCCCTATGGATCGTCGCGGTCTCCTTACAGGGGGTCCAACTGGAACGGAAGTTCTTGTGTACACCTCCCGGTGATGACGGGTACGCCTCCACAAGTTACTGTCCCGATCTCCAGCGCCCAACAGGTAGCGTCTGCGCTCCGGCCTGGTCTCGATCCCGAGCAGTCTCACTTGCGTCCTCTCGCTTTCGTCACTCCGCTCACTCTGGGACTCCTCCGCACGAGGCTGCTTACGTCCTTCCTCCCTGTCCCACCCACTTCCTGTCTCCGCCGCAAAGCCTGATCTCTATTGTAGTTCGTTTAAGTCCCGCATTGTCCATATGGCTTTTGTCTCCCTCTGGTGGCTAGAACCCAGTAATTACAGCAATACAGTTTTAAACAGCGCTACATATACGTCATGTCCTGCCTGTATATTATGACAAAAAATACAATAAAAATTGAATTTTTAATCATCTGCAGTGTGTAAAGTGTTTTTTTTCACATTTTAGCACATGAGTGTTTGCGGTTATGTTTTCTATGGGGTGCACTTGTACAAAAATTAGAAATGGGGACTTGTTACATTTTGTGGGGGAATTACGTGATTTATAGCAAACACACCCCATATAAAAAAATCATTAGTGCAGCATCATTGTTCACATTATAATTGAAATGTGAACAATATTGCTGCATTAATAAAAATAACACACAAAAAAATACATGTTTCTTTTTTTTTTTTATTATTTTTTTTACTTTATACCTGGTCATGTTGGGTATCATTCGAAAGGCCATGCTCAGGCCTTTCGATTGACACCCTCCATGACCCCCTAGCTAACTGGAGATATCGGGGTTCAAATGAACCCCCTATCTCCACCAGGGGATTCCAGGCAGCTAGGGGTTCCCCGGCTATCTGACGTCATCACGCTATGCGTGAGGACGTCAGGCAGTGAGGGGGACCCGGGGGTGGAGCCGCAATCCAAGATGGTGGCCCCCACCGGAGCTAGGCCGCACTTCGGCGCCGCAAGGCATCTCTATACACAGCCCCGTCAGCATCTCTATACACAGCCTCACAGCATCTCTATACACAACCTCACAGCATCTCTATACACAACCCCATCAGCATCTCTAGACACAGCCTCACAGCATCTCTATACACAGCCTCACAGCATCTCTATACACAGCATCTCTATACACAACCCCATCAGCATCTCTATACACAGCATCTCTATACACAGCCTCACAGCATCTCTATACACAGCCCCATCAGCATCTCTATACACAGCCTCACAGCATCTCTATACACAACCCCATCAGCATCTATAAACACAACCTCACCGCATCTCTATACACAACCCCATCAGCATCTCTATACACAACCCCAAACAGCATCTCTATACACAGCATCTCTATACACAACCCCATCAGCATCTCTATACACAACCCCATCAGCATCTCTAAACACAGCCTCACAGCATCTCTATACACAACCTCACAGCATCTCTATACACAGCCTAACAGCATCTCTATACACAGCATCTCTATACACAACCCCATCAGCATCTCTATACACAAACAGCATCTCTATACACAACCCCATCAGCATCTCTAAACACAGCCTCACAGCATCTCTAAACACAGCCTCACAGCATCTCTATACACAGCCTCACAGCATCTCTATACACAACTAGGGATGAGCCGAACACTCCCCGAGTTTGGTTCGGAGCTGAACCCGAACTTTCCAAATGTTCGGATCCGTAACCCGAACTCGAACTCAATACAAGTCAATGGGGCTGAAAATTCGGTTTTTAGAGTGCCCTCCAAGAGGGCATATATGCTAGATATTTGCCATAAAAGGTTTATGGGGGTCTGGGTAGTGCCCTGGGGGACAGGAAACAAGGACATTTTTAAAGGGACAGTGAGTTTTCCATGAAATAAGGGTTTAAAATAAAAACGAAAAATTCCTTCAAATATCGTGCCTAGGAGGTCCCCATAACCTGCCCGTGAAGTGGTGGATTTCTAGGATGTATAGAAATATGTAAAAACCAAAAAATGACATTTCAAATGACGGTAAATGCTTTTCCTTTAATCTATCCATAAACAACTGCTTGGGGCGGCAGTCTGTATGAAAAGAGGAGACATTTTCGGACATGCAGAAAAAGTTTACTGATTTTTTTTGGTGGTGAAAAGCAGGAGAATAACTGGAGAATGGAAAATTCTAGACCAAATAGCCGATTTGGAAAGTGAGATAAATGGGAGAATTTTTCTGATTTGGCTATTTTGACCTAGAATTTTCTCTTCAGTCATTCTCCTGAGTTTCACCTTTCTCTGAATAACCCTGTCAGGGTTATTCAGAGAGCGGTGAAGAGCAGGAGAATGACTGGAGAATGGAAAATTCTAGGTCAAAATAGCCAAACCAGAAAAATTCTCCCATTTAGGCTAGGGTCAGACTAGCGAATTTTTAACGTGCGTTTAGGCGCACTTAATCACAGCCGCACTAGCAGCAAATGACGGGCAATGACGGCCAATATACGAAGTACGGTCGCACGAAAGTCCGGCTGCGTAACGCAAGTGGAAAATGAACGCATTTTTTTGAGAACGCAGAACCGGTAGTACGGACGTATAGAGTGCGCTGCATCCACTAGCGGCGTGTGTGCGTGATTTGGAGACGTCAGACACTGTTCATGTCCGGCCAACATAACGTCCAGACACTCAAAGTTTCCTGGTTTGGATCCATAAAAAATCATGCACAAAAATGCGCATCGTATGACCGTTTTCGCGCATTCCGTGAAAAAATCCGGCAATGCGTTCGGAAGCACTTTTTGACGGTCGCTGCGAAAAATGCGTTAGTCTGACCCTAGCCTTATCTCACTTTCCAAATCGGCTATTTGGTCCAGATTGTTCTCTTTTCCTGCCATTCTCCTGGTTTTCACCTTTCTCTGAACAACCCTGAGAGAGAGGTGAAAGCCAGGAGAACTGGCAGGAGAAGAGAACAATCTAGACCAAATAGCCAATTTGGAAAGTGAGTTAAATGGGAGAATTTTTCTGGTTTGGCTATTTTGACCTAGAATTTTCACTTCTCCAGTTATTCTCCTGCTTTTCACTGCTCTCTGAATAACCCTGTGAATGTTTAATCCCGAGGTGAAAAATAACATTGCTTTAGATGTTATTTTGAATTTTTTTCAAACACCAGTTAAATGCAGCATATTGGGAAGTTTTAGGAGGGAAATTAATTCTCAAATCTCAATCAGAAGCAGACACCACCCCACCCCCTCAGTACCTCAGTATAGTGTACAATGTATCAAATTGATTACCAGACTAAAAACACCTGGTGTTATGCCCGTTTGTGAACAGAGGTCATTTAGAGTTGAGAATCTTTCCACGTATACATTAGTTTTTAATTCAATATCTAATAAACCGTTGCTTATAATATTCTGCAGTAAAGAGTCTCTTTATTTCTAGATTTTTTAGTATTTTTTAAGCATTTTCTATACTTTTTTCAAAATTTCTTTTTTTTTTCGAACTCGAACCGAACACACCCAAAATGTTCGAAGTTCGCAAACTTTCGAACTGCCAAAGTTCGGGCCGAACTCCGAACCGTCCGAACCCGAACAGCTCATCCCTATACACAACCCCATCAGCATCTCTATACACAAACAGCATCTCTATACACAACCCCATCAGCATCTCTATACACAGCATCTCTATACACAGCATCACAGCATCTCTATACACATCATCTCTATACACAGCCTCACAGCATCTCTATACACAACCTCACAGCATCTCTATACACGGCCCCATCAGCATCTCTATACACAGCCTCACAGCATCTCTATACACAACCCCATCAGCATCACTATACACAACCTCACCGCATCTCTATACACAACCCCATCAGCATCTCTATACACAGCATCTCTATACACAACCCCATCAGCATCTCTATACACAAACAGCATCTCTATACACAACCCCATCAGCATCTCTATACACAACCTCACAGCATCTCTATACACAGCCTCACAGCATCTCTATACACAAACAGCATCTCTATACACAGCATCTCTATACACAAACAGCATCTCTATACACAACCTAATCAGCAGCATCTCTAAACACAGCCTCACAGCATCTCTATACACAGCCCCATCAGCATCTCTATACACAGCCTCACAGCATCTCTATACACAACCTCACAGCATCTCTATACACAGCATCTCTATACACAGCCTCACAGCATCTCTATACACAGCCTCACAGCAGCTCTATACACAACCCCATCAGCATCTCTATACACAAACAGCATCTCTATACACAGCATCTCTATACACAACCTCACAGCATCTCTATACACAGCCCCATCAGCATCTCTATACACAGCCCCACAGCATCTCTATACACAGCCTCACAGCATCTCTATACACAACCCCATCAGCATCTCTGTGAACCCTCAAATGAACCCCCTATCTCCATCAGGGGATTCCGGGCAGCTAGGGGTTCCCCGGCTATCTGACGTCATCATGCTATGCGTGAGGACATCAGGCAGTGAGGGGGGACCCGGGGATGGAGCCGCGATCCAAGATGGCGGCCCCCACCGGAGCTAGGCCGCACTTCGGCACTGCAAGGCGCCGAAGTGCGACCCAGTGCCTAAGGGGTTAAAGCCAGGCACCGCTTAAAAGGGGAGACTCTCTCCTTTTAAGCGGTGCCTGGCTTTTTTATGTGGGACCTCCCGATCGGATCCCCCCTCCCTTCCAGGTGATCAACCTGGCGCGATGACGTCATTTACGTCTGAGGACGCTGAAGTCAGAATGCCGCGGGACCCCGGACAGAAAGGTGAGTATCTCCGCCAGGGGTCCCGCAAAGCTGATGACTTGTGGGACACGTCCTCCTCAGCAATGCATACAGCGGGAGTAACTGAGGACGTGTCCCACACGTCGTCAGCAGTGAAGGGGTTAAAAACGTCTGTTTTTAAACTTTTTGTCCTTGTTTCCTGTCCCCCAGTGCACTACCCGGACCCGGACATTGTTTTTAAATGTTTCTATACATCCTAGAAATCTGCCACTTCACGGGCAGGTTATGGGGACCTCCTAGGCACGATATTTGAAGGAATTTTGCATTTTTAACCCTTATTTCATGGAAAACTCACTGTCCCTTTAAAAACTTTTTGTCCTTGTTTCCTGTCCCCCAGGGCACTACCCGGACCCCCATACACCTTTTATGGCAAATATCTAGCATATTTTGCCCTCTTGGAGGGCACTCTAAAAATCGAATTTTGAGTTCCATTGACTTGTATTGAGTTCGAGTTCGAATTCAAACTTTTGAAAAGTTCGGGTTCGAATGCGAACCGAACTCGGGGGTGTTCGGCTCATCCCTACTAAAAACCTCTAAATCTAAAATTGACTTTTTCAATACTAATCTCGAGTGAGGTTGATGCCCCATGTATTTGAGATGAGATAATTAAAAAATGAAATCAAATTTGCATATTCTACTCTCCAAATAATAAAAATATCATCAATATAACCAGGTAGAGGACCAGGTTTGCCTCCCCGTCACGTTTTTTCACTAGATGTCGGTGTTCATGGTTTAGACGTACTGCGCAATATATGTCCCTTCATTGTCTCCACTCTAGGTACCATTAGGAAGAAGAAAAACTCCTGTGGACCTTTTTCATTGTATGCTCGAGGACTATTGCTATTTTTATTGTACATGTACGGTATATAGTGTGAGTGGTATAGACGTGTCCTTGCAGCTCAAGTTATTGTGTATGTATGCCTGTATCATCTTCCTTTTATTTTTCTTAGGTCAACTTTTTTTGCCTGGAATCCTAATGCTAGGGAACATTTTTTAAATGGTGGCTTTTTCTACATCTCATAATCTATGGTGTCCACAAGGTGATGATTTCTCTGCAGGATACCCTCTAAGTTACATATATTGATCAAAGTCTGCAGATAGCAGACTGAAACATCAATCAATAAAGAGGCCTTTTTGTCAAAGTAATGTCATTATATACTGTGTGTGTATATATATATATGTGTGTGTATATATATCTATATATATATAAAATTTGAAATGTTCCATTTTTTATTTAATGAATGAACACAGTTTCCTCAATGAGTATAAACATTTGTTTACAACTTGCTTATTTACATAAATTCGTTATATTTTGCACCATCCACATGTACAATTATTTTTTAGATTGACTTATTATTTTTTTTCATCTCTGTGCAAATAAAAAGTCTGAACATATTTTTTGTGGAATGAAATGTTTTCAGAACAGCATTTAGATTTGTACATTTTGCTTGCATTCATTGCTAATGGAGGACCGGTTTCCAGAGCAACCCTCACTCTTATGCATTAGAGAACATTTAAGTGACTTACATCTCAATCTTTAATAGGTTATTTAATGAATCACAAATATGACTGAAAGCCCGAAAGATAGACATGGGGACCTATTCTGATTTTTATTTTTGTATATCTAGTAAGCTAAGACAATTAGAGATGCAAAGCCAATGTACCGGTGCATAATTGGACAAACAAGAAGATAGGTAGGCATAGAAAACCACTGCGCACATAAGCAATTATCTCAAGCTCAAGCTGGTTTATTGAATCCATACTGCTAATGTTTTCTAAATGAATTTTAAATAAAGGCTTACATGGTGCACTGTGATATCTCTCAGCATCTGGCACTTTCGTTTACAAGCTCCACAGATAAAAATACTGAACATCCTAAATGCAGTAAATCAAGATTGCTGTAAAGAATGGTGCAGCCCCACTATAGCATCCCAAACAACATAGCTAATACAATTAAATTGTTCTATGTAGGTGTTTTTTTGCTAGACACAATGCTTAGAGATAAGACAGAAATGCTTTGAGTACATATTAACCAATGCTGTAAGTGGATAAGATATTCATCTTTATTTCCTCCTGATTTCTCATGATTTTTCTTTCTTGCAAGAACAGCATTTTTATCTAGACGTGTGCAATAGGAATGTGCGTTTCGATTCGGACGATTCGTTTTTTTTTCACAAAACAGGCAGATTCGGTGCTTAGGATTCGTCCGATGTTCCGAATCGGATCGGCAACACAGCATCCGAAATAATTTCCGATACGAAACAAAATAATTTCGTTGTTTTGTCTATTTTCTACACATCAGGACCTTGGATAGTAAAAACTTTACTAGTTACTATCCAAGGTCCTGATGTGAAAAAATAGACTGATTATGTGGATAACGGCAGACTTACTATCCAAGGTCCCGATGTGAAAAAAATAGACTGATGTTTTTCACCATCGACTACTGTCCAGGGTGCTGAACCTTGGACCGTCAACGATAGTGAAACATTTCATCAGACTATTTCAGCAAAGAAAAAAACAGACCTCGTTATTACATTTAAAAATAGTTAGGAAACCTAAAGATTAACCCAAAAAATTCCTGACAAATTCCAAAAAAATCCTAAAAAATAAATTAAAAAATACCTGTTTGCTGCAGATGAAACTAAAAAAAATTTTAAGAGGTATTTAATAAAAAGTTAAAAACGCAAATAATTTTTTTACATTGCAAAGTATGGAGGAATAAAGCTTAGTTTTGTTTAAAATTAGTTAGAAACCCTAAAGATTAACCCAAAAATTCCTGAAAAATGCCCAAAAAAGCCTAATTTCTTTTTTTTAAAAAATGGCATATTGTTGCAGATGAAACAAAAAATGGTTTAAGAGATATTTAATAAAAAGTTAAAAACGCAAATAATTTTTTTAATTGAAAAAACGATGCTGCATTAATTATACTGCAGAGAAGAGAAGTGCTGCCCAACAGTGTGCTGATTCATATGCTGCATTCATTTTTTTCCTTTTTTTTTTGTTTTAAATCACTTAATTTGTTCTGGGTTTTTTTTTTCGTTTCAGATAATTTTGTTCAGCTTTTTTTCCGTTTTAAAACATTTGGTTCTGGTTTTTATTTTTAAAGTCAGACCATTTGGGTCCGTATTTTTGCGTTTTTTAAATCATTTTGTCCATTTTTTTTCCTTTCACACCATTTTAATATGATTAAATAAAGTTGTGCAATGCATATTCATAAGAAAAAAAGGATCTTTCATAAAAAACGATAGAATCGGCAGAATTACAGTATCGACCGAAATACCATTCGTCTAAGTCAAAACGAATAGACACTTTGAAACAAAGAGAACAGACGATCTGAAAAGACCAAAAACTTCCGATATCAAGAAAAAAAAGTCGATACGAAAAAACAAGCCAAAACAAAAATCGTCCGAAGCGATCCGAAACGAAGATTTTAAAAACCCGAACGAGCCAAACCGAAACGAATCAAAAAAGAATCGGTGCACATCCCTAGTGTGCAATGCATTTCATTACAAATACTAATATGTCCAGATTTCAGGACATTCTGGATTCATTTTTTTTTTTTTTTATAATTCTTTATTTTCCATTTTTCAAAGACAACAAGGGCATCTTATCACAAAACCACAATTTTAGAGATTGCTACTGGTTAGCCCTGAGGAGCCCCTGCCATAGGACCGCAGGGGGGAGGCCCCGAAGAGGGGGTAAAAGAAGAAATAAGAAAAAGATCAAAGAAGCACAAACATGGAGGAAAAAGAGAGAGGAAGAGACCTCATAAGGGGGGGAGGAGGGGGAAGGGGGATAGGGTGCCGCCCCAAAGGAGTGCATAACCCAGGTATCATATCCCGCCAGAAAAACAAGCAGTCCAGCTCTTAACCCACATCAAACTCCAGCCAGGGGTCCCAAATCTTACTATGTTGGGGCATGGTATCATGTACAAGAGCCGATAAACGATCCATGTCCATATTATCTCTAATCCGAAGGTACACCTGCGCCATAGACGGAAGGGACACCGATCTCCAGCCTTGGGCCACCGCTCTTCTAGCCGCCATGACTATTTTATGCAACAGCTTATTCTCCGGTCTCGATAGGGTGTCCTGGGTGCGGTGAAGAAGGAATGTCCATGGGTCTAAAGCCACTCCACACTGTAGGACCTCTTGGATGAGAGCATGAATTTGAAGCCAAAAGTGTCGGATCAGGGGGCATGTCCACCACATGTGGTAGAACGAGCCCTTAGTGCCGCAACCTCTCCAGCATAAGTCAGAGGAAGACCCGTCCATGTGAGAAAGTTGTGAGGGGGTAACATACCAGCGAAACAGCATCTTGTAAGCCTGTTCCTGATGGGCCACATTGATGGAGCAGTGTGCCACATTGTCCCAAATATCCTCCCATTCTTCACTGGGCAGGGCATCCCCCACATCACGCTCCCAGCGTGCAACATAAGTTGGGTCCCCCCAGATTGGAGAGCCTGAACAGAGGGAGACATAAAGCGAGGATATCATTGATTTCGTGATGCGAGCGTCATTACAGCGAGCCTCAAACGCCGTCAAGGAAGACGTGGCGGCCGTACGGACTTCAGGCGTCCGCGCATAGTCCATGATCTGTAGGTAGCGAAAGAAGTCCGCTGGTCCCACCGGACCTCTCTGTCGGATGTTCTCAAACTGAAGCGGTGCCCCCGCTGAGTAAAGGTGGTGGATCCTCTGAAGGCCCAAGTCTTCCAGATTTGCAAAAGGGCGAGGGCATAGGCCCGGTTGAAACTTTCGGTTGCGGAGAAAGGGCATCATAGCTGAGTGCTCTCTGGCAAAAGTGAAGCGACGGTTCACAGTGTCCCAAATGTGGAGAGAGTTAATGGTGGCAGTGCAGGTGGAACGAAGGATTGGACGATTGGTTTTGGGAAGCCAAAAATAGAACTGCGGCAAGTCAGGAGCAAAGAGATGCGACTCTAAGTCCGCCCAACGGTGCGTACCAGGTGGTGCATGAAAGGAAACAAGCTGTGCTAGTTGGGCAGCATGATAATATTGTAACAAACTCGGAACTCCCAAACCTCCCACCGCCCTCGGTCTATGTAACACTCTTCTAGCCACCCTATGACGTTTATTATGCCAGATGAACCGGTCCACATGGGACTGTAGATGCGCCAACGAGGCCGGAGGGACAGGCACCGGGAGGGTTTGGAACAAGTACAGGATTCGAGGGAGTAGATTCATTTTTACGCTAGCAATACGACCCACCCAGGAGACATTAAAGGCATCCCAAGTGTCCATATCAGCTATAAGACGTTGGATCAGTACATCGTAGTTAGCTCTAATCATTGCTGCGGGATCACTGGTCAGCTTCACTCCCAGATATGTGAGAGAAGAGGTGGAGAAGTGAAATCCCGTGAGGAGACGCAACCGGTCGACCTCCGGTTTTGGTATGCCTATCGGCAACGCGCGAGATTTATCTATATTGATCTTAAACCCGGAAATATCCGAGAAATCCCGAAGAAGGGAGAGCAAATGGGGCACAGAATGGACCGGGTCCGTGATAGTCAGGAGAAGGTCGTCCGCATATGCCGACACCAGGAATTCCTCCCCCCCAATCTGTAAACCCGTGATAGACGGGGAGGACCGTAATTTATCCAGCAGGGGCTCAAGGGCTAGAGCGAAGAGCATGGGTGACAGGGGGCAACCCTGTCGCGTTCCATTCCCTATGGGGAAAGGTTCCGGGGAGGCCCCCGTGGTGATTATTTTTGTAAGGGGGGAATTATACAGGACCTGGATAGCAGCGCAAAAGCCAGGGGGAAATCCCCAGTGTTCCAGAAGGTGAAATAAATAAGGCCAGCCCACCCTATCGAACGCCTTCTCCGCATCCAAGGAGAGGAGCAGAGAAGGCGTCCCCGTTGCGCGAGCTCTCTCGATCAGGACCACGTTTCTCCTTGTATTTTCATATGCCTGCCTCGTGGGAATGAACCCGACCTGGTCCGGGTGAATAATGGAGGGGAGGAGTGCTCCTAGTCTGTTGGCCAGGATTTTCGTAAATATCTTATAATCCACATTTAGTAAAGAGATCGGTCTATTATTGTGGGGGAAGGAAGGATCTTTGCCCTCTTTAGGAATCAATATCACATCAGATCGGAGGAAATCCGGAGGCACCGGTCGCCCCTCCAAAATTCCATTATATAGTTTAACTAGATATTTGCTCAAGTGAGGAGAGAATTTTTTATAATAAAAAGCCGTAAACCCGTCCGGGCCCGGGGCCTTATGAGGTTTCATTTGTTTAATCACTGAAGCCACCTCGGCTTCTGAGACTGCTGAACCCAACCCCTCCAGCAAGAGGGGGGGGAGCTCCGGGCCTTTCCACGTGGCCAGATATTCCTGCACCTCCCGCACGTGTTCAAGATTGCGGAGGGAGTGATCCGGGGAGTGGTTATATAATTGTTTAAAGTACGCAGTAAAAATCTGGTTTACCTCGCTGGGGATAGTAGTGATCGAACCCTGGGGCGTACGGGCCGAGGTCACCAGTTTGGACCTAGTTTGGTTCCTCAATTTGCGCGCTAACATAGTATGTGCCTTGTTAGAATATTCATAAAAGGTCCGCCTGGTCCAGGCTAAGGACCGGGCCACATCCGTCAGTAAGGCTGACCGGAGTTCCCGGCGTACAGTTGTCAGGGCATCAAAATCAGCCTGAGAGTGAGAGGACTTGTGCGCTGCTTCCCGGTCAGCTAGCCTCTCCTGAAGTTCTACCAGCAGACTCATCCTCTCCCTCTTCAGCCTGCTACCAATCTGGATCAGGTGGCCTCGCATGACCGCCTTATGGGCCAGCCACAGGGAGTCAGGACCAATATCGTCTAGGTCATTCTCCTCAAAGTATCTGTCCAAGTGGGCAGATACTTCTTCCAGCACTGCTGCCGATTGTAAGATGGAAGAGTTGAGGCGCCAGGACCAGCCCGATCGAGTACCCGGCAGTTTCACCCATATAGATACGGGCGCATGGTCAGACCAACTAATGGAGCCTATCGCCGAGCGGGTAGTTAATGGGATCGTTCTGGTTGGTAACAAGAACAGGTCTATCCTTGAGTATGAGGAGTGGGGGTGAGAATAAAAGGAGAAATCGTGGTCTCCTGGGTGATGGAGTCGCCAAATGTCGAGCAGCTGCGTGTCATGTATAAACCGAGCTAGCAGCGCATCCTGAGGAGACGCCGTAAGTCTGGCACCTAGCGCCCCTGATTTCCTGTCTATTGCTGGCGCTGGGGCCGCGTTAAAGTCCCCCCCATGACCAGAAAGGAGCCTTCCGTCAGCTGCAGGAGCGTCGTAAGGTGGGCCCAGAAAGAATCTTCCGGGGTGTTGGGGGCATAAATATTCAGCAAAGAGATAGCCACATTATTAATTGTCCCCCGGATTAGGATATACCTGCCCTCATCATCTCTATCCACATGTTGAACCGTCATCTGGCAAGCTTTATGTAGTAAAATCGCCACCCCCCGGCGTTTACCGGTGCTGGAGGCGAAAAAGGAGCGTGGGAAGGTGCGGTCTGTGAGACTGAACTGGCGTGCCCGGGCAAAATGCGTTTCCTGCAGGAATGCTATCTGGCATCGTGCGCGTTTTAATTCTCGAAGGACCAATCTCCTCTTCGTAGGGGAATTTAGTCCCTTAACATTCTGGGACAAAATATGGCATTCAGGATTCATGGACGGAGTGGGGGGGAACGCCACGGGCAGGCCAGATCAGGTACACAGGACAGGGCGGCACCCCTGAGGACCCCAATGGGGGGAAAGGAGACAGAGGGACAAAGGGGGTAAGAGACTGGGAGGTGAGGGAGGGGAGGAAAAGATGAGAGAGAAGAAGAAGACACATAAAGAAAAAAGAAAAAAGGAGAGAAAAAACTTCCGGACTTATCCATTGCCAGAACGACCATGGGGATGGTCAGAAAGGAGACGCGACCCTGGTTGAAGACCAGTAGGATCGCAGAACGGACGTCACCGAGCAAGTAACGGAGCATGAAAAAACTATCTAAGAACAGCATTACGAAACTTTACAATAACGACAGTATCCCCACCATTATCATGAACAATAACAGCCGAACATTACAGGGTTATATATCACTTGGGGAACCTTCACAACTCAGCTAATGCAACCACCTGATACCATGTGGGCAAGTAAACAAAAAGAGAAAAATCAATATCACCACCAAGGTTTCCCCATCATCTCAGCCGGGATCCCTGTCCCCCTCCTCTCGAATCCGGGAGGGCACCTTCTCCCAGCGCGGTGTAAGCTGAGGTGCCGGGGAGGGGGATGGGAGCAGGTTACCCGCGTCCGGTAAAGGGGGGCAATCCAGGCGGGTGAAGAATTGCTGCGGGTCAGACTGCAGGGTGAGAGTGGAGGTTTTACCACCAGCGAAGGCCAAGAGTTTGAACGGGAAGCCCCAGGCATAGCGGATGTTATGACGGCTCAGGTGGGCTGTGATGGGGCGCCAGGCCCTTCGACGCTGCAAGGTCTCCGGTGCCAGGTCCTGAAACAGAGCGAGCTTCACATCTTCATACACCAGGTCCACGTCCCTGCTTTTACGCATGACTTCCTCCTTAACTGTGTAATAATGAAGGCGGAATATGACATCTCGAGGCTGTTGGGAGTCAGCCCGGGGAGCTCTCAGGGCTCTGTGAATCCTGTCCATGAGCAACCTCGCCGGGGGCACCTCTGGCACCAAGCGTTTGAGAAGGCCCAGCACCGTCTCGTGTAGCTCCCGTGTTTGTACAGATTCGGGCAATCCCCGCAGGCGGATGTTGTTGCGGCGGGATCTATTGGCGACATCCTCCAGAGCAAGTTCCATACGGTCCATGCGGTGAGACAACGTGTCAGTAGTGCGCGCCAGTTCATTGTGAGCCGCCACGAGGTCCCCCGTGCCTTCCTCCAATTCTCCAATGCGTAGGCCCAAGGCCCCTACTTCCGCACGTACCTCCGTGGCTATTTTAGCAATGTCCATCGCCAGACTCGCTTGCATGTCCCCCATCCTGGCCAGAATCTGCGATATATCAGCTCTAGACGCTGGTTGGGACCCTCCCGGGACCGAGTCCAGGCCTGTGTCCTCACCGCGGATCCGGCCGCCATCTTGGCTGTCGTCCAGGCCGCGGCGCTGGAAAATTGGCACCACTGCAGGGGTCGGTGGATCCGTTTTTTTGCCCCCTCGGGTGGTTCCCGGCATGCTCCCGGGAAGGGGGAATCGAAATGGTGGGTCAAATTGATCTATGTGCTGCTGCTATGCTCCGTTTTGACGGCTAGGTGCAGGAGCTCCTACACCATGCGTCCGGCTCGGTCGGCGTCCAGACTCCGCCCCTCTGGATTCATTTTTAACTAAACAAAATGACACCATGAAAAACAAACCATGGAAATGCCAAATGACTGGTGACATCATCAGGTTAGGACACAGTGACATCACCTAAACACATAACCCCAGCAAAGTTGATTAGTAGAAATGAAATTCAGGCAAAATAGGTGATTCGGAAATTCCAAATAACTGAGCCCTGAGCCGAAACACATCTGATGACTGACTGAAAATAAAAATTCCACTCACTGAAAAAGGCAAAATCCGTAACCCATAATCTTAAAACGAGCGAAAATACTAACCCTAACCATAACCGTAGATCCTAATCCTATAATTAGCAGATTTAGTAGCCCTAACCCTAATTCTAAAAGAAACAATAATAGTAATGGTAAGATTTACCTTAAAACTAATGCTAACCATGAAGGTTAACAAATCATACCTTAGCCCTAATCCTAAAACAAGCAGAAATATTAACTAAGGCTTGGCCATCCACTTCAGCACCAGGGACAACACCGGAGTTCACTGCATGTCTTCACTAGCATTTGCAGGAGGGGGGGGGTTTCAGTTCAGCGGTGAAATAAGAAAAAACTGCTTTTTAACCCTTTCGCTGCTGAGCCATTTCACGCCTCTGTGCTGAGCTCATTTTTACCTGTTTCACTCATCTTGTTTAAACGTGTTTTCAAGCCATATTTTATTATATGACCCAGACATATTATATATATCGTTCTTTCCGGCAGACTCAGCAAATTCATAATATATCATTATTATATGTATACGTCATAACCTATCTGAATATTATAACAAAAAATGCAATAAAATTTAAATTTTCCATAATTTACAATGTGTAAAGTGTTTTTTTTTTCACATTTTAACATGCGAGCAATTGCGGTTATATTTTTTATGCGTTGTGCTTGTTAAAAAAATTAGAAATGGGGACTCTTTACATTTTTTTGGGGGGGGTAAATTTACACGATTTTTAACAAATGCACCCCATACAAAAATCATTAGTGCAGCATCATTGTTCACATTATAAATGAAATGGGAACAATATTGCTGCACTAACAAAACCAAAACAAAAAAAACCTGTTTATTTATTTTTTATTATTATTTTTTTAAATATTTCTTTATTTTCATTCTCGTTTTTAACTTTCACCATGGTCATGTTTGGTATCGTTGGAAAGGCCATGCTCTGGCCAATCCAATGATACCAAACATTAACCCCTAGCTGCCAAGAATCGGGAGATAGAGGGTTCATTGCAACCCCCTATCTCCACCATTGGTGGGTTAACTCCAAAGCTGACGTCATCGCGCTATGCACGCTGACGCCAGTCATCAGGGGGAGTTCCCGAAAGCTTGGCCGACATCCAAGATGTCGACCAGCTCAGGGAGCGGATCACGATCTGGCGCTTCCGGCCCCCAAGGGGTTAAAGCCATCCACCATTTGGAAGGGCAGGCTGTGCCCTTCCAAACGATGCCTGCCCTTAGCTGCTGCCCCCGGCCAATCGGGAGGGAGAGACCTCCCCCTCCCTTTCAGGCACCTTCCCCGCATTCGCGGAGGGGGCGCCTGAAATAGATGTATTGTATTGTATTGTATTGTATTGTACATCTATTGTACCCGCCGGGATCCCGGAGTGCCAGGCTGACATCCTAGATGTCAGCCCGCACCGGGGGGGGGGTGCAGCAATCGGCCGGAATCCCGGCTGATTGCTGCATCAAGTGGTTAAGAAAAAAAATTGAATCAAAATTTCCCCCCAAAAATTCAATAAAATCACTAAATAAAAAGGGCTTTTGCTGCAAATGAAAATAATATTAATAATTAATAATATTAAATAATAAACAAAAAAATTAAAATATAATTTTACATTGAATCCTATGTGATTCGCCTGTCGACCTGAATTACTTCTCTATGGGACAATTTCTCTGCCACTGCATGGCAGTTTAACTATACAATTCAGCTTTTTTTCATGTAATTTGTGCCAGATTGTGCCGACTTTTTCTGACAAATCCCAAAGATCGCTAGTCTGTTGTATTCACACAAAATCGTCTGAAGTCGTCCGATGGAAGTTGGAGGCAGTGGACGAGGGTTGAATCTCCTCCATGTTGTGGGATTGGTCGGACGATGATGGGCGACGACGGGCAATCACGTGATCACACAAATACGGACCCAGTGGACGGCCAGCCTAACCTAGAAATAAGCACAAATAGTAACCCTAATACTAACCCCAATACAAACCCTAACCTTAAAAGTTATTGTAACCTAATGCTAAAACAAGCAAAAAGAGTAACCACCTAACCCTGAACCTTTGCAGTAACCATGCATCCATTTCTGATATCTTTTTTGTTTTAACATTGACAATTTTTATTTTGTAAAAGAGTCATCATACAATTATGCAGAAAGTGAGGGCCTCACAGAGCCCACATATTCATCTATAAAGGCACTGCTTAAAGGAAATAACGAAGAGGTTATCTGGAAAAAGCATTTCAGAGAAATAGTATTGAAGTAAAAGATACTGCGAAAACATCTGAAAGAGTCCGCATAACAGAAAACAGGAGTAGTAAGGGGAAGTAAGCATCAAAGGGGCAATCTGAAAGTTTTACAGAAGAAAAAAGTACTGCGTACAACACCTAGCATAAGGATAGGGAAGGGGGAGGAGAGTTGGCAAAGACCACAAGGGGGGAGCCAAGGGTGATAAGTGGCCCCAGGCCTGGGCACTCGGGGGGACAAGCTGTGCGCCAGGCCACTGTTGCGTCCCCGAGACGACTCGCATATGCCATAAAAATAATAATAAAAATACAAAAATTAATAAAAAAAATAAAAGGGGGGGGAGAGACGACAAACAGACAAAAGAACACAGAGTCCCCAGCAGACAATATCAGCCTAAATATCACGCAAAAGTGATAGGGGGGAGAGGGACTAACAAGGCTCCAAATTAAATAAATAAAAAAAAGGTGACATCAAGTGGTGACTATAGGAAAAAGTACTCAGCAGGGGGGGGAGCACATCTTGAAAAAGTGAAAAATCTTGCAGAAAAAGCTCAGAAAATAGCATGCCGTATGGCAAAAATACTTCGGGACAGTCCATGTCAGCCAGTATCTAACGAACAGGCAGGGTGGCCAGACTCGCCAGGTGCTGTCACCGCAACCGGGGTCTGAAACCCACCAGTGGACCACCCACCCAGGCACAACTCCTCCAGATTCACCGGCAGCCCGAGGGGACACTCCGCTGCCAGCGCAGCAGGCTGCCCTGTTTCTCCGACTGGTACAGCCCCGCTGCAGGGTGCAGACGCTACACCCAGAGGCAGGAGGTCCACCGGTTGCTCAGTGCCCCAAACGCCTCCAGCACCACGCACCACTTCATCCCTGATCCACGGATCCTCTGCAGCATTGTGGGGAAGGAAGGCTGCGCCCGAATCATCTGACTTTGTGCAGCTCTCGTCGACAGCCTCAGCAGCTGAACGGCAGTCCGTAGGTTCCGGTCGGGGGGTGGACTCCATCAGCGCTCCGCGGGGCCCATCCTCCCCATCAGGTCCCTCAGGTCGGCGCACCTCGTCTGCTTCACTCTCCCACACAGCGTCTTCTACATCTTGCCGGTCTCGTCAATCCACTGCGCCTCACCATCGCGTTGCTCCGAGGTTTCGTCCTCCACCACGGGGATGTTAGCCACGTGGCCGGCTGAGGATCCGTCCTCCGGCGCAGTTCCAGCTGAAATGTCCGTCTGCCGATCAATCCCCACCACCGCCGTCAGCCGACGCCATGAGCGGGCGCTCATCATCTGCCCCGGGCAGCAACTCCAGACAGGCTTCGAGTTCCTCCAGGATGGCTTCCATGTTTCTAGTGGGGGAAGGGTGAACCAGCCGCCGCCAGCCCACGCTCATCCCCACAATCTCCGCTGTAGGGACAGCCTCAGCAGCCAGGGGTCCTCCATCCCCACAGCTCGCCGCAGCTGTGTTCCCAGGTATGTAGGCCGCAGGTGGATCGGGTTGCACTTGTGCTGGGGCCTAGGCCCCAAGATGGCCACGACAGAGCAGGCCCGGCAGGGAACAGAGACCCAAAACGTCTCGTCTCTGGTCCGGAGGGGGGACTAAACGGGCTCCGGACAGCGCAGCTCCGGTGGCCAGCCACCTCAAAGTTAGAAAAATGTCTTGTAACAGTCAGCGGAAGGTCCCCAAAAGCGGCAGAAGTGTGGAGCTCCACCAAGACACGTCTGCCTCTGCTGGTAGCCGGCCACGCCCCCCCCCCCTCTGATTTCTTTTAAAGAGTACAGAGTGCCAGACAGGTCAGAAAGGTTTGAATATTAAAGTGTGGTTAAATTATTTACATGCTGATATTTGAAATTGGGATAAAATCATGTGGACTTTTTAATAAATTATTTATTTGCAAAGTATTTTACCAGGAAGGATACATTGAGATTTCTCTCGTTTTCAGCTATGTCCTGGGTTCAAGAGCATTGAAGTGTTACAGTTACAGAAATACAAAGTAATACAATGCAAGATATTAAAAACAAAACACAAATATACAGATTAAAACTGAAAATAAATATGTAGGAAATATAGTCACTAGGTTACATGTTTACAGGTGCATTCTGTATTGAGGTATGTTAGTAAGGAGCTCTTGAGTGACTTAAGACTGGGGGAAGATTTGATGGTGTCTGGGAGGTTATTCCATATTTGAGGTGCTCTGTAGGAAAATGAGGATCGAGCCACTTTCTTTTTGTATTGTGGTATTGCAAGTAAGGTGCTTTCAGGCCTGAAATAGCAGATTCGAAATATATCATTATTATTTGTATATGTTGAGTTTGCTGAAAATAATATAACAATGTTTAACGTTCATGTATTATTATATTCTTTATTATTTATTTTGTTATTTTTTAATCAAATATATGTCTTCTGTTCTAATTATTTATATTGCTGTAATCACTGGTATTGCTCTTCTCATATAGATTAAGAGAACCCATTGCTCCCTTTTAATTGTGGTTTATGTAAACATCACTTTTCTAATCTCAGGCCTGAATTGCTTCCGTGACGTCACAATAGGCTAACAGAGAGTACAGAGGCCGGTTGTCATGGAGACGCGTCCTGCTTGGAATCCACGTGTGGTTACAATGTATCCCAGTGCGTGCTGCTCTGTCGGTGATTGAGCCGCAAGACAACACAGGGCAGAGAAAGAGCGTGACATTCTTATACAAATAGCAAAAGCCCCAGGATCTATCTGATCCCTTAGACGGCTGGGGTCACTTTAACGACTGGGGAAGCTGTACCCCATGGAGGATGCTGGGGGGGATCAGCAGGGCAAGGAGAGGCGAGGCAAAACAAAGAGCAAACAAAGTGCAGTGAATACACCGACTAATCCAGAGAAGAACAAGAAAAAAGGCAAGAAAAAAGACAAAAAGAGCCACAAATCCCAGGCCTCCTGCAAAAGGAAGGGTCACCACTCAAGCAGCCCTTCTACCTCAGATGAGACAGGTGAGTGGACAGACTGCTTGCTCACCATGGACAGACAGACTTCAGCTTTCTGTCATCTCCCAGCTCTCTTCAAAGCAGCATCATCTTAGTATTTAGGAAATAAACAACAGTAAAGCAAAGTGAAATAAATGTAATAAAAAGAAAGTTTATGCATTTTTAATAATCATTGTTTACTCACAGCACTATTTCAAGCAGTGCAAAAATGTGTGTCATGCACAATATAATATTAAATTATCAATTAAATGGATTCTGCTTAGTTTTATTTAGGAATTTATTGAAAATTCCTAAAACCCTGTAAAAAAGTAAATCTAAAGTTTATGACAAAATAGGTGGATATGTGCAGAGTGCAGCTCTTTGCTGTCAGTTTCACAGAATGGCAAAGAAAGCTAAAGTTACACAGCTACACTGTCACTTCAGTTTATTGTTATTTATTTCCCTTTATTCTTCTATCATTTCCCATGTATTCTTCGTAGTAAACTAGAAATTCAGCTGACCCAATCATATTAAGCTGCAGAATGGGAGAAGATTTCTCCATACTCTTTTTCTTAATGACCTGCCATGGTTTTTTAAGTCGTGTGTCCCCATGGTGGCTGACTTACAGGGTTATCCAAAGAGATTCGAAAAGTCACCGCACGTTCGGTGACTTTTCGTTCTCTTCAATTCGGTTCCTTTTGCCGATTGCATTTCGGTGACCCTGCGGTGTATTCAGCAAGTACCACAGGGCCCCCGAATTGCAGGGAAAAGCTGCCGAAAACCTGACGAAAACTAACCGAATGCATGCTGAAAACAAGCAAAAACATCTGGATTAACCTTTGAAAAAGACGAACAGGAGCCGAACAGGAGCCGAACAGGAGCCGAACAGGAGCCGAATCACACAGAGCCGAAGCAGCTGTGACGTAGAGGAGGCAGTGAATAAATTAGAAAAACCATTTGTATGAATCTGGGAAAATGAAACGCTGTTTGCAAAGAAACTACTGAGCGAAAATGTCTGAAATTTTCACAGGAGGTCCAGGGAATGATAATAAAGAGGGCTGTTACAAAAAAAATAAGTAAACTGAAAAAAAAAAAAAAAAAATCGGACTTTTAATAAAAAAAAAAAAAAATCAGAAAAATGCTTAAAGTATCCTAAAAAATCTATAAATAAAGAGACACTTTGCTGCAGAATTTTATACTGAACGGTTTATTAGATATTGAATTAAAACGGGAATATTTTTAACATTGAAGCCTATGGGATTCTCCTGAATAAATTTGCCGAATGAAACCACCGAATGGCAGGGCATTAGGGGAACCTTTCACTGCTGGTTTGTGTTCTCTGAATAGCCGAAGAAGTGCTTCTCTATGGGGATTTCACTGCCCTCGAACAGGGACGAACAGGCACCGTATGTGCAGGCAATTCGCCAGGATTTGGCGAATTGCCTGCTCTCTGGATAGCCGAATGGCCAGGAAAGGTAACCGAACGCTGATTTTCAGCGTTCGGTTACCTTTCTCAAGCAATTCGAATCTCTTTGGATAACCCTGTTAGTCTATCTTGTCACCTCTTTCTTCCACTTGTCTGTGAGAAAATAGTTGCACTTCAGGTCCTGTAGCAGTAAGATCTCTATTGCAGCCCATAGGGTCCTTTGTGGGTTTAGTTTAATAGAGGAGATCTCGGTTGTCTAAACACATCTCCACACTTATCTTTTGAAGGAGAAAGCCATCTGTGGCTCTGTGCCTTTGGTAGATATCTGCTACTTACAGGGTTATTCAATGTTCTCGAACCCAGGACATACTTGAAAACAAGAGAAATCTCAATGTATCCTTCCTGGTAAAATCCTTTTATAAATAAATAAATTCAGAGAAAGGTGAAAATCAGGAGAATTGGCAGGAGAAGAGAACAATCTAGAGCAAATAGCCGATTTGGAAAGTGAGATAAATGGGAGAATTTTTTCTGGTTTGGCTATTTTAACCTAGAATTTTCACTTCTCCAGCCATTCAACTGAGCTTCACCTTTCTTTGAATATATCTGTTATTTTTCACTGACTGAAATTTCGCGAAAAATGTCTTTGCTCAAAAGAAGCAACATTACATTTCTTAGATGCCAATGTTTTGCTGTTTTAATGAGGGACAAAATCTTAGAATAGAAGTAAAACGTGTAACATTTTAAAGAGGAGCTGATAGGAAATAGAATGGAGGTCAATAAAGGGCTGTGTGTGTCTGTGTTTTTGACTTTGTATCTGTCTGTGTGTCTGTCTCTCTCTGTTAGTGTGACTCTTTCTGTCTTGGCCTCTGTGTGTGTGTGTGAGTGTGTGCCTCTCTTTGCATGGCTCTCCCTGTCAATGACTCTTTCTTTATGCTTGTCTCAGTTAATGTCCCTATCACTCTTTTCTCTCTTTCTCTGCCTGTCTGTATGCTTGTCTCTGATGCTTTGCCTTTCGTTGTCTCTTTCTATTTCTTTGCCTTTCTGTTTTTCCTTCCTTTTGTGTGTATGCTACTGTATTTACTATTTCTCCTTGTCTCTGTATGTCTAACTTTGTGTTTCCCTTGCTTTCTCTGTGTACATCTCTCTGTGTGTCTGTATGTTTATGTTTGTTTGTGTGACTCTTGTGTGTGTGTTTCTCCGACACTCTCAGGAGGAGCAGGACAATAAAAATATTATCCTCTGCCTAAGGAAGTTGTTTTATCCAGTTCATTTTAAGGTGTAAATGTTTTTCAGGTAACAAATCATTTACAGGTATATGAGAATTAAAAATGCTTATATGCCTTGCTTCGTATTTTTTTTTACCTTTTGACCACTACTATAAAATGCTTTAAGTGGTGTATTTTCCCAATTATGGATCAGCAGCAGCAACATATATGTGTGAAAGGTTGAATTTGATGGAAATTAGACTTTTTCATCCTACATGAACATGTTGCCCTTAAACTGGTAGTTGTAGAGAAGTGTACCAGATAATATATTTTGTATGTTGTTGTATTTAAGTATCATACACATTATTTTCATGTTGGTTATTATTGTAGGAAGCTGCATTGAATTCCTAACAAACTCATATATACAGAAACAGGTTTTTTTTTTCAATCTATCAGGGTTATCCAAAGAGATTCGAATTGCTTGAGAAAGGTAACCGAACGCTGAAAATCAGCGTTCGGTTACCTTTCCTGGCCATTCGGCTATCCAGAGAGCAGGCAATTCTCCAAATCCTGGCGAATTGCCTGCACATACGGTGCCTGTTCGGTCCCTGTTCGAGGGCAGTGAATCCCCATGAAAAAGCACTGCTTCGGCTATTCAGAGAACACAAACCAGCAGTGAAAGGTTCCCCTAATGCCCTGCCATTCGGTGGTTTAATTCGGCAGGTTTATTCAGGAGAATCCCATAGGCTTCAATGTTAAAAATATTCCCGTCTTAATTCAATATCTAATAAACCGTTCATTATAAAATTCTGCAGCAAAAAGTCTCTTTATTTATAGATTTTTTAGGATACTTTAAGCATTTTTCTGAATTTTTAAAAAAAAATGTAAAAGTCCGATTTTTTTTTTATTTTTTTTTCAGTTTGCTTATTTTTTTTGTAACAGCCCTCTTTATTATCATTCCCTGGACCTCCTGTGAAAATTTCAGACATTTTCGCTCAGTAGTTTCTTTGCAAACAGCGTTTCTTTTTCCCAGATTCATACAAATGGTTTTTCTAATTTATTCACTCCCTCTGTCTACGTCACAGCTGCTTCGGCTCGGTGTGATTCGGCTCCTTTTCGGCTCCTGTTCGGCTCCTGTTCAAAGGTTAATCCAGATGTTTTTGCTTGTTTTCAGCGTGCATTCGGTTAGTGTTCGTCAGGTGTTCGGTAGCTTTTCCCTGCAATTCGGGGACCCTGTGGTGTTTGCTGAATACACCGCAGGGTCACCGAAATGCAATCGGCAAAAGGAACCGAATTGAAGAGAACGAAAAGTCACCGAACGTGCGGTGACTTTTCGAATCTCTTTGGATAACCCTGTATATTTTTGTATTTTGTATGACTCAAATTTATTCCTTCACTGTTGGAAAAGGATTGATTAAATACTGAGAAAAGCCATTGGGCTGAAACGTTGCTACCTTGTTTTTGAGGCCCTAGTAAAAAGAGACTACACCGAGCACACATTGTGCTGGCATTCTCTTCTCTGTGTGACTTCAAGTGGTGGACTTGGCAATTCGCGATACCTGTACACCATTAACCTCCCAAGCGGTCTAATTTTTTCAAAATTTCGTGTCTAATAGGCTTGTGCACCGATTTTTTTTCGGTTCGATTCAGTTCGATTTGTTCGGATGTTTAAAATTTTTCATTTGGCTCGTTTCGACCGATTTCTGTTTCGATTCGGTTCGGTCCGGCTCGTTTTTCATGTACATTTTTTTTCGGAATATCGACCATTTTTCATGTTTTCGGGTCACTTTGCTCGTTTTTTGTATCGACTTTTCGTGATTTCGGAAATTTTCATTTTTTTCGGAACGTCTGTTCTCGTTTCAAAGTGTCTAACTCTATTCGTTTTGACGTAAACTACTATGGTTTACTTTTTTATACTTTTTTTATAATAAATTTTTGGTTTGTTTTTCGGATCAGATAATTCATTCTGTCGATACGATAATTCTGGCGATTCTATCGTGTTTTTTTTTTATTAAATAAAGATCCTTTTTTTCTTATGAATATATATTTCACAACTTTATTTAATCACATTAAAAAAATGGTATGAAAGCCAAGGAACAAAAAAAAATGAACAAAACGATTTAAAAAACGCTAAACTGACCCGAATGGTCTGACTTTAAAAATAAAAACCAGAACAAAAAGGTTTTAAAACGGAAAAATAGTTGATCAAAATGATCTGAAACGAAAAAAAAACCAACAAATAAAATGATTTAAAACAGAAAAAAAAAAATTAACCCTTTCGCTGCTTAGGCATTTCACGGCTTCCCTTCACGCCTGTGTGCGGCACTGCGGTCTGCTGCTGAGCTAATTTTTAACCGTTTCGCTCCTCTTGTTTAAACGCGTTTTGAAGCCTTATTTTATAATATGACCCAGACATGTTATATATCGTTCTTTCCGGCAGACTCGGCAGATGATTCATAATATATCATTATCATATGTATGCGTCATGTCCTGTCTGTATATTATAACAAAAAATGCAATAAAATTAGAATTTTCAATGTTTGTTTTACAAGATGTAAAGTGTTTTTTTTCACATTTTAACATGCAAGTGTTTGCGGTTATATTTTATGAGTTGCGTTTGTTAAAAAAAATTGAAATGGGGACTTGTTATATTTTTTTGGGTGAAAATTACACTATTTTTAACAAACACGCCCCATACATGGTATCGTTGTAAAGTCACAAAATATTTATTTATTTCCCCTGCACATAGACATATATTACCGTTCAATTATATATTTTTTTCAGAAGTAAACATTACGTTTATTCAATAAAAACTATTATTTGTGTTGTGTGCATACAAAACGCATTGTGCTGACTGCTTTTAGTTATTTTATAGATGGCCTCAGCCTCAGTTTCACTTTCAGTTTCTGCTAATAAAACTGTGGATATTGCAGAAACAACAGATATCCGCCATTTTGTTTTGAAATTTGCATCTAAAGCATTCAATGACACTGCTGCAGGGACGTGCGGTCAGGGGCGGCAGGTGAGGCAGAGCCTCACCTGCCATTAAGGGCTGCAGTTGCACAGTTAAACTCACTTGCTCGCGTTTCCCTGTCAGCCCTGTCCATTCTCCACTGCACTTTTTTTTTCTTTCCCCTTCAGCAGCCTGGCTGAGCCTATGCAATTTGCCTAGCAGGACACTCTGCAAATCGCGTAGGCTGCAAAGAAGTGTGCAGCGCGACCCGTATATTCAATGAAAAGACATCCAAGCACTGCCCACTTCCTGAACATTGTTCTCCCAGTGCCTCAGAGGCCCTGGAAGAGCAATGGAATAGCTTGGACCAATAGGAAAGCACTATTGGTCCAAGCCATTCAAAAAACGCCTCCCATGCATTGATTGGTGCAGGACAATCAGTGGGCACGGGGCTGTGCTCCGGTGTGGCCTCAGTGTCACACTAGGCTGCCTGTCTGGAGGACGACACAGATCCTGTGGGGAGCACTGAACCTGAAACTACGTAACCCATGTATTTCTGGCTTTGATTCTAGCCAGTGCCTCACCAGCCACTGACCTCACCGCACGTCACTGCACTGCTGTACCAGCTGCTGAGGACGTATTGAACGCGGCTCTGTTTGGATGCACTTTCAGAAGAACTACATGTCCCATCCTACCACTTAGCAGAGACGCAGAGATGTTTGTTGATGCGCAGGTGGGAGCCAATATTGGGCAAGCTGAGGGTCATCTCGTATGCATCACTTAATCACAACAACCTCCCCCCCAGCACACTACAGTACACACAGTGCCAAAAGAAATCCAGCATTGTTATTTCATCTACATACATCAAATATCACAATTTTCACGAATACGTAAAATCACAAAAAAGAAGAGCTATGGCAAAAATGCATGTAGGACGAGTTGTGAAAACGCAAAGCTATACACAATCACATTGCATGAAACAAGTACTAGATAAATCAACGTATTTCTGTGCACATTAGCACATGCAAGTACATTATTATTATTATACAGGATTTATATAGCGCCAACAGTTTGCGCAGCGCTTTACAATATAACATGACACTTACGTTTGGCTATGACGCAACGGATGTGCCTCAGCTGCTCCTGCTCGCGTGCCTTCAGATCGGACCAGCGTTTTCGGAGCTGGTCCTTCGTCCGGTCTTTCCCGAACAACTCCAGGATGGTGGTTCGGAGCTTGTCAAGGATACGGTCCTTGCGGGTGTTATTCTTCCTGCCGTAAGGGCCCTTACGGCAGTCATAATCTTTTTTATCAAAGATGCGGACCAGCTCCAACATCTCCTCAAATGCCATGTTGCTGGCCCGCTTCTTCCTGGGTGGTGTCTCTGGGGTGGAAGCAGATGAGGACGAGGAGGTGTCCGAATGGGACTCTGTCTCGTCTTTCAGCCATGATGAATTCTAAATAATTTCAATTTTTTTGGCCTGTCAAAAAATTGACAAAACTGGCTCAATAAAGTTACGACATCCGCGCGCGCGCATGCATGACCCGCGGACGAATTGGATCCGACCCGATTACGACAGAATTATCGTATCGACAGAATTATCGGATCATTGGAAACAAAAACAAGTGATACGCATTTACAAATACAAAATTTACAGAATCAGCGATATAACCGATAATAGTTAAATATACGATGTCCAGAATTACCGAAATGGAACCGAAATCATGTATAGAGTGAAAATAAATTTCGATTTGACACATTTCAAGTCCATTCGAAAATTCCGAAAATATTTCGTTTCGGCTCGGAAAACTTTTCGGATCTGTCGGTTTTCGGGTCCGATCCGATTCGGAAAATCGGCCCAATCCGAAAACACGAATCGGGAAATTTCGTGAAAATTCTGAAATTCCGAAACCCAAAACGCACATCCCTAGTGTCTAAAAGCGTCTCTATTTTTTTTTTTAAAGGAAACGTGTTTTTGTACATAGTTAGCCTGTAATAATTAGGAATCACGCACTGAAATCCGTGCAATCAAGAGTCCTTACTGGTAAAATCCTTTTTAAATAAATAAATAGTAAATACACTGAGTCCGATAAAGTTTGAAACACGAAATAATAATTTATTATCCCAAAAATAATTATCCAAAATAATGCAAATAAATGATATTCAATAAAATACAACAAAAAACACTGAAATCTGTCTGAAAACAAGGGTGAGACTATGTATGGTCTGTTTCTTATCCTGTAGTGCCACCTAGTGGCCGTTCATAAACATTGCACATTGGATTATACAGTGTATTATAATTTTTTTCTAAGTTTGCTGCCTGGTCCTGCCCCCTGCATCGTGTGACTCGCAGGGAGCCTTACCAGGAAGCAACTCGCCGCGATCACACTGAGGGGGACAGCGAGGGAGCCAGGAGGAGGCATCCAGCCCGAGTGTGGCTCGGGGTTACCGTTCATGGTAGTGACATTTAACCCTGAGTCACACTTGGGAATACCACCAGGGAGGTTAACCAGCTCTGCTCCTGTTTGCTGCGAGTGCTGTCTTTTTTCCTGACTTTTTTAATAAGGCCATTGAGTTAGTAGAGTATCACGGGTCATCATATTGTAAACATACAGGGTTATTCAGAGAAAGGTGAAAACCAGGAGAATTGACAGGAGAAGAGAACAATCTAGACCAAATAGCCAATTTGGAAAGTCAGATAAATGGGAGAATTTTTCTGGTTTGGCTATTTTGACATAGAATTTTCACTTCTCCAGTCATTCTCCTGAGATTCACCTTTCTTTGAATAGACCTCTTTGTCTTACTAATGTATGACGAGTTTGGTTGTTTTGGGTTGTCATGGCGCCTACTCAGTGTCCTGAGAGACCCCAATGAAAGGTATCAAAAATAAAAAAAGCATATCTTGCTTGGTATTGTATACACCATTGGTTTGTGCCATCGTAGAGGGAATCATTCCAAGTTTTCTTCCATGCCTACTCATGCGCCAGCTAGTGTCGGCATCCCGATTGACCACAGACAAGCTCATATTTCAACCGCATTGTTGGGCATCAGCTTTTTGCTTCTCCAGACATTCTCCTGGTTTTCACCTATCTCTGAATAACCCTGACAGTTTCTTTGTTTTGATTTTTTGTGTTTCTCTATTTTTAAAGCCTTCTCTGGTTTAAGGATCGGCATTGAAAGAAATGTAGATTGCGTCAAACATGGTTGAACAAAGTTCCTTTGCAACTCAACAGATTGCAAAACTTGTATAGATGCCAACAGATTATGTGTGGCAAGTCATGATCTGGCCGAGTATCTTTTTTATCCTGAAACAAGTTGTAACAGGTTGTCAGGTTGTATTGCATTGTTCTTTCTGCCAAAAAGAGATTATCAAAAGCAATTAATGTCTGAAACACCGGTGTTATAAATCCAAGTATATCAGATTGCAAATAGAGATAAAAGTAACAACATTTTAACTTTAATGTCGATATTGATTGTCATGATTGCTCTCAGTTGTGCATACATTGTAACTTCACACCCAGGAGACATGTTGAATTCTGCAGTGGATGGGGAGCCAGTGAAGGGACTTGCAGAGGGTGAGGTGGATGGGCCTGACAAAGGCGTTAAAATGGATTGTAGGAGTGAGAGGCGGGAGAGGGAGGCCAGCTAGAAGATTATAACAATAGTCAAATCGGACGATTACAAGGGCGTGGATGAGTTGCTTTATGGTGTCAGCGATAAGAAATTACCTAATTCTGAAAATATTACTTAATTGACAGCGGCAGGAGGAGGAAAGAGACTGGATGTGGGGGATGAAGGAAAGCGCAGAGTCAAGTGTAACTCTGAGACAGCGAACCTGGCTTGATGGGGAGATTGTGATACCATTGACTATGATAGAGAACTCTGAAGGAGGGAAGGCATTTGAGAGAGAAATTAGTAGGAGCTCAGTCTATGACATGTTAATCTTTAGGTGGTGAGAGGCCATCCTGGAGGAAATGTCAGATAAACAGTTGCTGAGTTTGGAAAGGACAGGAGTAGAGAGATCGGGGTGGAGAGGTAGTATCATCAGCATAGAGGTGGTAATTAAAGACAAAGCTGTTAATGATATTGCCCAGGGATTAGGTGTAGATAGAGAAGAACAGAGGACCTAGGACAGAGCCTTGAGGTAACCAACTGATAAAGGCATTGAAGAGGAGTTACCAGCAAATGACACATAGAAGGATCTGTTAGACAGGTAAGAGTTAATCCAAGAGAGTACAGTGTCACAGAGACCGAGACAGCTGAGCGTTTGTAGAAGGAAGGGGTGGTTGACAGTGCCAATGCCGCTGAGAAGTCAAGCAGGATGAGAATAAAATAGTGGCCATAGTTTTAGCAGTTAGGAGGTCATTGGTGACTTTCAGGGCAGTTTCTGTTGAGTGTAAGGGACGTAAGTCTAAGTGAAGGGGGTCAAGTAGGGAAATAGAGAACAGGAAGAGGGAGAGGCAGTTGAGAAATAGATTTTTCCAAGACCTTGAGGTAAACGGAAGCAGGGATACAGGACGGTAGTTGGATGGAGAGTTCGGATCGAGGGAGGGAGGGTTTCTTTAGTATAGCGGTAACCTATGCATGTTTGACGGTGGATGGGAATGAGCCGGTTGATAGAGAGATAGGATGAAGATGTGAGTGAGAGCAGGGGTGAGGGACGAGGAAGTGAAGGTATTAGATGTGAGGGAATGGGGTCAAATGGTCACGTAGTGAAATGCGAGGAGGACAGTAAGGAATTGGCTCCCTCAGTGGCTGGTAGGAAGTAGCAGAAGGTAGCAGAGGGGGTTCTGGGAGTTGAGGTGGTGGATTACTCGTGTGTACAGGATGTTGCTTCTGATAGTAAGAAAATATGAAAGAGGATGTTTTCCAAAATGACCGAGTCAAGGATTGCTCTTCCTAACTGCTGTTTTGAGATCCCTTCACAAGTGCTCTATGGGATTTAGATCTGGACTTATTGCTGGCCGGCCAGTTCAGTTCTCTGCAGAACCTGGTCTTAAGCTATTTGGGATTGTTCAAATGGTGGATAAAGAACCTCGATCAACGTCCATACAAATTCAAACTGACCATCATGGAAAGGGTACAACTGTGTCAGCTCGCAGCATACATTGCCATCTGAATGAAAAGGGATGCTATGGTAGACAAAGGAGTACCCCACTGCTGACACCAAATCATAAAAAAGCCAGCTAGGAGTTTGCCCAAAATTACATGAGAAAGCCAAACTCCTTTTGGAAAAAAGTGCTGTGGACAGACTAAACTAAATAACAGCTATTTGGTAAAGACAATCATTCTACTGTTTTCAGAAAAAGACTTTTAAAGAAAAGAATACAGTCCCTACAGTCAAACATGGTGGAGGTTCACTGATGTTTTGGGGTTGTTTTGCTCCTTCAGGCACTGGATGTCCTGACTGAGTGCATGACATTATGAAATCTGAAGACTACCAAATAATTCTGAGATGCAATGGAGGGTCCAGTGTCAGATAGCTGGGTCTCCGTCAGAGGTCATGGGTCTTACACAGGACAATGACCCAAAGCACACGTCACAAAGTACCCAGAAATGGTTTAAGACAAAGCGCTGGGGATACTGAACTGGCCAGCAATGAGTCCAGATCTAGATCCCATAGAGCACATTTGGAGAGATCTCAAAACAGCAATTGGGAAGAAGAACCTTCCAACCTAAAAGACCTGGAGCAGTTGGCGAAAGAAGAGTACTCCAACAGTCCAGTACAGAGGTTTAAAAACTCATTGATGGTTACAGGAAGCGATTGATGTCAGTTATTTTTTCCAAGGGGTGTGCCACCAAATATTAAATTGAGAGTGCCAATAATTTTGTCCAGTCCATTTTTGGAGATTTGTGTGTAATGTGTCAGATTTGGCTTTTTTCCCCCACTTTTTGTGTAATACCAATACAAACGAAAGAAATAAACATGAGAATGCCTAAACATTTGTAATTGCAACAATTTTCTGGGCGGAGTGGTGCAATATGTGACAGTAATGTAGGGGTGCCAATATTTTTGGCTGTGATTGTACATGTCATTGCTCTGGTTAGTGTAACACCAGGCCCAATACAGGGTATTATATCTGAACTTGCTGCACTATATTTGTTTATGTTTCTTTAATATGTGGACATTCTCTCCTATTTTCATATTTTGATCTTTGGTCAGGTCAACAGGAGATGTTTTGAGAGTCTCCACAGCAGATATATATATACGGTGGTGGTATTGGAGTTAAAATATATTTTATTCCCAATATTAAAATAGACATTTGATTCTACAGTAACTGTTTGATAGCAGTCGCAATGATTGACAACTCGCAGCCACAGTTACATATTGTGTGATGTCTTTTCAAGTTGGCAACCTGCACAATGTCACGTGACAGGGTCACCTTAATTATAACTGGATCATTCATATGTTATTTTCAAATTTTGATATATTTTTCTCTAACATTCAACTTACAGGTAAAACCAGCACCAAAAAGGCTACAACTCTTCCACATATCCCACAATCCTCTGATCTACAGATTACATCTGGTGATACTAAAATGAAGGGAGTATTAAAGACAGAAGAGGATAACAAGTTTGTAAATATCCAGTTTTCCTCTGGCAGCCAAGCCATCCATGTGAATGAAAGCCTGAGATGGGAGGGAGTTCTGGACGATCCAGTAAAAGAAGAGGAAAGGATTCATCAATATAAAAGTAACAGGAGAAAGCGTTACGTGTTAGCGGCTCAGCAGGCCCTTGATTCTTCAGAAGAGTCTCAGAAACCTCTCCATTCATTACAGAAGCAGGTCACAGAATCACTATTGGTAACAGATAGAACTGTTCTTCTTAATCAGCATATTACTAATTCTTTTTTTTTAGGACAGAAAGGACATGTTAGGTCAGGACAACCAACGTCACAGCTGAAGTTCCCAGCGCTGGTGAATATCCTCAAGAATGGTTTATGAAAACTTGCAAACAATTCTCGTCATAAACTGGTAAAAAAAACCGGTTTACTCACATCTGGTCAATACAGACAGCCTATCATTCTAAGTCAGACCACAAAAGACACAAAAAGCAACTGCGTGTGGATAAGAGAAAGTTTAGTAATATTAAATAAATGTGTTTTTTCTCTTTCAACATCAAAATATGTATCAATGTTTGTGTGTGACACTAAACAAGAAACCGTAACACTGTTTGTGTATCTTTTATTAAAGCATGAATTTGATATGTCATGTGTGAAAGCAATATTTTTAATAAGGAGGCAAAGCAATGATATAATATAATGTGTATATATATATATATATATATATATATATAATGCACAAGTATATTTGTTATGCAACACATGATAATAAGCTACACTAGTGATGGCTAATCTTATAATTGAGAATGTTGTCAATTTAAGTCATCACTATGATAACCATAGTAAAAAGTATTAGAAGAACAAGGTGCATTACATTCACACTCTGACCACTAGAGGGTGCAATACTTTCAGGAATGAAGCTGTTTGTTTTAAATACACTGGCTCTAGTTTGGTATTTTAGAATACAGCTATAAATTATTTTTATAACACAACATAATGTTTTATCAGTAGTCCCTATTTTGTGGTATTTTAATCTTGAATTACAATGTATTTTGTAGTTTATATATTTACATCTTTCCAGTATCTCTTTCTGAATGATGTCACATCACTTCAAACTCAATATATCAAGAACTGAACAACTGTTGGTGCCCCTCTTGAATGCACCTCTGACAGATTTGTCGATATGGTTTATGGTTATACCATACTATCTGCCTCTCATGTCCACTGTCTTTGAGTGCTTATCGATTCTGCTTTCTCTTGCAAACTCTACATTCAATCTCTTGCCAATCCTTGACGCTCCCAGCTAAGTAACATATCTAAAATACAACCTCTTTGACAAAACAATAAAATTCACAAAACACAATAAAATTGTTGTCAATTCAATAATCATTCCCCGACTGGAGTATTTAAATTTTCTCCTTATAGGCCAAAGTGCCCTATGGGCCAGTGCATTTCAGGAGCCATGGAACCTGTAAAAGGCCATTGGCTGGGGTTGGTAGATATGCAAATAGAGCAGAAGGCATGGAAACAGGCCTTTCGGTTACAGACTGAGTGGTCTGTCTCAGTAACTTTGATAATATGTTGTGTCTCTGTGTGTGTTGGTGTCTATGTCAGAACCTGTGTGCGCCTCTGTCTATACATGTGTCAGTGTTCTTACCTGTCAGCCAGTGTCTTTGTGTTTCAGTGTTTCTGTGAGAGTCTATCAATTTCTATGTATCTCTATGAGTATCTTTTTAGTGACTATGTATCTGTGTCAGTGTCTTTGTGTTTCAGTGTCTCTGTGAGAGTCTATCTCTGTGAGTATCTTTTAGTGTCAGTGTCTCTGCATTGTAGCATCTTTGGCAGTGCCTTTCAGTGAATCTCAGTGTCTTTGCCAATATTTCCATGTCTCAGTAACTTTGTCTCTGTTCGTGTCCTTGTCTTTGTCCCGTGTTGCGTCTGTCAGAGTCCCTTTTTTATTTTATCTGTTGGTGGCTGCCTGTGTGTGACTGTGGGACTGTATAAGTTTGTGACTGTGAATGAAAGAGAAATATTACAGAAATACAAACATACAGTCTATAAGGGTCTTTGTCAGTGCTTCTGTATGTCTCTGTTAATGCCTGTCACGGTGGCAGTACCACCAGGCACGCACCACCCTATACTTGCCCTCCGATCCTTGGAAGTGGTCGGTCTGTATATATATCCCTATGAATGTAACTCGCAGGAAGGTGAGGCCTTGGTTCCTGAGAGAAGCCCCTATATGCAGAGATTCAGGGTAAACTGCAAGGACAGGTGAAAGCAAAGGGTTAACAAAAGACCTCTGTACGGCAATACCAAAGATTCCCTGCACTGAAAGACCGGTCTTTAGGATAGCCGGATCTAATCTAAAGGAAAGTATTACCTTGAAGCCGTACAGAGTCTTTTGTTGTATACAGATGACAGGGTTTCCTGGAAACGGTACAGACAAGGAATAATCAATAGAGTAGTCATAAAGAGGAAAGCCAAAGGTCATAACCAGAGAGAGTACGTCATACAGAATATAGGAATAGGAACCAGAAGGGAAGTCAGCCAAGCCAAAATCAGTAACCGGGGAATCTGAATGGAACATAAACAGCAAAACAAAATACAGCAATAGACAGAACTGAATACACAGAAGGAACTGACATAAACTGGAACAGAAATAATAGAGACAAAAACTGAACAAGGATGAACAAACGGAGGATATCAGGAACACAGCCAGGAGCTCTCAGGACACAAGTGGCAAGGAGACCAGGCAAAGAAAAATGACCCAGCAATGTCCTATAGGTACATTGCTCTAATATAGGCAGGGGAATCAAGGCAAGGGTCAACAGGTGAGCAGCACACAGAACACCAATTAACCCCTGGGAGGCCACCCAGGAATTGGCAGCAACAAAAACACAAGGGAAAAAACACAATATACAAATACAGAGGGCAGGAAGACAGGGTTGGAACGTGGGAACGTGACAGTAGCCCCCTCCAAAAAGGTGACCTCAGGGCACCTAAAACAACAAACATGACAGACAAAAATCAGGAAAACAGATCACGAACACCAGTCACCAAAATCCATTGAGGACCCACTCAGTGTCGTCTTCCTCCTCCTCAAAACACATGAGCGCATTAGGGTCTTTCTTGATCATGGCCCAGTGTGCCTCACGGAACAACATCCCGCATGGGGATCGTATATAACCCTCGGGTACAGGGCTAGAATTAGGGATGTTGGTACCAGTCAGGCCACTACCCTGCTGGACCTCCTCAAGATAAGCACGGAATACGGCATTATCAGACCCATCATGGAGCGTGGTATTCTCGGAACTAGATTGACTAGTGTTGGTCAGCTTCCCACGTCTCCTCCTGGATCGAGACGTGGAAGGGGTGACCACCGTACCTGACACGGCAACAGCGGGAGTGGTATTCTCGGAACTAGATTGACTAGTGTTGGTCAGCTTCCCACGTCTCCTCCTGGATCGAGACTTGGAAGGGGTGACCACCGTACCTGACACGGCAACAGCGGGAGTAGGCTCGCCTACCTGTGCCTTACCACGAGGTTTGGAAACCTCGGACTCTCTGTGGGGCATGGGCACAGTGGTGTTGCAACGCAGCTTTGGCACTGCTGACACACAGCTTGCCATGGATCTGACTGGCAGCTTACCAGAATCAGGCAGCACCCGTGGCTTCGTGCCAGGCTGGGCTGGCTGCGCATTGCCAGACGGAGACAGGACTGGCTGCGCATTGCCAGACGGAGACAGGACTGGCTGCGCATTGCCAGACGGAGACAGGACTGGCTGCGCATTGCCAGACGGAGACAGGACTGGCTGCGCATTGCCAGACGGAGACAGGACTGGCTGCGCATTGCCAGACGGAGACAGGACTGGCTGCGCATTGCCAGACGGAGACAGGACTGGCTGCTCATTGCCAGACGGAGACAGGACTGGCTGCTCATTGCCAGACGGAGACAGGACTGGCTGCTCATTGCCAGACGGAAACAGGACTGGCTGCTCATTGCCAGACGGAAACAGGACTGGCTGCTCATTGCCAGACGGAAACAGGACTGGCTGCTCATTGCCAGACGGAAACAGGACTGGCTTCTCATTGCCAGACGGAAACAGGACTGGCTTCTCATTGCCAGACGGAAACAGGACTGGCTTCTCATTGCCAGACGGAAACAGGACTGGCTTCTCATTGCCAGACGGAAACAGGACTGGCTTCTCATTGCCAGACGGAAACAGGACTGGCTTCTCATTGCCAGACGAAACAGGACTGGCTTCTCATTGCCAGACGGAAACAGGACTGGCTTACTGCCAATGGGCACTGGGTTGCGGCTCTACATGTAATACACCCAGTAACAATATGTAGGGACTGTCTTTTTCTCAGACCTGGATTTCTCAGGAGGTCTGAACTCAAAGTGGGGTCTGGTGCCATCTGACTCCCCGCAGGGTCTGGCACCATCAGATCCCCTACGTGGTCTGGCACTATCCGACTTCCAGCTAGGTCTGGCACCGTCAGACCCCCTACGTGGTCTGGCACCCTCTGATTCCCAGCTGTAACTGGCACCAGTGGATCTCATGAGTGGTCTAGCTTTAGCGGCCTTACTGTGGGACATGGGCACAGTTGGCACTCGGCCCGTATCAGGGCGCACAGACTCACCACAAGTCTTGAGACGCACCGGCACTCCAGCCCCAGGACGCACCGGCTTGAGGGGACATCCAGACAAAAAGTGCAACGAACTGGCACAATAGAAACAGAGATTGTACTCACGTCTTCTGTTCTTTTCATCAGGAGAAAGCGGACCACGAACCCTGCTTTCAAAGGAGACCTGATTGCCAGAGTCTAGACACAGGCTCAGTAACCCTTTGAGGTGAACCACAAATTCCTCAAACATGTACAATATGGTTTCCAACACGGTACACATCTCTGCGGGCTTATGTAAAGGCTGGGTCATTATGTCACGGTGGCAGTACCACCAGGCACGCACCACCCTATACTTGCCCTCCGATCCTTGGAAGTGGTCGGTCTGTATATATATCCCTATGAATGTAACTCGCAGGAAGGTGAGGCCTTGGTTCCTGAGAGAAGCCCCTATATGCAGAGATTCAGGGTAAACTGCAAGGACAGGTGAAAGCAAAGGGTTAACAAAAGACCTCTGTACGGCAATACCAAAGATTCCCTGCACTGAAAGACCGGTCTTTAGGATAGCCGGATCTAATCTAAAGGAAAGTATTACCTTGAAGCCGTACAGTCTCTTTTGTTGTATACAGATGACAGGGTTTCCTGGAAACGGTACAGACAAGGAATAATCAATAGAGTAGTCATAAAGAGGAAAGCCAAAGGTCATAACCAGAGAGAGTACGTCATACAGAATATAGGAATAGGAACCAGAAGGGAAGTCAGCCAAGCCAAAATCAGTAACTGGGGAATCTGAATGGAACATAAACAGCAAAACAAAATACAGCAATAGACAGAACTGAATACACAGAAGGAACTGACATAAACTGGAACAGAAATAATAGAGACAAAAACTGAACAAGGATGAACAAACGGAGGATATCAGGAACACAGCCAGGAGCTCTCAGGACACAAGTGGCAAGGAGACCAGGCAAAGAAAAATGACCCAGCAATGTCCTATAGGTACATTGCTCTAATATAGGCAGGGGAATCAAGGCAAGTGTCAACAGGTGAGCAGCACACAGAACACCAATTAACCCCTGGGAGGCCACCCAGGAATTGGCAGCAACAAAAACACAAGGGAAAAAACACAATATACAAATACAGAGGGCAGGAAGACAGGGTTGGAACGTGGGAACGTGACAATGCCTTTTTAAATATGTCCACACACGCTGTGATCACACTGTATTGGGAGCCCTCCACACCAGCGCGAAGTCACCGCTCAAAGGGGATGCCAAAATAACCCTAACATACCGTAAAGAACGGAGTGGGACTCCAAACAGCCAGGTGTATAATCTCTTTCTTTATTCGTGGGAAAGCAGTCTAATCCATAAGAAGTGACGTTTCGGCCATGACAGCCTTAATCATACTATGATATACAGTGTATGTATGAGATGATATAGTATGATTAAGGCTGTCATGGCCGAAACGTCACTTCTTATGGATTAGACTGCTTTCCCACAAATAAAGAAAGAGATTATACACCTGGTTGTTTGGAGTCCCACTCCGTTCTTTACTGCCTTTTTAAATATGTCATTGTCTATTTTGTTCACTTATTGGTAATTGGTTTTCAATGTCTTTGCCTGTGTTTCTTTGTGGATCTGTGTCTCTCTTTCATTGTCTGTGTTTCTCATTCTGTGTCTTTATGTGTGAGTGTCTGTCAGTGTTTCTGTCATTGTCTTTGTGTGTCTCTTAGAATGTCTTTGTAATTCTATGCTGGCTATTTTTGCTAGTGTCTGTATGCATTTATGTCTGTGTCAGTTTCCTTTGTTGTTGTTGCTGCGTGTCTCTTTCGATCTGGCACACCAAAAAATAAGAAGTCTTTAATATTTTTGGTGTGTCTGATAACCTTATTTCTATTCTGGAAGTTATTGTCAGGTTGGCTAACAGGGCAAATGGAGCACGCGCATTTTATCCGAGTTTCTGGACTCGGTCTTTCTCCACTAGGGGCACCTTCTCATCTTTTTTGTATCTTTCAGTACCTTTGTCATTGACTGTTTTGGAGATGCTGTGTCCCAGTCATTTGGACATCGCAGTTTGGCTCTTGTCAAAGTCACTTGGATCTTTTCTCTGGCCCATTTTTTCAACACATGAAATTCGAAAACTTGACAGTTCACATGTTGCCTAATACATCTCACCCTTTCACAGGCACAACTGCCAAAATATAATCAATGTTATTCACTTCACACGTGGTTTTAATGTTGTGACTGATCAGTGTATTATTCGACGCTTATGGGGTGACTGGTTTGTCCGTTATGTTGCTGTAGTGGCCTTGAAAATAACATTGTGTATATCTGGCATTTTCTGTCGCTGGCAACGTATGCATGTTTTTCTGACAGTGGCTTTCTTTCTTTTTATATCTTTGCCCCTCATCATGTGTTTGTCTGTGTCTGCTAGTGTTTCTTCTAGTGTCTGTATGTGTCTTTTAGGCTACGGTCAGACGAGCGCAGTATTAACGTACGTTTAGCCGCACTTAATCACGGCCGTGCTAGCAGCAAATGACGTCCAATGCCGGGCAGCATACGATGAACGGCCGCACGAAAGTGCGGCCGCGCAACGCAAGCGGCAAACAAATGCATTTTTTCGAGAACGTCAAACCGCTAGTACTGACGTACAGAGTGCGCTGCGTCCGCTAGCCGCGTGTGTGCGTGATTAGGAGACGTCAGACGCTGCTCATGTCTGGCCAACATAACGTCCAGACGCAAAAAGTGTTTTATTGATGATCCGTACAAAATCACGGACGAAAATGCTCATCGTATGACTGCTATCGCGTATTCCGTGAAAAAATACGTCCATTCATTCGAACGCACTTTTTCACGGACAACGCGATAAATGCGTTGGTCTGACCCTAGCCTTAGAGTTTTTGTCACAGTTTGTATGCGTCTTTAACTGTCACACAGTCCAATTCACACAACTTTTAGTGCGCTCATACAGCACCCCATTCATAATCTCCATTACACACAGCACTGCATACACTCTCATCACACACATTAGTGATACGTTATGGCGGACGAATATGTACCAATTTTCTGTCTCATTTTCATCAGGGATTAGTGTATGTGTGTGGAATTAGTCTGATAACCAATGAGAAAAGGCATTTCTTACACTACCAGGAGGTAATGGAAGGAGAAGGGGGCTACAATCATTATTCTAAACAATTTCAACCACACAAATTGTAAGGATTGTAAAAATATATATGTATCTTAGAGTGCAATTCCCTGAAGGATGACTCTTCTGTTCTTCATCCACAATACAGCACAACAATATAATAATAATAACAACAACACAAGGACCACTCTAAATAAAACTAAACAAAGTGCATGGGGCAGTATTGCACATACATTATGTATATCAGAAGTAACCCCTGGTAGTAATACTGCTCATAGGATGACAGAGGCACATCAATAATCCTGTGAGCATTATTACTAACACAAACAACACACCGAACAGTGTCCAGGAAAGGAGGTACCATCAGTATACCATACACAGCTGAAAAATAACCTAATTTTATTACACAGTTTAGTCAAAAAGGACAAAGACGAACAATATAAAATACATATAATGAATTCTGACTGGCGGTTAGTAGCTTAATGAAGCAGATGTGTTGAAATCAATTTGGTCGCAAACCAGGCTTAGAAAGGGCGCGCTATCTTAGCATCCAACCTTCATGAAATGTTCCCCCGATGTGAGTGGGGTATAACACTGATGGCTGTGTTATAAATCAACCATCCTAGCCTGTCCTATAAATATCTGTTCACTATGAGGTGATACCCTTTAATAAAATGACAGAGAGGCATCAGATCTGAGAGAAGGGGAGATATAGAGATTTTCCCCCGTATATAATAGATAGCATAGTCCAATTTCCAGTTTAATATGTTGCGTTAGAAATATGAAAACGTTCTATCCAATACTGTATATCACATGATCGTATAAAAGCAGCTCAATAGAGTGGATGATACATCATTTACGCTTATGAGAGCAAATCAATAGAATGGATAATATACTATTCCAATCTATGGTCTACTCATACATGTAAGAGCAGCTTAATAAGGTAGATGGTATTATGCTTAAAATCAATCTCTCTTCTTATAATATACTATTCCATAGACCCACAATCTTAGCCAATGCTTGATAGGGCTAGAGAGTAGAGAAGATAGAGAGTTAGAAATGTTCTCTCTGATCGCAGACCTAGCTCAAAAGAGGAGTTTTATCTTAGCATCCATTAATCATATATTGCGATGCTCTTTTGGATACTTGAATATTATAAAAAGCTTGACATTGATGGATCATCAATCAAATAGCTGTGTTGTCTCCACTCCTTGATGTGGTGAGGTACAACGTTGATAGTGATAACCTTAAAGAGACCACCAAATCCGTCATGCAATTATCCATTAAACATTAAGTGTCCCTAAATACAACAATAGTGAACCAGTAAATCTCAAATAGAGGAAAAGCAATGTAAGAATAACCCCATTTATATGAGTAATATACTGACAGATTACAAATCGTTACCAGGTGCCAGATCTAATTGCTGCATATATATGTCTCAAACCATCATTTCCTATCTACATATCATACAAATATGGGTATAGAAGGATTTAATTCTCTATTTAACTCATTAGGTAAACTGCCAGAAAGCCACCATGGGAACCATCCCAAATAACCTGTTAAAACATAGTCAACGCGTTTCGACAGCTTCTTGCTATCTTCCTCAGTACCTTATGTCCCCCGTTCCACTGTATATATATTTTCTGTCTCTCTTTATGCCCATCTGGCGACAAATGATTGCCGATGCAGTCTGCTGCAATTTCCGTTATTCTCGCGCGTGTGATTAGCGTGCGTGTCAGGGCCAAGTTCCTCCTATATGTGGTGAACGTTTCAGCTCTTCGCACTTCCAGTTTTATGGTTTGCTCACGTCATCTCTCTCCCTGCGTATTGCGCGTGCGCAGAGTTACGTAGGGGTTTCCTCATTGGCCCAGTTCTCCTCACCATGGCAACCAACTAATTGTTATATAGCCTTATATGAATGTTATATGAATTTTGAGCATTATTACTAGTAAGGGTTTCTTCTGATTTATTGTATGTACAATATTTATTTATTTATAAAGTATTTTACCAGGAAGGATACATTGATATTTCTCTCGTTTTCAAGTATGTCTTATTGCACATTGTACTATGCATACTTTGTTTTCTTTTATTTAGAGCGGCTCCTGTATTATTATGATATTGTTGTCAAAAAACAATTTCATCTGATGTGACTAATATATCATTTAAATAAAAATATGTTAAATTGCTTCGATAGATCAAGTACAAATAATAATTATTAACATATTTTCATGTGAGTATATGTATAATACATATACACTTTACTGTATATATATATATAATATATATATATATATATATACAGGTGTTGAGTCCTCTCGGAGCACATGGTAATAGCATTCCTACAGTTTTTCTACGGTGTGAATGCCTTTCCCACTGGGCTAACAGGTACTCGCAGAAGCTCTGACTAGCTTCAAGCCTAATATTCTATCTACGCTGCTTACAAGTCTATGCATGGAAGTCACTAATCATTATGTGTGTCAGACCAGACCAGTAGACGGCGGAAGATTTGGTGCTCACTGCACAGGGAGGCAGCAAGGAATTCCTGTTTGGTCTGATGCGTTGCACAGGGTCATGTCAGGTCACACAGCACAACCCCACACTTTTGAACCTCCTTAAGTTACCACTTTGTCCTATCTGCAGCCAACCCCTCTCTGCAACCCCGCTGTCTCAGCTGCTGCCAGTCGGGATAATGATCTTCTGCCCCCACATCACTAGAAACTACACAGGTAATATAAAAAAGGCAAAAATAATTATTACATTTATGTATTTTAAATATGCATGTGTGTGTTAATGGTTGGATAATGTGTGTGTCAAAACTGTATTGTGTGGGTGTGTTTACAGTGTATACGTGAGTGTTTACTGAAGTGGAGGCTCTATAGGCAATTGGGGCAGTGCCCTAACATTTTTCGTGTGCATTTCTTGACTTGTTTTGGGGAGCGGCAGATTGTGTGCTCAGAGTACCAGCATCATCCCTGGCGATGGTCTTTCCTGCGACTGCATGGTGAACATACTGTTTAGTCCTCCTTAAACTATGCCAACACACAATAGCCTACAATAATGCGATAGGACGGAAATTAGTTCTCCTCGACTGGCAACCTTCAGTTCACCAAACCTTCTTTTTATCCTTCGTCGAGATATTTTTGTCGCGACATAATTGCTCCAAATTCTTTTTCGATGATTGTTGCGACATTCTCACTCCAGCCAAATAAAAGATAGAAAAGAAAAACAAAGAAGGGGAAGGGAACTGCTGTGTATTGTGTAAATTCTAAAAAAAATGCACTGAGTTCTGCTCTGGAAATTGGAAAACCAATTTCTTTAGTATCTGGATCTATGTTGCTTCACAGATCCAAATACTAACCTGATATCCCACCGCTTGCCTCCAGTTGTCACGACTTAACTACGCGCGCTGCTGCGCAGAGACGCCGGGTTAAGCCGCGCACTATCTGTCTATACTAGACCCAGATAATTACGCGCACTTCTCTTCCCGTCCCGGCCACACTGCCTCCCACAACAGGCACGTAGAGCGCGATATACTGATCCCAGGATTGCAACACAGCGCCAGTCTTCTCCTGAAGTGCAAAATAACTACGTCTCCCACAATCCTGGAACTCACTTTCTTATTCTATTAGTAACGCTGCCACCAGTCCTCACGGACACAATGCGCGTCGCAACAGGAGACGCAGGGCTTAGCAGCCGCACTATCCTAGACTCGGACAGTGACTACAATTCCCACAATTCCCTGCCGTTTCCTGACGACTGCAACACGCAATTTCTTATATATAACCGAGCTTAAGGCAAATAGCAATTCTCCCAATCTCTTAGCGTGGATTTGATCAGCCAGAGTCAAAACTTAAATACTTTTTGTTTATTTAGGATAGAAAAATCAGTGCTTAGCTACATAAAAAATCGTAACTAGAATAAATCAATTACTTATACAATACACAGCAGAATATAAAGAAAAAGGTTTAACCATAGAGCGTTACTTACGAAGAGCTATTCCTCTATGGCCTCCTGGAGTCTAGAGATAGAGCATGGACAGATCAGTCCTCTTTAGAAGGAACCCCAAGTGATCAGCCCTGAGCCATGCTTGATTCAGAATATATATAGGGCTGGCTTTTTTCTACGTCCAGCCTCCTAGCTGGCAGGGCTTTTGCCTACAATTCCCAGAATGCCCCTCTCTAGAGCATGCTCAGTAGCTTGTCAATTAATCTTTAATTGCCTAAAGGCGTCCCTCTTCCCTCCAGACCCCCCGTGGAGCTCAAGGATGTGCTTCCTGTCTTTGAAGATGGTGTGCCCATCTCTTGGGGCCGACCTGTCTGCCAAGGTGTGATCTCTATGTCAGTGTACAAAAGAAATTCCCTTTTTACAGCTACGTGTTATATCCTCCCCCCAAGGGAGAAAGCTAAACATATTGATTACATTACAGCTGTGAACCCAGGGATAAACTTACCAAATGGTCAGACACAAATATGAACATAACTCTATATGGAGGAGATAAACACATATATACAGGCAGACCTTTATATAGAGATAGAAATATAGATCTAGTCTGCCACAGTCGGTATCAGTTATTTGTGGTTATGACGGCAGGAGCCTATCCCTTCCTGCCCCCCATCTGTCCCGGTCTGCTGGGCCAGGGGTCAAAACAGAGGTCTGTATATATGTGTTTATCTCCTCCATATAGAGTTATGTTCATATTTGTGTCTGACCATTTGGTAAGTTTATCCCTGGGTTCACAGCTGTAATGTAATCAATATGTTTAGCTTTCTCCCTTGGGGGGAGGATATAACACGTAGCTGTAAAAAGGGAATTTCTTTTGTACACTGACATAGAGATCACATCTTGGCAGACAGGTCGACCCCAAGAGATGGGCACACCATCTTCAAAGACAGGAAGCACATCCTTGAGCTCCACGGGGGGTCTGGAGGGAAGAGGGACACCTTTAGGCAATTAAAGATTAATTGACAAGCTACTGAGCATGCTCTAGAGAGGGGCATTCTGGGAATTGTAGGCAAAAGCCCTGCCAGCTAGGAGGCTGGACGTAGAAAAAAGCCAGCCCTATATATATTCTGAATCAAGCATGGCTCAGGGCTGATCACTTGGGGTTCCTTCTAAAGAGGACTGATCTGTCCATGCTCTATCTCTAGACTCCAGGAGGCCATAGAGGAATAGTTCTTAGTAAGTAACGCTCTATGGTTAAACCTTTTTCTTTATATTCTGCTGTGTATTGTATAAGTAATTGATTTATTCTAGTTACGATTTTTTATGTAGCTAAGCACTGATTTTTCTATCCTAAATAAACAAAAAGTATTTAAGTTTTGACTCTGGCTGATCAAATCCACGCTAACTAAGAGATTGGGAGAATTGCTATTTGCCTTAAGCTCGGTTATATATAAGAAATTGCGTGTTGCGGTCGTCAGGAAACGGCAGGGAATTGTGGGAATTGTAGTCACTGTCCGAGTCTAGGATAGTGCGGCTGCTAAGCCCTGCGTCTCCTGTTGCGACGACGCGCATTGTGTCCGTGAGGACTGGTGGCAGCGTTACTAATAGAATAAGAAAGTGAGTTCCAGGATTGTGGGAGACGTAGTTATTTTGCGCTTCAGGAGAAGACTGGCGCTGTGTTGCAATCCTGGGATCAGTATATCGCGCTCTACGTGCCTGTTGTGGGAGGCAATGTGGCCGGGACGGGAAGAGAAGTGCGCGTAATTATCTGGGTCTAGTATAGACAGATAGTGCGGCTTAACCCGGCGTCTCTGCGCAGCAGCGCGCGTAGTTAAGTCGTGACACCGACAGCTGCGCATATGCCACTGTTGTTATCACCTCCTGAGACCATGAGACTCCATGGAGACAAGTATGAGCTAAAGTGGGGTTGTGCAAGGTCATTGGATGGACACAAGGAAACATTTGTTCCTGGTTTTCCTCTGCAATGCAGTGAGAGGAGGCGATAGATTGCACTGTCCTCTGTACCGTGGTGGGACCAGTGGCATGTAACGCATTTTCTAGAGTGGTAACATATTTTTCCAAAACATAAGTGGTATATTTTTAAATAACAATGGGAATAGCAAGCAACTTTGCAATCACTCCTTATTCTCCTGCAGGTTGCAAATTACTGCTTCCTATACGATAAACAAACAGAGTTATACAGAGAGAGGTGAAAACCAGGAGAATGAATGGAGAAGTGAAAATTCTAGGTCAAAATAGTCAAACCATAAAAATTCTCCCATTTATCTCACTTTCCAAATCGGCTGTTTAGTCAAGATTGTTCTCTTCTCCTGCCAATTCTCTTGAGTTTCACCTCTTTCTGAATAACCCTGAAAGTGTATATTCGCTTACAGTGACCTCTGGAACAGATGAGCCCAGCTTGACTTGAATAGCAGGGGAGCCGTTAGTGTTATCAAGGAATCCGTTAAGTGTAACAGCCCCACTTGTTAACATCAATAGCTCAGTTGGAATAGGGTTCGTGATATTTACTTCCCTTTTCACTCAGCATGGAAATGAATATCTTCATCAATTGTAACTTGGCTAAAGAGAACTTATGAGCCTGTATATCTCGTTTACTGATGTACATTTTACATTGCATTGTCTAGGCAGATTTGGACAGACTCTGCTGTTAAACCTGTTAAGCCGTTTTTGCAATATCAAGCTTTTCATTTGTCCTTTGGGTCTTCTTGAACAAATACACAATCAGGCATTGTAGTTGAAAAAGGCAAAGTGAAAACTTTGCGCAAATGTCTGTTTAAAATATAAATCTGGATTTCTCATTACATTGCCTACTGCTGAGACCTCAGTGACATTCTGCTTTGTAACACATGTACACAGGAAATAAAATGTGCGCCTGCACTTCCAGATATGCCTGAAAGAAGTCTTGTGTGTACTTTCCAGAACTGGGTTTGGGATTTTAGAATTTAACGAATGGTTACAATTTTTCATAAGATTTGTGGAATAAGAGAGTAGGAGGAGAGAAATGATCATTATTTAAAAAACTCTTCAGATGGCTTCTTTGCAGTTGTGTTGCTTTAAAAATCTCATTATAAAGAGTTACAGTTTGGACCACTGGATAAAATCATACTTTTTACAGTTACAAGTATTTATAAAGCGCTAATAAATTCCGTGGCGTTGTACAATCGGATTATTATTTGATGTACATCTATTACCATGTGTATTCAAAGCATATATAACTATTTTTTAACAAAAAAATAAAAAAAATTGGAACTGGATCATATGAAGAAGGAAACAGGAGTTTGAGAAAAATATTTTACACAGGTTGGGCAGCCCTTATCTGTTATTCTAAAATCAGGAAGCCTGCAAACATCCAAAATTTCAGAGCTTTCTAGAGTTTTAGTTAATCCTGACCAGAGACTCTTTGTTTATTGCCATCTGAGTGCTGCAGCAGACAGCAGCACATGTTGGGAATATCTGGGCAGCCCCAGCATGTGACATGCTGCCCAGAGTCTTGCCGACTCCAGGCGACATGTCCGTAAAGAAATGCTACAGAGCACCCGCAGAAGGTGTACATTCTGGGAGCAGCAGCAGGAAGGAGATCGTGGCTCGCCTGCTAATATTTGGAAGGATCTAAAAGCTTGAATGCTCAAAATGCACCGGTGTCACCAGTATGCTCATTCATCAGCTATTAAACCCAGGGCTGCCTTCAGAGCACTAAAGGGAATGATGGTGTACTGGGCCGGTCGATTTTAGGGGGCCGAACGTCGGACCCACAGTACACAATGCTTTCCCTAGTGATCCAGTGGTGTAACAGAGCGTCCTGCACATATCTGATAGTATGAGAAATGTATAATGTGAGGGATGAAGCCTGCCCATTAACCCTTAATAGGCGACTAAACCAAGGCAAAAAGGAAAGTAATGCACAAAGTAATACTGTATATACAGGGTTATTTAGAGAGAATCGAAAAGTCACCGCACGTTCGGTGACCTTTCGTTCCCCGCAATTCGGGGCGATTTGGCGATTCCTAGTTCGCCAACTCTGCAGTGTATTCAGCAAGCACCGCAGGGCCCCCCGTAGTGCAGGGAATACTCGCCGCAAACCTGCAGAACAATCGCCGAACACTCACTGTAAACCCGCAGAAAGCACTGCAAAAACCCTACCGAACACGCTGGAAAAAGACAATGAACCGCTGATCACAGCGCAGAGCAGCCGCCGGAAAAACCTGACAAGCAGACTTACGTGGTAAAAAAAAAACCAAAAAAACCCTGTATGCTTGAAAGTTTCAAAATTGAAACGCTGTTTGCAAAAAAACTACACAACGAAAATGTCTGGAATTTTCAGAAGATCCAATGAATGATAATAAAAAGTCTGTTAAGGAAAATTGAAAAAAAGTTTTTGCCGAAAAATGCCTAAAAGATCCAAAAAAAATCAATAAAATAAATCAATAAATAAATAAAATAAATAAAGAGACCTTTTACTGCAGAATAAAATAATAAATGTTTTATTAGATATTGAATTAAAACGGGAATATTTTTAACATTGCAGCCTATGGGATTCGCCTGAATAAACCTGTCAAATTAAACCACCAAACTGCAGGGCATTTCGGCAATATTTCTCTGCTCTTTGGTGTCTCTGAATAGACGAACTATTGCTTCTCTGTAAGGGATTTCACTGCCCTCGAACAGGCACCGTACGTACAGGCAATTTGCCAAAACTTGGCGAACTGCCTGCTCTCTGAATAGGCAAATGGCCCCGAAATGTTTTTTTCCGTTCGATTCGGTTCGTTCCGATGTTTAAAATTTCTGAATCGGCTCGTTTCGGCCTATTTCTGTTTCGGTTCGGTTCGGCTCGTTTTTCGTATACATTTTTTTTCGGAATATCGGGCATTTTCGTGTTTTCGGGTCACTCTGCTCGTTTTTTGTATCGACTTTTTTTCGTGATTTCGGAAATTTTCGTTTTTTTTCGGAACGTATGTTCTCCTCGTTTCAAAGTGTCTAACTCTATTCGTTTTGACGTAAACTACTTTTTTTATACTTTATATATTTTTTATAATAAATTTTTGGTTTGTTTTTCAGATCCGATAACTCCTTCTGTCGATACGATAATTCTGGCGATTCTATCGTTTTTTTTTTTATTAAATAAAGATCCTTTTTTTCTTATGAATATACATTTTGTGGTAGGTTGCTCAAAATATGGCCCGGACAGCAGGAGATTGCGGCTCAGGTGTACTTTTATTATAAAGCAGAACACAGTCTTTTTCAGCAGTTGGGGAGGCTTCCCCTTTTATGCACAAACAAAACTAAACAAAACAATCGGCCTACTCCTGTCAGGAGCCTACCTCTTTTCCGTAGTGCCCTTACTACCGGTTACTGGGCCAGCTACCCGGGCCCAGTACAAAACAAACAAAGTAAATCACGCATGAGAGATTCTCACCAGTCTCTTTCCTGCAGAGTACAGCGAAGTTACCACCTCTCTCTCCCAGGGTGGATTGCTACTGAGAGAGAGATCCTCCCCTCTCAGTCCTGCTAAAAAGACCCAAGAGGAAACGCCTACAGGTGTGCTAGCTGGAAGGGTGTTAACCCTTCCTACCAGGGATATACTGCCCTCTGGAGCCTCTGGCTCACAAAAACATGGTCCAGGACATGGTTAGAATAAACAGGGCCCAGGACCCTGTTACACATCCCACCCCCCAGCTTAACACAGGAGTGGGAAGCGGCCTCCGCCGTAAGGCCGTGAGCCCTAGACAAAGCATCGGCATTGCCATGAAGGAGACCTGCACGGTGTCTCACCACAAAACTAAACGGCTGCAAGGATAAAAACCACCTTGTGATTCTCGAGTTCCGGTCCCGGTTGGTATGCATCCACTTTAACGGGGCATGGTCAGTGACAAGGGTGAAACGCCTGCCCAACAAATGATACCGTAAGGCTTCCACAGCCCACTTTATCGCTAAGCACTCCTTTTCTATCGTGGCATAGCGCTGCTCCCTGGGCAACAGCTTCCTGCTCAGATAAAGAACGGGGTGCTCCTCATCGTCAACAAACTGGGACAGCACAGCACCCAACCCAACCGCAGAGGCATCAGTCTGGAGGAAAAACTCTTTGGTAAAGTCTGGCGCTATGAGCACAGGCTGAGTACATAGAGCCTCCCTTAGGTCAACAAAAGATTCCTCCGCCTTGCTGTCCCAGCGTACCATGTCTGGACTCTTCGCTCGCGTAAGATCAGTGAGGGGAGCAGCCCTTGTGGCAAAATGGGGGATAAACCTTCGGTAATAGCCCACGATCCCTAAAAAGGCTCTCACCTGCTTCTTTCTCAGAGGCCTGGGCCAGTGTTGTATGGCACCTATTTTGTTAAGTTGGGGCTTTACCACTCCCCTACCAACCACATAACCTAAATACCTGGCTTCAGTCATACCAATAGTGCATTAGGGGGATTTGCTGTCAGCCCAGCTCTTCTAAATGTGTCCAAAACTGCCTGCAATTTCATCAGATGCGTTTCCCAGTCGGAACTGTGGATGATGACGTCATCCAGATACGCGGCGGCATATGTGGCATGAGGTCTAAGCAGCTTATCCATCAACCTCTGAAAGGTTGCTGGGGCTCCATGGAGGCCAAAAGGCATTATCCTATAATGAAACAGCCCATCAGGTGTCGCAAATGCAGTTTTCTCTCTCGCTTCCTTGGATAAAGGTATCTGCCAATACCCCTTCGTCAGGTCTAGGAGAGAGAGGTATCTGGCTTTCGCTAGCCTCTCCACCAACTCGTCCACCCGAGGCATGGGGTATGCATCAAATTTAGATACCTCGTTCAGCTTTCTGAAATCATTACAGAACCTGATAGACCCATCAGGCTTAGGTACTAGGACGATCGGGCTAGACCAGTTGCTCTGGGATTCTTCTATTACCCCTAATTCAAGCATTTTTCTTACTTCCGCCCTCACAGCGTCCCTTTTTGCCTCAGGTATCCGGTACGGTTTTACCCTTACAGTGACCCCATGTTCTGTAACGATATCATGGGCAATTTCTTGGGTCCTACCCGGTGTTGCTGAGAAGACGTCTTCATTCCTCTCGACCAGCTGTATAGCCTCCTCTGTTTGCTTGGGTGTTAACTCAGGGGAAATTGGAACAGACTGTCCAGTGGACAGGGAATCCGCATCGCCCACAGCGACAGTACAGGCCTCTCTATCCTGCCAGGGTTTAAGGAGGTTGATATGAAACACAGCCGTTTTCTTACGGCGTTCAGGTTGACTGACCCTATAATTCACTGGGCTTATCTTATCCAACACTTCATAGGGTCCCTGCCAACGTGCTAGAAGCTTACTTTCGGCAGTGGGGACTAGAACCATTATCCTGTCACCAGCTTTGAATTCTCTCACCACGGCCCTCTGGTCATAGTGGAGCTTCTGGGTACTCTGAGCCAGTTCCATGTGGTGGCGAACGAGGGGAACAATCCGGGATATACGCTCCTGGATTTGTTCCACGTGCTGTACAGTACTGACCCCGGGACACCTTGTTCCTCCCAAGTCTCTTTCAGCACATCTAGTATGCCTCGGGGGTGCCTCCCATACAAAAGTTCAAACGGGGAGAAGCCCGTTGAACTTTGGGGAATTTCACGGACCGCAAATAGCAAATACGGAAGCAGCAGGTCCCAGTCTTTCCCATCTCGACTGACTACCTTTTTTAACATCCCCTTCAGGGTACGATTGAATCGCTCCACCAGCCCGTCTGTCTGTGGGTGGTAGACTGAGGTTCGCAAAGGGTGAATGTTAAGCAACTGACACAACTCTTTCATCACCCGGGAGACAAACGGCGTCCCTTGATCGGTCAGGATTTCCTTGGGTATGCCAACTCGCGAGAATACCTGAATCAACTCCTTCGCTATGGTTTTGGCGTTGGCCTTGCGCAAGGGAATGGCCTCAGGATATCTGGTGGCGTAATCCAGGAGTACCAGAATATATTGGTGCCCCCGAGAAGTTTTGTCCAGCGGACCTACCAGGTCCATGCCAATCCTCTCAAAGGGCACATCGATAACAGGGAGAGGTATGAGTGGGGCCCTTAACCTGGGTTTCGGGGATGACAACTGACATTCCGGGCAAGAAGCGCAGTACCTTTTAATCTCCTCATATACTCCGGGCCAAAAGAACCTTCTGAGCACCCTTTCCTGAGTCTTGTCTACCCCCAAGTGTCCCCCCAGGAGGTGAGAGTGGGAAAAATTAAGCACCTTCCGAGTATACGAGGAAGGAACAACCAGCTGCTCAATCTCTTGGCCTTCATCTGAAGTTACCCTATAAAGGAGATCGTTCTTAAGGAGGAAATATGGGTAGGTACCTTTGGTGCTACCCTGCACAGTCACCCCATTCACCTCTACTACCCTGCTTCTAGCGACCTGCAACAGTGGATCGTTTGCTTGGTCTCTCCCAAAGCTACTACTGGAAAGATCCAAGGGTATTGGGTCCTCCACCTCCGTCTCAACGTCTGACTCGAGGTCATGCACCCTTTGTCCAACCCCTATATCGTCTTCGGTACATTGGGTGGCTACACCTTTACTGTTTCGCTTTCCACGTTCATTCAAGAATACCTCATTTACAGCTCTATTAAACCGCTGTTTGCTCTCCCGGCATGCTCGTCTGGTTTTACCTATTTTCGGGTTGTCCACATACAGATCGGGATCAGTAAAGGGAAACATCTTAAGGATATCACCATCCCCTTGTTCAACTTCAGGGTCGGCTTTTTTCGGTGTTCCCGGTGACTGTAATAGGGTGTGGAAGCCAGGAAAGTTCCTGCCTATAATTAGGGGATAGGGTAACCGCTTTACCACTACCGCTGACATTTTAATCAGTCTGCCCTGCACAACAACCTCTATAGGGGCAGTAGGGTACCGTACCGTGCACCCATGAACACAAAGTACCCCCATGGTTTTATGGTTTTGTACATGATTGGGTTTGACCAAACCACCTGCGACCAAGGTTAAGGCACTGCCTGAGTCGACTAATGCCCCTGTATCTTGGCTGTTCAGTTGCACCGTCATTCTAAAGGCGTTTGAGCCTTCCACCATGCCCGATATCAGTCCACAAAAGTTTAGGGGATTTTCCCCCAGTCCACATTGCATTGGTTCTGCGCGGTTAGGGCAGATTGCCCTGACATGTCCTTTCCCGCCACACTCGAAGCAAACTATGGAATTTCCCCCAAAGCGATCCTCTCTCACAGACACTTGATCCCTAGAGTCCATTTTCTGTCGGCGCGCTCTCCCCTCCAGACTCCGCTTCAGGCTCATTCCGGCGGTTTCTTGGTCTCGGGAGCAAGCTGTACGGCATTGAACATTTCTCCAAGTCTTTTGCAGACAGATAACGTTCGACGTGGGCTATCATGCCATCATAGGTAGTGGGGTTTCCCTGACTGACCCATTCACGCAGGCCACGGGGAAGTTCTCTCAGGTACCGGTCAAGCACCAGAGTTTCCAGCATTTTTGCAGGGCTTTGGTTCTCCGGTTTGAGCCATTTCCGGGCCAGATGAATCAAGTCAAACATCTGGGATCTGGGGGCCAGACCTTCTTTAAATCGCCATTTATAGAAGCGTTGGGCTCTCACAGTTGCCGTCACTCCCAACCTGGCCAAAATTTCTGCCTTTAGTTGTGGGTAGTCGGCAGCCGCTTCCTCTTCCAGGTCGTAGTAGGCTTTTTGTGCTTCCCCCACGAGGAAAGGAGCGATGATCCCTGCCCACTGTGTTGGAGGCCAGGCTTCACGAGTAGCAGTTCTCTCAAACGCCAGTAGATAGCTTTCCACATCATCCTCTGCAGTCATCTTCTGCAGACAGTTGCTTGCCCGGATCGTGCCATTACCTTTTTCTAGTGCAGGAACTGTCTGGGAAGTAACGTTTTCCAGGACATTCTTAAGCAGGGCATGCTCCATTTTTTGTGTCTCCGCCAGGGCCCCAATTTGCTGGGCCAACAGTCTATTGCACTCCTGCTGTGCTGCTAAAGCTTGCCTGCTTGTTTCCTGCTGCACCGCCGTGGCTTGGACCAGGGCCTTCACGACGTCCTCCATTTTCTGCGGGTCCTGTACCTTTAAGGCTATTGTAACAGCGGAGCCGGTACGAATGAGAGAATCCCACCGCTGCCACCACTTGTGGTAGGTTGCTCAAAATATGGCCCGGACAGCAGGAGATTGCGGCTCAGGTGTACTTTTATTATAAAGCAGAACACAGTCTTTTTCAGCAGTTGGGGAGGCTTCCCCTTTTATGCACAAACAAAACTAAACAAAACAATCGGCCTACTCCTGTCAGGAGCCTACCTCTTTTCCGTAGTGCCCTTACTACCGGTTACTGGGCCAGCTACCCGGGCCCAGTACAAAACAAACAAAGTAAATCACGCATAAGAGATTCTCACCAGTCTCTTTCCTGCAGAGTACACCGAAGTTACCACCTCTCTCTCCCAGGGTGGATTGCTACTGAGAGAGAGATCCTCCCCTCTCAGTCCTGCTAAAAAGACCCAAGAGGAAACGCCTACAGGTGTGCTAGCTGGAAGGGTGTTAACCCTTCCTACCAGGGATATACTGCCCTCTGGAGCCTCTGGCTCACAAAAACATGGTCCAGGACATGGTTAGAATAAACAGGGCCCAGGACCCTGTTACAATTTCACAACTTTATTTAATCATATTAAAATGGTATGAAAGCCAAGGAACAAAAAAAATGAACAAAACGATTTAAAAAACGCAAAACTGACCCAAATGGTCTGACTTTAAAAATAAAAACCAGAACAAAAGGTTTTAAAACGGAAAAATAGTTGATCAAAATGATCTGAAACGAAAAAAAACAACAAATAAAATGATTTAAAACAGACAAAAAAAAATTAACCCTTTCGCTGCTGAGGCATTTCACGGCTTCCCTTCACGCCTGTGTGCGGTCTGCTGCTGAGCTAATTTTTTTTTTTGTATTTAAAATTTTTATTTTGTAAATAAGTCCGCTTACAGATATATAGCAAAGTGAGGGTCACTCAAAACTGTCATCATAGGTTCAGCGTAAGGAAAATAATAAACGTCCCCAGATAGGGGGGTCTCAGCGGAACATAGCAATCAAAGGGGGAAGGGGAGAAAAATAATAAACGTCCCCAGATAGGGGGGTCTCAGCGGAACATAGCAATCAAAGGGGGAAGGGGAGAAAAATAATAAACGTCCCCAGATAGGGGGGTCTCAGCGGAACATAGCAATCAAAGAGGGAAGGGGAGAAAAATAATAAACGTCCCCAGATAGGGGGGTCTCAGCGGAACATAGCAATCAAAGAGGGAAGGGGAGAAAATAATAAACGTCCCCAGATAGGGGGGTCTCAGCGGAACATAGCAATCAAAGAGGGAAGGGGAGAAAAATAATAAACGTCCCCAGATAGGGGGGTCTCAGTGGAACATAGCAATCAAAGGGGGAAGGGGAGAATAAGTCCACACCAAAAAACAAACAGCAAGTAAAAGAAAGAAAAGTCTCAAAAATCCGGCCAGGGAGCGTCAAAAATCAGGGTGAGACGAGATGAAAAGGTGTCTCTGGGATCCCATCAACCCGTATCTCGGAACAGGGGAGGTCGTGCAGCAGGCAGGGCGCCATACGTGCAGCCTTTTATCGCTGTCGGTGCTCCAGCCACCGTGACACCGCAGCACTTGATCCACATCTCCAATATGCCTCCGGGCATCCAGGAAGCTCCGGTATCTGCTCCCCCGCAGAGAATCTCCATCCGCCTCGTGGCGTAACCCCGCGCAGAAGGCCGGAGCAGCTGTACCAGCACACTCGGCGAGGAGGGGCCCTCAACTCCCCCTAAACCGAGATCTCGGCCTCCAGGTCGTGTCAGTGCTCTGCCCGGCGCAGCACGGGCCAGCACCCCGGGCACACCACGCGAATCATGAACACCTCGTGGTACCCAATCAGCCTCCAACACAGGGACCAGCAGCCTCCGGGGTTCCGCTTCAACTCCCACGTTCCTTGGGCCGTCAGACTCCGACAAGCCCGCACAGCATTCCAACGACACAAGCGCGTCCTCTCTCCCATCTCTCTCTTCGCGGTTCCCTGCAGCGTCCGCAATATCTGCCTCATGGGGGCCCCCAGCCAGAGCAGCCCCGTCCCCCGTCAGACCCGGGTCCACCACCCCACGGCAACTTCGCAAAGCATGAGTCATGCGCCTCCATACTCCCCTGGTGAGAGGACCATTCAGATCCTCCCCATCCAGGAGCCGTAAGCAGGCCTCCAGGCCATTCAAAAAGGTGTCCATGTCTGCCACGTGGGGCGTGTGCCCATCTCTCCGCTCCTCGCCTGGTCCGACTGCCTCTCTACTCGGATCTCTGCCTCGGGGTGTCGAGAGAAGCGAGCCCATCTTCTCCTCAGCCCCAGCAGAGGGTCAGACTGTGCCATGGCATCAAGGCAGTCGGGTAGAAGAGACCCAGGGGTCGGGACGAAGGCCGCAAAATGGCTGCCAGCCCCTCGTGTTACCTCCATTTCGTCGGCCGCAAGGAATGTCTCTGGTCCGGAGAGGGGGACAAAACGGCCTCCGGACATCTCAGATCCGGTGGCCAGCTAGCCTGGGCCCTAAAATCAAAATTTCTCTGCGTTCCAAGCCGTAGATAGGTCCCAAGGGCGACAGACGTGCGGAGCTCCACAGAGACACGTCTGCTCCCCTGCTGAGCTAATTTTTAACAGTTTCGCTCCTCTTGTTTAAACGTGTTTTTTTGAAGCCTTATTTTATAATATGACCGAGACATGTTATATATCGTTCTTTCCGGCAGACTCGGCAGATTAATAATATATCATTATTATAAGTATGCGTCATGTCCTGTCTGTATATTATAACAAAAAATGCAATAAAATTAGAATTTTCAATGTTTTACAAGGTGTAAAGTGTTTTTTTCACATTTGAACATGCGAGTGTTTGCGGTTATATTTTATGAGTTGCGTTTGTTAAAAAAAAATGAAATGGGGACTTGTTATATTTTTTGGGTGAAAATTACACTATTTTTAACAATCACACCCCATACAAAAATCTTTAGTGCAGCATCATTGTTCACATTATAATTGAAATGGCAACAATATTGCTGCATTAACAAAACAAAAAAGTAACCTGTTTATTTATTTTTTATATTTTATTATATTTTAATTTTTTATAATTTTTAACATTGTCATGTTTCATATCGTTGGAAAGGCCATGCTCTGGTCGATCCAACGATACCAAACATTAACCGATAGCTGCTGCGGATCGGGAGATAGGGGGTTCATTGGAACCCCCTATCTCCACCATTGGACGCAGTTAGGGGTTAACTCCAGAACTGACGTCATTGTGACGAGGTCTTGGGAGTGTCGGCAGCTGCCGTTCCCCCATGCTGTTGTCTTCCTGCAAAGACGTGACCATGTTGGCAGGCAGCGTCTTAGCGGGCAGCGGTGGGAGAGAGAGAGCTCATAGCTGGGAGGTGGTGTTGCGTGAAGCTGCGAACAGGGAGAAATAAACTAGACCTGAGCCGCACTGAGGATCTTTGGGTTGTGTCGGAGAAGACTTCACGCAGTGCTGCCATCAATATTTTTTGATAAATTCTTGGTTATACAATGAATGTGACTGTGGACAAAAATCCATGTTGTTGTGACATTGCCTAAGCTTAACAAAACCATGCCACGGTAATCAAATCTCAAGGCAGTACAACAAGGTTGTGTTAGTGTGTGACATTTTTTGGCCAGGCAGGAAGTGTAGAATGTGCACAGTCACATTCATGGCCACAAATATGTTGACAAATTTATGACAAAGGGTCCATAGAAATGTCAATAAATTTATGTACATATAATTTTAACAGTGTGGAAACCAAGCAATACATATTAACTTATTAAGTAAGGAAAAGCAATGCACACAAACAGGAAAATATAGAAAAAATATAAAATTTATTTACAACATGCCACATGGCATTGGCAAACTGCCCAACAGGGGCACAAACAAACATAGGGGAGGAGGAGGCTGGTCTCTACTGCCGTTCCAGGATGTCAACGGCGTTGTTAATATGCTCCCTGAACTCCTGCAGCAACTCCTGGATGGCTTCGAGGTTGGTGCCAGCCAGGCGTAGCTCGCCGATCGCCATCCTGATGCTGGACCTGTCCGGTCTGGCTTCTCCTTCTATATATCCAATAAATGAAAGAAGGAAAATACAGTAAGTAAAGAAGGTTTCTATTTTTGACTGAAAGTCTTGAAAAAATATAACAGTAGTATATACCAGAGCTGGCGGCATCCTGAGGCTCCAACTCCGACTCCTCCTCCTCCTCCTCCACCACCACCGTCAGCATCTCTTCCGGTGCTATATCTAAGAAATTAAAGAAATAAAAAATACAGTAAACAACAAAACTGATTTATTTTTGAACAAAAGTCGATGCAAAATACAACAGTAAAAAAAAAACCTGGACTGGCGGCCTCCTGCGGCTCTGGCTCCCTCTCTCCATCATCACCCTCCTCCTGCACCTCCTCCTGCTCCTCCTGCTCCTCCACCTGCACCTCTTGTGCTATATATAAAAAAATTAAATGAAAGTACAGTAAACAAAAAATGTTTCTGTTTTTGACCAAAAGTCATTGCAAAATAAAACCGTATATACCAGCGCTGGTGGTCACCCGTGGCTCCCCCTCCTCCTCCACTGGGGCACTGGTACCCGCCGGGGCAGATGCTGCCTTTGCCTTCCTTTCTTCTGCCAAATCCAAAAAATAACACGTAAATAATGCAGACTGGAAAAAATGGTATATCTATACAATATATTGCCGAAAGTATTGCGACACCCCTCCACTACCCACTAGCACTACCAGCTCGACCCACCACTACTCCCATCTCATAGTTATAAAGTCACAAAATATTAATTTATTATTTCCCCTGCACATAGACATATATTACCGTTCAATTATATATTTTTTTCAGAAGTAAACATTACATTTATTCAATAAAAACTATTATTTGTGTTGTGTGCATACAAAACGGAATTGTGCTGACTGCTTTTAGTTATTTTATAGATGGCCTCAGCCTCAGCTTCTGCGAATAAAACTGCGGATATAGCAGAAACAACAGAAGTCCGCCATTTTGTTTTGAAATTTGCATAAAGCGTTCAATGACACTGCTGCAGCAAACTGAATTGCTGCGCTGCAACAATTCAGCAGCTGCTGAGGACGTATTGAACGCGGCTACTGTTTGGATGCACTTTCAGAAGAACTACATGTCCCATCCTACCACTTAGCAGAGACGCAGAGATTTTTGTTGATGCGCAGGTGGGAGCCAATATTGGGCAAGCTGCGGGTCATCTCGTATGCATCACTCAATCATAACAACCTCCCCCCCCAGCACACTACAGTACACAGTGCCAAAAGAAATCCAGCATTGTAATTTCATCTACATACATCAATTATCACAATTTTCACGAATACGTAAAATCACAAAAAAGAAGAGCTATGGCAAAAATGCATGTATGAGTCCTGAAAACGCAAAGCTATACACATTGCATAAAAAAAAAGGACTAGATCAATCAACGTATTTCTGTGCACATTAGCACATGCAAGCACATTATTACTATTATACAGGATTTACATAGCGCCAACAGTTTGCGCAGCGCTTTACAATATAACATGACACTTACGTTTGGCTATGACACGCCGGATGTGCCTCAGCTGCTCCTCCTCGCGTGCCTTCAGGTCGGACCAGCGTTTATGGAGCTGGTCCTTTGTCCGGTCTTTCCCAAACAACTCCAGGATGGTGGTGCGAAGTTTATAAAGGATACGGTCCTTGCGCGCGTTATTCTTTCTGCCGTCAGGGCCCTTACGGCAGTCGTAATCTGCCAAAAGATGGTCCGCATAATTTGTCAAAGATGCGGACCAGCTCCAACATCTCCTCAAATGCCATGTTGCTGGCCCGCTTCTTCCTGTGTGGTGTCTCTGAGGTGGAAGCAGATGAGGAGGTGTCCGAATGGGACTCTCTTCTTTGAGCCATGATCATATAAATTCAATTTTTTTTGGCCTGTCAAAAAATTGTCAAAACTCTCTCTACAAAAATGGCTCAATAAAGTTTACGACATCCGCACGCGCGCATGCGCGACCCGCGGACGAATCGGATTCGATTACGACAGACAGAATTATCGTATCGACGGAATTATCGGATCATTGGAAACAAGTGATACACATTACAAATACAAAATTTACAGAATCAGCGATATAACCGATAATAGTTAAATATACGATGTCCAAAATTACCGAAATGACGAATGGAACCGAAATCATGAATAGAGCAAAAATAAATTTCGATTTGACACATTTCAAGTCCATTCAAAAACTCTGAAAATTTTTCGTTTCGCCTCGGAAAACTTTTCGGGTCTGCCGGTTTTCGGATCCGATCCGATTCGGAAATTCGGCCGAATCCGAAGACACGAATCGGGAAATTTCGTGAAATTCCGTTTCGCACATCCCTAAAATTTAGTGTTCGGTTACATTTCGGTGACGTTTCGGATCTCTCTGAATAACCTCCATTGTCTATTATCCCTTTCACTACTGAGCCATTTCAACCCTGTGAAAAAAATATTGTTATGTTTTTATTTTAATATTTATGATTTTTATTTTACTTTACAATGAATATGATCACTTTGGGTATCATTGGAAATACCAGACTCTGCCCTTTCCAATGACACCTTGACCAATCATGTTTGATGCATGGAGACAGAGATACAACGGTCGGAAAAAGTGGGCGAAGCAGGATGCTGATCCCTGATCACATGGGGGCCAAGGAATAACCTGGGGGGGTGGGAATTGCCCACCTGGCCCCCCTCTAGAGACGCCTATGAGTACAGCTGTTACTCTGTATAGAAGAAAGCCCTCAAAGAGAGAGTATTATATCGTGTACACACTGAGTGAATATACAAAGGGGATTCTATTAACAACAGCGCCCATCTGTGTTGTATTCATCTCTGCAGGGGATCTCTGTGGCTGTGAACCGGCCCAGCTGAGCGAGAGGCCTGTTTATAAATAAATAAATAAACTTATTAAGGATTTTGCCAGGAATGATACATTGAGATTTCTTTCGTTTTCAAGTACGTCCTGGGTTCAAGAACATTTTAATGTTACAGTTGTTACAGAAATATAAAGTAATACAATGCAAGATATTAAAAAAACCCACAAATATACAGATTAATAGAAAATAATTATGTAGGAAATAGTCATTATGTTACATGTTTACAGGTGCATTCCGTATTGAGGTATGTTAATAGGGAGCTCTTGAGTGACTTAAGACTGGGGGAAGATTTGATGGCGTCTGGGAGGTTATTCCATAACTGCGGTGCTCTGTAGGAAAATGAGGACTGAGCCACTGTCTTTTTGTATTGTGGTATTGCAAGTAAGGTGCTGGTCCTGGATCGGAGGTTATAGGATGAGGGAACTGCTGGGGGAAGCAGCCTATTCAGGTAGGGTGGTAGCTTCCCAAAAAATCTCTTAAACACCAGGTTGGAAAGGTGAAGGGTGCGTTTAGACTCCAGCGACGGCCAGTTTAGCTCTTTTAACATGTCACAATGGTGGGTCATGTAGTTACATTGTAGCGCAAAGCATCAGGATGAGTTATACAATGTGGTAAGTTTCTGAAGGTGTGTTTGCGGGGCCGCTACATATACTACATCTCCGTAATCAATAGCCAGCATAAGCATTTGTTGTACAATTTGCTTTCTTACCGTGGGGTTCAGGCAGGATTTGTTTCTGTACAGGGCACCTAGTTTGAGGTAATGTTTAGATAAGAGTTTTTCAATGTGGGGGCCAAAGGCTAGATTTGGGTCTAACCACATACCTAGATATTTGAGAGAAGTGACTGTGGTCAGCGTGCCATTTGATTTTGTTCCAACACATAGATGGGGATTTTGCAATTTATGTAGTTTTGGTGCTGAATTGTTCTTGCAGCACGGCCTCCAGCTGTGGGAGATTTGGTTTGCTGGTATAGATTACGGTGTTGTCTGCGTACATGTGTACAGTTGAGGCTTTGCAGATGTTAGGCAGATCATTTATGAATATTGATGAAGTTGGCTCTATACAAAAAAAACCTGCCTAAAGACAAGCTGCTGCTCACAATGTTGCCTATTTAAATGCCACGTAGCAGACAGTTGCTGGACACCTGAGGGGTCCTCTATAGCAGGGCTCAAAATTTCAAGTCCCGAGCTACTAGCCAGGCCTTAAGAGTTACTCGTCACTAGTTGCCCCACCTAACCCTTATCCTGCCCTGCATCTGCATTTCCACTCGACCTCATGTAATTTCCACTCGCCCTCATGTAATGTCCACTCGCCAAATGCTAGTAGGCGAGTGGAAATTTTGAGGCCTGCTTTATAGGACTGGGAAAATGAAGTGGGAGATTTGGGGGTAGGGTTACCACCCGTCCGAACAGTCCGGTTTTCGAGTCATGTGTCTGGTTTTCAGATCCCCTGCCACGGCACCCGGACACATGACTTGGTCACTCGGCTCAGACCCGCCTCCCTCATTTGCATGCCACAATCCTTTGTACCGACTCTGCCACCTCCCATCAGCCACTCGCACCCACTCACTCACATGAGCTTTGGGAGCACAAGCCACACACTTGCTGGTTGGGAGACGCAGCAGGGCCGAGACAAGTTGGGGGCACAGCTGCTGCTGCTCTGCTGCTGCTCTGTTGCTGTGCCGACCCCGGCTCCTGGGTGAGTAGAGATGTGGGCCAGCCCCTCCCATTCTACCTGGCCAGGCATAGGGGGGACAGATTGTAGCTGCAGTGTCTGCCTGTGTCTCCCCTCCATTGTGGCCCTGCCCCCTCCATCCCCGCAGAAGCAGGTCCTGATACACAGGCAGGTCTCTTCTTCATATACAACCTGATACAGCACAACTTAATGCTTATAGAAGTATTCTGATGTGTCTCAATATTCAGACATAAAAGACAAAATAGTTAAACAATTATGGTGCATCATGTATACTGTTATATAGAAAATGCGTATTTTATAGGGATTTCATGCACAAACAGAGAGCCCCAACACTGGCTCTGAGTGGATTCACGCTTGTGGGTTATTCTTCTTATTTCTCAGGTGGCCCATACACCTTACTAGGACTCGACTTCCACATGGAATATAGAGCAGGGAGAAAAAAGAAGGGGGGTCCACTAGTGCAGATCTGTAGCAATTTCAAAAGCAGTATATTCTTAGCCAATTTTCAACTTACTTTTGGGGGGAGCTTCCATAGCTCTAAGTAAGCGCCCATGTTTTTTTTTTGGCAGGGAAAACCCAGTAGAATACCACCAGGAATTGGTAGGAACAGCAAGGACAGCAGAATTTAAAATAAAATTTAATAAAGTAATAAAACAAAGTAAAAACAATGCCAGAATGCGCTTCGCCACTTATCACAGCTTCATCAGTTGGTACCAGCTTATTTTACAGGAGGGGTCCTGACCAGTGGTTCAGTAAGGGACCCCAAGATTTCTGATGGCAGCCCTGATTTAAACAAAAACAAAGTTTTCTAGCTGGCCACATTTAGGGCGACTCCAAAGACTTCAATGGCTCATGGACGTCAACAACAGTTCTGTTGACAGTTAACTTTACATCGGATTTGAAAAATAGCTTATACTATACAATGCCTAGAGGTCAAGGGTAAATTTGAGCTAGAGTTCCCGTAAACTTCACACATTCTGGAGCTATAATCCAAGTATTGAATACTTCCTTGTTATCTCACAATAAATATGTGATATTTATTATATGTAACACATTAATTCCAAAAACTCAATACATACTATAGATATATATATATATATTTATCATACAAAATACTGCACTCCACTGGTGCATGCATTTTTCATAAGAGTGCTTCTGCAAATAACGAGCACTCCACTGTAATATTGTCTTAATGTTTTAAAATAGATTTTGTTCCTAAATCAGTGCTTTTAAAAATCTTTAAAACTATATTAGGATTAAGGGTTCTGAATTTGGCATGTTGTGTATTTGCCCGTCGGATAGGAGATTAAGAGCAAGATGATACTACTTGGTGGAAGGAAAACTGTTAAGTAAAATTATCATACACTAGACTTCAATCTTACAAAAAATGTTAACAAGAACTACTAATTTGTTGTTCGAATTTGTGACTGAACAAAAGTAGAAATTAGAGGAGTGCACGGCTGAAAAATTTGTTTAGTTTAGTTTCAAAATAATTGAATTTTTTTGAATTTCATTTTGTAATTTTGTTACATTTTGATCTGTTTTGTTTCGTTACTTCATTTTTGTTTGGTATATCATATCACAAATTTTTTTTTAATTTGGGATTGATTCGATATCGATTTGAATCATTAAATAAAGCCCCCAATAAATCAAATTTTGCTGTTAAAAGGCAAGCTAGGGTTAAATATTGAGCTGTAAATTGGCCTGTGGTGCTGACAACAGATTCAGCACCACAGGCCAATTTACAGAGGCAGGGTCCTTTGTGAAACAGTCAAACAAATCTGGTTAGTTTCATAATGTTGTTTGCTTTAGTACTGACTTGTATGTATGTAAATTGGGATCGAGTAGATATCGATTCGACTTTCAGATCACTACATAAAGCCCCAATAGATCAAGTTTTGCTATTGAAAGGCAAGCTAGTGTTAAATATTGGGCTGTCCATTGACCTGTGGCGTTGACAATAGATTCAGCACCACATGCCAATTTACAGGGACAGGGTCCTGTTTGAAACAGTCAAACGTATCTGATTCATTTCATAATGTCGTTTGCTTTAGTACTGACTTGTATGTAATGTAAGTTGGGATCGAGTCAATATTTGATATCGATTCGAATTTCGGATCACTAAATAAAATCCCAATGGATCAAATCATGCTCCAGAATCATTTGATCAATGGTTCTCTTGTGAAACAGTATAACAAATCAAATTAATTTTATACCGTTTCGTTTTAGTTTCAATTCGGATCAAATCAATTAGTTATTTCAGAAGAATGTCCGAAATACGAATTAACGAAATTCGTAACAATTTGAGATTCGTTACGAAACGAATGCACACCTCTAGTAGAAATGTCCTTAAACATTATAACTTCACCATACATCTAAGGTGTTATATTCGTTTCCCACACTCCACAGGTGTCTCTTTTTGACAGGCACAAACTGCTGTGTCACTTTTTCAAAATGTATATCTAATTGTTTTCGTGAAGGTGAACTTCGAGTAATAAAGCTGGCATTAATAATGTGTGTATAAATTATTATGTGCATATAATTAATTTTGATCTTGGTCTAAATAACATTTACTTATACTTGTACATATTGCGATCACCATGAAGTCACCCCAAAAATTCGGTAAGGAGACAACTAGATGTTAATGTTAGAAAATTATAATATAAAAACAAAAAAAATCCATTTTGAAGCTATTAGAAAGTGTGAAAATATGTAATTAGCAAGTTTATCGCAAGCACACGGCCCCAAACGTGTGTATTCAAGATTAGTCTTACACAATACATAGAAATTTAGCATGGCATTTTTTAATAACATACTGTACATCTTAGGTAAAAATCAGAAGAATAAGAAATGTGTTGAACAAAATGATCACATGTACATTGATTTGTTTTTTGCAAAAAGGTTGTGTGATAGGATTTATCGGTGTGCTGCTTTTAATAGAAAGATACTAGGTCAGCCGTCCTCTTAAGTGCTTTATTCCTGCAGAAACCGGAGGAAGATATAAACCAGTATAACCCATATTGCATTACAATGCAAACTGCAAAAAAAATTTAAAACGATATTATAATATTATCTTGATTACAGCATTTGCCTTATTACACGGGAACACATCCAGTTTGCCTTTACATTACAATATCCCATCGTTTTCAAGCCAGTGAAAACAATACATCTCACTTCACCATTATTCAATCAAAATCGTTCACATTCAGGACAACGATCTAACGTACTACGTCTATTTGATAAGTTAATATGTTTGATGTCCAAAAGGTGGTTTTTGTTTTTGTCTTGTTCACAGGAAGTCACGGTCATTCTTTCTTTTCCTCATCTCTTTCTTTCATTCTGGTTTTGGAGATAGACCAACCTGTACATAATAACTTTCCCATTCATGAGAAAATATTCACTAAGTAGGAAAATGCTGAAAGCAGATGATTTTATGGCATGCACAATGATTAATGTGTAAATGGTATGTCCCAACCAAACAAAAGTCTCATTAAAAAGTCTTCTGATAAACTATCACTTCTGAGAGTAGGACCATGTCTAGAAGATTATCACCCATTGTTTTGTTTTGTTGTAGATGACCCAGTTGAGGTGTTAATCTGGAATTATTTTGATCACAAACATGATAGTTCTTAAACCTTGAGAGGTATATTCTAGGGAAGCATACAGCTATTCAGTATTCATCCATGAAGCACTCATTACCAAAGTGCTCTGTAGATTCCAGCTCTACGCTGGACAGAAATCGTCTCATACACTTTTTGCAGTTGTAATCCAGAGTGGTGGTGTACACAGTCTTTGCATGTTTTGGGTAAACAATGGTGGTGCTCATGAATCTCTGGGGTTTATTCCTGGGTTCAAACCGGATTTCAGCTCGGTAGTTGCGCCATGTGCAGTTGGGAACACAGATCACTGTTTGGCTGCAGGAGGAAAGACCCAATCCAACAGGCATGTAGACATTGTCAATAAAATGCTTCTCAGAGTCATATTTCACAGAAGAAGTGTACCTAGGAAAATAAAGTATTGCAGCATTAAACTATAAGGCTCTTTTATAAAAATGGCAAAATCAAGACAATTGCATTGTGCCCAGTTTTCTTCACATCATTACCCAATTTTACTCCCACCTGTGTTTGTGCCAATTCCATTTACACCCCTTATGTTTCTGCCCCATTCCCTTTATACTCCTTGTGGCAAAGAAGCAAAGGCTAACAGAAAAAGTTAAACGTCGACATTGACATAGTTTATATTTCAATATATCAGGATAAGGTTAATAGTATAGAATAGTGAATTCAAATGTGTTACAGTAATGTGAGAAAGAAGAAGAATCCATGTACTGTGCACAGGCATAAACCTGTTATATGGCCACATACAGCATTCTTGGACAGATGGTATCTGCTCACGTTACCTTTTCCATTGCATGCACATATAAATCTGATACTGTTAAAAATGATTTATTTCTTCCACAAAAATAAATAACTATTCCACTGAAATATTCTTGTCCTCACGCAAGAGATTTACTTAAGTTGTTGACCTAACATTCCTGCGTGTAGAATTGAAAATAAATGAGCTAGTTATTTCAAAGACAAACTTTGTTATAAGCACCATATCTATGTTATTAATGTAAATGGCATGGGTGTGCTGATCTGCTTTTTTATTTTCACCTTATACAAGGATTAACAGGTCACACCTGATGAGGCTATACAATGAGTGGCCAGATTATTATGACCACCCCATGAGTACTTCGTTGGGCCATCTTTTGCGTTCAATACTGCGGCGATTCTTCTTGGCATTGACTCCACGAGATGTTGAAAGGTGATGCGAGGAATCTGACACCATGCCTGATGAATATCTTTGGCCAGTTCTGTTAGATTTGATGGTTGTGGAACCAGCTGACTGATGGCTCTTTCAACTTCGTCACACAAATGCTCAACTGGATTGAGATCTGGTGATTGTGGGGGCCACCTAAGCAAGGTAAACTCTCCGTCATATTCTTGAAACCACTCCAGCACATTACGAGCACCGTGGCATGGCGCATTGTCTTGTTAGAAGAAGCCATCTCCATTGGGATGTGCCATCAACAAGATAGGATGAACTTGATCAGCAACGATGCTTTGGTATGTTGTGCTATTCAGACGTTGTTCCACACGAATTTAAGGGCCCCGAACCATAACACTGCCCCCACCATCTTGAAGAGTTGTACTCATGCATGTGGGGTGCATGCTTTCATGCTGTTTCTGCCAAATTCTCACTCTGCCATCTGCATGATGCAACTGGAAACGTGATGCATCGGGTCACGTGAATTATTTCCAACGTTCGACTGTCCAATCCTTATGTTCCTGTGTGAATTGGAGACGTTTTATCTTGTTGACTGCAGACAGCAAAGGTGTTCCAACAGGCCTTCGGCTTCCATATCCCATACAATGTAGTGTACGGTGAACAGTGCGTTCATAGATCATTTGAGAGGATCCCTGATTAAGATCTGCAGTAATTTGATGCACTGTTGCCCTTCTGTTGTCTTGTACCAGTCTTGCTACTCTCTATTCTGCCCTAACATTGACTAGTCGCTGATGTCCACAATTCACATGTTCAGACCCAGATTTTCGGCTGACAGTCCAGTCTTTAAACACTTTAACAACAGCTGCTCTTGAACATTTAACAAATTCCTTTTTTTTGCTGTTACTCGCTCCATGACTCAGAGCGCCAACAATCATCTCACGTTCAAAGGCTGTTAAATCGCGTTGTTTACCCAGATCTTCAGAAAAAAATCACTTCTGTCGTGGTAAACAACCTGCTTCCCTTTTTATAATGGTCTGGCCCTCTAGCAACTTCAGCATCAAATTATAGCTAATTTGCCTAAAAAAGTCAGGTGGTCATAATAAATAATCTGGCCACTCAGTGTATATGCTTTCTTTTTTCTTATATGATCTTCCAAAGCAGAGTCAAGAGATATCTTAAAGTACTTAAATAGTTTGGCAGTTTAAAATAATACAATAAAACATATTTTCGTGTCCTGTAGCACAGTGCTGCTAGCATTCATGAAGAATATTTTGATTTATGTTGCGTGTGTCAGTATGGAAAAAATGCAGCTGAATTACCTTATCTCCTTGGGTGGCAAGGGATCAAACTCTACACCCTCTCCGAAGGACAAAGGACATAGCCTCGGGGCACTTAAGGAGAGAGAAGCACCCTTAAAAAAAAAAAAAACATAAAATGAATCCCAAAACCACAGAACAGCAAGTAATTACAATACTTTGAGGATAATAAAAACAAGATCCTTGTTAATTTAAAGAAACTTAATCTGCAGACATACGGAAAATATCCATAGGCTTAATGGCTTTGGTTATTTTTAAAAAAAAATGCACACTCATTTTGTAACATTCAATAAAACCACAGACATGTAACTATACGCACATATAAGCGTAATATATTTAAGAGACACATTAGCTACTTATTACTTTTCATCCACTTCTTTAAACTAGTTAGTTGTGTGAATACTGTAGATGTTACTTTTTCCCAACTCATATTTTGATCATATAGTATTGGTTTCCATTTTTGGAATACGTTTTTTTATTATCATCATCATTTTTATATAGTGCCAACAGTTTCCGCAGCACTTTACAATAACCAAAGGGAATGAGATACAGATTAATGGACATAGGATGGAAACACTATTGGCTATATTACATTCTCTGCGGAATTGCGCTCGCGCAGGGTAATTTTTTTTTGCGCCCAAAAAAACCCGTGACGGCGCGAAAATTTACGTGGTATTTCGATCCGAGCGCATTTTTTCGCCCGTCAAAAACTTTTGTGCGTAAAAACAACACGCAAAACTGTGCGCAAAGTACGTTGTGCGCAGAAATCTGTGTTCGGACTGTTTTTTCACGGTATTCAGCCATTAAGAATTAAGAACCACCATTTTCTAACGTTAGGTTGTTGCGCCTGTCAAAGTCAATCTAAGTATATATGCTGCAGGAAAAAAACATAAAGCAATTTATTAATTTTATTGTTTGGGTATGTGTAGAATGTGTAACTGTACTGTGCTGTATTTTTTATTTTGTGCTGGTGTATTTCGTTTCGGCCAGGATGATCAAATTTACAGTTACCACCTGCTTTTCAAAGACGTTACGAAAATTCGAGCAAACCTTCGTTGCACGCAGATTGTAATACCATCCGCGTACCAGCGCACGAAGTATAGGATGCGCGCACGAATTTTCGTTCACGCAGGTTCACCCGCGGTAGACGTTAACGCGCGTTCGTTGCGCATAGATAGGAATACGACGTTGTGCGCAAATGGTTTTTCCCCTTGTGCAAATGCGCATTTGCGCACGTAAAACCACTTGCGCCAAGAATGTTATAGGGCCCTAGGTGTAGAGGTTGCTCATAGGAGCTTACAGTCTAAAAGCTTTCCAGTTCGTTTAGTGCACTGTACTAGAACTTACCCCAAAATGAAATTTTATAACTTAATCTGTCACTGCCACACTCAGGATTTCTTTAGCTCAATCGTAAGGTTATAAAATGTATATCTAAACATTATTTAATCTAGGAAATGGGACTAGAGGTCTATGCTAACAGCAGATATTGAGTGACAGGAGAGAGCAGGAAAATCTCCTTACTATAGATAGTCCTATTGCACCTCCTGCTGGCCAATCAGAGCAAGTTGATGTTCTTGCACATGCTTTTTCAGCTACAAAGCAACAGCCCCAAGATTTTTCCTTTGTTATTTGACTTTAATAACAGCTAGTACACCTCCAGCTTCTTCTTTCCCTTCCTGTCTAAGTGACACCTCTCATATTGAAATGTTTAAAGAAAATTATTGCTCATCACTCGAGGAGAAAGTAACATTTTATCTCTAGCTTTGTCCTTGACGATCTATTGTGAGTTTTATCAGGGTATATGTAAGATCAGGTCTGTTTAATTGAATCAATAAATGTGTAATGAGATTTCTTGTGAAATAGGTTTTGCCTCTAATAGTAACACAGATTTCTAATGTAAAAGAGCGCTTTGTTTCAAACTATTCAACAGTCGCTGCTAATGTAAAGTGACCTTCATGAAACAGATACAAGAAGAAGAAGAAAACAATACCTTTTGATACATAAGAGAAATTTTGAGAAAAGTGAAACATGGAAAAAGACACATTTAGAACATTCCCATAAGATTAAACTTTATAAACTGTCTATTTGTCTTATATCTTCAAAGCACCCGCAGACAGACATATGTATAGTATACAAAACCACAAAAATATATCGTAACCTTTTCTCAAATGCAACTAAAAGGAATGCTCAACCAATGAACGATGCACTGGATTACAATGCTAATATGCACGGATTTTTGGGGAAGAAAACAGCAGATTTATATAACGTTTTAAGATAGGGGAATGATTGCGAACCTTGGTACCCCAGATGTTTGAGAACTACATGTCCAATGATGCTCAGCAAGCTTTAACAGGGTTATTCAGAGAAAGGTGAAAATCAGGAGAAATAGCAGGAGAAGAATACAATCTAAACCTAATAGCCGATTTGGAAAGTGAGATAAATGGGAGAATTTTTCTGGTTTGGCTATTTTGACCCAGAACTTTCACTTCTCCAATCATTCTCCTGAGTTTTACCTTTCTTTCAATAGACCTGTAAGTGTGACCAATCATCACGGGACATGTGATTTGAAAACATCTGGGGTCCCAAGGTTTGACATCACTGAGATAGGGCATCTGGTGAGTTCTCTACTTCGAGAAACCGGTGTCGCAGGTATATGGACACATAACTGTCACATGATTATAGCTTATGGCTACTAGCTAAACAGGGATTATGGCAAAACCAAAGCTTCCTCATTTGGTTTAAAATGACATGCCCTAATGAAAAAGTACATGCCTTTCGGACAACTTTCAACCTGACACTTCTCCCTCAAGCAACATCAGTGCTGTTATGTGCTGATTTAGCTGGTGGACATGGCCATTCAAATATCCAAAAGAAGAAATGGTAGCTTATTCTCCATTTGGTAGAGTGACGTGAAACCTCCACTTTGAAGAGCTGTCACAGCAGTTAAGAGGTATGTTGGTGAAAAAGAAGGGATAGTGTCCTGCCTCCCTGACCACTTAATTAAGGTTGAATGGACATGGTGTCTAGAGTGTCTCTTTCAGTTGTAGATGATGGTAGACATGCCAGAATATATATATTGCTATTAGTCAAGTATGCAATTATGTATCAATTAGACAGCGCAAACATTCCTGCCGCCAGCAACTCCAATGTTCTTAGGCTGATCCAGAATTCCTATTCTAGGCCTGGGCTAGAGTCTTCACAAGTATTCCAATAGATACCACTACAACCATTGGGAAAGTTTGTGACAATGATTGATAACTTATCAAAACTATTAATATACACGTGGAGATCTTAAGGGTTAATGCAAAGATATTTTAGGCAGGGTTACTAGATCTCAACAGCACTGCTTCATTGATGCTGTCTTTAGTTGGGAGTACAAGTGCATGCACTGGCTATAATTATTTATTACACCATAAATACTGGCATATTTGAACATTTTATGGATAATGTCGTCTTTGCCATCAAGTGTAGACTCACCATTGAGTTACTGATTGGTAGACATGGTGGTCAGGGACGAAGGTTTACGGAGGAAATCAAAAGGGCTTCTTAAACGACACAACTACGGCAAGTGTCACCATAGCACCAGCCCACAGAGGGTCTAATACTGACCTATGTACACTGTTATTTTTTTCATTATTGTATTTCAAAAGTGAACCCCCACTCTCATTTTTGTTCTTTAGTGAGCATAATACCTTTAATCCAGCACTAATGAAAGCACATTGAAAGCCATTAGAGTTTTCCTAGAAGCCTGATCTACCCTCGCTAACTTCAACTTTCTTGGATGGATCCTCCACATTTATAGGGCTGCATCAGAACTCCGGGAGCTCCCACAAAAGGGTGAGGAGGTCATGGTGACCAGTTTGAAATGAATGGTCGCAGTGCCAGGTGTGTCCCTCTACGTCAAGCTGAACCTACAAAAACATTTTAATAAAATGAGGATGACATTATAAGCTACTGTGCAAAATATTCTTTTGTATCATCCTGCATTCCAAGACTGTACATACATGTTAAACACCCACACCAAAATACTTAACTAACCACAAACTACAGAAAGTTAACATGCTCCATAGAGTAAGAGTGTGAGTCACTGCTTTTCCGACTCTTCACGTGGTCCTCTTTCTTTCTGCTTCACGCATCAAAAGACGTGAAAAAACTGTAGAACTCATAGACTGTCTGGGACAGCGGTCTCAATCTTTCCAAAGGAAGACCCATATTATCTTATGGCCTCACCGTCACGTATAATTCGAACACTAAGGCTGGTGTTAGACGAGCGCATTTTGTACAGACTGTGCGTCCATGCAGTACGCACGTACTTTCTGACTGACGACAAGGTAGTGGCCACACAGTCTGTTTTTGTGACTGACGTGTTTTTTGACTGATGTAGCATGGAAAATAAATTAAAATGCAAAAACATTTTGTCCGTCGAAAATGCTGGACGTCAAAAATGCAGTCCATCTGACCTCGTTCATCACTCACACACAAAGCTATGCGGACATTCTAGCGGATTTACTTTCTTGCCTAACCTGCGTCTGTTTGCCGCATCCGTTATGCGTCCGCAGTTCGGTACGGACGTACTTTGTGTGTGGGGCTCCATTGGTCATAATTATATGCTATAACGGACGTACAAATGTGCGGCAACACGGACGTGATCAGTGCGCTCGTCTGACACGGGCCTGAGGCTAGGTGATTTCTTAATTTAAGAGTTGTGTCGAACCTGTATACTAAACACCTTTTTAGCAAACACTTTTACAATAAAATAGACACCTTCATGTTATTATTTGTGAAAAATTGAATTGCAACTGGAACACTAATTAAGCAAAAATTTTGAAGAAATCCAGCACAACGTGGTATATTAGAAATAAGGTTTATTCCATCACCAACAGAAAAGACGTTTTGACCTCACATAGGTCTTTGTCAAAAATACTTGAGAAAAAAGACGTCTGTTCTGTTGGTGATGGAATAAACCTTATTTCTAATATACCACGTTCTGCTGGATTTCTTCAATATTTTGGCTGTCTTGAGGCCTTGCAGTGAGGACCTCCCCCAGCTGTGGACCTAATCGAGTATGTGAGTACATCTTCTGTATAATGGAACACTAATTAAGACTTGTGATGAATGAGGCTGAGACACTCAGGGTTAATCAAAGCAGTGGCGTCGCTACGTGGGGGCGGGGGGTGCAGCCCGCACCAGGTGAAACCCGCCTTTAGGGTGACACCGTCACCCTAAGGGCGGGTGTCTCACCCTCCGCCGCCTATTCGCTCCCTGCAACTGTCGGAAGCATGCAGCTTCGGCGATCGCCTGGGGGAAACACGTCACCAGCCAATCGCGGCTGGTCACGTGGCTCCGACAGGCGAGCGCCCAAGCTGTGCACCGCCGGAAACTCAGAGGGAGCGAACACGCGGCGGAGGTGAGCTGGGGCATATCCATGAGGTGCTGGGGCATATCCATGAGCTGCTGGGGCATATCCATGAGGTGCTAGGGCATATCCATGAGGTGCTGGGGCAGTATCCCTGAGCTGGGGGCAATATCCATGAGCTGTGGCAGTACATCCATGAGCTGCTGGGGGCAGTATATCCATGAGCTGGGGGCAATATCCATGAGCTGGGGGCAGTATCCATGAGCTGGGGGCAGTATATCCATGAGCTGCTGGAGGCAGTATATCCATGAGCTGGGGGCAATATATCCATGAGCTGGGGGCAATATCCATGAGCTGGGGGCAGTATCCATGAGCTGGGGGCAGTATATCCATGAGCTGGGGGCAGTATATCCATGAGCTGGGGCAATATCCATGAGCTGCTGGGGCAGTATATCCTTGAGCTGGGGCAGTATATCCATGAGCTGGGGGCAGTATATCCATGAGCTGGGGCAATATCCATGAGCTGCTGGGGCAATATCCATGTGCTGGGGCATATCCATGAGCTGGGGCAATATCCTTGAGCTGGGGAAGTATCCATGTGCTGGGGCATATCCATGAGCTGGGGGCATTATCCATGAGCTGGGGCATTATCCATGAGCTGGGGCAATATCAATGAGAGGAGCTGGGGCAAAATCCATGAAAGCAGCTGGGGCAGTATATCCATGAGAGGAGCTGGGTGCAGTATATCCATGAGAGGAGCTGGGGCAGTGTATCCATGAGAGGAGCTGGGGCAGTGTATCTATGAGAGGAGCTGGGGCAATATCCATGAGAGGAGCTGGGGCAATATCCATGAGAGGAGCTGGGGCAGTATATCCATGAGAGGAGCTGGGGCAGTATCCATGAGAACTGCTGGGGCAAATCCATGAGAGCTGGGGCATATCCATGTGTGCTTGGGGCAGTATCCATGAGAGCTGGGGCAATATCCATGTGTGAGCTGGTCTGGGGCAATATATCCATGTGTGAGCTGAGGCGCAATATATCCATATGTGAGCTGAGGCGCAATATATCCATATGTGAGCTGGGGCAATATATTTCCATGGGTGAGCTGCTGGGGGCAATATATAACTGTGAACTGGGGCAATATATCCATATGTGAGCTGGGGGCAATATATATCCATGGGTGATCTGCTGGGGGCGATATATCCAGAGCTGCTGGGGGCAATATATCCAGAGCTGCTGGGGGCAATATATATCCATGTGTGCTTTCACTGCCTTCGAACAGGCAACGTACTTGCTGGCAGTTGGCAAAAATTTGTGTGAGCATATGAGAGAGCTCCACAGCAATAAACCTCACAGTAATGTGCGCTGTGTGTATGAGCATTCAGTGTTATATGGGAGTACTGATTTAGGAGTAAGAGTAGTTTAAAAAAAATCCGTAAAAATCGGGGGGGGGGGGTGACATCATAAGTTACCGCACCGGGTGACACCAACCCTAGTGACGCCACAGATTCAAAGAGAATCGAAAAGTCACCGAACGTTCGGTGACTTTTCGTTCTCTTCAATTAGGTGCAATTTGGCAATCCTATTTCGGCGACCCTGCAGTGTATTCAGCAAGCACCACAGGGCCGTCGTAGTGCAGGGAAAAGCCGCTGCAAACCCGACAAACACTCACCGCAAAACCAGGCGAACGCTCACCAAAAGCCGCAAAAACATCTGGATTAACCCCGCCGAACACGCCGGAGAAACCCGACTAGCCGCCGATCACAGCGCAGAGCAGCTGCTGGAAAACCCCCACACGCAGATGAATGAGGTGAAAAAAAAAAAAAAAAACAGTATGCTTGAAAGCTGGAAATTTGAAACGCTGTTTGCAAGAAAACTACTGAGCGAAAATGTCTGGAATTTACACATATGATGCTATGAATGATAATAAAAAGGGCTGTTACAGTAAAAAGAAAAGACGATTTAAAAAATAGAAAAAAAGTTTGCCAAAAAAATCCCAAAAAATGCAGATCCTAAAAAATCTAGAAATAAAGAGACTTTTTACTGCAGAATATAATAATAAACCTTTCACTGCTGTTTTGTGTTCTATGAATAGATGAAGCATTCCTTCTCTATGGGGATTTCACTGCCCTCGAACAGGCACCATATGTGCAGGCAATTCGCCAAGATTTGGCAAACTGCCTGCTTTCTGAATAGCCGAATGGCCAGGAAAGGTAACCGTACGCTGAATTTCACTGTTCTGTTACCTTTCGCCAGCAATTCAGATCACTTTGAATAACCCTGACTATCTTCCATAAGATTGCTTTAACGTTTACCATCCCTTAAATGCAATATATAACAGGTACATTTAATACATTATGGCCCGTACATTCCACTTGTGCCATCTTACTCCAGAAGGGTCATTCCGTAGCATTCGGCCATGTATCTCATATGTGGTAAGTGTCAACTCACCATTTTAAACATTATAGTACCATATGCTTTTTAATCTCATCTGCCATATTTCACTCACATATATTATTTCCTGCATATTGGAATTCCTCTTCCCATGCGAGATTTCATTGTATTGTCTAATACAGAGAAACTCGGAGAAAGTGACTTCTTTCATGGCACATTGATAAGGACAACAAAAATTGTTAAAGCACACCAGCCATTTATTTAAGTAAAGATTTTACCTTGTATTAACTATTTAGAAGTTAAGCTTCCATTGAAAGCTCTATCAGTCATCTCCCCTTTGTGTTATTGCTCCATTACAGCTCCATTGTGTCACAGTCCTGGTACTCACCCACCACATTCTCGCATATTCCCGCGGGCCTGAGGGTCATTTGCAAAACAACTGCAGTTATATTTTTATCATTTAAAAGATTATTATTAAAATGCTAAGCTTCTGTTTGAAATTCTATCAGTCATCCACCCTTTGTACTATTGCTCCATTACGTCCACACTGTCACCGTCCTGATACTCACACACACCTCATTTTTCCAGTGCACAGCAAATTCCAATGGCACGCCTGAGGTCGACTCATGCACACAGTGGTTGAAAAGGCGAAGGTAAAAATAGGGGACAGAGAATGGGGACTTAATACTTTGATACGCACTGTTTGCTTCCATTCCTCCGAATGATGCAGGGCCTACCCTATAATACCATTATGGATCAAACCCTCTACGACAGTGTTTCCCCAACCTGTCCTCGGGACCCTCCGCCTCACCAGGTTTGCAGGATATCTGAAGCACAGCATAGGTGATATGATTTGCTGCTCAGTGATTGCAGGATTCAGTCTGCATTCCCCCCCCCCCCAAGGTGATCTGCAAAACCTGGCCTGGTTGAGGGTGCCGAGGACAGGTTTGGAAAACACTGGTCTATGTCCTCATCAGCTCCAGACTAAATGAGAGGGAAGTGTGCTTAGAGTAAAGACACACCTTCTCCTCCAATATAACAACCAAACATCATACTCAGCATGATACTGTTGGGAGGGACAGATGAAGGACTGGAACACAGGAATGAATTGTCATGGGCCCATTAAGGTTATACTCTATTAAAATTAGAATTCTCTGTTTTTTGCCCGTAAGTTATTGGGCAGATGCTGCTGACAGCCTCCGGCTAATAATTATTTTTTTCGGTAAATTTACTCACCTTTTCTCCCTGGCTTTTCTCCCTGCTGTGTGCAATTTGCGGTTCTTGTACTACCACAGCTCTTCTTCTTCAGCTCAGAGATTCCTGAACCCAGAAGTCCCTGAAGCTTTGCTGTGCAATTTGCGCTCCTACACAGCTGTGGTAGTACAGGAATCGCAAATTGCACACAGCTACAGGAATTGCACACTCTACAGGCACTGTTACATTCTATACGCATACGTTAACACTCACTTGCGTGAGCATTAACGTTTGCCGCGGTATTTACCGCATATTACAATACAAATGCAAACGGGTTAAAAAACACATTTGCGTTTGGTACCTTGCGCTCCTCTGCACGAGGTTACTGTACTTTGTGCTCCCTATACTTAACATGGGGAGCGCAAAGTGTTAATCAGTGCTGGTATTATAATGTCCCAGCGCTAATTAATGCCTGGCTCTGGTCAGCGCAAAGTTAACCAGAGCCAGGATTTGGTGTTAACACCAGCCTTAAAAAATAAAAAAACGGGCACATACTCACCCTCTGTCCCGTGGCGAGGACTGCGGCTCTGTTCGCCTCCTCCGGCCGGCGGGAGCAGGGAAAGACTGGGGGAAAAAGTCCCCCCAGTCTTTCCCTGCGTATCCCTACGCCGAACAGCCGGATCTCACGAGACGCGATCCAGCCGGTCACGTGACCGGCAGGGAGGAACTCAATGGAGTCCTATGGACTCCAGCGAGTGGATGCTCGTGGCTGCGTTCAGCGCTGCCGCGAGCATCCCAGCTTTTTACGCTCGATAACAATGCAGGCAGCATTTTTTGCATCTGCATAGTAACCCAGCGTTAAAACGCGGGTGCAAGGGGGAAAACTGCGGGCGCAGTTTTTCCGCTCTTGTGCCTGCATTTTAACGCTAAGAGTGTACTAGAGCCCTACATAAGTAAGTTCTCTAGCGCTTGGTTACTGAGGCCCATATTACATTCTTCATGCGAACGTTATTTATTTGCAAAGTATTTTACCAGGAAGGATACATTGAGATTTCTCTCATTTTCAAGTATGTCCTGGGTTCAAGAGCTTTGAAATTTTTTACAGTTGTTACAGAAACACAAAGTAATAAAATGCAAGATCATAAAAAACAACACAAATATACAGATTAACACAGAAATAAATATGTAGGAAATAAAGTCAATAAAGTCATTATGTTACATATTCACAGGTGCATTCTGTATCCAGGTATTTTAATATGGAGCTCTTAAGGGACTTTAGACTAGGGGAAGATTTGATGGTGTCTGGGAGATTATTCCATAATTGCGGTCCTCGGTATTAAAATGAGGATCGAGTCACTTTCTTTTTGTATTGTGTTATTGCAAGTAAGGTGCTGGTCCTGGATCGGAGGTTATAGGATGAGGGAACTGCTAGGGGAAGCAGCCTATTCAGGAAGGGTGGTAGTTTCCCAGAAAACCTCTTAAACACCAGGTTGTAAAGGTGAAGGGTGCGTCTGGATTCCAGCGACGGACAGTTTAGCTTTTTTAACATGTCACAATGGTGGGTTATGTAGTTACATTGTAGCACAAAGCGGCAGAATGTGTTATACAATGTAGGAAGTTTATGAAGGTGTGTTTGCGGGGCGGCTGCATACACTACATCTCCGTATTCAATATCCGGCATAAGCATTTGTTGTACAATCTGCTTTCTCACCGAGGGGCTCAGGCAGGATTTGTTTCTGTACAGGGCTCCTAGTTTAGGGTAAAGTTTAGATGAGAGTTTTTTGATGTGGGGTCCAAAGGATAGATTTGGGTCTAACCACATACCTAGATATTTGAGAGAAGTGACTATGGTCAGCATGCCATTCGATTTTGTCCTGACACATAGATGGGGAGTTTGCAATTTATGCAGTTTTGTCAGTATTTAGAAAAGGTTTGTTATCTTCGATCCACTTTTCTGCCTCTGTGAATTGTTCTTGCAGCACTGCCTCCAGCTGGAGAAGATTTGGTTTGCTGTTATAGATTACAGTGTCATCTGCATATGTTAGCGCTCATCTGTGTGAGTGTTAACGTTAGCTGTGGTTGCCCTAGCACGGGTCGACCATATTACATTACGAACGCTAACGGGTTAAAAAAAAACCTTACCGATTCGGATCTTGCACTTTTTGGCACGAGCTTACTGTACTTTGCGCTCCCTATGCTTAACATGGGGAGCGCAAAGAGTTAATTAGCATTAGGATTACAAAGTCTTAATGCTAATTACGTCCCGTTGCGATTACTGAAAAGTTACTCACAGCTAGGAACTGATGCTAACTGATTCCGCTTCTGCAGAAGCAGAGAGCAGAGAGAGACTGGGGGAAAAAAGTCCCAGTCTCCCTCTGCGAATCTCAATTCTCCTGACCTGCCTGATCTTGCGAGGCAATATCCTGCAGGTCATGTGACTGGCAAAGGAGGCCTCAATGGAGTCCTATGTACTCCATGGAATGGATGCTCGAGGCAGCTCCTAATGCTGCCACGAGCATCCCAAGGCTTAGGGCCACTTCACGAGGCAGGCTGCAGGATTAGCGCCTGTCCCATAATATCACGATAAAACTGGGACACTAAGGAGAAACCTGCAGGTGCAGCTTTTCCTCCTTAGCGTCGCTGTTTTAGCGTGATGATTGTAATATAGCCCTGAGTGTTTTCACCAGATCTGGGAAGCAAGGAGGAGTGGGCACTCCTCACATCCAAAGAAAAAATATTGGGTACTAGACCCAGTGTGAGCGCACTTAACTTTTAATAGTCAATCTTTCAACGATGATCCTTGAAGATCTTGGTATCGAGGTCAAAATAGATGAACCTGATATTTAAGAGATAAAAACAACTCCATGGTGCAAAATAACGTTTGACACAGATAATTGAGAATAATGTGATATGGTGGCAAACTCACAAGAGTGGAGCCCTATCTGGCTCAGATGGTATCGCCTCTTGACCACTCTGGGGGGTCACACCCTCTATGTGGAAGTTTTCAGATATTCAGATGTATGGGTGTCTTCACATGTAGTGGGCAGACTTTCTCCCATCAGAAATTGGTATTTTTCACAATGTTTTATGTCATAAGACTGAGGAAGTCTGCAGAGAGTGCAGACGAAACGCGTCTCTTTTAAAACTTAAACTGTCATGTTTTAATAAATTGTTTTTTGGTTTTTATCGATACCTGCATTCCAGACTGGAACTTGATTTCTACCCATGTTCATTTACCGAGCCACTGTTATAGAGGCTCAGGAAACTGTGAGTATTCATCTGTTATCTTAGCCTCCAAATACGTTAATATTGCACAATGGAGATTTCTTCTTGTCTCCAAACATTGTGAAAAATACCAATTTCTGATGGGAGAAAGTCTGCCCACTACATGTGAAGACACCCATACATCTGAATATCTGAAAACTTCCACATAGAGGGTGTGACCCCCCAGAGTGGTCAAGAGGCGATACCATCTGAGCCAGATAGGGCTCCACTCTTGTGAGTTTGCCACCATATCACATTATTCTCAATTATCTGTGTCAAACGTTATTTTGCACCATGGAGTTGTTTTTATCTCTTAAATATCAGGTTCATCTATTTTGACCTCGATACCAAGATCTTCAAGGATCATCGTTGAAAGATTGACTATTAAAAGTTAAGTGCGCTCACACTGGGTCTAGTACCCAATATTTTTTCTATTGACTATTGTAAAGGGTTGTACAAAGTGTTATTGAGCGGCACCTGTTTATTAATTGCCAGTACAGTTATACCCTAGCGCCGATTACCTCCTCCACCTTTTCAACTCCTCACATCCAGACTGTAACGGGGAGAGTAGCGCCCACTAGAGTGTAGCGGAGTTGGGATCCTTAAGGACTGATAAACCTTTTTGACGTTTAAACACCGATTGTTATTCACAGAATTATACACTTGCGGCAACAAGGTTGAACAATAGACTGAGTTGCTACTCAGCACTAAAGGTTTCGAGACCGATAGAGCACATGCAGAAATACACAGATAAATCAGACAGTTGTGAATTGCATAGACTGCAGGGCAGTCAGGAAACAAGCTGTTTTAATGTTTGCTGATAATCGGGAGCAGGTCAGCGGTACCTTTTAGATGGTAAGAGACAACACATACACCTCGGGGTCTGTAGTAAGCACAGTAACGAGTATTGTTGCTGGTAAGCGCACACTGACCATGATGAGTAGTAGACATGTGCATTCGTTTTGGTACTAAAACGATTTAATCCGAATTTTGGGATAATTTAGTTTTCGTATGACTCAAGAGAAACGAAACTGCTCAGTACAAAAAACGAAAGAAACTAAAATAAAATGCACTACATTTTAGTTTCAGTCCTTTTTGTGATATTACGTTGATGAGTGAAGGAGACCAGCAATGAAGAGCGCAACATCGCAACATTCGAAGTTCTGCACCCTCCACATGCCAATGCCGTAGGATGTTCTATACAGAGAGGGGCATTAATTAATGCAGGAGGATGTTCTATACATTATACAGAGAGGGGTATTAATGCAGGAGGATGTTATATACATTATACAGAGAAAGGTATAAATTGAGGAGGATGTTCTATACAGAGAGGGACATTAATTAATTCAGGAGGATGTTCTATATATTATATAGAGAGGGGTATTAATTAATGTCGGTGGATGCTGTATACATTATACAGAGAGGGGTATTAATTAATGCAGGAGGATGTTCTAAACATTATACAAAGAAGAGCCTTTTTTTTAGCCCTTTAAATCCAGTGGCTGTGAGCGCTGAGATCGGCTGCTTGTTACATTATCTCTCAGTACAATGTATCAGGCTCAGCTGTTACAGTAACTCACTGTAACAGCGCTCAGAGTTTCAGTAAAATAAGGAAATAATATTGTTCTAACCTCTTATATATAAAAATATTATTTACTAGTTTTACTGAAACTCTGAGCGCTGTGATGAGCAGCAGTCAGTTACTGTAACAGCTTTGCCTGACACGGGGCAGTATTACAATGTTGGTGCTAACTTAACCAGAGCTGTTGTAAACTGAAAACCTCCATAGGCTATAATGGCTCTGGGAAGTTTACAACAGCTCTGGTTAAGTGAGTACCAGCTATGTAATATGGCCCACATTGTGCTGAGAGTGAGAGATACTGTAACAAGCAGCGATCTCAGCCCTCTGAGGAGCCACTACAATAGTAATTGTATCCACTGGTTTTCGGATGAACGAAATTAGTTTTCATACTAAAGAACTGAAAACGAATTTCTTTAGCAACTAAATAAATTGCATTTTAGGACTAATCCATTAGTTCAAAACGAAATTTTGTGCTGTGCACATGTCTAATGAGTAGCAAATAAGCAGGACTTTGCGATCACAGATGTTATCAATATGTGTGGCTGGAGAACATGGGCCCTGGGTTGGGTATAGGAACCTAATGAGGCCACAGACAAGACCCACCGCTGAGAAGGGACACTTCCCCAGTAGCGTGTAAACACCCCAGCGGCAAGCATGGGGTTAAACCACAAAAAACACCACACAGGCGATCGTAATCAAGCAGCAGGAGAATCGTCAAAAACAAGCCGGGTCAATAAACAGGAGCAGGGATTGTATCCAGAAAACAGGTTGGCAACAGAGAGACAATGTAAACGAATAGTAGCGATGCGGGAATCAGACTCCACGACAGGGTGATGAGGCAACTCCTCACGCCCTGTTTTAAACCCGGCAGCTCCTCGTAACCATGCTAGGCCTGCCCCTTCAGAGGCCATTTGGCCAGTACAAGGTGCTGGCAAACGGCCAGCCCATGGCACCGAACCTTGCCCAGACCCCCCAGGAAGCACAGCAGGGGCTGAGGATGTAACACAGACCACTTTAAAACAAAAAAGTGCCCAGGATGAGTAGAATGACCTTTTAATGCCACACAAACAGTAAGAACCCAATTTCAGGATACAACTCGTAGGATAAAGATTCTGGGAAAAATTACTTTTAAACAGTGTTTATTATTAATATAGCACAGTTTAATGCCACAGATGGCAACTAGTAATAATGAAATTAATATATATATATATATATTAATCAATAGTCAAGAGTTATCACTGATGTTTAACTTTCCAGAACAGAGGCTTAGCACATCTTTATGAGTAATTCATTAGAAAAGGCATAGCGGAATATTTTAGAACAGTCTAATGTTGCCAGTTCTCGTCTTCTAGTTTTTGCCACTCACTTTCCAAGTTCCCTTTAGTCTCCTACTTAACACTCTTAAGGCCCTATTCCAAGCAGCCATCTAGCTGATGACTGAGGCTGCTATTCTTAATGGCTCCATTCATTATCTTAATGGCTCAAGCTGCACATTTTGCTTGCGGGTATGGTGTTGCAGCTCCTTCGATAAATTAACAGCTAATATACTTCTTTTTAGGATACTTTGTATAGGAGCCATTAATTTGCGGGTAGCGAGAAAAGAACGAGTTATTCCATGGTAGCTCATTCTTCTCAGCTTGAGATGGGGTTCTGCAGAGAATATCAGCACACGGAGCCTTGTGATAAGTGGTTTTGCTTTTGCAAAATCATATAACACTTTAAAATAAATATACTAACCTCTGCTCCCACGGTGCAGAGGACGAAATGATCCACCATCTCCTCTCTGTATGCAGAACAAAACCTCGAACAAAACTGTCCACGTGCTCTTACCCAGTTTAGGTGCAACCCTGATTTGAGCTTGTGCATGGTCACATTTCTCTCCATGGAGTCCTATAGACTCCAGACGTCAATAGCGGTGGCAGCAAGTGGCGCCCATGTTAATATCTGTCTGTGGCTCTAAATATTATGGCTCAAGCCACAAACACAGCCACTGAGTGGGAAGAGAGTAATAAATAGTGAGCCGCTAATGATTAACTTGAGCCCAACTTGTGGGATCATGGTAAATCTAATGTTAGATTGGCCAAAAGAATGCTCTTTACCTTGTTAAGTTTTATATTTTGTCTGCTTTTTCTTTACTGTATACAGTAAAATACAGTGTTTTGGATACCCTGTGCAAACATTTTTTTTTGCTCTCTTCCATCCATAGCTTACATGAAAAAAAATAGCACATGGTCTTTGGCTGTACTGACTTACAGTTGTGTTCAAAATTATTCAACCCCCAATGCTGTAAAGGGTTTTAGGGAATTTAGTGTACATTTGTAATTGTATTCAGAATGAAATCCTACAAGGACTTTTTAAAGAACCATATGCAACTAAAATGACATCAATTGGTTTTGTAATACAGTAGTAAATGTTTCTTTTGTGAATTCTTCATTGACACAATTATTCAACCCCTTTAAAGACTACCACTCTGAAGAACAGAGGTTCATTCAAGTGTTTTCAATCAGGTATTGAAAACACCTGTGGATGTCACGGAGCAGCAATAAAGCATAATAAGCACCAATTAGGCAGCTTTAAAATGACTGGGATACTCAGCTCCTTCTAGACATTTACTGGTGTGGTTACAAACATGGTGAAGTCAAGAGAATGGTCCAGGAAGACAAGAGAAGAGGTGATTACTCTTCACAGGAAGGGCAATGGCTATAAGAAGATTGCAAAGATGTTAAACATACCAAGAGAGACCATAGGAAGCATCATTCGCAAATTCAAGGCAAAGGGCACTGTTGAAACGCTACCTGGTCGTGGCAGAAAGAAGATGCTGACTTCGACTGCTGTGCGCTACCTGAAGCGTAGAGTGGAGAAAAGTCCCCGTGTGACTGCTGAGGAACTGAGAAAAGATTTGTCAGATATGGGTACTGAAGTTTCAGCTCAGACAATACGGCGCACACTGCGTAATGAAGGCCTCCATGCCAGAACTCCCAGGCGCACCCCCTTGCTGTCTCCAAAGAATAAGAGTCGACTGCAGTATGCCAAAAGTCATATGGACAAACCACAGAAGTTTTGGGATAGTGTTCTGTGGACTGATGAAACAAAATTAGAACTGTTTGGGCCCATGGATCAACGCTATGTTTGGAGGAGGAAGAACAAGGCCTATGAAAAAAAGAACACCTTGCCTACTGTGAAGCCTGGCGGGGGGTCAATCATGCTTTGGGGCTGTTTTGCTTCTGCAGGTACAGGGAAGCTTCAGCGTGTGCAAGGTACCATGAATTCTCTTCAGTACCAGGAGATATTGGATGACAATGTGATGCAGTCCGTCACAAACCTGAGGCTTGGGAGACGTTGGACCTTTCAACAGGACAATGATCCCAAGCATACCTCCAAGTCCACTAGAGCATGGTTGCAGATTAAAGGCTGGAACATTTTGGACTGGCCATCGCAGTCATCTGACTTAAATCCGATTGAGAACCTCTGGTGGGACTTAAAGAAAGCAGTTGCAGTGCGTAAGCCTAAGAATGTGACTGAACTGGAGGCTTTTGCCCACGACGAATGGGCGAAGATACCCGTAGATCGCTGCAAGACACTTGTGTCAAGCTATGCTTCACGTTTAAAAGCTGTTATAACTGTAAAAGGATGTTGTACTAAGTACTAAGATTGAATGTCACTTGGGGGTTGAATAAAACTGATAATGATGTGAGCACAGAAAAGACATTTGTGGTTATTTCATTATAAATGTTATGTTATATTTGTCTGACCTACACGTGCCTCTTTGATTTAATTGTAAGCAAGATGACTGAATGATCAAAATCAATGTCAAACTGGCCAAAACACTCAATTTCAGTGGGGGTTGAATAATTTTGAACACAACTGTATACAGGAAACCTGTCACCATTTTTTTATTATTGAAATTAAAGATCACACATATTATGCACTATTTGGGGCTATTTTTTCATACATATATATGTGCTTCAGTTCTACCCTAGTCCACAACAGTTTCATCTGAATGACTGGTACTGGTTCAGAGCATATTTTTTTACACATTTGCCATGGGCACTTAAAGGGACACTCTACTACCACGACCAGTTAAAAGAACACCTACACCGTGTGATGACTCATTGGCATCTGAGTGGTCGTACTGCTGTGAGCTAAATGTTGCCTCTTCAAGTTCCAATGTGAGTTTCGGAGGGTATGTCCTCTACGTGCAGGGGTTTTGTCAAAGCCAAAACCTGGGCTCAGGGAGTTGCTGAGCTCAGGTTACATGGGATTTAGGATTCTTGGTAAAAGGCCCCATCCAATGTCTCACAATGCCTTTCGGCATTAAGAGCCACTGGATTGGCTGGAATATCCAGCCCCCTATGGCCACATACTGCAGGGATCAGAAGAAAATCAGCATTGGGTTAAGGTGAGTTATTGAAGGAAGCTAAAGTGTTAAAACGGGAGAGGGGAATGCAATTACCGACTGGGTGGAGTAGAGGTAACATCACAGCTCTATAACCATGGAGAATAGCGGCGAGAGCTCCTCTCCAGTAAGTGTCCTTGGGCAAGACACCTAACGGTACATACTCGCCACCTAGGACATAGGGATGTGCGTTTCGGGTTTCGGAATTTTGGAATTTTTACGAAATTTCCCGATTCGTGTTTTCGGATGCGTCCGAATTTCCGAAAATTTTTAGATCCGAAAATGGCAGATCTGAAAAGTTTTCCGAGCCGAAACGAAATATTTTCGAATGGACTTGAAATGTGTCAAATCGAAATTTATTGCTTTGAAACGAGGAGAACAGACGTTCCGAAAAAACAAAAATTTCCGAAGTTACGAAAAGTCGATACAAAAACGAGCAAAGTGACACGAAAATACGAAAAACGGTCGATATTCCGAAAACATGTATAATTCCGAAAAACGAAAATTTCCAAAATTACGAAAAGTCGATACAAAAAACGAGCAAAGTGACACGAAAATACGAAAAACGGTCGATATTCCGAAAACATGTACAATTCCGAAAAACGAAAATTTCTGAAATTACGAAAAGTCGATACAAAAACGAGCAAAGTGACACGAAAATACGAAAAATGGTCGATATTCCGAAAAATATGTACACGAAAAACGAGTCGAGCCGAACCGAAACAGAAATCGGTCGAAACGAGCCGAATCGAAAAATTTAAAAATCCGAAAAATCAAACCGAATCGAACCGAAAAAAAAATCGGTGCACAAGCCTAGGACATACTTGAAAACGAGAGAAATCTCAATGTATCCTTCCTGGTAAAATACTTTCTAAAAAAAATTAATTAGGAGGGAGAAGTCTGTGGACTGTTCTTTCACTTAGAAATAACTTCCTAAATGTAGGAAATAAGCAATGGATGTAAATTGGGAAAATTCTTGCTCTAACATGCCGAATTGATTTAGGTAAAGCTCAAAAACTACTAGAAAAGTACTAGAGCTGGTCAAACTTGTTGAGATATAAGAACATAATTGCTCTGTGATTTCAATAAGTCTTCCTCTCACAAGGAATCTTACTTATCCTTTTATTGTTTCCGACACTCCCTTCACACAATTTACCATATGAAAACCCCCGCAGACTTTTTGATGCGTATGGGTTTAAGTAATTTGGATTGAGAAGATAAAATGTATATATTTTTAACTATCTGGGAGAATCACACCTCTTCCTATTCTTTTCATATTGCAAAACTGTATCCCACCTGTGGCAACTGCTTTTCATGTTCTTTCTATAAATATGCAGAAAGTGTTTATTTTATAGCGATAAGACTGAGTGATTCATGTCACGAAATATCAAACTGTCAGATTTAATTGATTCATTTTGCTAGGTTGTGTGATAATGGCGTGCTGCTGCGGAGCTTATACCAATGGATGCTGCCAATAAAGACCACTGAGATCAACCTCACTCATAAGAGTGTCACTGGGTCGATAATTGCTTCCTATGACCTAAGTTATTTGCAGGACTAAAGCTGCCTAAACATTGTAAAAAAAGGGGGAAAAAAAACACAAAAATAATTTCAAGATAAATAACATAATAAAAAACATGAGACAGACTTGAACAAGTGAAAGGAATTAATATTAATATTAATTTCTCAGTGTGGATTGAAAGACGGTTTAGGCCGTACTCCATATGTAATAAGCAGTAACAAAAGTCTGTTTTAGGGAATTTAATGTCCATGAGTATTCGAAGACATATACTTGCATTTGATCATTAATTCTCCCATAAAAAGCTATGGGAGGCAACGTATTGGATGACAGATGTCAGACAATTCCAAGTTGAAGAAATCCAGATAAACCTAGGATTATACAGGTAAAACTAACATTACCCAGCAGCTTTGGGTATAGCTTGAAATAAAATCAAGCATTAGGCTTTACTATAGCCAGATCTATCCAAACACCACTAGGTAAAGTGTTTTCTGACACTTTGGAGTGGCATACAGTTGATATCAAACTTGGATTACCCATATCTATGACCATAAAATTCATTTTTACCCAAGGGGGTTGGCTAGCCTGTAGATTACCCAGGTAAAGTCCAATCTGGATTTGACTTTGGATCTACCCAAAACTGCCTGGGTAATGTCAGTTGTACATAGATAATGCTAGGTTTAGCCAGATTTTGGAGATATATATATATATATATTATTTGAGTTGTGGTGGAGGGCAAAAAATTTGATAAAAAGCCTCCACACTGTAATTAATAAGGTTTATTATTACAGAAGCCATTCGGACATCACAGCAATTCAAAGAACTGCATCCTAGAGCTCCTGTGTTACAGTCCCCATGTGCAGCACAGAACTCTGGGTAAGACATGCAAATGACATCTGTCGCTTTTTTGCATCCTGGGTCTGTTTTCACACAGAACCCTTCAATCAATGTCATTCCATACTATATGGCTTTTAGTAGCAGAGATCAGGTTTATGCAACTGGTCAAAGTAATATATTTATAATATATATTATTGAAGTAAAGGAAGACAGTAAATATGTATTAAGAGTGCCACATTAAAGTAGGAACATCATCTGATCAAGAAATCGACGTTTCCAGGTACATCCATGAGCTTGATGAGCAGCATACCTCTCTCTTAAACCCCATAAGCTCACCTTGACTAATAAATTATTATTATTATTCTCATTTATATAGCGCCAACAGTTTCCGCAGCGCTTTACAATAAATGTGTCCAGTACTGAAAGAGGAACAAAATAATGGAGTCAAAGTGCAAAAAAATGCTTTGTTGGGGGTAAGCTTTCCACCACAAGTTGTTGTAGAACTGTTAGAAAGAGTAATTTGAGGAAAAATTGCCATTTTCTAATGTATTTACCAGACCTTTTACAGAATTTAAACCTATTTAAAATGTATCCAAAAAGTAACCGATGTATGATGCAAGAGAGAAGTAAAGGTGCAAGAGTATGTGTGTGTGGACAGATTGATGGAGATAGACAGACAGGCAGACTAATAGACAGATGTTGAAATAACAGATGACAATGAAGAAATATTGCTTTAAAGTGTCCTCTCGGTGAAACCAGAGCAAACCCATTGTGTGCTCTGAGTGTGTGCTGCATGTAGGAGTAATGGATACAGTATGCAGTGTGTAAGGGGGGGGGGCAGAGTTAAAGGGCACCTGGGGTCTGTCTGCTAATCCCACTCACACTGCACATTGCATCGCACAATTCACAAACCAGACCTAAAGAAAAAAAACACACTACGTTCTGTTAGTTAAAAAAAGGATTTTTTTTAAATCCCAAACTGTGTCCTACAACTCTCATTAATCTCAGCCACGTGGAGCTAAAGTGCAGCAGCATATTGTCTAAAGCAAAGCTGTGTCTGTCAAACTCTGGCCCCCCCAGATGTTTCTGAATGACAACTCCTGTGATTCTCTGGAAGGCTATTGCATTGAAGGGATTCTGGGATTTGTAGGCATTAACCATGGGTTGGCAGCCCTGTTCCAAAGGTTTAATGCCCTGACAGAGATTTCCTCACCCACCTGTTCTTACTACTAAGGCTAGGGTCAAACGAACGCATTATTCGCAGTGACCGTCAAAAAGTGCGTCCGAACGCATTGACATATTTTTTCACGGAATGCGTGAAAATGGTCAGACGACGAACATTTTCGTGCGTGATTTTTTACGGATTGTCAATAAACACTTTTTGCGTCTGGACGTTATGTAGGCTGGACATTAGCAGCGTCTAACATCTCCTAATCACGCAAACACGCCGCTATGCCGCAGCTGCGCACTCAGTACGTCAGTACTAGCGGTTCTGCGTTCTCGAAAAAATGCGTTCATTTTCCACTTGCGTTGCGCAGCCGGACTTTCGTGCGGCCGTACTTCGTATATTGACTGTCATTGCCCGTCATTTGCTGCTACTACGGCCGTGATTAAGTGCGCCTAGACGCACGTTAAAAATGCGTTAGTCTGACCCCAGCCTAAAGCAGCATTTGGTGATGTTACCCTGCAGTACCCTGCTACTTTGTAACATGTTTTTAAACCTTGTCAGTCACACTGTATGTCAGTGGCACAACAACAAAGTACATACAGAATGATTCCCATAATGTCAGTTGTTTATGCAGGGCTGATATCCATCCTTCCCTCCCCTGAAACCCTGTAGAAACAACAAAGTAACACTCACCCCATGTGCTGTCTGGCTGGTGAGAAGCTCCTGTTCTGAAGGTTTCTCAGATGCTGATGTGGTCACCAGCCAGTTGCTTGGACAAGGACTTGGAGGAAGCCCTGAGTCTGGGCTGTCCAACACCCTCTCACCCTTCCTCTTCATGTCCAGCAGATCAGGGACATCCTGCAGGTTCAGCCTCCCAACCATAGCTCAGCTGAGGACACAGAGCAGCACAGTTCCTTTCAGCTGGGATGGTGAATAATAAGCAAACTGAACAAAAGTGTTCCTCTCAGTGAAAGTCACTTATTGTTCGTTTTAGAGCCCTCTAAACCAACATTACTGAAAGTGGAGAGATTGCGATCCTGGTCCCCAGGTCTGTGAGGCTGGAGCTATGTGCAGCTTGCCCAGAGCAGCACTCACACTCAGTGCCTGAGCACTGGGGATAGACCCGCCTTCACATGGCTCCCCTCCCAGCCTGACATGACAGAGCACTGACAGCTCCACCATCAGGCTTTAGTTAATTGTTAATATGTACACAGGGGACTTCGCACCCCTCAGGGCTCACATTATCCACTGACTAACATGGAATTTATTTTATGTGAGAATCTACAGCGCTTTATTGCAGCTACTGTGTTATGGAATTCTACACATTCATAGGCAGGCACATACTTACACATACACACCCTTACTCTCACAAACATATACAGTTAGGTACACTTACACCGGTAGGTATCCTTACGGCTAGTCGGGTTTTTCCGGCGTGTTCGGTGGGGTTTTTCCAGCTGTGTCTGCGGGTTTTCGGTGACTGTTCAGCGAGTGTTCTGTGAGTTTGCAGTGAGTTTTCCCTGCACTACGGGGGGCCCTGCGACGGACGCCAGAAGGCACGTCAGTATGCGCACATAGTGCGCTCGTCTGATGCCAGCCTAAGGCTAGAGTCAGACGAACGCAGTCAGAGCGCACTCTGCGTGCGTGCGTGCATAACGGACGGACGTACTGACGGAAGATACTGTAGACACCACACAGTCCGTTTTTTTTGACAGACGTAGAAAAAAAAGGGAACTATGGAAAATAAAATTAATATGAAAAATGATAAAAATTTGAAAAGGATATGAAAAGCCATTTTGTGCGTCAAGGTGCTGGACGTCGCAAACGCGCTGCATCTGACATCATCTCATCACTCACACAGAACGCTACGTGGATGTAGCGCACTCTGCGCGTCCGTGGTAGTGGTTTTACGTTCTTACCTAACTTGCATCCGTTTGCCACGTGCGTTGTGCGTGCGCAGTTCGGTGCGCATGTACTTTGTGTGTGGGTCTCTATTGCTCATGATTCTATGCTACGACGGACGTTAAACTGTGCGCCGACATGGATGTGATCACTGCGCTCATCTGACGCCTGCCTGAATAGCAGTACTCACACTTTCTGGAGCCTAAAGAGGCTCGTGGATTCCCATCTTTGGGTTCTTAAGAGACACACCCATCACCCTGTCCACGTCCTCAAAAACAAAATCACGTCATGGTGCAATACATATGGGGAAGAATAGATGGTATGGGACACAGGTACTCACAGTGAGTGTAGCTGGTCCCAGGTTCAGCGAACGTCACTGTCTGGTTGGTCCTCCTTAATAATTCCTCCCAAGTGCGACTGTGGGAAAAATCGGGATATCCAAATGACCGGTAGATGGTACAAAACTAGCGAAGGATAAATCCAAATACCCACCAATATAACGTAAAGACCAAAATGGATATACAAAGAAAACCAAAGCCCAAACTTCAATAGAACAGGGTTTTAATATGTATAACAGAATAAAAGAGCATAAAAGTGGCCTAAAACATGTTTCACTCACTCAATGGGCTTCATCAGTTGGCATAAAAATAAAATACAGACTGTATCCCTCTGCAATCGTCTTATTGATACTTAGGCCGGAGGTAACCATCCACTCTAGCAGCATCCATGTAATTATAGGCGTTCCGGCATCTTGGTGCCCGTCAATGACGTCATTGCGACGGCTCCAATATCCATTGGGTAACGGGAAGAACCTCTGCATCCAATCTGGAACACAAACACAGCAGTCACCTTGCTTCGCATCTGGACCGGGTCTCTGATGTTATGAAGTGCTAAATGCATTTTCATTTTCATCCTAAATGCCTACTTGGCCTAATGGATGTACTGGCCCTGCTGACAGGACTAATGAGCTTCATCTACCAAATTGTCCTGCATGACTAGGGGTTGGACACCAGTTAATCTGGATGGCTTCTCAGTTGAGACCTGTCAGACATTGGTGGCCCTTCTGGTAGCTATAGCTGCCACAAGCAAAGTGCATAATTTCACCAAAGCCCTCAACAAGGTCAGTGTCCAAAGAGGAGATTTAAACTGGCATGAGTTAGCTCTGTGTCTTCTGACCTGTCTGAAGCAGAGGGTAGTTGGTGAAAATAATTAAGAACATATATTTTGTTTTTAAAAAAATGTATATGACAAATACAGGCGCCCCTAAGCGGCTAGGCACCCGCAGGCATGTATCTGAGACTTCAGGTATTCTTACGCGCAGTGTGTTTATTCAGTACGGAGTTCCTGTGAACATGAACAACTGTTCAGTCTACTCTGGCCTTTTCAACCATTAAATCAGGGATGTCCAAACCAGTGACGTGCGGTGAGGTCAGTGGCTGGTGAGGCACTGGCTAGTATCAGAGCCAGATATACACAGGGTTACACAGTCACAATTTATGCATTTGATTATCGTTATGTAGGAGAATAGAGTTTTACTATTTATAAAGTAAAGTTCGCATTTTTTTTTTTTTTTAGTTTTAAGAGCATGCACTTACAATACTGACTAATAGAGGGCGCTATTACACACTGTAACGGGGGGAGTTGTGCCCACTAGATTGTCGCAGAGTTGAGATCCTTAAGGGCAACAATACTTTCTTGATTAACATAGAAATAGCAAAAAATACAGTTTGTAACTCAAGAGCCAGGGGACTCAAAGGACTAGCTGAATTGCCTCTAGGCTCTGAGGGTTTCGAGACCGACAGAAAGCCTAGGACACGCTCAGAAACACAATACGTGGGACGACAGTCCGTGAAGTATTCAAGGTGCAGGGCAGTCAGAGATGCAGAAACCAATCGTTCTGGTAAATACTTGAGATTATTAGATACCTGGTGACTCTCGGAAGGTACTGGCTTGCTTACAGGATTGTTATTGCTAATATGTACAGAGATGCAATTAGAAATAACATTAAACAGAAATAAACAATCGTTTGTTATCGTGGTCTTTGCAAACACAAGAACATGAGTAGTAGCCTGGGTAAAGGGACCCCGGAGGGTTACAAGCAATACCCCTAAACGTGATGGGACAGAACCCAAACAGCGAGCGATGAACCCAGCAACCAGCATGGGGCTAAATCACTAAAGCACGCAAACAGCGTAATACACACGATAGAAAAAGAGTGGTCAAAGCCAAGCCGGGTCAAATAACAGGAGCAGGAATCTCATACAAAGCAGGGTCGTCAACAGTTAATTCAATCAGATGCAGGCAGTAGTGGTGCGTGAAACAAACTCCACAACAGGGCGACGAGGCAACTCCTCGAGCCCTGTTTTAAAGCCGGCGGCTCCTGGTGACCACACCTGACCCCGCCCCCTCAGATGCCGATCTGCCAGCAGAAAGTGCTGGCACCCAGCCAGCCAGCGGTCCCCCTTCTTGCCCAGACCCCCCAGGGAGTACAGCGGGGGCTGAGGATGTAACACACAAATGCTGATTGCTGAGCTCTGCCTGCCCGCCCCCATGACTGACGAGGACAGTCACATGACTGTCCTGAGTCAATCAATCCATGGGGAGCTCTGCCTCCCATGGGGGGCCTTTTTTTTTAAAACAAAGAAGTGCTTGAGACCAATGGAGCTTTCCCAATGGCTCAAGCTTTCAATTGCTCTCAGTGCCTCTGGAGGCACTGAAAAGCGTAGAACCAGGAAGTAAGCTTGAGCTACGCAATTAGTGTAGCATTCAGCTTCGCAAATTGCATAGGCTAGGATGGCTCAGTGCTGCCCCTGCTGTCTGTGTAGTAATCAAACACACACACACACACAGCAGCCGGCAAACTGAAAGTGCAGAAGAAAAAAAAAGTGGAGGACAGAGAAGCACAGCGAGGGAGCGTGGAGAGGTGAGTATGAGAACTTTTTTCAATAAATTAACATTTTGTTTACAGTTTAAATATACACACATGTCATTACAGCACAATGAGTATATTAATTTACTGGAATGGCAGTCAAAACTCCGGCCCCCCAGATGTTCCTGATATACAATTTCCATAAATCTCTGACTGCATTATAGTCAGGTCCAGAAATATTGGGACATCGACACAATTCTAACATCTTTGGCTCTATACACCACCACAATGGAGTTGGAATGAAACAAACACAATGTGCTTTAACTGCAGACTGTCAGCTTTAATTTGAGGGTATGTACATCCAACTCAGGTGAACGGTGTAGGATTTACAGCAGTTTTCAGATGTGCCTCCTACTTGTTAAGGGACCATAGGTAATGGGACAATTGGCTACTCACCTGTTCCATGGCCAGGTGTGTGATATTCCCTCATTACCCCAATTACAATGTGCAGATAAAAGGCCCAGAGTTCATTTCAAGTGTGCTATTTGCATTTGGAACCTGTTGCTGTCAACTCTCAAGATGAGATCCAAAGAGCTGTCACTATCAATGAAGCAAGCCATCATTAGGCGGAAGAAACAAAACAAACCCATCAGAGAGATAGCAAGAACATTAGGCGTGGCCAAAACAACTGTTTGGAACAGTCTCAAAAAGAAGGAACGCACCGGTGAGCTCAGCAACACCAAAAGACCCGGGAGACCACGGAAAACTACTGTGGTGGATGACCGAAGAATTCTTTACCTGGTGAAGAAAACACCCTTCACAACAGTTGGCCAGATCAAGAACACTCTCCAGGAGGTAGGTGTGTGTGTGTCAAAGTCAACAATCAAGAGAAGACTTCACCAGAGTGAATACAGAGGGTTCACCACAAGATGTAAACCATTGGTGAGCCTCAAAAACAGGAAGGCAGGAAGGCCAGATTAGAGTTTGCTAAACAACACCTAACAAAGCCTTCACAGTTCTGGAACAAGATCCTATGGACAGATGAGACCAAGATCAACTTGTACCAGAGTGATGGGAAGAGAAGAGTATGGAGAAGGAAAGGAACTGCTCATGATCCTAAGCATACCACCTCATCAGTGAAGCATGGTGGTGGTAGTGTCATGGCATGGGCATGTATGGCTGCCAATGGAACTGGTTCTCTTGTATTTATTGATGATGTGACTGCTGACAAAAGCAGCAGGATGAATTCTGAAGTGTTTGGGGCAATATTATCTGCTCACATTCAGCCAAATGCTGCAGAACTCATTGGAAGGGGCTTCACAGTGCAGATGGACAATGACCCAAAGCATACTGCAAAAGCAACCAAAGAGTTTTTGAAGGGACAGAAGTGGAATGTTATGCAATGGCCAAGTCAATCACCTGACCTGAATCCCATTGAGCATGCATTTCACTTGCTGAAGACAAAACTGAAGGGAAAATGCCCCAAGAACAAGCAGGAACTGATGACAGTTGCAGTAGAGGCCTGGCAGAGCATCACCAGGGATGAAACCCAGCGTCTGGTGATGTCTATGCGTTCCAGACTTCAGGCTGTGATTGACTGCAAAGGATTTGCAACCAAATATTAAGAAGGGAAAGTTTGATTTATGTTACCAGGAAAGGCTTAATGATCTTAACATGTACAGCTTGGAAAAAAGACGAGACAGAGGAGATATGATAGAAACATTTAAATACGTAAAGGGAATCCACAAGGTAGAGGAAGGGAGTATATTTAAACGGAAACAAAGTAGCAAAACAAGAGGACATAGTCTTAGATTAGAGGGGCAAAGGTTTAAAAGTAACATCAGGAAGCATTATTTTACTGAGAGGGTGGTGGATACATGGAACAGCCTTCCAGTTGAAGTGGTAGAGGCGAAAACAGTAATTGAATTTAAGCAAGCATGGGATAGGCATAAGGCTATCCTAAACAAAAGATAAATCCAGGTAAAGGATCCATGTAAATGGGCAGACTAGATGGGCCGAAAGGTTCTTATCTGCCAACATTTTTCTATGTTTCTATGTTTCTATGATTATTATTCTGTCCCATTACTTTTGGTCCCTTAACAAGTGGGAGGCACATCTGCAAACTGCTGTAAGTCCTACACCGTTTACCTGAGTTGGATGTACATACCCTCAAATTAAAGCTGACAGTCTGCAGTTAAAGCACATTGTGTTTGTTTCATTCCAACTCCATTGTGGTGGTGTATAGAGCCAAAGATGTTAGAATTGTGTCGATCTCCCAATATTTCTGGACCTGACTGTAGATTGATGAAGCATGGGAGTTGTAGTTCAAGGACATCTGGGGGGCCAGAGTTTGGACATCCCTGCATTAAATCATTATCCCACATAGAAGCTATGCTTTCTGGACATTTTTGCATTTCTATTACCAGGGTAAGAGTTATAGACCTTTAGTATTGCTGCAACCAGCAGTCAGGTAACTGTATAATGTTTCATATAAAAAGCTACTTCCATTATTGGTGGAATTTATGAAACGGTGACCAGGGCAAGCATGGAAGATTTTCTGATTACCTAACTTACCTAAAAAAAAAAAAAAAAAAATCTTAGATGGCCAGGTGAAAAAATTCTTTGACCTCCTTGGATGGCACATGACCACATTTTGGAGGCTCAGTGGAAACATGCCTAATGGACAGTTAGTCTGATATTAAAAAAAAATACATAATGGGATTCAATGTAAATAACATTTCCATTTTTGATGAGTGACTAAACCTGTATCCTGTCTTTAAGGCAGCGCCAAATTAAACTATAGGGAAAATTCTGTTCGGTTACCCTGATTTATCTATAGGTAATCATAAGTGACTTAAACGAGTGACAGGGGGTCTCGTTCAGGAATCCCCAGCTAGTGAAGGTGACAAAGAATATAAGAATTTCGCATGAGCAACCATAATAAATAGGAGCCTGTCAGAGATGGCCCATGTCGTTAAACCAGTGGTGGTCTGCAGTCACCATTAGTCACTGCTGTTAATGATGAGGCATAGTGCATGCTGTGAAGAAGGGCCAAGTTGTAAAACATTGACATGTGTCTGTAAGAGGTCAGAGACCATCCGTTTATCATTTACCTAATATGAGTGAAAAAACAGAATATTTTCCCACTGATTCAAATTCGAAAGGACTTATTTATGCCTTCATACTGTGTCTGTGTGTATAGATTTAATACGTGTAGCAATAGCAACTCCAAGGACTTAAATATGGAAAATATATCCATTTTATTACAGAATTCTCTTGCACAATATCTCCAACACCAGAGACTGGAGCATTGTGACATTGTAAATTCTAACAGGGTTATCCAAAGAGATTCGAAAAGTCACCGCACGTTCGGTGACTTTTCGTTCTCTTCAATTCGGTTCCTTTTGCCGATTGCATTTCGGTGACCCTGCGGTGTATTCAGCAAACAGCACAGGGTCCCCGAATTGCAGGGAAAAGCTGCCGAAAACCTGACGAAAACTAACCGAATGCACGCTGAAAACAAGCAAAAACATCTGGATTAACCTTTGAAAAAGACGAACAAGAGCCGAACAGGAGCCGAACAGGAGCCGAATCACACAGAGCCGAAGCAGCTGGTACGTAGAGAGGCAGTGAATAAATTAGAAAAACCATTTGTATGAATCTGGGAAAAAAAGAAACGCTGTTTGCAAAGAAACTACTGAGCGAAAATGTCTGAAATTTTCACAGGAGGTCCAGGGAATGATAATAAAGAGGGCTGTTACAAAAAAAAATAAGTAAACTGAAAACAAAAAAAAAAAAAAAAATCGGACTTTTAATAAAAAAAAAAAAAATCTGAAAAATGCTTAAAGTATCCTAAAAAATCTATAAATAAAGAGACTCTTTACTGCAGAATTTTAGAATGAACGGTTTATTAGATATTGAATTAAAACGGAATATTTTTAACATTGAAGCCTATGGGATTCTCTCCTGAATAAATTTGCCGAATTAAACCACCGAATGCAGGACATTAGGGGAACCTTTCACTGCTGGTTTGTGTTCTCTGAATAGCCGAAGCAGTGCTTTTCATGGGGATTTCACTGCCCTCGAACAGGCACCGAACAGGCACCGTATGTGCAGGCAATTCGCCAGTATTTGGCGAATTGCCTGCTCTCTGGATAGGCGAGTGCCAGGGAGTGCCAGAAAGGTAACCGAACGCTGATTTTTCAGCGTTCGGTTACCTTTCTCAAGCAATTCGGATCTCTTTGGATAACCCTGTAAGTATGTAAACACTCTCATTCTTATTCAACTACAAATAAACAACCTATTCAAAGCTATAATTTAAAACAAGATTTTTCATATGGATAAACATTAGAAACAGTTTATAACTATGACTGTGATGTCAAAGCCCTCTAAGAAATGATCTTTTATCTGAGGGCATTCGTTTGCTATGGATTAAACATCTTTAAAGTGTCGGCTATGGGAACAGCAGATAGGTATTACTATTGTAACATTATCTACCTTCGTGCTCAGATTACCCATCTCCCCATAGAAGCTCCTTATGTGCAACTTCAAAAAACTTTCAATTTGTGCCGTCAAAGAAATTTTATGGATTTTACAATACCAAAATGAACAATTAAGTACAAGATATACCCAACGCGTAACTGGAGAATAAAATGGAATAGAGAGGATAGGGGCAGGGGCTTGATTGTGGTGTTTTGCTGCTCTTCTGATTAGGTGAAAGATAAGTGAGTGCCTCTCCAATCTCCTTCACCACCATATATTTTTTTAGGCCCCCCAAGGGTTCGAAACATTGGATTTTTAGATGTATTAAATAAACTTTTAGATTTTATAAGACCCTGAGTGCCCCCTTCAAGCAAATTGATTATCCATACTCTATGCGGAGCATGCACTATGGCAATTTGATACATTAGAGCAATAATTGAGCTCTTTTAATTTGAGGAAACGAGTGCCCGACCGTTTCACCAAACTTTTTCTTATATATATATATATATCTCAAGAAAAAAACAGCACTCATGGGACTTATAAGCAAACAAAACAATTTAATGCATGTGCTTCAAATAGTCAACGTTTCAGAAATTCTACATTTCTTTCATCAGGACATGTGATATATATATATACACTATATTGCCAAAAGTATTCGCTCACCTGCCTTGACTCGCATATGAATTTAAGTGACATCCCATTCCTAATCCATAGGGTTCAATATGACATCGGGCCACCCTTTGCAGCTATAACAACTTCAACTCTTCTGGGAAGGCTGTCCACAAGGATTAGGAGTGTGTTTATGGGAATTTTGACCATTCTTCCAGAAGCGCATTTGTGAGGTCACACACTGATGTTGCACGAGAAGGCCTGGCTCTCAGTCTCTGCTCTAATTCCTACCAAAGGTGTTCTATCGGGTTGAGGTCAGGACTCTGTGCGGTCCAGTCAAGTTCATCCACACCAGACTCTGTCATCCATGTCTTTATGGACCTTGCTTTGTGCACTGGTGCACAGTCATGTTGGAAGAGGAAGGGACCAGCTCCAAACTGTTCCCACAAAGTTGGGAGCATGGAATTGTCCAAAATGTCTTGGAATGCTGAAGCATTCAGAGTTCCTTTCACTGGAACTAAGGGGCCAAGCCCAGCTCCTGAAAAACAACCCCACACCATAATCCCCCTCCACCAAACTTTACACTTGGCACAATGCAGTCAGACAAGTACCGTTCTCCTGGCAACCCCCAAACCCAGACTCGTCCATCAGATTGCCAGATGGAGAAGCGCGATTTGTCACTCCAGAGAACATGACTCCACTGCTCTAGAGTCCAGTGGCGGCGTGCTTTACACCACTGCATCCGACGCTTTGCATTGCACTTGGTGATGTATGGCTTGGATGCAGCTGCTCGGCCATGGAAACCCATTCCATGAAGCTCTCTGTGCACTGTTCTTGAGCTAATCTGAAGGCCACATGAAGTTTGGAGGTCTGTAGTGATGGACTCTGCAGAAAGTTGGCGACCTCTTCGCACTATGCGCCTCAGTATCCGCTGACCCCGTTCCATCAGTTTACGTGGCCTACCACTTCGTGGCTGAGTTGCTGTCGTTCCCAAACACTTCCACGTTCTTATAATACAGCTGACAGTTGACTGTGGAATATTTAGGAGCGACGAAATTTCACGACTGGATTTGTTGCACAGGTGGCATCCTATCACAGTTCCACTGGAATTCACTGAGCTCCTGAGAGCGACCCATTCTTTCACAAATGTTTGTAAAAACAGTCTGCATGCCTAGTTGCTTGACTTTATACACCTGTAGCCATGGAAGTGATTGGAACACCTGATTCAGATTATTTGGATGGGTGAGCGAATACATTTTGGCAATATAGTGTATATATATAGCAAGTAGAAGTATTTTTCTAGTATAGGGAGTTCCTCTTTATCTAAGTTGAGCCAAAAACATTGTTTGAGAACAGTGATCAGTAACCTTGGACCTCCAGATGTTTTGGAACTACAACTTTCATAATGCTCAGCTAGTCGTGAGATCGGCTGAGCCTCATGGGAAATGTAGTTTCAAAACATTTGGGAGGCCAAGGTGATACAGACACCTGATACAGACACTCAAAAAGAATCATAAAAAAGTGCTCATTACTAAAAAATTAAGAGAATTAAAATAAGAATTGCAATATAAACTTGTAAGAGATAGTATAAAGAGATAATATAGACCATTTTCAGGTCTGTCTCCTAAAATAATCTTGTTTATACATTTATATTATTGCTCAGTTGTTGAAGAATATATATTTTGTTTGAGAAAGGATTATACCAGGAGATTTCGCTCGTTTTCAGGTATGTCCTGGGTGGCGAGTATGTACCGGTAGGTGTCTTGCCCAAGGGTACTTACTGGAGAGGTGCTCTTGCCGGGATCGAGCCCGTGTCACCACAGGCTCTCTCCATGCAGAGCAGTGATGTTACCTCTGCTCCACCCAGCCGGCACTGGCATATATATCTGTATATTACATATATTTTTTTCTATAAAGCCATTCTGTGATCCAACAGGGTTTAAAAGATGCCAGAATGCATAATAGGTGGTATAATAGCCATGCAGGCAGCAGATTTATTTCTCATAAGGCTTGTAATAATCATTGAAATGTGTAGTCGAAGGTGCACATAAATCCACATAATTAGGGCTTTTTTCATGAAACCTCTATCCAAAGGAATAAATAATTATAAAAATAACAGGTGCCCTATGACGTGCCTGTTTCAGAACAAACACTAGTTAAGTCACCTTTACAATGGGTGCAGCCCGGCTTGATATTTCTGTCTGATTGTGCCTCTGGATTCTTGTTAAAAATAGGACCGGCGGCCAAAACAAACATTGAACTAAAACACACAAAATCCATCCTGATCTGTCCAGCATAAGTGAACTGAAACTCCTGTAGCTAAGAAAAAAAAGAGAAATTGAAGCAAAATAGAAATTCTTCTTCAACGAAATGAAAAGCAGACTGTAGCCTGGGGCACGAGCGGTTTCCAGTTATGTTCTGACAGTAACTGCTTATATTTCCTAAAGGAATTTACATTCTTTGAAAATATACTGACAGGCTGCTAGACTAAAGACTGAAGACTGTGTGGCTTGTGTTTTCTACTTTGGGGTCACACGTGATCTGAGAGGATAGAGAAACATGGAGCTCTACGTGCAGAAAATAGAATGGTTCCTTTCTGAGGCTTGTACTGTAGAAACAAAGGTCTTCTGAGGTCTCGGGCTACCTGATGCTTTACCTGGTTCATAGAATCCATATGATGTGTAACGTGCACAGTTCTCCAAGATGTTGGAACGACCTACCTGCTGAGTTCCTTTAAAAAAAAATATCTGTGTGCTTTTGAAGAATTAGAAACATAGAAACATAGAAAAATGTCGGCAGATAAGAACCTTTCGGCCCATCTAGTCTGCCCAATTACATGGATACTTTACCTGGATTTATCTTTTGTTTAGGATAGCCTTAAGCCTATCCCATGCCTGCTTAAATTCAATTACTGTTTTGGCCTCTACCACTTCTACTGGAAGACTGTTCCATGTATCCACCACCCTCTCAGTAAAATAATGCTTCCTGATGTTACTTTTAAACCTTTGCCCCTCTAATCTAAGACTATGTCCTCTTGTTTTGCTAATTTGTTTCCTTTTAAATATACTCCCTTCCTCTACCTTGTGGATTCCCTTTACGTATTTAAATGTTTCTATCATATCTCCTCTGTCTCGTCTTTTTTCCAAGCTGTACATAGCTATACATTGGTGCTGTTTTGAAGGCAATGGTTGGTCTCGCATTGGCATATTGATCGGATTTACATTTTCATTTTGTTCGCTCACATTGCATTTTGTTAACTGATAAAACTTATACTAACATTTCCGTTTTTTTTCTTTATAGTTTTTTTTTACACCTGCCTGCGGTCTGATTGCTGTAGGAGGCAATGCAGATCAGCGGTTGTGACAAATAAAGAGGTCGTCAGGGGCCTGGGGCTGGTCACTCCATGCTTCCTTGCTCTACAAACACTAATTGCGCTGCTGACCACCTGCACTGCCAACAGCACTTTTCACATGAGTTTTTAGGCCATTGCCTGCTGCGAACTGCGAAGGCATCAGCCAACTGAATCCTGAGGACTCTGGCCCACCGGACAAATGTCTATTGTGCCCAATGGCCAGTCTGGGTTGTTGGGTATATATCCCCAAGCAGGGCATACACACATTCACAGTAATACCATCTCTTGACTTCACTGCCAACATGTCGACATTCACACAGGTCTATTCAAAGAAAGGTGAAACTCTGGAGAATTGGCAGAAGAGAACAATCTACACTAAATAGCCAATTTGGAAAGTGAGATAAATGGGAGAATTTTTCTGGTTTGGCTATTTTGACCTAGAATTTTCACTTCACCAGTCATTCTCCTGAGTTTCACCTTTCTTTGAATAGACCTGACAGTCTAATGGGGCAAGATTATTTAGGACAGCTCGTCTACTCCTACTAATAAAACTTAGAGACATGAGCTACGGTACAATTTTAATTAACAGGTGGTAGGCATCTTAATTTTTAATGTTTTAAATGAAATATATACATTTGCCAGCCGTTCTGCTAACACGAGGTACAAATAATTTTTTTTAAAGCTCTATTAATTTGGCTCAAGAGAACTTGGCAGGTTCATGGCAGGTCCATTTTAAATGACTCAGGCTCCCGTTAGTAAATGTTTTCATCAGACAGAGGCCAAGCAAAATACATTGCTATGTCTGATTTCAAGTAGGACGTATAAAGTCATAAGACTTGTGTACATGTAACGCTATACACATGTGTAAAGCACAATTAACAACTGGTAGGTTAGTAATGTTCCATCCTATAGTTAGTGCTACATTTACAGGGTTATTCAGAGAGAGGTGAAAAGCAGGAGAATGACTGGAGAATGGAAAATTCTAGGTCAAAATAGCCGATTTGGAAAGTGAGATGAATGGGAGAATTTTTCTGGTTTGGCTATTTTGAGCTAGAATTTTCCATTCTCCAGTCATTCTCCTGGTTTTCACCTCTCTCTGAATAACCCTGTTAGTGTCAATCACTAATTGACACACCTTAGCACTATGTAAAATATTCATTGTGTCTTAACCCTTTCGCTGCTGAGCCATTTCACCCCTGTGTGCTAAGCTAATTTTTACCGTTTTGTGCTCATCATGTTTAACCCCTTGGGTGTGGATGACGTGTGGGGAACGTTATGGAGATTCCCCACTATATACGGAGTACGTTACCCACACGTCGTCCAGAAGGAGAGGTATTCCTCAAAATACTTTCCTATCTGTCCAGGGTCCTGTCGTGGTCTGACTTCCTTGAAGTCAGACCCTGCTTTTATACCCCCTCCCAATGCAATGACGTCATTGCGATGGGTGCAATGACAGCAGTTTCAGGTGCTTCCCGACAGCAAAGCTGGAAGAGCGCCTGAAGGGGGCCCTCACAGACTGACCTTTCCAGCAATGCCTCTCTTTAACCCCTTAGGTGCTGGTCCACGATCCAGCACCAATCCGTGCTGGATCACAGACTTCTTCCGGAGGTGGCTAACTTCTTGGATGTCAGCCAAGTCTACAGGGCCTCCCCCCACACACTAATTTCATCATGCATGGTGTGATGAATGATGTCAGTTGGAGGAAATAACTGCTAGCTGCCTATGGAAATCCCTATGGTGGAGTTAGGGGGGTCCTTTGTTAGCATGGTTTCCAAAGTGCTCCCTACGACCTTCACAGCAATTTAGATTTTTGATGAACAAATGTGTAATAACGCAGTGTACCATTGTCTTCAAACTTGCTGTAATAATGGGAAATGAGAAGACGAGTTAGTACAGCATCATTATTCGTGTTTTTTAAAAATGAACAGTGCTGCATTAGGAAAAAAATAGAAATTTTTATTATTTTTTTAAAATTATTTTTACATACAACATGTTCATGTTTTGTATCATGTCCAACAATACCAAGGTTTCCAACAATACCAAGCTTTTCCAACAATACCAAGCTTTTCCAACGATACCAAGGTTTCCAGCAATACCAAGCTTTCCAACGATACCAAGGTTTCCAGCAATACCAAGCTTTCCAACGATACCAAGGTTTCCAACAATACCAAGCTTTTCCAACGATACCAAGGTTTCCAGCAATACCAAGCTTTTCCAACGATACCAAGGTTTCCAGCAATACCAAGCTTTCCAACGATACCAAGGTTTCCAACAATACCAAGCTTTTCCAACGATACCAAGGTTTCCAACAATACCAAGCTTTTCCAACGATACCAAGGTTTCCAACATTACCAAGCTTTTCCAACGAGACCAAGGTTGCCAATGATACAAAGCATGGCCCTATACCTTTTATGGTTCAGGAGATACAGAGTCCCAAATGTCCCCTGTATCTCACCATAGGGAATACCTTGCCTGGCAAGGGGGGGGGGGGTCTTTTTCTGACGTCATCGTGTCATCTTCATGTCTTCTACCTCTGTAACCTGATTTCAATATTTCCACCCTGCAAAAACAGCAGAGACTAAGGCTGGGGTCAGACCAGCGCACTTTTAATGTGCGTTCTGGCGCACATAATTACGGCCGCACTAGCAGCAGATGACGGGCAATGACGGACAATATACGATGTATGGCCGCACAAAAGTCCGGCCGTGCAACGCAAGTAGAATTTGAACGCATTTTTCTGAGAACGCTGAACCGCTAGTACTGACGTACTGAGTGCGCAGCTGCGGCATAGCGGCGTGTTTGCGTGATTAGGAGATGTCAGACGCTGCTAATGTCCGGCCTACATAACGTCCAGACGCAAAAAGAGTTTTATTGACGATCCGTACAAAATCACGCCCGAAAATGCGCGTCGTCTGACCGTTTTTGCGCATTCCGTGAAAAAATACGTCAATGCGTTCAGACGCACTTTTTCACGTTCGCGGGGAAAAATGCTTTCGTCTGACCCTAGCCTTACACCTCATACTCTGGACAAGGAACACAATGAGATGAGTCTGCTTTATACTGAAGAATGTGCATAAATAGCATTAACTCCTGAAAATATATGTAAAAATAATATAATTTGCCAAGATCTTAACACTTAAATATATTCTTTTTACTTCCAAATGCACCATGTTTTTTTTTAACCAGACTGGAATTAAGGCTTTCTTTACAAACTAGTACAATAACAGTTTAAAAAGAAAACATTGTAATATGAAACAGGTATTTCCCACATTGGCACTAAATCCTGGAGGGACTACAGACACCCTTGAAGAAAACCAGAAAACTGTCATACCGCAACCAGGCTGTTAAGAACCTAATACATACTGTATGTGAGGGTCAGGTGTCAGAGTACAGACCAAGAATCATAATAGCACAGATATACACAACAAAAAATGGATGAAACTGAAAAATCAGGTGCTTTGATTCAGACCAGGTATTATCATAACATAGACAATTGGGATTAAGGTGTCTGAGAGCAGATCAGGGATCATCAAAACACAGAAATGCAGGAGTCCTCAGGAAACATCCCAGCACACTTAAAAAAATAAAAGAAGAAAAAGAAATATAAACTGATACCAGAATGAAAAAAAATAAATAAAACCACATAAAGCACAGAGTTGACAGACATAGCAAGATATTTATTTCAGAGTCTGCCATTTGTCATACACACTAACATGGAAGACGCTTCAATCTGATTAGAGTAAGTGATTGCGCTTATCTCAGCCAATGATACCAGTCTCTGTACAACCTGTGCCGGCTGGGTGGAGTAGAGGTAACGTAACATCACTGCTCTATAACCATAGAGAGAGACTGTGGAGACACAGGCTCGATCCCGGCAAGAGCACCTCTCCAGTAAGTGTCCTTGGGCAAGACACCTAACGGTACCTACTCGCCACCCAGGACATACTTGAAAATGAGAGGAACAAATCTCAATTTATCTGTCCTGGTAAGATCCTTTCTCCAAAAAACCTTAAATAGTGTTTTTTAGCACATGAATTCAGTCACCTACATTTAGCAAAAAATATGTTTCACAGCCCATACAGTCAACATGACTTTTCTTAGCTCCTTCATTCCCATGAGTTCTTCTAAATAAATGTTTTTGTTTGTTTTAAATTGATATATTTCTTCTATTTTTATTACCTTCATTTTCCAAAACAAACCGCGACTCCTAATGACCCATATTTTCTTTGATTGCCGAGTTTCCTCGCTTAGAATAGTCTAGTTTCTGTTGTCTCCTCTCAGAATTACACAAAAGAGCCTTCATTCGCTCGTCATTGGAGTGTTTATGGAACGGGCACGCTGTCTGCAAAATTATGGCTCTTTAATTAATTCTGAAATATTTTATATTCTGAGCCTTATGCTCAGGAACTCTTGAGGGATGAAGGACCATGCCAACAAGGATTAAGCAAGTTCAGTAATGCTGAGACATTGCCAGCGGAGTATAAGAGACTTAATAGGGAAAATGGCAGGTACAAAGATAGGCACGAACATTAATTGTGCAGCTATGCAAAGGCATACTATTGTATTTTAAAGTGTAGTTTCAGATGCTTGTTCTCCATCTGCCTCTATGCTACTTTAAAGGGGTACTCTTTAAAGGGGGCGCTGTCATCACTCAATGTTCTTTGAATATTTTCAGTGCCCCAAGTGCTTTTACCCCTCCTCCCCCCTCTGGATTCAGCACTCTTGAGTGCAGGGAAAAGCTCCCACCCAGAACCTGAAACCTGTGCCTAGATTCCAGGAACCAGATCCCTCCAATGGCTCTACACCAGCACCAAAAAAAAATACAGCACAGTATAGTTACACATTCTACACATACCCAAACAATAAAATGGAGAGGTTGTGCGTGTTTTTATTATTGCTGCAGCATATATACTCAGATTGATTTTGACAGGCGCAAAAACTTAAGGGGAGACAATTGAGGTTCTTAATTCTGATTGGCTGAATGGCGTGAAAAAACTGTTTGCCCATCGATTTCTGCTAGCAGCGTTAATTTGCGCTCGTTTTTGCACGTCTTATTTACGCGCGATATTTTTTGACGGATGAAAAAATGCGCTCGGATCGTAATACCTGCGTTAATTTACGCGCGTTAACGTTAAACGCTGCGCGCAAAACAAATTCCGCTGCGCATACAGATTTTGCGCGGAGAATGCAATAGAGCCCAGTGATTAAACTGAAATAAAATTATTCCATCCCCATCATTTTTTTGTTGTCTAGTTAATATTAGTTGCCCAAAATGCCAATAGATTTTCGGCATAGTTTTAGTCAGATATTATTTTTTGACTAAAATATGACTAAAACTAAATGACTTTTTAGTCAAAGGACTATGACTTAAACTAAATTAAAAATAGTCCATCCCTAACATTTCCATCATAGTTTTAGTCATAACTTGAGGGTCTCTTTAGAATGCACTGAAACTGCACGTGATTTCGGTGCTTTGATTTTCACCATACTTCAGTGATACCATTTTGCTAGAAATATGATGAATTCACTAGCGAATGGTCACTGTATTTTGCCGAAATTATTAAATGAAACATATTACTGTGCTGGCAACGGACTGCGCGTGGGGAGACTGGCGTAGGCGATCTGAGCGTCGGACTCAGGATGATCCGGCGTATCGGGAGTAGGTGTATGAAATTAGACTTAAGTGGAATGGGTCCCCTCAGTGTACATTACTAAACAATTAGATATAATTTTATAAGCAAATGATCTATATTGTAACCCAATTAACCCAATTAAAGTCCATCTTAAAATATTAGAACAGACAACTTAGTGCACATAAAAAGAACCACACAGAAGCAAGCCACTATCAGAACCATGCGATTCGCTGCCACCAATATATACGTTCCTCATTATATGTACATTACAATACCCCCTCACACTTCTATTCCGCGCCTATATTCTATTTGCTGCTTTATTTCACAAAGCCTTGTGTAGACACGTCTTTGGTAGTGGAAGGGTTAACCATAATCTACTTAAAATTAATACTAAAAGGCAAGAATGTTGAAAAAAAGATTTAAAAAAACCAATAAAATGTACATTTTTAATCACAATAAATTGTTCTATTAATAAGATTTCAAGTAAGGTTATACAATGAATGTAATAATATAAATCCTACAATATACATACAGTATATATAGTAAATACACAGAGCGAGTGAGTATTTAAATTCCCTTCTAGGCAACACCTGGTTTTAATGAACAGGTGATTTTCCATTTATGCGAATAATATCCCCTTGGGGAGAAATGTCATTTTAGAATTGCCCATTTTAGGTTTAAGAAGGATTAGCTTTTATCAAATGGAATTTGATTCTTTGAATTGAATTTTAGCAAATAATGTTTTTTTTAATTCTTTTTCATTTTATAGCAAGACAGTCATCTCTGATATCCAGTTTTATTAAAGACTTACTACATATCAGTCTGGCATAAACAGGTCATAATTCAGGTGCAGCTGGGTTCAAATTCAGTGTAGCTCTGATTCTCTATACCATTACTATTATATAGAGGTTTTATGTAATTAATCTGTACTGCAGTGCCTTTAAAGGGACACTCTAGTCCAGGGCTTTCAAACTCCAGACCGCAGATGTCGGTGGCCTACAATTCCAAAAACACTTTGAATGCAACAGATGGCCAGAGAATCTGGAAGTTGTAGTTCAACAACTTCTTGAGGCCTGAGTTTGAAAGCCCTGCTCTAGGTACCCTTTTCCCTCCGGGGGTCTCGGAGGGCTGCTTTAGCACTCTGCGTGCTGGGAATAAATCCCTCCCAGAACCTGACTACTGATCTCAGGATCCAGGATTTCTCTCCACAGACTCAACAATGTTGCTCCTTATGGGGAACCGGCAGCTTGTCTTGGTCAGATCAGCTCCGAGGGAGTTTATCTCTAGATTTAAGGTGAATTTCAAAAAAGACTAAAGGCTTTAAATGGGAGGGGGTTGATGAGGAATGTTTATTGTTTAACCACTCCTGTTTTAACCCTAGAGTTTCCTTTTAAGTATTTTGTCAAAAAGAAGATAAAGTAAGCATATATATATATTATATTATAGATATTATCAGTAACAGAACAAATATCCCCACCAAAACAAGTCCTCAGTTCGTTTTATGGCGCTTAACCTTCAGTTTCTTCCAATCTCTTCTCCAGAGCCATTATCAATTTAGCAGGTAATTTCTCTGCTAGCATCCTCCGAACTCTTTTCTCATTTGCCTGTCTGTCCCACTTTCTTATGGTATTCCATTTTCCTCTTCTCCGCAATACAACCATATACAGATTCTCACCCTTGCCTATTAACTGTTGGGTTTGCCTTTCATAGTCCTTCTTTCACTTTCCATTTCTCCAGGGCTTTACCCTCTGCTGGTACATTTCAGGTATTTTTGTGTCATTCCTACTACATCTACCACGAAAACCTTCAGCCGCTTCTGATCACCGAAAAGGAACAAAACTGAATCTATGCTCCAAACTATAACCCATAAATTGGTGGATAATTCAGTTGTGGTAAAATAGTTCTAAATGTCAGTTCTTGTGATCTCAATAATCCCACAAGAGATCCAGAAATGATCTTGCTATATCATTCTTCTCAAAACATTTTATATGGGTTTTTTTATGCTTGAAATAGACCACTATGGAGTTGGATATTGATTTTACATTCGGCGTCTTTGTCATCGTTTCTTCCAAAAAGTCTGCTCAGTTCTTTATCCTCCCTTACACATTCTTCCGTAATCAGCTTTAATTCCGATATATAGTTTCCATCATTTTTGTAAACAACAAAATGATTAGTTTACTCATATTATGTCACGATTTCATAATGACAAAATATATAACCTCCTCGTCCATTATAGTCAATCTCCTTGATTAATGTTCCAAAAGGCCACACTGATTTCATGTGCAATTAAGTAATTTTGGATAATACGCATCTGTGAGCAGAGAAACTATTTAGCTCGATGCAAATCCTGTGGCAAAGGTTTAGTACGGCTATTTTGAATTCCTACTGCTCCAAATACACAATACTAGCATTGATGTCAATCCTGCCGAGAGAACCTTGAATTCAAATTGAGAATCAATTGTTGTTATTTGAGACCCGTGGAAAATCTCCTCCAAATGGTGAGCTTTCCTGTCTAGTTTTAATGTCTGAACCCCTCGGGGAAGTCAGTTCCAGTGGGATTTGTGTAATTGTAAGGAGGCCGGTATGAAATAGTTAACATTTGCTAGCAGGAGAGGAACATATGTATATGTGACATGCTAATGTCTATGGATATGTTTCCACATACACATGGTCTGGCAGCAATATCTGGGCTTCCCTCTACACGTTTACTAAAATAGCTACTTACATAAAAAGTTATTGCATGCCGAGCGCGGGGAAAACATGTGCTGATTAACTAGGCCCAAACCTCAAGGTCTGCCATCAAGGACATAATGAACCGGTTGGGAACTGTTCAAAGAGGTAGGATGACTAACATTTTTTTATTGCACAATATACAAGGTTGAGAAGACATTATTACTCAAGTCTGCAATGTAATTCTCTGATCTAAACAGTCATCTTTTACTGTTCAGAAACTGGTGAACCCCTCACAATTTCCATCTTTATTTTTTCCACTCTCGTACGTATATGTGCACAAGATGACTTATGCAGGCAATATAATGCCAATTACATACAACCAGACTCATGGGGTTCAACAGACAAAGCAATAAAAACTATGAATAACAGGACACTCTAGGCACCATAGCCACTTTTGCTTAATTAAGTGGTAATGGTGCTAGGATTCCATACCCGCTTTCTTGTGTATCACAAAGGAGGTGTTGTAAAAGACTGTGGGCTGGATTCTACCCGAACCTGCTAAAGAGAGCTACTAATAGCAGTGTTTAGTGTGACCCACTATAGTGTTTTGCTATATTGGCAGCACGACTCGGAATATGTCGAAGTTGGTAACAGATACTGGGAGTTGAGCTGTCCTCCGCCATTGGTATCCTCTCCTGATGTCCATAGGATTCTATGTGGATGAGACAGAGTCCTCCAAGAGATTGCCAGCCCAGGAAGATCGCGTACGAGCAGATGGACACCAAGATTGAGTTGTGCTCAGTATCCTTTTAGGCCCGTGTCAGACGAGCGCACTGATCACGTCAGTGTTGCCGCACATTTGTACGTCCGTTATAGCATATAATTATGACCAATGGAGCCCCACACACAAAGTACGTCTGCACCGAACTGCAGACGCACAACGGACGCGGCAAATGGACGCAGGTTAGGCAAGAACATAAATCCGCTAGAACGGACGCACAGAGTGCGCTGCGTCCGCAACGTCCGCATAGCTTTATGTGTGAGTGATGAAACGTAGTCAGACTGTATTTATACATCCAGCATTTTGACGGACAAAATGTTTTTCATATTAATTTATTTTCCCTCCTACATCAGTCAAAAAAAACGTCAGTAACAAAATCGGACTGTGTGGCCACTACCTTGTCGTCAGTCAGAAAGTATGTCCGTTGTACACGGATGCACAGTCCGCGCAGAATGCGCTCGCCTGACATTAGCCTGAGCTAGCAACGAGAAGAGGCGATAGATCGTGCTGACTTCTGCACCATAAGACCAGGGGTGAGTGAGGTTTGAGAAGTTTCAATCTTGCATTTGAAAGAATCACATAAGATCGACTCTTGAAAGCCTATAATTTCTATTTAAATACCAGCTGCCAGCAAGAATAACGAGCAATATTAGAATCACTCCATATTCTCCAACTCCCAAAGTATTTTGCTTTCTTTCTTGAGACTTTTTCATATACTGTACATTTTCATAGTTTTGTAGGAGTATCACTTTTGAAAGTAAGAAAAATATTACACACAAACGTACGCATAAAAATGTGTTTTGTTATTCTCGCAGCTTGCAAAATGTAGGCCATAATCGCAAAGCTATGAATAAAACAAATGTCGGCTGTTTTTGATATGAATGTGTGAATGATACATTTGTTGTCCTTTGTTTCTATTAATTCGTTTTTTGTTGACCAACCATCACTATGCAGATGAACTCCTCCAGGCTTTCAGTACAGATTGAAAGCAGACACGGATTTATGACATATAAAGTACAAAAGAAAAAAAAAATAACATGCAGTACTATTCTTTTATGTGCTACACAGCTTTTACATCCTTGGTTGTGTGCAATGCGCTGTCATCACACAAGCATCAATGCTAACCTACATCCAAATTAATAGTACATATGTTATTTTAGGAATGTAAATATCACATATAAGAGTTGTGGTATTAGTGAGTGAGAATGAAGGAATGAGGTGGAGATGTGGATTGGCAGAGGATCGTGTTGGTTGCTTTGAGCATGTCAGTCCCAACTGTTGCTGACAAGTGTGTGAAACAGAGCACACAGTCCAATAATCCTCATGGAAAGGCCTGTAATGCAGGTCTCCGTGACTATCAACATGAGAACAGTACAGGATGCCATTTTTCCATCTCAGTTCATTAAATACTGGCACCCTGAGAGCTGCCCTAGGGAATACTTACACGGTTATTCAGAGAGAGGTGAAAAGTAGGAGAATGACTGGAGAATGGAAAATTCTAGGTCAAAATAGCCGATTTGGAAAGTGAGATGAAAGGGAGAATTTTTCTGATTTGGATATTTTGACCTAGAATTTTCCATTCTCCAGTCATTCTCCTGCTTTTCACCTCTCTTTGAATAACCCTGTTAATGTTGCTTTCTTCAAAGAGTCAATCATAAACAAATTCTAAATGCCAATGAGAAGCAACCATCAGCAGAGATACATTTTTTTCAGAATATTCAACAAGAGTTTCCCCGTGGAATAACTCCCATAAATACCCTGTTTCCCATACACATGTAAAGCTGGAAAGGATTAAAACCAACTAGAGGGCGGAAAGCATGGATCCTCTTCTTACAGCACTTTTGAGGAATTTATCCTCATGGCACTGCAATCTCACAGTGTAAGGTTTGAGACTAGAATTCACCCATTCACCCTCACCTGCAGGGTTTTTCAAAGAGCATCGAAAAGTCACCGCACGTTCAGTGACTTTTCGTTCTCTTCAATTCAGTGCGATTTGGCGATCCCCTTTCGGCGACCCTGCGGTGTATTCAGCAAGTACCACAGGGCCATCGTAGTGCAGGGAAAAGCCGCAGCAAACCTTACGAACACTCACCGCAAAACCCGGCGAACGCATACCTAATCCCGCAAAAACATCTGGATTAACCCCGCCGAACACGCCAGAGAAATCCGAGCAGCCGCTGATCACAGCGCAGAGCAGCCGCCAGAAAAAGCCGACACCGCAGACGAATGTAGTGAAAAAAAACAAAACAGTACGCTTGAATGTTTGAAAAGTGAAACGCTGTTTGCAAAGAAACTACAGAACGAAAATGTCTGAAATTTACATATAAGATCCAATGAATGATAATAAAAAGGGCTGTAACAGAAAAAAGAAAAAAAGAAAAAAAAAGAAAAAAAACATTTTGCTTAAAAAAACAGAAAAATGCCTAAAAGATCCTCAAAAATCTATAAAGAGACTTTTTACTGCCGAATATTATAATAAACAATGTATTAGATATTGAATTATAACGGGAATATTTTTAACATTGAAGCCTATGGGATTCGTCTGAATAAACCTGACAAATGAAACCACCGAACAGCAGGGCACTTCAGCAACTTTTCACTGCTGTTTTGTGTTCTCTAAATAGACGAAGCATTGCTTCTCTATGGGGATTTCACTGCCCTCGAACAGGCAAAGAACAGGCACTGTATGTGCAGGCAATTCGCCAACATTTGGCGAACTGCCTGCTCTCTGAATAGCCGAATGGCCAGGAAAGGTAACCGTACGATGAATTTCACTGTTCGGTTACCTTTCATACACAAATCGGATCTCTTTGAATAACCCTGATAGTGTGGCACACATCTCTTCTTAGTCCTCTCCTTCACTGTACTGTGTGTGTTGAACTTTTATGTATATTTGCTGTTCTGTCTCACCCATTGTACAGCGTTACGGAATCTGTTGGCACCATAGGCGTGCGCACGGGGTGTGCCGGGTGTGCCTGGGCACACCCTAATCAGACAGTTTTTTGTTTTTGCTGTGAATGCCGCCGGCCGAACTTGCAGCTCCAGCGTTCATCCGTATCCTCTACTCTGAAGGACTCCATAACGCTGCTGGAGCAGCAGCAGACACACCCCTGCTTGTGCTTGTGTGTCTTTTGAAATCCCCAGTGAGATGCAGGGGCAAGCTTGGCAGCTGCTATGGGGAAAATGTAGGCGGACAAAAACAGATTCACTTTCAAGACGGCGCCGGACCGGGCACAAGTAAGGATTGTCAGAACACGAGTCTCTTCAGGAAAGGCAAACGTTTATTGTGTCGTCACACAAGTGCCCACACAGGATTGAATCGCAAAGAGTGAGCCCCCCTTTCACCCGTGCAAGGGATCTTATACCCAAAAATACGTAATTAGGTACGTCCCAGTTAGCCCACCTCCCAATGACACTTTATTCCACCCCACGTGGGTTAATACCTCCCTTTGGCTAATACAAAGACATTTCATTAATTGGCTGTAAATTGGCAAACTTTGTGTTAGTTTCAGTAAATCAAAATTAATTGCTCTTACTGTTCCGGGCTGCGCCCTCCTCCCTTGCGCCTACAATCACTTGTTACAGATGGCACCTGGCCTGATCTCTACTCCTTTGTCTTTCTGCGGGCCCCAACGACCTTGAGTCGCTTTTCTCCTCCGTGCCAGGAACAGCAGAGATCTTTCATAAGGCTTTAATTGCTTTTCTGCTAATCTAAACGCATTCCTAAATTTCTACGTATACCTCATTCTAGTTTCAGCTACAAACCTGTCTAGTTATATACAAGTGAACCAATATTCTGAACAAGATGGCCGCCTGTGTACAATGGCGGCCGTCTTCCAGCCTATTTCCACTTCAAGAACTCTTAGGGTCTTTTGAATCCCCAGTGACAGGCAGTAGTGGCCCACGGGTACTTCCTGAAATGCTTGCTATTTCCCATCTTCCTGTATGCTCCTCCGTTACTGGGGGAAAATACTACAGCGAGGAGATAGTAATGCAGTGGGGCAGGAAGCAGCAGGATCTACTTCACACACAGGGTCGGCAGGTGAATGATGCCCTGTGTCACTGAGGGTATGATGCACCTATTTGTTTTTTAATTAGGCCACTGCCAGTAAAATAGTTAACCAGGGGTCAAGTCCTGGGAAAAAAAGTGAGGGAACTCACCCACGAATTCCACAACCCCTATTACCTGAAGAAAAAATATATATAATCACGAGTATAGCCGGACGAGCCGGTGATACCATTTTTATTGGGTTAACTTTACATTTAAAAGACAAGCTTTCAAGAGTGTAAACTGGAAACTATACTGATCAGTGAAAGGTATCACTACGTACAGGTATACTCGCGATTTTGGCAACTGGACTAACGCGTCTTATATATAATCTATATATATATATCCAGGCACAGACCCCCCAGAATTATATACACAGCACTGGTTATATGGATATATTTTCCCAGTTCACATGGATAGAATTGCCCCAGCTCTCATGGATAATGCCCCAGCTCTCATGGATAATGCCCCAGGTCTCATGGATATTGCCCCCAGGTCTCATGGATATTGCCCCCAGGTCTCATGGATATTGCCCCCAGGTCTCATGGATATTGCCCCCAGGTCTCATGGATAATGCCCCCAGGTATCATGGATATATGCTCCCAGGTCTCATGGATAATGCCCCCAGGTCTCATGGATAATGCCCCCAAGGTCTCATGGATAATGCCCCCAAGGTCTCATGGATAATGCCCCAGGTCTCATGGATAATGCCCCCGGTCTCATGGATAATGCCCCCAGGTCTCATGGATAATGCCCCCAGGTCTCATGGATATTGCCCCCAGGTCTCATGGATATTGCCCCCGGTCTCATGGATATTGCCCCCAGGTCTCATGGATACTGCCCCAGCTCATGGATATTGCTCCCAGCTCATGGATATGCCCCCCAGCTCATGGATTTGCCCCCCAGCTCATGGATTTGCCCCCCAGCTCATGGATATGCCCCCCAGCTCATGGAAATGCCCCCAGCTCATGGAAATGCCCCAGCTCATGGATATGACCCCCAGCTCATGGAAATGACCCCCAGCTCATGGAAATGCCCCCAGCTCATGGATATGCCCCCCAGCTCATAGATATGCCCCCAGCTCATGGATTTGCCCCCCAGCTCATGGATATGCCCCCAGCTCATGGATATGCCCCCCAGCTCATGAATATGCCCCCCAGCTCATGAAAATGCCCCAGCTCATGGATATGCCCCCCAGCTCATGGATATGCCCCCAGCTCATGGAAATGCCCCAGCTCATGGATATGCCCCCCAGCTGATGGATTTGCCCCCCAGCTCATGGAAATGTCCCCCAGCTCATGGATATGCCCCCCAGCTCATGGATTTGCCCCCCAGCTCATGGATATGCCCCCCAGCTCATGGAAATGCCCCCCAGCTCATGGAAATGCCCCCAGCTCATGGAAATGCCCCAGCTCATGGATATGACCCCCAGCTCATGGATATGACCCCCAGCTCATGGAAATGACCCCCAGCTCATGGAAATGACCCCCAGCTCATGGAAATGCCCCCCAGCTCATGGAAATGACCCCCAGCTCATGGATATGCCCCCAGCTCATAGATATGCCCCCAGCTCATGGATTTGCCCCCCAGCTCATGGATATGCCCCCCAGCTCATGGATATGCCCCCCAGCTCATGAATATGCCCCCCAGCTCATGAAAATGCCCCAGCTCATGGATATGCCCCCAGCTCATGGAAATGCCCCAGCTCATGGATATGCCCCAGCTGATGGATTTGCCCCCCAGCTCATGGAAATGTCCCCCAGCTCATGGATATGCCCCCCAGCTCATGGATTTGCCCCCCAGCTCATGGATATGCCCCCAGCTCATGGAAATGCCCCCAGCTCATGGAAATGCCCCAGCTCATGGATATGACCCCCAGCTCATGGATATGACCCCCAGCTCATGGAAATGACCCCCAGCTCATGGAAATGCCCCCCAGCTCATGGAAATGCCCCCCAGCTCATAGATATGCCCCCCAGCTCATGGATTTGCCCCCCCCAGCTCATGGATATGCCCCCCAGCTCATGGATATGCCCCCCAGCTCATGAAAATGCCCCAGCTCATGGATATGCCCCCCAGCTCATGGATATGCCCCCAGCTCATGGAAATGCCCCAGCTCATGGATATGCCCCAGCTGATGGATTTGCCCCCCAGCTCATGGAAATGTCCCCCAGCTCATGGATATGCCCCCCAGCTCATGGATATGCCCCCCAGCTGATGGATTTGCCCCCCAGCTCATGGAAATGTCCCCCAGCTCATGGATACTGCCCCCCAGCTCAGCTCATGGATAGTGCCCCCAGCTCACCTCTCTGCGGCGTCTGCGCCCGGCGGCCGCGTGCTTCCTGTTAGAACGGCCGCAGACAGGAAGTGGAGCCGCTCGCCTGGGATGAAACAGCCAGGCGAGCGGCTCCACTTCCTGTCTGCGGCCGTTCTAACAGGAAGCACGCGGCCGCCGGCTAAGTACGGCGGCCGCCTGCTCCAGCCTTTCGGGCTCGGGCCACAGCGGGAACGCTGCGTTCCCGCAGCGTTCCCGCTGTGGGAGAAGTGCGGGAACGCCGTTCCCGCGCGTTCCCGCTCGACTCGAGCCCTGTAGTTAACCCTGGCTGCTCCAGGGAGCTCAGATGCACCAGGCAGTGGCATTCTGGCTGCTCCCCAGCACCAACAGCTCAGACCCTCAGATCACTGGCAGCAGGGGGAAAGAGTGTAAACAGAGAGAGAGAGAGAGAATACAGAGATTGTATTCTTTCTAGCTCTCTGTATTCTCTCACTCTATTCTTTCTATCTCTGTATTCTCTCACTCTATTCTTTCTATCTCTGTATTCTCTCTATTCTTTCTAGCTCTCTGTATTCTCTCACTCTATTCTTTCTATCTCTGTATTCTCTCACTCTATTCTTTCTATCTCTGTATTCTCTCTCTCTATTCTTTCTATCTCTGTATTCTCTCTCACTCTATTCTTTCTATCTCTGTATTCTCTCTATTCTTTCTATCTCTCTGTATTCTCTCTCTCTATTCTTTCTATCTCTGCATTCTCTCTCACTCTATTCTTTCTATCTCTGTATTCTCTCTCACTCTATTCTTTCTATCTCTGCATTCTCTCTCACTCTATTCTTTCTATCTCTGTATTCTCTCTCTCTATTCTTTCTATCTCTCTGTATTCTCTCTCACTCTATTCTTTCTATCTCTGTATTCGCTCTATTCTTTCTAGCTCTCTGTATTCTCTCACTCTATTCTTTCTATCTCTGTATTCTCTCTCTCTATTCTTTCTATCTCTCTGTATTCTCTCTCACTCTATTCTTTCTATCTCTGTATTCTCTCTATTCTTTCTAGCTCTCTGTATTCTCTCACTCTATTCTTTCTATCTCTGTATTCTCTCACTCTATTCTTTCTATCTCTGTACTCTCTCTATTCTTTCTATCTCTGTATTCTCTCACTCTATTCTTTCTATCTCTGTATTCTCTCACTCTATTCTTTCTATCTCTGTATTCTCTCACTCTATTCTTTCTATCTCTCTGTATTCTCTCTCACTCTATTCTTTCTATCTCTGTATTCTCTCTCACTCTATTCTTTCTATCTCTGCATTCTCTCTCACTCTATTCTTTCTATCTCGGTATTCTCTCACTCTATTCTTTCTATCTCTCTATTCTCTCTTACTCTATTCTTTCTATCTCTCTATTCTTTCTATCTCTGTATTCTCTCTATTCTTTCTATCTCTCTGTATTCTCTCTCTCTATTCTTTCTATCTCTGTATTCTCTCTCTCTATTCTCTCACTCTATTCTTTCTATCTCTCTGTATTCTCTCTCACTCTATTCTTTCTATCTCTCTGTATTCTCTCTCACTATTCTTTCTATCTCTGTACTCTCTCTATTCTTTCTATCTCTGTATTCTCTCACTCTATTCTTTCTATCTCTGTATTCTCTCACTCTATTCTTTCTATCTCTCTGTATTCTCTCTCTCTATTCTTTCTATCTCTCTGTATTCTCTCTCTCTCTATTCTTTCTATCTCTGTATTCTCTCACTCTATTCTTTCTATCTCTGTATTCTCTCTCTATTCTCTCACTCTATTCTTTCTATCTCTCTGTATTCTCTCTCACTCTATTCTTTCTATCTCTGTATTCTCTCTATTCTTTCTATCTCTGTATTCTCTCACTCTATTCTTTCTATCTCTGTATTCTCTCACTCTATTCTTTCTATCTCTGTATTCTCTCTCTATTCTCTCACTCTATTCTTTCTATCTCTCTGTATTCTCTCTCACTCTATTCTTTCTATCTCTGTATTCTCTCTATTCTTTCTATCTCTGTATTCTCTCACTCTATTCTTTCTATCTCTGTATTCTCTCACTCTATTCTTTCTATCTCTGTATTCTCTCTCTCTCTATTCTCTCACTCTATTCTTTCTATCTCTCTGTATTCTCTCTCACTCTATTCTTTCTATCTCTCTGTATTCTCTCTCACTCTATTCTTTCTATCTCTGTATTCTCTCTATTCTTTCTATCTCTGTATTCTCTCTCTCTATTCTTTCTATCTCTCTGTATTCTCTCTCACTCTATTCTTTCTATCTCTGTATTCTTGCACTCTATTCTTTCTATATCTCTGTATTCTTTCTGAGGGAGAGAATACAGAGAGTGAGAGAATACAGAGAGAATGAATGCAAAAAGAGTAAAATAATGTAGAAAAAAGATGCAGAGAAAGAAAATTCAGGGAGAGAGAAAGACTTCAGAGAGAAAACCGCAAAAAGAATTTGGAATGAAAGAAAGCAGAGAGAAAGAAATACAGAGAATGAATGAATAAAGAGAGAAAGAAAGGATGCAGAGATAAAGAATACATAAAGAAATGCAAATGAAAGAATGGATGCAGATGAAAAGAAAGAAACAGAATAAAAGGAAGCAAAGAGAAAGAATGGTAGCATGGAGAAAGAAATATGGAGAGAAATAAAAGATGCAGAAACAAAAAAAGATTTCAGAGTGACATAAAAAATACTGATCAAAAGAAACAATACAGAGAAAGAAAGATTGCAGAAAGAAAAAATAGAAAGGATGACGAGAGAAGGAAAGATTACAAAGAGAAAGAAAGATTACAGAGCGAAAGAAAATACAAAGAAAAAGCAGAGAAAGAAAGCAGACAAATAATACTGAAGAAAGCCTACCGCTAGGACACAGGGAGAGAGCGGCTTGGGGTAGTCAGCAGTCAGCATGGAGGAGGGATAATTCCGGTGAGTATAGAGAAGGGAAGGGGATCCTTATGCTATCCTAATTTTCCCTTTATTTCCAGTGTTTATTGCAACTATTTGTATTTATTCTATGTATTTACCTCTACCTACCCTTTCTCATCAATTGCTATCTTTCTGCTAACTGAAAAATCTCCCACTTGTCCTGTCCCTGCAGCGAGTCCAAACTGGGTTTCAGCCGCACAGAATTACTGTGAGTTTTCATGCTATGGGGCTCTGTGATACGCTCATACACACTGCACATTACTGTGAGTTTTATTGCTGTGGAGCTCTGTGATACACTCTTACACACCGCACATTACTGTGAGGTTTATTGCTGTGCAGCTTTGTGATACACTGCACATTACTGTGAGTTTTATTGCTGTGGAGATCTGTGATACACTCATACACACCGCACATTACTGTATCATAGAGCTCCACAGCAATAAAACTCACAGTAATGTACAGTGTGTATGAGGGTATCACAGAGCCCCACAGCAATAAAACTCAGTGATGCGCAGTGTGTATGAGGGTATCACAAAATCCACAGTAATAAAACTCACAGTAATGTGCGGTGTGTATGAGCTTGTCACAGAATCCACAGTAATGTGCGGTGTGTGTATGAGCGTATCACAGAGCTCCACAGCAATAAAAGTCACAGCAATGTACGGTGTGTATGAGCGTGTCACAGAGCTCCACAGCAATAAAACAGTAATGCGCGTTGTGTGAGTTTTTTTGCTGTGGAGTTCTGATACACTAATACACTGCACATTACTGTGAGCTTTATTGCTACATACCGGGTGTATACAGCTATGAATGTATGTCATGAAGTTGACGTGGCGCTCCACGCTTCAAACCCCAAGAGACTTTATGTTCATTTATATCGTGTGATTTTAAATATATTTTACATTGTTTGGTTTTAGTTTAAATTAAGTTTAGTGTAAATGGCGTAGCTTTAGTTTTAAATATACTTATATTTCTTTAGGTAAAAATTTGTTTTTCTATTAAAGATACTACCTGCAGCGAGTTCAAATGCTTTCTTTCGTATAGATTGTAAAATAGGTTTGAGTAATTTGTGATTAGGCAAAAGGGTTTTCTCTTTGTTCATCTGCTATCTGTTTACATGTCTCAGAGGTTGGGAGTCACCATTGTCTCAGCCAAAACCTAACTGATTTCCTTTACAATAGATTATGTAAATGCTGTGTGAAATGAAGAAAGAGGAATGTTTATTGTAAATATCTGACATAATGTAATTAGCATTTTAGTAGGACAATGTGCGTCATTTATGCAAATTATGGCTGTTGGATCTCAGCATAAGTAGTGGCGTTTTTGTTCATTAAAGCTCAGAGAGAGAGAGAGAGAATCCTGTTGGAACATACAGCCACGTCTGGTGTCTCCTTCAACTACGCTACACTACACACTCAACCTCAGAAGGCACAGAGCGGCCTTCTGGAAATTCCGAACGGCTCCAGGGCAGAGAAACAGAAGCAGGCGGGTCAAGCTGCTCGAGGCGCTGAGGACAGCGCTCCCAGTAGCCGGGCTGACCGCAACGAAGGGGTGTCTGGAGAGTCAGGACAGGCGGAAGAGTGCGGTTCCGTCACAATGTATATGTAAATGTATGGCTTTGTGTGTAAATGTATGTATTTGTCTTTAAACAGGTTGCTGTGCGTATATACCCGTGCCTATTTTTTTTTGTCCCAGTCCGGCCTTGCCCCATCATCGTGCACTCAAAGGGCCAGTATCACTCTCTGAATCAACAATCACAGTATATGTTGTCTGCCCTCCGTAAATCGGAACAGGTAGGATACTAAATAAATGTTGCTGGGCAGCAAGAGGTTAAATGGCCACACTACTTAAATTTCATCCCTTCCTTAAAGGGACATCCCTTTTCCCCTTAATGGACACTACCACTTACACCTACATAAGTTACTTGGACATTACAAACAAAACAACCTTCTAAAACACATTTATTAAACACTTCTAAAAATACATGCTCTTGTTTATGTCTTTGTTTGAAGTAATTGCATTAACCCCTTGACAACGCAGAACATGCCATGCCGTCCTGCAGCAAGTGGGCTTTAAAGCCGCAGGACGGCATGGCACGTCCTGTGCGTTTTTTTCCTTCCTCCTGCCCATACTCACCTCCCACTCTGGTGTCCAAAGCAGACTGACTTCCTTCAAGTCAGATCTGCGTTGCATACCCGTCCCGGTGCACTGGTGTCATCGTGCCCGGCGCGATGACATCAGTTTCAGGCCTCCCCCTGCCAGAACAGGGGGAGTGTCTGAAGGGGAGAGGGCGTCCTCTTTGGTCCCTCTACCTCCCCATCGTCGGGGGCTAGCAAGTCAAGAAAGGCAGCACTGGAATGGTCACAGTCTGACCTTTCCAGCGATGTATTTCTTTAACCCCTTAGGTGGCAGGCCGCTATCCGGCACCAATCGGCGCCAGATCGCTGCCTATTTCCAGTGGGGGCTGCCATTTTGGAACAATTTATGGCCATTCATTGTGAACTAAATTTCCACTATTTTTAACAGAGCTTAGGTTTAAGAACCTTGTAAAATACCTCAAATGGGTTAAGAACTGTGGTAAGTCTGTAGGGGGAAAGAAATGTTGGAAGCTTTGAAGGGTTAAAATCTGGTAAAATGTTCAAATGTATAAAGCTGCTGATGTTGGCTGTTTTTTTGAGTGTGTTGACTGAAGTGCTCTCTTCCTTCTTTGTTTATATATATACACATACACACATACACACACATCCATTTTGGCTCCAGTGTGAGCCTTTATCAACTTTGATAAGGGCTCTCGCTGGAGCCGAAACGTTGTTTTTTTTTAATGTTGGTGCAATAAAGGAAACTTTTAATGAAGTCCTCGGGTGCATCCTGTCTCCGTTATAGTACATATGCTCACACTTGGATAAACAGCACTGAGGAAAAAAGAGTCAAAGGATACTTGTGAGCGGCGTGAGTGCTGAAACTTGTGGATATATATATATAGTATATATATATATATGTGTGTGTTTGTGTTTGACCTTTTGGGTGCACACCCTAATGTAATAGGCTGCGCACGCCTATGGTTGGCACTTAAATACTTGAAACTGTAACCCATTTCCCATTCAACAGTTGCCAGCTAACAGGCAATAGGAAATAAATGCTTCTCTAAGTAAATAGACGGGGATCTGGGTGTATGTATAGATTTGGAATTGTGTATATAATTGTTCAAACGTTGGCCAGGCTCAGGAAAAGACAAGTGTCTCTTAGAGCTCTTGCTGTGACTTGCAGAGCTCTTGTTATGGAGTATGGACTTGGCTTTGCAGCTTCTGCTCTTGCTATGGACTTGCAAAAGCGTCAACTAGAATTTGTTCTGCAAGTTAACGACTTGCCAGTGAAAATATGCAGCAAGTTTGAAAGACTTACATATCAAATCTGCCACAAGTTATCCTGGCTGTCTGGGATACGGACTTTACGGTCAGGTTTATTCTGTTCATTTTGAAACACAACTACTTTTCTGTTGAATGATGACGTCTATAATAGACAACTGACCAGAACTGCCATGGCCCCAGCTTATGATAACCTGTTCCTGTGCGGGTGGGAAAAGAATCTGGTATTTGGCAAAGGCATAGCGAGGTCATGAGGCACTCAGGGGCAATTCCTTCCATAGCACAACCCCCCGCCCCATATTTATTTTCATGTATTGACCTGCGTTCTGTTTCTTGCCAAATGACAAAATACTTGCAATGACTGGGACTATTTTCATGGGCTGTTGCATGCCCCCTTTCCCTGTTCAACCCCCTCCATGATGGCCCCCCTCCCTGTTCACCCCCCCATTCTGGATACTTCTTCTCAAGGTTCATACCCCCCTCCTCCATTCTCCATGCCCCCTCTCCCTGGCATTCCTAGCCACGAGGGGGCTTACCCTGGATCCAGCAAAGATCCGCTCTTTTCTCCCTCGTGGCTGCCATACAAGATATATTTCACAAACACTTCCTCCCAGCGCTGCCACAGAGGAGCACTGGGAGGCAGAAGGCAGCGCCACGACCCTTAACCCCCTCACCACTAGGGATGAGCTGTTCGGTTCGGACAGTTCGGACCAAACTTAGCCTGTTCGTTCTGATCGCGAACTCCGAACATTTCTGGGTGTTCGCCGCATGTTCGACCACAATGCACCACAATGGACCACAATGCACTTTCCCACTGGCCTGAAGCTTGTAATTGGCTACAGCCTTGCACCTGACCACAGGTCTGGTGCAAGACAGGTTCAACACTATGCCAATCACGGCTCAGAGTCCTGATTGGGCAAATTTTGCCCAATCATGGGCACACAGAGCTAAGTCCCGCAGCACACTATATAAGGTTTCCACGCAGCGCTTCTGCACACATTTGAGAGGAGATTTCATAGGAGATAGTTGTTGTGTGTTCTTACTGCCGGTCTGCCAAGCTACTGGGGGGGTCTGGGGGGGTCTCATTTCTACCAAATATCTGGGAATTGAGGTGATGTGTGTCTTGTCACTGCCAGCAAGTATTTTGGGGGTCACAAATTTCTACAAAATATTTGGAAATTGAGGTGATCTGTCTCTTGTCACACAGCTAGTACCACGCAGTATTTTGGGGGTCACTAATTTCTACAAAATATCTGGGAATTGAGGTGATCTGTCTCTAGTCACTGCCAGCAAGTATTTTGGGGTCACAAATTTCCACAAAACATTTGTGAATTGAGGTGATCTGTGTCTTGTCACTGCCAGCAAGTATTTTGGGGGAGTCACAAATTTCTACAAAACATTTGTGAATTGAGGTGATCTGTGTCTTGTCACTGCCAGCAAGTATTTTGGGGGAGTCACAAATTTCTACAAAACATTTGGGAATTGAGGTGATATGTGTCTTGTCACACAGCCAGTACCACGCAGTATTTTGGGGGTCACAAATTTCTACAAAACATTTGGGAATTGAGGTGATCTGTGTCTTGTCACACAGCCAGTACCACGCAGTATTTTGGGGGTCACAAGTTTCTACAAAATATTTGGAAATTGAGTTGATCTGTCTCTTGTCACTGCCAGCAAGTATTTTGGGGGGAGTCACAAATTTCTACAAAACATTTGGGAATTGAGGTGAACTGTGTCTTGTCACACAGCCAGTACCACGCAGTATTTTGGGGGTCACAAATTTCTACAAAACATTTGGGAATTGAGTTGATCTGTGTCTTGTCACACAGCCAGTACCACGCAGTATTTTGGGGGTCACAAATTTCTACAAAATATTTGGGAATTGAGGTGATCTGTGTCTTGTCTCACAGCCAGTACCACGCAGTATTTTGGGGGTCACAAATTTCTACAAAACATTTGGGAATTGAGGTGATCTGTGTCTTGTCACTGCCAGCAAGTATTTTGGGGGTCACAAATTTCTACAAAACATTTGGGAATTGAGTTGATGTGTGTCTTGTCACACAGCCAGTACCACGCAGTATTTTGGGGGTCACAAATTTCTACAAAACATTTGGGAATTGAGGTGATCTGTGTCTTGTCACTGCCAGCAAGTATTTTGGGGGTCACAAATTTCTAAAAAACATTTGGGAATTGAGTTGATCTGTGTCTTGTCACACAGCCAGTACCATGCAGTATTTTGGGGGTCACAAATTTCTACAAAACATTTGGGAATTGAGTTGATCTGTGTCTTGTCACACAGTCAGTACCACGCAGTATTTTGGGGGTCACAAATTTCTACAAAATATTTGGGAATTGAGGTGATCTGTGTCTTGTCACACAGCCAGTACCACGCAGTATTTTGGGGGTCACAAATTTCTACAAAATATTTGGGAATTGAGGTGATCTGTGTCTTGTCACTGCCAGCAAGTATTTTGGGGGGTCACAAATTTCTACAAAACATTTGGGAATTGAGGTGATCTGTGTCTTGTCACACAGCCAGTACCACGCAGTATTTTGGGGGTCACAAATTTCTACAAAACATTTGGGAATTGAGGTGATCTGTGTCTTGTCACACAGCCAGTACCATGCAGTATTTGGGGGTCACAAATTTCTACAAAATATTTGGGAATTGAGGTGATCTGTCTCTTGTAACACAGCCAGTACCACGCAGTATTTTGGGGGTCACTAATTTTTACAAAATATCTGGGAATTGAGGTGATCTGTCTCTTGTCACTGCCAGCAAGTATTTTGGGGGTCACAAATTTCTACAAAACATTTGGGAATTGAGGTGATCTGTGTCTTGTCACACAGCCAGTACCACACAGTATTTTGGGGGTTACAAATTTCTACAAAACATTTGGGAATTGAGGTGATCTGTGTCTTGTCACACAGCCAGTACCACGCAGTATTTTGAGGGTCACAAATTTCTACAAAACATTTGGGAATTGAGGTGATCTGTGTCTTGTCACTGCCAGCAAGTATTTTGGGGGTCACAAATTTCTACAAAATATTTGGGAATTGTTATAATCCGTGTGTTCTCACTGGCGGCCACCCATCAGGGGGTTTCACTGATTTATAGGAGGTTTCTGAGACTTGTAATCTGTGGCTTCTCACTGCCACCCATCAGGGGGTCCCACATACTTCTAGCAGATTTATGCGAATTTTAATCTGTGGCTTCTCACTGCCACCCATCAGGGGGTCTCACTGATTTATAGGAGGTTTCTGAGATTTGTAATCTGTGGCTTCTCACTGCCACACATCAGGGGATCCCACATACTTCTAGCAGTTTTATGCAAATTGTAATTTGTTTCTCCTCACTGCCAGCTATCAGGGGGGTCACACTGATTTATAGGTTTCTGAGATTTTTAATTTGTGTCTTCTCACTGCCACCCATCAGGGGGTCACACTGATTTAAAGGAGGTTTCTGAGATTTGTAATCTGTGCCTTCTCACTGCCACCCATCAGGGGGTCTCACTGATTTATAGGAGGTTTCTGAGACTTGTAATCTGTGGCTTCTCAATGCCACCCATCAGGGGATCCCACATACTTCTAGCATATTTATGCGAATTGTAATTTGTGGCTTCTCACTGCCACCCATCAGGGGGTCACACTGATTTATAGGAGGGAATTGTAATCTGTGTCTTGTCACTGGCTGCCAGCTATCAGGGTGTCTCACAGAGTTATACCAGAGTTCTGTAAATCTTTAATCTTTATACCAGAGTTGAATCAGAGTTCTGTATATATTTAATCTATATATCACTCACCATGTCTGAAAGAACAAAAAGGACAGGCAGACGCTCCCAGACACAGATAAGAGGGCAAGCAGCCCCTGTGTCGGGAGGCTGTGTCATTGGTCGTAGTGGATGTGGTGCATCCTCTGCAGGGGCACGCTTGTCCTTTCTAACTGGTGCTGGCCGTCTTCTTAAGCAGCAGCAACATACAGAGGATTTGGTGGATTGGCTAACCAGGCCATCCTCATCCTCCGAGTCCTCTGTCAGCCAGGCTTCTAGTGCTTTACAGTCCACCTCAGCTGCCAAAGCATCTAATGCAGCCTCCATGTCCACAGCTACTCCTGACGTAGCCTCGCTATCACACACGGAGGAGTCAGCTGAATTGTTTGACTACAATGACAGTGACATGCTGCTTGAGGAGAACAGTGCTCTGATTCAATCTCTGAGGTTGAGGAAGGGAGTATAATCAACCTAGAGGAAGGGGGTACCAGTGATGACACACAAATAACTGGCACTCATGTTGCCCCAGCAGCTGCAGCATACTGCCAAGTTGGCTCCAGTGACGAGGAGATAGGGGGTGAAGATGACATTGATGATGAGGTCACTGACTCCACCTGGGTGCCAGATCGAACAGAGGAATCAAGTGAGGAGGAGGGGGAGGCACAGCAAACACGAAGCACAACATCCTCTATGACCAACCGTAGCACTAGCCAGTCCAAGGCATCAGATGTCAGAGCTGCTCCGGTGCAGAGCACTGTTGTCTCAAAGCACACACGCAGGAACTCTGCTGTTTGCTGGGAGTTCTTTAAGAAATGTGCAGCAGACCCCACCATTGCTATTTGTAATCTATATCAGATGAGGCTTAAGCGTGGGAAAGACACCGGACACTTGGGTACCACGTGCTTGAGGCGACATATGACCTCCTGCCACACATCCCGTTGGTGCAAAACTTTGCATAGGTCCTCCTCCTCATCATCTGTCTCTACCCCCACTGTATGTCCTGCCATGTCATTGCCTACAACCTCCACTGACAGGGATGATGCTACAGTAAAGGATGTACCAGGTCCTTCCTCACAATGTGACAGCATCCCATCAGCTGAAGAATTACGCAGTCAGATTACGTTGCCGCAGCTGCTGCAGCGTAAGAAAAAATATAGTCCCAACCATCCCCAAGTACAGCATCTAAATGCCAGTTTAGCAAAATTACTCGCATTGCAGCTGCTGCCTTTCCAGCTGGTGGACTCTGCTCCCTTCCGTGAATTTGCTGAATGTGCTGTACCACAGTGGCAGGTTCCAAAACGCCATTACTTTTCACGCAAGGCCATTCCAGCACTATACCAGCACGTGGAAGACAATGTTATCGAGTCATTGGGAAAGGCAATCAGCAGCAAGGTTCATGTGACTTTAGACACGTGGTATAGCAAGCATGGACAGAGTCGGTACATTTCCCTTCATGGCACACTGGGTAACTCTGATTGCAGCTGGGAGGGATCCAAGATGGGACCCTGTGCTGGAGCTTGTTCATCCACCACGCCTCCAGAAAGCTGCTTGAGGTCTGTCTGCTCCACCACCACCACCTCTCCCTCTTCCTCCTCCTCCTTCTCTGTCTCTGGCAAAGTGGCAGTTAAACCGACGCCTGACAGGGTCTACGCAATGGCTCAAGCAAAAAGAAGCCATACTGTGCTTGAGCTGGTTTGTTTAGGGGACAGGAGCTACACCGGGCCAGAAATTCTGTCAGCTCTGCAGGGCCAGGTGCAGAGATGGTTAACACCACGCCAGCTTCAGCTGGGAATGATCGTCTGTGATAATGGCAGCAACCTTCTCTCCGCCCTACGCAAGGGTAAATTGACTCATGTACCATGCCTAGTACACGTCCTAAATCTAGGTGTACAGCGTTTCCTAACCAAGTACCCAGGGCTGGCAGAGCTTCTCAGCCAGGCCAGAAAAGTCTGCAGCCACTTCAGACGGTAATTCCCAGCAAGCGTTCGCCGGGCAGAAATTCAAAGAGAATTCCACCTTTCCACAAACTGTCTGATCTGTGACATGCCCAACAGGTGGAACTCGACATTAGCAATGCTGCAGCGTCTGCACAAGCAGCAGAGGACAGGTTCAGGTCAACTTGTTCCCCCCTCCCCCGCAGTGGCTGATGATCAAGGATGCATGCACTGTACTGTCACCATTTAAGGAGGCAACAAGGATGGTGAGCAGGGACAGTGCATGCATCAGTGACACAATTCCTTTAGTGTTCCTGCTGGAGCACACTCTGCAGGGAATTATAGATGTGGCTCTAGAGGCAGAGCAGCGGGAGGAAGAGGAGGCCTTCCCTAGCTCTGAAGGCCCCAGTCTTTCTGCAGACAGCATTCCAGCGGGTCCTACTCAGATCAGACAAGAGGAGGATGAGGAGGAGGAGGAGGAGGAGGAATATTTAAGTAGTGGGGGCATTGAAGGTGGGGATTCCTCAAGGGAGGGTTTCATGTATCCAGAAACACAAGGGCTAGTGCGTGGCTGCGAGGAGGAAGTGCACGATGAGGTCATCCTCATTGACCAGGAAGACTCGGAAGCTAATGCCACCTCTAACCTACGTTGCATGGGCTCCCTTATATTGCAAAGTCTGCTAAAGGACCCCAGTATTCGTGCTATCAAGGAGATTGATCATTACTGGTTGGCAACCCTTCTTGATCCACGATCCAAGGGTAAAGTTGCAGAGCTCATCCTGCCCGCACAGAGGGAGCACAGGATGAAAAAACTTGAGGACACTCTAAAGCGACACTTGTGTAACACCTTTCCAGGCACTGGTAGGTTACCAAGTGATGACACACGTGCTTCTGAGGCTGCGGATGATCAGAGGAAGAGTGGTGAAGGCCAGGGCCGCTTGACTGATGCATTTTTAAATATTTTTAGTCCACGACGCCCAGGGACGTCAAATGTAGGCACCCATTGCCAGCGTCTTCACCATATGGTGCAGGACTACCTAGGGGCAAGGGCAGACCTGGATACCTTTCCAGCAGATGATCCACTGGCTTACTGGGTGTTGAGATTGGATCACTGGCCAGAACTTAGCCAATATGCTATGCAGCTACTAGGTTGCCCTTCATCTAGTGTGTTTTCTGAAAGGACGTTCAGTGCCGCTGGAGGTTTTGTCACAGACAAAAGAGTTCGTCTGTCCACCGACTCTGTAGACCGGCTGACATTTATAAAAATGAATCAGTCCTGGATCAGCAGCTATCAATCCCCTGATGCTGAAGTAACGAAATAGATTGGGGATGTCTTCTGCATTCACAAAACCTCCAGCACTGAACTCTTCCACAATACCACAAAAGGGTTACGGTGTGAAGGCACTTGCTGCCATTCAAGGCACAATATTTGGCTGCACTGATGCCTGTGCCACATTTAGATAATTTTAATTTTTTGAACCGCAGGGTCCAACCCTGCACTCTTCCACAATACTACAGAGGGGTTACTGTATGATAGTACTTGCTGGCCTGGCAGTCTGGCACCAAAAGCACAATATCTGGGTGCACTGACGCCTTTACCAGATGCATATCTTTTTAATATAGGACCTCAAGGTCCACCCCTGCATTCTTCCACAATACTACAGAGGGGTTACTGTATGATAGTACTTGCTGGCCTGGCAGTCTGGCACCAAAAGCACAATATCTGGGTGCACTGACGCCTTTAACAGATGCATATCTTTTTAATATAGGACCGCAAGGTCCACCCCTGCATTCTTCCACAATATTATTATTATTATTATTATTATTATTACAATACTACAGAGGGGTTACTGTATGAGAGTACTTGCAGGCCTGGCACCAAAAGCACAATATTTGGGTGCACTGCCACTGACGCCTGTATCAGATTCATATCCTCAGAGGGGTTACGGTGTGATGGCACTGTTGCCGACACTAAAGGCCCAATATAGGACCTCAAGGTCCACCCCTGCATTCTTCCACAATACTACAGAGGGGTTACTGTATGATAGTACTTGCTGGCCTGGCAGTCTGGCACCAAAAGCACAATATCTGGGTGCACTGACGCCTTTAACAGATGCATATCTTTTTAATATAGGACCGCAAGGTCCACCCCTGCATTCTTCCACAATATTATTATTATTATTATTATTATTATTACAATACTACAGAGGGGTTACTGTATGAGAGTACTTGCAGGCCTGGCACCAAAAGCACAATATTTGGGTGCACTGCCACTGACGCCTGTATCAGATTCATATCCTCAGAGGGGTTACGGTGTGATGGCACTGTTGCCGACACTAAAGGCCCAATTTTAAAGCACCTATTGTTACTTTCATCCAAAGCCTGCATAAGTTTCACAATAATTTAGCCAAAAAATCACTAAACCTTTTCTACGTGTCCGAAAATGTCTCCTCTTTTCATACAGACTGCCGCCACAAGCAGTTGTTTATGGATAGATTAAAGGAAAAGCATTTACCGTCTTTTGAAACTTAATTTTTTTTGATTTCAAGTGTTTCTATATATCCTAGAAATCCGCCACTTCATGGGCAGGTTATGGGGACCTCCGAGGCACGATATTTGAAGGAATTTTTTGTTTTTATTTTTAACCCTTATTTCATGGAAAACTCACTGTCCCTTTAAAAAACTTTTTTTAAAAACTTTTTGTCCTCGTTTCCTGTCCCCCAGGGCACTACCCGGACCCCCATACACCTTTTATGGCAAATATCTAGCATATATGCCCTCTTGGAGGGCACTCTAAAAATCGAATTTTCAGCCCCATTGACTTGTATTGAGTTCAAGTTCGAGTTCGGATTCGAACATTTGGAAAGTTCGGGTTCGAATACGAACCGAACTCGGGGGTGTTCGGCTCATCCCTACTCACCACTAAGCCATTTAACCCCTGGGTACTGAGCTCATTTTGACCGTTTTGTGCTTATCATGTTTTATTGTAAGACCCAGACAAATTATACATACTTATTTTCAGCAGACTTGGCAGATTCAAAATATATCATTATTATATATATGTCATGTCCTGTCACAATGCTACAACAAAAAATGTAAAAAAAAAATTAATTTCCAATGAGATTTCAATCACTTCACATTATTAAATTTTTTTTCACATTTTACCATTCAAATCTTTGTGGTTATATATTCTATAGAGCATTCTTGTTAAAAGCATTTAGAAATGGGAACCTATTATTGCATTTTTCTGAGAAAATGCACACTTTTAACTAAAACAGAAAAAAACCTGAAATTTTTTGCTTGTATTTTACCATGTTGCGTTTTATGAATAATATGACTATGTATAAAACACTAAACTTCTTCATGGCATAAGATATGAGCAGGTGAGTAATGGCAGTGGTATTGCTCATTTTATACGTGACAAATGGACAACGCTATTGCTTTGGAACAAAAAATAAAGTTGTTTTAGGTTTGTTTTTTACATGACATTTAACAAATTCATGTTTGGTATCATTAGAAAGGCCAGACTCTGACCTGTCAAATTACACCTAACATGGCTTTGTGGGGTGTAAAGAATGAAGATACAGGGGGTCCAATGTACCCAGGCCCGGATTAAGATCTCTATGGGCCTGGAGCTGAATATTTTGGTGGGCTTTTTTTGTAATTTAGTGAAATGAAAACATATTTTTGGTTATTTAATAGTGCAGATACGGGTTATATCTAAGCAGGCAGATACTATGTGAGGAAATTTCCATTCAGATTTCAATCATTTAAAGAGTGCAAATTTTTTTCTCCCATTTTATCATCCAAACCTTTGTATATATATTCTATAGGGAATTCTTGTTAAAAAAAATGGGAAATGGGAACCTGTTACTGCATTTTTCCTGAGAAAAATAAACAATTTTAACCAAAAAATGAAAAGAAAAATGAAATATTTCCCTTGTGTTTTGGAACATGTTTTTTTTTTATGAATACTATGACTATGTATAAAACACTGACCTTGCTCCCAGCGTGGAAAATGAGAAGGTGAGTATTGCCAGTGGTATTGCTCATTTTAGAGGTGACAAATGCCATCACTTTCGAACTAAAAATAAATAAATAATTGTTTTTTTATATTTTACATGGTCAGGTTTGGTATTAATGCAACGGCCAGACTCTGTCCTGTCCAATGACACCACACTTGACCTTGTGAGGTGTAAAGATTAGTGACGCAGGGGTCCAAAGTTCCCCGCAGTGCTCTTCGCTGCTTTCAGTGCTCTTCCCTGTAGCTGCTATGGAGTTGGAGATACAGGGGTCCAAATGCAGACATAGTTATCCTTTCTCTGGGCCTATTCTGAGGCATGGGCCTAGAGCTGCTGCTCCATCTGCCCTTATGTTAATCCGGCCCTGAATGTAACCCCACTCTCCTTGCAGTTGTGAAGCGACTTGTGTTTTAGATGGACCAATGTGCATTAACATTTTGCACCAATACCTTCACATTTGGTCATGGGAAATGAGAAGGTGAGTTAGGGCAGTGGCATTGTTTTGCTGAATAAGTAAAAGCACATAATACCACTGCCTTAGAAATGAGAAAAAACAAAAAGTAAATTTTGGATTTAACATTTTTTTTATTCTATTTTTACACATTACATGCTCATGTTTGGTATCGGTGGAAATGCAAGACTCTGACCTTTCCAATGACAACTAACTTGACCTTGTGCGGTGTAAAAAAAAATCAGGGACCACAAAGACCACCACAGAGCAAGGAACAGAAAATCCTGTTGATTAATTTAGTCCAAAAAGGCTTGAATCTGGCATGGTTCTGACGAAGCAGGTCCAATCCATATAATAAAGTGATTGATGGCAGCATGCTGCATCATAATTGTCATTATCAGATGTGGCATGATGCAGGAAGGCAGAATCAGAGCGGGAGGAGGGTACAGGTACTACGACACCTTCATGGATATGCATATTATACAGAGACCAAATAAAACACCAGAGCTGCCATCAAGGGGAGGGGGGGTTGACAGCCCATGATGTGTTCAAGGGCCCAGTGGCTCCAGGGGGCCCTTGTCAAACCCTATGCAGCTTGTTTAAGTGTCACAGATGTAAGGGTACCTACATGCCACACGGGCTAACCCACCAAGATGCCAACAAGTTGGTCACAAAAATGGGGAACTCCATTGAAATATAGAGTATCCCTTTATTCTGGTTTAGGTTTTATGAAATAGACTCCTGTTCAGTATTTGAACCCTTTACACATAAGGACTAACCACTTGTCACTTGGCGTGTGCGGTTCTGGTATGAGCCCAGCAGGCGGCGACACAGAGGGGAGGCCAGACAGGAATCACGCAATGAAATAACTTTAATTGAACAGAAATAGGCCTTGGCAGCAGGCACTAGAAAGCATTGGGGATTGAAATAAAGTCCAGGGAGAGTTCTTGGAGAGTCAGTGGATTGTGGGCAATGCAGTCCCAGACTGCAGACAGGGCCCACCAAGAATAAGTCTGGACAGCTGGCAGTGGTACCTGGATCAAAGGTCAGAGACGGTGACAAACAACTGTAATCCACAAGTAGGTTTCCAGACACAGGGGATAGTGGGCTACGCGGTTGAGAGTACCCACTTGAGCGGTGACCTGGAATCTTGACCACAGACCGTGGATACAGCGCAGGTGGAGATCGCTGTGAGTCCCTTGCACAGACGGAGATGTATCCAGGAACAATAAGGTAGACAGATGGGTACTGGATACGCAAGATACACTGGAACAGGAAGAGCAGGTTTGCACACAACCAAGTGCCCTCAGTCAGGGAGTACAATGCAGAACCACTGCTGGTTCAGTCTCTCTGCCTTTTAAGGAGGTTAATAGATGGGCCTCAGCTGGAACTCCTAGGCTGGACGGGAAAACCCAGGCTGGATCTCCAGGAGCCTGGACATGGCACTGGGCTGAGGTAAACCCCGGATTGGAACCCAATACAAAAGTATACCAGGACAAAGGCTGTTAGGATCAGGCTGTGCAATATAGGTACCTCAGTAGGTACCCCGGGTGGACCATGACACCACACCTGGACTAAAATCAGTCAAATACTTACGAAGGTGCTCTAGGATACACAATTTCAGGTTTTGTACCTTTATCCACATATTTTATTGAACTACAAAAACAGCAATTATTTCTCTCACCATTTGGAAGAATACTTGCTGACCTTGTATGAGATTTGTCTATAGTTTTATACACTGTATTATTTCTGGAAGTGCATAAACTTTCCTTTTTAATCTCTTGAAAAACAAAATAAACTTTCAATTACAGCACATGTAGCTTAGCTGCTAAAATTCAACATGCCAAACCGATATACTGGCACGCTTAATTGTAAGATAATTGTCTTCATTCTAGGAGCAATTTTCATTAACGGATCACTATACCGTTTCATTACGTTACACTATTTTCTATACTTCATGATGTCTTGGAATTCAGTTCATTGTATATTATAAAATTTTCTCAGAAGGTTCTCCAAGGTTCATCTTCGGACAACTTCAATGTCAGTTGGTCACTGAAAGAAGCCGGCTAGAAAGCATATTCTTAGAATGTGGGTTCAGTACTGTTCCCATTAAGGTGAAGTCCTGGGGATCAGCTGATCTGTAAGAGTCTCCAACTTTCAAAATATGGGCTAGATTCCAAGGCCAGTGTAAACATAACAAGAGCTCTGGTAACATTACCAAAGACCTTAAAGTTTATGGAACAAGGCCAGCAGAAGCAAAACAGAAGGAAGAAAGGGCGCTCAAGCATGGTCAAAATAGCAGCTTTTTATGGCATCTAACATGACCTTTCAGCTCTACACTGGAGTGTTGTTGAGAATTGGTGTTATACAGTTGTGTTCAAAATTATTCAACCCCCAATGCTGTAAAGGGTTTTAGGGAATTTAGTGTACATTTGTAATTGTATTCAGAATGAAATCCTACAAGGACTTTTTAAAGAACCATATGCAACTAAAATGACATCAATTGGTTTTGTAATACAGTAGTAAATGTTTCTTTTGCGAATTCTTCATTGACACAATTATTCAACCCCTTAAAGACTACCACTCTGAAGAACAGAGGTTCATTCAAGTGTTTTCAATCAGGTATTGAAAACACCTGTGGATGTCACGGAGCAGCAATAAAGCATAATAAGCACCAATTAGGCAGCTTTAAAATGACTGTGATACTCAGCTCCTTCTAGACATTTACTGGTGTGGTTACAAACATGGTGAAGTCAAGAGAATGGTCCAGGAAGACAAGAGAAGAGGTGATTACTCTTCACAGGAAGGGCAATGGCTATAAGAAGATTGCAAAGATGTTAAACATACCAAGAGAGACCATAGGAAGCATCATTCGCAAATTCAAGGCAAAGGGCACTGTTGAAACGCTACCTGGTCGTGGCAGAAAGAAGATGCTGACTTCGACTGCTGTGCGCTACCTGAAGCGTAGAGTGGAGAAAAGTCCCCGTGTGACTGCTGAGGAACTGAGAAAAGATTTGGCAGATGTGGGTACTGAAATTTCAGCTCAGACAATACAGCGCACACTGCGTAATGAAGGCCTCCATGCCAGAACTCCCAGGCGCACCCCCTTGCTGTCTCCAAAGAATAAGAAGAGTCGACTGCAGTATGCCAAAAGTCAGGTGGACAAACCACAGAAGTTTTGGGATAGTGTTCTATGGACTGATGAAACAAAATTAGAACTGTTTGGGCCCATGGATCAACGCTATGTTTGGAGGAGGAAGAACAAGGCCTATGAAGAAAAGAACACCTTGCCTACTGTGAAGCATGGCGGGGGGTCAATCATGCTTTGGGGCTGTTTTGCTTCTGCAGGTACAGGGAAGCTTCAGCGTGTGCAAGGTACCATGAATTCTCTTCAGTACCAGGAGATATTGGATGACAATGTGATGTAGTCCGTCACAATTCTGAGGCTTGGGAGACGTTGGACCTTTCAACAGGACAATGATCCCAAGCATACCTCCAACTCCACTAGAGCATGGTTGCAGATTAAAGGCTGAAACATTTTGGAGTGGCCATCGCAGTCACCTGACTTAAATCCGATTGAGAACCTCTGGTGGGACTTAAAGAAAGCAGTTGCAGTGCGCAAGCCTAAGAATGTGACTGAACTGGAGGCTTTTGCCCATGACGAATGGGCGAAGATACCCGTAGATCGCTGCAAGACACTTGTGTCAAGCTATGCTTCACGTTTAAAAGCTGTTATAACTGTAAAAGGATGTTGTACTAAGTACTAAGATTGAATGTCACTTGGGGGTTGAATAAAACTGATAATGATGTGAGCACAGAAAAGACATTTGTGGTTATTTCATTATAAATGTTATGTTATATTTGTCTGACCTACACGTGCCTCTTTGATTTAATTGTAAGCAAGATGACTGAATGATCAAAATCAATGTCAAACTGGCCAAAACACTCAATTACAGTGGGGGTTGAATAATTTTGAACACAACTGTACACTCTTGATGAAGCCACTTGATAGCAGCGAAACGTGCTGAGTCCTGATGCCTTATTGCTTTTAACTGCTTCTATTCCTTATTGCCCCATGGCCTAAACCTATGTGTTTTATTTTTACGGCGGCTATGTGTCATAGACAGCATTGATGGTTGTATTACTTCCTATTGGTATTATTTTACCTATCCCTGAGTATTTTTGTCTACCTCTCTCCTTTTATGTGCTATGTCTCCGTATCATAGTGGGGTATAGTAGGCAGCTCGAACCGACGAGAATAGATATAGGGATCATTGTCTAGTGCTTCCTTTCTCAGTGCTGCCTGCCTCACACTGTCTAAGGTAGTTTTTGCTTCATTTTCTCATCATGTTTATTGGCATCCTCACTTTTTCTTGTGCTGTTATTTTTTTTTATTTCATTAATAAACAATCTTTATTTTTATCCTTGCTACCAGTATTTTTTGCCTGCTTTTACAGGTTTGTGCTAGTTTCCTGGACTACCATTTGGATTCTGCTTTGGTACCGAAATATTTCTCATTACCCAGTATCTCCACACTTGGGTTCCTGCTCGACCAACACTGAACTTGACGGGCTGCCGCCACATTAGCAATTCATGTACATTGTGGAGGAAGCATTAATGTGCAGTAATCTGGCGCCACAGCTTATCTCAAAGAGATGTTTATGGCTTGGTTGAAATTGGATAATAGATGTTATATATAATATAATGACCCTACTCATTATTGCTTACAGCTGACTAATTAGAGCTAACGGCTTGAGTGGAATAGAGCCCATAGAGTCTATCGCTTGGTTTGTTAGACGGAATGAAAACATGAGAAGAAGTGCTATATTCTAACAGTTCCTAGGTGATCAGTGCTAAGGAAATCAATTCCAGCAGTTGCCAGTAAATATGTTCCTATTCCAGAACATTGGTCTGTATTAAAACGAGCACCGTTGACTCTATAAAATCATACACTGTGGCAAACTCCTACTTGGACATCTTTATCTCACATTCAAGCCCTTTCATGTCTCTTCCTCAGAGGATTCTGCTAACCAGCTGGGTTTTATGCCTTTAAGAATTAAATAAACAGTAAGAAACAGCAGATTTCTTGCTTGATCTTTCCTGTGACATGAGTTTATGAAGTTAGGTCATGCTAACTTGAATTTCAAAAGGAGATCTAGGTTTCAAAGGTTTGTTAAACCAACAGTGTTTGTGTGATGCAAAAGTCTTAGAATACATGTGACAAACAAAAAAGTAATTACTAAACTGAAGAAAATAAAACATTTTGCTCCACGGCTACACAGAAGAACAGACACCTTGTACTAGACACTGTTTACAATATAATATTAAGAACAGAGCTCCCCTATTTTGCTCTTAAATAATTGGGGAGATGCTGCTCACAGCATATGCCCATTCATATATTTTTTAGTTTAGCTGAAATATTCACCATTTCTCCTTCGGCGCTCATCTGCTTCTCCTCTTTGGCTCAGGACATCCAAAATGCAGAAGTCCCTGCAGCCCAAAATGCAGAAGTCCCTGCAGCCGTCTAGCACAGATTGTGTGACGCTTGGAACTCCTGTCCTTTTCTATGAAAGCTCAATAGTGTCTACGCAGATTGCTGCTACGTGGAACCAATTCATAAGCTACCACCTCCTACAACGCTCACAGCCGTGAGCGTTCCGAAAGATTATGGTTACAGGTCGAAGGGCATGCTGACATTTTTAGTGACTGACAGGCAGGATACTCAAATCAAGTCTGCCTGGTGATGGCTGTGTGGGCAGTGGAAACTCCTCTGCTGCACACAGCCATATCTACAGGATAGGACCATGGGGGGGGGGACACTCCACACAACTGGAACCAGTTTAATAAGATAGTCAGGGAGGGTACCGTGTCCCTTTAATCCTACTTTTATGCAGCTTTCACTTTTGTGCAGTGTGCACTTATTTATGGCTGAACTGCACTGCTTTGTTGTAGGTGGAGGAGGATAGAGATCAGCTGACAGAGGGATAGAGGAAGACAGAGGGCTAAAACATATAATATTGGCAAACCAGTTAAGATTTCAAAAGAACCATGATGCGATTGCTAGAAGATAAAATATATTTTAAAGGCAATTCAAAAGTACAAAAAACCCCATTTAATTTCAACTACATACATATTTATAAAATTAGAATGTCAAATGTTTTAGGAGATACTTTTTGTTTGATGGTGTTGCCAAGCTAAAGCAAAGGTTTTAAACAAAATATATAAATCACAAGATTGTAAGCTCACGTGAGCAAAGTCCTCTTTCCAATTGTTCTCCATGTGTAAAACCTATAGATTAATTTTATGTTTGTTCAACGTATTATACAGCGCTGCGGAATACTTTAGCGCTTAATAAATAATTCTAATTCTAGATCAAGGTGTTCCAGTTCTTTTATAAATCACTTCATACATTTTCAGATAGCGCCTGGTTCACAATATATTCACCAATCCCATATAACATCCCTGTCAGGCAAACATCTAGTTGGAACATTTCTATAACCATGAATGAGGATATTGTGCTAAAAAAGGCCATTTATGGAAGCTATATTAATCCAGGAAGGTGGAAAAAAGGAATGTGTGAGAAGGAACTCCCAGCGACAGAAAAAAAGGCAGACACAGGAATAAATGTCAGGACTAGTGATTTGTGTTTAGCTGTAATAAAGCGCTGGGGGAAGAATGTGACACTTCCAGAACACACGAGAATATAACAAATATTAAATTAAAATCCATTTTCAGTATAAATCTATCTATATTGACTTTGATTAAGAATCAAGGCTGGAGTTAAAAGTGGTAGAAGGAGACATTCTGGTTCCATTTAAATCATTGTGACAAGGTGGAACGTTTGCATCATTCACTTCTGCAAATCATATAAAAATATGAAAAAGAATTAAAGAGATTAACAGGTTGTAGGCCAATTATTTTCTACCACCTGTCAAAATGTCAGCCTAATCAAAATATTGCATGCGTATTTAACATGTTTTAATCATTACACTTATATGAACTTGGCTGGTGTTAAATTCCTGCATGGCACTGCCCACATCTGACAGATAAAGATCTGTAGAATTTGTTTTAGCAGAAGCCTGTCCACTCCCAAAGCATAACATGAAGTATGAAAACATCATACAACAGTCCTCAAGAGCCCCCCCCCCCATTTTTCTTTAGCAAAAATCCAAAAAATATTTGAACAAATAGATTTTGATCAATTGCTTGGGAGCTTTTAGCCACATGTCAATGACAGAGCACTGATACATAAGAAAAATGTAAAATGTTACAGTTTTTAAGATTAATTACAACTGCAACCCACATATAACATATTTGGCATTTGTTTGTTCTCTAACCTTCAACTGTAAATATGATTTCAATAATGTCATCTAAAGTTGTCTATAGATTGGAATCTATTTTATACTATAAAGTAGAAAATATAGAAAAGGTTATTCACAAAGTGCCATTGTTTATCGGTGTTGCAAATACCGGTAAGGCTGGTGTCAGACGGGCACATTTTTGTATGGAATGTGCGTCCGTGCAGTACGGACGTACTTTCTGATGGAAGACGCGGTAGTGGCCACACTGTCCGTTATCCTGACTGACATTATTTTTGATGGATGTATAAGGGAAAATAAATAAAATGAAGAACCATTTTGTCCGTCAAAAATGCAGTCCATCTGACCTCGTTCATCACTCACACACAAAGCTATGCGGACGTTGCGGACGTGACGCACTCTGTGCGCCCGTTCTAGCGGTATTACGTCCTTGCCTAATGTGCGTCCGTTTGCTGCGTCCATTTTGCGTCCACAGTGCAGTGCAGACGTACTCCGTGTGTGGGGCTCCATTGGTCATTATTATATGCTGTAACGGACGTACAAATGTGTGGCAACACGTACGTGATCAGTGCGCTCGTCTGACATGGGCCTAATACAGTGTAAATGAAATCTATCCACAAAACTAAAATCCGAACAGCAACAGGAGAAACTGCACTGTGAAGCTTCTCCTGTCACTGTTTGGGCCCTATTCCTTGGTTGTCGCTAAGCAGAGCGCTCGAGCAATAAAGCATAATGGTATCTTTTTTCATCCAAGAAGCATGCTCTGTCTACGTCTTGGGTATCGCGGCAGCTTGCTGTACATTGACTTCTACTTTTTTTTTATATGGGAGACATTATCGTCAAGCCCGCAGATGAAGAATGAGCTATTCCAACCTAGTTTGTCCTTAGTCTGCGCCTGGCAATATTCATAAATGAATAGCGTCTTAGTAAGCATGAATTTATCAAAGTAACTAAACTATTAGGGAAGTTTAGTCGCCACCAAAAATACCCCATGTGAACATGCATAAACACTAACAAGCGCATAAAATAATAATAAAAAAAACTATATATATATATATTACAACATTCATTTGAGACATAGGATGTGTAGATAACAAATAACGTAAATTTGCTAAATTTTCACTATCACATATACATTAAGGAAATATTGTTGGAAATGAAAGGTTCTAAACGCTAGATTGGTGTGTCCCAAACCTGTCCTCAGGACCCTCCGCCTCGCCAGGTTTGCCAGATATCTGAAGCACAGCACAGGTGATATGATTGGCTGCTCAGTGATTGCAGGATTCAGCCTGAATTTCCAAGCTGATCTGCAAAATCTGCCCTGGTTGAGGGTCCAGAGGACAGGTTTGGGAAACCCTGCTCTATATGGTGTCCCTTATGCACAATTTCACACAGGTCTGCATTATTAACATACAGGCAGAAATGGCCTTTGTATCACACACACACATTAAATATGATAAAAGGTAGATAATAAAATGTTCAGATCTCCTGCTTATAGGGATTTGTAGTGATCATAATGAGATTATTAGCAATGCAGCTACCAAATATGTATGTGGCACAACACCTGTATATGGAAATTATAGCAACAACTTGTATCTGTACTGGGTAAACTCCTCAACTCGAGGAAATATCCTTCCTTGTGTGCAATTAAAACATTATCTTTATTCATACAAAGTTAAAATTAACTCTTTATTGATTAGAAAATAGTCATCCAATGACCGACAGTGACTTGCCTATGGTAATTATGACCCCTTGGTTATGATACTTAGCTGAGTTGATTTCCCGTGATTATTAACCATACAATTAGTCTGAGATATTGAGGGTTATAACCCAACAGTGCGAGAGTTGTGACCCGATATCAAGGAGTATTATGGCCGTTCAATTGTAACCGCTAACGAACCTATTGTTTATATTCAGTGCACAATAGTTTAACTAGGTTCAACACCATAGAACAATGTGTGCCAAAATGACCTGTAAATAATTTGATTGGCACTTGTATTAATTTATGATGGAACTATGGATTTATGTTATACATTTATTGCAATCGGGTAACAAATTTGGTTCTTCCGTTATACAATTGATTAAATGCACTACCAATGACAGAACACTCAGCCTATATGTCTGTCACTGAATACCATCTAACAGCGTGCATATATATAGCCAATAGAGTGGATAAGTAACCATGAATTTCCATAAGTGGTCGGTTCTTGGAGCTTAATCAATCAAATTAGTCAGTGCTATAATTAGTAACCATCACTGTTTATCAACATGCTCCACCCTGACCTCATTGATGTACCCATGCATCTCTTGGTGACGACCGCGATCTTATTCTGACCAGCAGCAACTTGCAAATATTCTATCGGCACATATGTGCCAGCAATAAATGCCTGAGTGACCGGCAAACAATTACTGCGAATCGGTTGTCACTTATATAGATTTATAATGAACAGTGTGATTAATTACTACACATATATCACAACCAGTTAGAAAGTAGATCCTTCCGTTTATAGGGTAGATTAGCTGCATTAATTTAGATCGTAACGTACTCAGCTTATATTGCTATCGCCGAACGTCGTTTTGATAGAATACATATATAATCATTCTCATGGATAGGATATCATAGGGTTGGCATAACTGGTCGGTGGCTAGAATTTAATCAAATTAGTCAATACTAGGATAAGCAACCACCACTATTAGTCAACATACTCCATCTTAAGCTCTTAAATATCGTCACACTCCTCTTGGGAAAAAACACACTTTTTCCTTAATCATCAACAACTCTCAAACACATTGAATCAACACAGCCCGTATCAACAATTGTGCCTTAGGATGTCACAACCATCCGTCAGATAAATATTGGAAGCCTCACAGGCATATCATTTTGTTACTTAGTGATGTTTAACATCCTATTGATGATAACAGATATCCTTCTTGCTATATTAGCAACAAATTTGCTCTACGCGCGTTTCTTTGCTGAGCTAACGGCAGTGGCGTAGCGTGGGTTGTCAATGCCCGGGGCCAGCCAAGAATTGTGCGCCCCCCCCCAACCTGTGGACACGTTATCGATATTGCCCCAGCTCTCACATGGATATTGCCCCAGCTAACACATGAATATTGCCCCAGCTCTCACATGGATATTGCCCCAGCTAACACATGGATATTGCCCCAGCTCTCACATGGATATTGCCCCAGCTCTCACATGGATATTGCCCCAGCTCACACATGGATATTGCCCCAGCTCTCACCTGGATATTGCCCCAGCTCTCACATGGATACTGCCCCAGCTCACACATGGATATTGCCCCAGCTCTCACATGGATATTGCCCCAGCTCACACATGGATATTGCCCCAGCTCTCACATGGATACTGCCCCAGCTCACACATGGATATTGCCCCAGCTCTCACATGGATATTGCCCCAGCTCTGACCTGGATATTGCCCCAGCTCTCACATGGATACTGCCCCAGCTCTCACATGGATATTGCCCCAGCTAACACATGGATATTGCCCCAGCTCTCACATGGATACTGCCCCAGCTCACACATGGATATTGCCCCAGCTCTCACATAGATATTGCCCCAGCTCTCACATGGATATTGCCCCACCTCTCACATGGATATTGCACCAGCTCATGGGATTTGCCCCAGCTCTCACATGGATTTGCCCCAGCTCTCTCATGGATTTGCCCCAGCTCATGGATTTGCCCCCCAGCTCATGGATTTGCCCCAGCTCATGGATTTGCCCCCCAGCTCATGGATTTGCCCCAGCTCATGGATTTGCCCCAGCTCTCACATGTATTTGCCCCAGCTCATGGATTTGCCCCCCAGTTTACACATGTATTTGCCCCAGCTCATGGATTTGCCCCCCAGCTTACACATGTATTTGCCCCAGCTCATGGATTTGCCCCCCAGTTTACACATGGATTTGCCCCAGCTCATGGATTTGCCCCCCAGCTTACACATGGATTTGCCCCCAGCTCATGGATTTGCCCCCAGCTCATGGATTTGCCCCAGCTCTCACCTGGATATTGCTCCGGCAGGGGTTGAGGGGACCCAGATGCCGGGCAGCGGGAGTGCCTGCCCGCCGCCCGGTCCTGAACAGTCCGTCCTGTTCTTGAAGGGGATGCGGCTGCGTGCGTGCGCAGGTCACGCGGTCCGGCCAGTCAGGTGGAACAGAGACTCGGTACCACCTGATTAGCCGGACCACGTGACCGGCTGCGCCTGCACGCAGCCGCATCCCCTTCAAGAACAGGACGGACTGTTCAGGACCGGGCGGCGGGCAGGCACTCCTGCTGCCCGGCATCTGGGTCCCCTCAACCCGCGGGCCAGTTTTAGGGGCGCAAATGCGCCCCTAACAAAACTGCGCCCGGGGCCACGGCCCCCCCAGCACCACCCACGCTACGCCACTGGCTAACGGCAATTTCGTCAGGAGCTCTGTACTGTACAGAGATTTCAGAAATTATAACAAGACGAATCGCATACCTGTACAGTTTTGAGTGACTCCAGAGCTCTACTGTATTCTGTCATCTCCGTGACTAAGGGAGGAGTTGCTGACAGGGGCTCAGATGTAGTTGTGAAGAGCCTTGTATGTAAGCACCATTTTAAATCGCACACACTAATGAGGCAAGAAAAAATTCTTAATTGTCTAGAGCAGCCAGTATCCTAGATAGAAAGGATCATAGAGAGAAGGAATTGGCACTTCAAAATTGGCTGCTGTGATAGCTAACATGTTACTCTCTTTTTTGTGTGAATTTGAGTGCCTGGTCCATCTCTCTCTGGATGTTGTATTTCAATAACATGTGGAATTTAGGCCCATACAGCTTGAGGCAGCTCCTTTCATGAAAGCAAACTTCAACTTGCACTTTGATCACCACCAATTAGTGTGCCATTTGCCTACATGTCACTGGCAGCATGTGCCTGGCCAATGGGTGATTAGAGCACAAGTTTAAATGGTTTTCATCATCTTTTGTCAGTGTGATGGCCTTAGGAAGGGGGCAAGATCCCCAAAGTTGAGCAGCTTCATCTATGAGTCTCCATGATAGGTATTGTGAGGTGAACAAGGGGCAGTTCCTAGGCTGATAAGGGCAGCGCATAGAAACAAACAGCCCGAGCGTGCACAGAGCAGAACTCACTTGCCCACAATTGAGAATGCCCTGCCACCAATGACTGGTACACATGGATCTCCACAAAGCACTGTCATGAACAACGCCACCGCCGCCGCGGCAAGAAGACTAAAGGCGGTACTGCACCCTCCTGACTGAGCCTGGGCCGCATCCTTTCTGTAATGCCACCTTTAGGCAGATTCTGACTGTGTGCTAATACCAGGTCCTTCCTATAACAAGGCTTGTGTTTTGCTTTATAATAGTGGAGCACCCATGGTGCATTGCTCCATCATCTGATTTACCTGGTAGCCTTTTCCCCTGAAACCTGCACCCTTCCTATGCTCCTTTAGATTACTTGTGTACCGAACCTTGCTTGGACTTTTGACTATGTATTCCAGCTGCCTGCCACAACCCATTGCATTATTATTATTATTGCACGATTATTGCCTACCACTGTATCAAGTCTCCAGTGTCCCCTGCTTCTCATCTCCAGTGCCCCCTGCTTCCAAGTCTTCAGCCAGCTCTTTTCTTGTCTTGTGTATTTGTGACGGAAGCCTCCACCACCTTTTCAGTGACATGTGTTACACAAGTCTGTGACTGGCTGGCGCGGACACTAACAGCATTGCCCGTACTACATATAGACTGCGTGCCCCATGGAGAGGAGTAGTTGCCAGCCTCGTGACTACGGTTAATTATGGCAGAGAATGTTCATAGGGTATTGCCATACTGTGTGATTTAGTTTAAATCTTATTTCTTTGTTGAACCAGAACAATGTAATGAGGTTTGTGTAATCAGGATTATGCAAATACTCCCTCATCTGTCCAATGTCTCTGTGTAATCTGTTATCATAATCAGCATTGTCTTGAAATGATATGTTTAATTTCACTGTCTGTACACCATGTAATGTTTGTCCAGTCTCATAAAAAATGTTAAGTAGTGTTTACTGTTACTGTATACCCCATGCAATTAGTTTTCTCATTCCAAGAAGTCAATGTTTGTGCAATTATGTGTCAGTATAATTAGGTCCCACTGTAAGAGGTTCCGAGTTTGTATATGCAATTTACCCGTGTAACCATATAAATCTATGGGTGTCCCTGATTAAAAGTGAGTTCCATTTCTACCCTGAAAGACTTCAGATCTACAGCCTCGTCTTATTTCTGGGGGTTGCTAGTAGGCTCTATGTGTTCCGGTCCTTAAGCTACATTTAAGGACTGGAGGAAGGCACGGGAGTCTGCCTGGGTAGAACACGGCAGGGGAGGGGGTTCCTGCGAGGAAGCAGCATTGACAGATGTGACCCTGTTGGGGTAGAGAGATCTGTCAGTCTTTACGTAAGTCTCCTGCTGTTTCCCCCAGTGTCTTCTGGGGTCTTGTTCCTCCCTGCAATACCTCCTCAGTCAACTCCGTTGCTGCCCCATCCATCACCTTCCATACTGCTGTCTGTATATAATAAACCCCCATTATACCTTATTCACATGGCTCAGCTGGTTATTCACTGAACATCGGGCCTCTTCCCCTCTACCACAGTTGTGATACATTGACTGCAGCTATCCAAAGTGAGGGGGAAAAAAATGAGAGTTGGTGGAAAGAGGGCTAGAGAGCTGGAATCCTCATCTTTAAAGGTCACATTAATAAGTGTGTTGCCAGCATCTGTGTGCGACATTTGCGTCTTACAGGTTCTGTGTTTGTCAGTGTACATCTGAGTATCAGTGCCTGTATGGATATGTCATATATGCTTAACTCTTTTTGTGTTAAAAAAAATAATAATATACAAAACACACTGATAAAACATGCAAAATGTCATACTTTGACAATTTTTTATTTTTTTTTGAGAAAGGATTTTTACCAGGAAGGATACATTGAGATTGCTCTCATTTTCAAGTATGTCCTGGGTGGCGAGTATGTACCGTTAGGTGTCTTGCCCAAGGACACTTACTGGAGAGGTGCTCGTCGGGATCGAACCCATGTCTCCACAGGCTCTCTCCACGCAGAGCAGTGATGTTACCTCTACTCCACCCAGCCGGTACATAATGTATGCGTCTCGAATAAAACTGCAGTAATGTTTAGGCCTAGACAGGGATCGTACAAATACAGTGGAAAAGGGTGTTATCCGAAATGTTTCTTAAATGATATTTGGATGAGAAGCAACACAATTTAGCAAGCGTATAACTAATGTAGTGGACTGGAAATGAGTAGACAGAATAAAAGATGTCCCCAATAATTCATTTTACTTATTGCAATTAAACATGAATAGCTTTACTGAGAATCAGTTGTGGTCTTTTGTGCTTCCTGTAGAGGTAGGTTGATGCTGGGGAAAGGAGGAGCTGTGCTGCTCTGGACACAGTAAATTAACCCCGTCACTGCTGAGCCATTTCACCCATGTGCTGAGCTCATTATAACCGTTTTGTGGTCATCATGCTTAAATGTGTTTTGAAGCACTGGGTTGCCCACTGACCTGTATTTTATATTAGTATGTTTGGTGGAAGTGGCTCTCATGCGGCGGAGCACTGTGCTGCATGGACGGTCATTAGGAGCTCTCGCTACCTGGCGCGCTCTGCTTCACTGTAAATGTGTTTTACAGTCATGTTATATTACATCATAGGACCTAGACAAATGATATATCCTTTTTTCAGTGGACTCAGGAGATTCAAATTATATCATTATGTGTATAGACCATGTCCTGTCAGAATGCTATAACAAAAAAATGTCAAAAGTAAATTTCCATTTGGAATTCGATCATTTACAGCATATAAAATAATTTTCCACACTTCAACATCCAAACCTTTGTGGTTATATATTCTACGGGCGTCTTGTTAACAAAAATTTGAAAAAGGCAGTAACAGGTTCCCATTTCTAAGAAAATACACAATTTTAACCAAAACTGAAAAACAAAACTAAATTTGTTGCTGGTATTTTGGAGGATACTGGAAAATTATAAATAATACGACGGTGTAAAACAATGAACTTGCTCCTAGCGAGGGAAATTAGAAGGTGAGTAATGGCAGTGGTATTGCTCATTTTATACGTGACGAATAGACAATGCAAAAAAAAACAAACAAACGTTTTTTCTGCCGTCATCACACCTATGTGCTATGATGTCAGTGGGCGTGAGGATTTCCCACAGGCAGGGCTGACATCCAAGATGTCAGATCTGCGCAGAGCCGTGGGACTTTGGCAACATGCTGGGCACGTCCTCTGCAACCTAATGGGAAAGAGAAAGATGCGCCCAGCCATTGTCCACAGCCAAGAGAAAAAAGATAGAAACATAATATGTTGGCAGAGAAGAACATTTCGGCCCATCTAATCTGCCCAATTACATGGATACTTTCCTTGGATTTCCCTTATTTAGGATAGCCTTATGCCTATCCCATGCCTGCTTAAATTCAATTACTGTTTTAGCTTCTACCACTTCTACTGGAAGGCTGTTCCATGTATCCACCACCCTCTCAGTAAAATAATGCTTCCTGATGTTACTTTTAAACCTTTGCCACTCTAAGACTAACAGGGTTATTCAAAGAGAGCCGATCTGGCCCTGAAATGTAACCAGACAGAAATTAAGCGTACGGCTACATTTCCTGGCCATTTGGCTATTCAGAGAGCAGGCAGTTTGCCAAATGTTGGCGAATTGCCTGCACATATGGTGCCTGTTCGAGGGCAGTGAAATCCCCATAGAGAAGCAATGCTTCGTCTACTTAGAGAACACAAAACAGCAGGTTTCATTCTACAGGTTTATTCAGACGAATCCCATAGGCTTCAATGGTAAAAATATTGCAGTTTTATTTCAATATCTAACAAACCATTTATTATTATATTCTGCAGTAAAAAAGTCTTTATTCATAGGTTTTGTTAGGATCTTTCAGGCATTTTTTTTGGCAAACTTTGTTTTTTTTTTACATCGATTTTTCTTTTTTCTGTAACATCCCTTTTTATTATCATTCATTGGATTTTATATGTAAATTTCAGACATTTTTGTTCAGTAGTTTTTTGCAAACAGCGTTTCAATTTTCAAACTTTCAAGCGTACTGTTTTTTTTATTTGTTTTACCTCGTTCGTCTGCATGTCGGCTTTTTCCGGCTGCTGCTCTGCACGGTGATCGGTGGCTAGTTGGGTTTTTCCGGCATGGTTAATCCAGCTGTTTCTGCAGCTTTCGGTGAGTGTGTGTTTGCGGCTAGTTTTCCCTGCCCTACAGGGGGTCCTGTTGTGCTTGCTGAATACACAGCAGCGTCAGCGAACTAGGATCGCGGTGTCGCCCCAAAGGGCGGGGAACTAAGTCACCGAACGTGCGGTGACTTTTCGAATCTCTTTGAATAACCCGGTCTTTTCAGCGAGAGCTTACTGTACTTTTCGCTCCCTATACTTAGCGTAATTACTCACCGCTGCAGCAAACTCAAAATTACCCACAGCTTGGAACTGATGCGGATTCCGCTTCTGCAGAATCAGTTATCACCAGCTGTAAAAACCCACCAAAAATTAAATAACTCTCATCCCAAGATGAGAACAGCGGCTTGATCTGCCTCTTCTGGCTGCCAGGAGCAGAGTGAGACTGGGGGGAAAAAAGCCCCCAGTAACCCCTGATCAATCCATGGACCTTGCAAGAGGCGAGATCCTGCAGGTCATGTAACCTGGAGCCTCAATGGAGTCCTATGGACTCCAGGGGGGATGCTCGGGACGGCGCGTTAGTATCCTCTGGCTTCGTGCTGCATTATGGGGCAGGCTGCTGAATCAGCGCCTGCTCTGTAATATGGAGCTAAAACGGGGACGCTAAGGGGAAACCTGCAGTCATAGGCTTTCCTCCATAGTGTCCCCGCTTTAGTGCCATGTGTGTAATACTGTCCTCGGTGTCTGATTTTCTACAGTAATTTCAATTTTACCTGCCCACTCTGGCCTTCCTGGTCTGAGGCAGGAATCATTAAAGTGTAGAAAGTGCAAAATGTTATATTACTTTATAAGAAAACCATAGCATCGACAGGAAAAAGTCTTTAGTGTCTTCTGGAGTGTATTTCTGATCAAGTTTTTGTCAAACACGTTTTAACTAAACCTTTGTCTTCCTGGTCCAAAGATCGATGGAATGATGCAGTCTGTAATGGACTAGATAACTATATCTATTACACATTTTTTTATTACGATGTACAGGCCAGGGCAATAATAGATAGCAAGGATCCAGTCAGCTGTGAGGCAAAAACAAAAAAAAGTTAAATGACATGCCTTTGGCTCAAGTTTAATACGTTTGACTTGTTGATACAAGCAGGCCTGCATCGAACAACACTACCAAAATGAAAACAATTGTGAAAACAGAAGTTTTACAAATTGGATGAACAGCCAGGTCTTGACATTTGACATATGTGAAAGTGATGTACGATGAAGACAGGCTACATCTAAGAGGCTATAAAACATGTTAAAACAAAAATTGTTTTCAAGTGGTATATGTGAATGTTTTTCATCTTAGCATCACAAAAGGCCCCCGTCTAGAAAAGAGCCAAAAACCTGCTTCTTTGATCAAAACAAATAACAGACATCAACATAGGAACTGTAAAGATATATATCCCACCCATAGATGGCTTTAGAAAAAAGAAGCATCTTATCATTCTTTAATTTTATTTATAAAGTATTTTACCAGGAAGGATACATTGAGATTTCTCTTGTTTTCAAGCCTGTCCTGGTTTGTAGGTGCAAATCAGTGAATATTGGCTTAGTAAGGGAAAGGGGTATTAATGTGCGTTTTACCCCTACATTGTTGTTTACTGTAAACAAAAGTGAGCATGCAACAATGTCAATGTATATGATCAAAAGCACTACCACAAAAGATGAAACCAAATACATGTCTAGTTCTGTATTTAAAGATGTGAATTTAAAATCTAGCTCCTAATCACTGCAGAAGGGACAATCATTATGTGTATAATGAAGAAACAGTATGTGCTTGCCAACCAGGCACAGAAAAGAATGGATAAGAAAAAACCTAACTTTTACTATAATTAAAACAAATCAGAACATCGTGTACAAGCATTGCCACACAAACACAAATTACACATGATAAAAGAAACCCTGAAAGTGAATGCCGTACAGAAAAGGTCTGTCCCTAGAAGTATCCTTGTTATGGTCCTTTAAAGTTATCCCTAATAGGATTCATATGGAGACAAAGAGGCATATAGATCCCTGAGGGGGGGGGGGGGGTCACAAAGCAGATGCTGCATGCAGGGAAAAGGTTCTGTTCCCCTGCAGTGGAACCATTGGACTAGACTCCAGCAAAGAGAAGGGATCCCACAGGAGTCAGGTCAGAATAGAAGGGTGTAAAATATAGTCTTTAGGCTAGCTTCAGCTCTGCGCGTTTTGCCATGTTGTAGTCTTCAGGAGCAATGAAGCAGCGTGCAGTTGGACATAGTGGAAAGGAGCCCCTGCCTCGACCCCTTTTTTCTTAAACAATTTGCGTAGTGTAAGTAACTTTAGTACATACATACGCAAATGGCACATCTTGCAAGGTACGCGAGCGCCTCGCCAATTTAATTGACAACCGATTAGTCTGTAATGAAAATAGTTGACCCCTATTCTCATTTTCGATTTGATGTCAATTGATCGATTAGTTTCAGCCCTAATTGACAAAAATTTAAAATTATTAAAACGCATCAGCAGGGAGGGGTTGAGTTACTCTCATACCCAGTTTTGTTATAGATCTGAGACATATTAACATACACTAATGAGCGTTTCATGAAATGCACCCCATTTTAAGCTGAGCACAGGTGTTCCATTTGCATGTTCTCTTTAAACTTGAATTGCTGGGAGCCCTGGAAAGGATTCGGATTCTGTCCTCAGTGAGATAATGCCATAAATCTGGTCATTTATTGTTTTGGTGTAAAATCTGTCAAGATGGAATATATTGACGCTGTCACAAGCTAAAGCAAGATATCCATGTAATTGGGCAGACTAGATGGGCCGAAAGGTTCTCATCTGCAGACCTTTTACTATGTTTCTATATGCTCATATTTTGTGAACTAAACTCCCATCATTTATTATACAAGGTGTGGAAATAATTGTAACCCCCCCCCCTGCAAAATCTTTGGAAACCATGAATCTCGTTAAATTTTATGAGCTTTGTGATGGTGTAGCTTGTGTAATGGAGTGCTCCCGCCTTGAATTGTTGTGTCTATTTGTAACTAGAAGCACCCGCCTGTTATGCTTATTAAGGTTGAGTGCGGCCCTCCTGTCATATCATATAAATAATGATATTTGGTTAGTGCCACTTAAACAATTGTACACAGTTCTTGGAAGACAAATTCGGAAAATACAAATTAATTTGAGGAAAACCTAGTATTGACTCCCCTCTCCATCTCAAACACTAACAGGGTTATTCAGAGAGAGGTGAAACTCAGGAGAATGACTGGAGAAGTGAAAATTCTAGGCCAAAATAGCCAAACCATAAAAATTCTCCCATTTATCTCCCTTTCCAAATTGGCTGTTTTGACCTAGTATTTTCCATTCTCCAGTCATTCTCCGGCTTTTCACCGCTCTCTGAATAACTCTGTAAAGCTTCAACATTTCTTTGATTTGAAAATGACAGTGGGGGAAAAAAATAGGCTTTTGTATTTTCCAATTTATCTTAAGTTAATTATTAAAGATCAACTAAATCTCTACAATGTCTTGGCAGCTGAACCGGTAATTTACCTGGTGCTTTAAACGGCGTGGGAGAAAACATTGAAGTTGTGTGCTTTCACACTTTTATGTTTACAACAGAGACTCATTTGGGCTTTGTTTTCTTTTTATGATGTATTAATTCAGCCTTCTCACTCAAAGATCAAGGTCAGCCTAATTGCTGCACGTTGTGACTGACAATCCCAAGAAACGGATAATCTTATTACATAAAAGTGTTTATTTCAAACATTATGATTAGGCTTTCAATGGACTGGTTTTTCCACATGCGGAGTTACAGTTTGCATCAGGTTACATTCCAATTTGTTCTGTTGTTCTACAAAAAATTTATAAAACCTATGTATATAAAATTAAAGGGGCACTCCACGCTTCGAATAAACCTAATTTTAATATCCTTATTGAAAAGGTCCATCTGTACCACAGGGTATGTGACAAACAGGTTGGCATACCCTGTAAGTCAATTGCATTTTAACGCGCTACAGTGCAGGTCTCTCAGGCATCTTGTGCAGGATGGCGCATATGCCAGGCAACCCGCATGATCTGAATGTGCCTTGCATGTGCCAGCAATTGGATGTCCCAGCTCTGCTGTAAATCTCTGTGCCAGGTTCAAACCTGCAATCGGCATCTAGAAATTAAAAATCACGGCTCAAGGCTAGGGATAAAACGAGGAGGGGGGAGGACCACCACAAATTTGGATGACCTTCATGATGCATCCAACTTGCGAAATTGGGTACAAGATCAAGAGCCCAGTACCTTTAGGCTGGCTCTCCACTGGGTCTGTATTCCTGCGATGGTGCGATCATCCTCTATCATCTAAAGTCCGACCGATCCTGCAACATGCAGGTGGAATCAGCCCTCTTCCACTGCATCTGACCACCGACAGACGATTTTATGCTTTTACAACAGATGTGCAATCCTTTCCATTTTAATAGATTTTTTGGGACAATCTGGTACAAGTTTACATGAAAATGATGCATTGTATGGTTAAACTGCCGAGCCGTGGCAGGGAAACCTGAAAAAGATGCATTGTATAGTGTAACTGCCGTGTGCAAGGGAAACGTGAAAAGATAGATTGTATAGGAATACCTCCGTGCCCGAAGTCTTTCGGTTTGAATGGAAAAAAATTCTTATTATTTACTATTTATTCAACTGTCTATTTTTTTTAATATGCAGCAAAAAGCCTATTTATTGATATTTCAGAACTTTAGCCAAACGTTTTGGTTCCTTTTTTTTTTTTTTTTTAAGACAAAGTTTTTTTTCACTCGTGCCTTTTTTTTTTCTCTGCAAGCCGGCTTTAGCATTGCTCTCCCTGGTGCTGAAACATTTTCAGCACCAGGGAGAGAAAGGATTAATCCCTCCCACCTGCAGCCTCGCAAGGCTTTTTTCTTCTTTTTTTCACTATGAGCCAGCCACACTGGACAGGGGCAGTCCTTCATGCTGAAACAAGAACAATTTTTTTTTTCACCTGGCAGCCTGTCCATTGGCCGATCTGGGTCGTCCACAGATGCCTCCAGTGGTCAACCCTGATCAGCCAATGGTGTTGTCCGTAGTCGGGTGACGAAGTCGGTCACCCGACTACGGTCAGCCTGAAGCAGGCAGACTGGATGGCTAGATGATACAGAGCATACCACTCAATGTTCTTGAACCCAGGACATACTTGAAAACGAGAGAAATCTCAATGTATCCTTCCTGGTAAAATCCTTAATAAATAAAATACCTAGGGAGGCGCACTTCACTTCCAATAGTCTGCACTATTCCAAGATAGGCCTCCCCACTCCAAGACAAATCCAGCACCAGTGAACCCAAAGGGAAAAATAGAAGGCTAGATTCCAAGTCAAATGTACATACTTGAAAACGACAGAAATCTCAATGTATCCTTCCTGGTAAAATCCTTTCTCCAAAAAAAATATATATTTTTTTTTAACAGAACTAGAGCTGTTGTAAACTTAGCAACTCAGAGTGTAATGGTTCTTTAACGTTTATGCCATCTCTGGTTAAGTTTAAACTGAGTCTGAATCTAGTCCAGAGGACGCTGCACTGACGTGGTCAAGCCCAATATGCTGCAGTGTGCATCTGATATTCAATTAAAAGGGAATTGCAAAGTTCTTACAATGTACACACAAAAAAAAAAATAATATCCAGTACATTTTCCAGCTGTTTGTTTCAGGGTAGTATTTCTCTAAGAAATTCACATCTTAAATTCCATAATATGTTGTTTGTGCCAGACATTTTATTTGTATATATTATTCAACCCATATAATTAGACATGCAGTGAGACACACAAAATAAACATACAAGATACAAAGACCATCCATGGCATGTTAGAGTATCGTGAGCCATTACATACTCCTGGTAGTTCTTTTAAAATGACTGAATCTCAATATTTACAGCTGCTTAGTGTTTTAAAGTACACAATGTTAAATCCTGCAGTACTTACAAAGCACATGCAAAACAAAGAACAAAAACAAGTTTTTCTGTCATTTACTTTTTGTTTCTTAAAGATCTCGGTGTTGTCTTACAGAATGTCCTGTACGTATTAAAATTCAGGAGGGGGGGAATAACCGTACAGAATGTCCCCCATGTATTCAAATTGTGGGAAAAATAACCGTACCCCCTGCCTACCTACACCAATTTTTTTTTTCTTTGCCTGTTTGTTGGACTTTTAACAGCAGCTACATATAAAAAAATTCATAAACCTATCTCAGTGAATCCAAGTTAACATATCCCTCTGATTCCATGGATATATTTATTAACTGAATGTCCGGATGGTGCACAGAATTCTGGTTTTCAATGTGTTATGCACTACAGTAAATGGGTTCTGATTATTGCTAGCACGCTGAAGTTCTATTCTGCAATGCTTGCAATGCAATGAATTATATTCTGCAATGCAATGAGGAACCAAGTTATCCCCCAGAAGAGTCTCTGAAAATAGACAGGATGCATAGTTACGTGCTTGCCTATAAAAGCCCTGGGCAAAGACCAAAGAGAAAAATTAGGAGGAATAATTGTGTGTGACCAAATACTCCCACGCAATGCTTGAGGGAATGGCTGATCTTGATATGTGCTGTCTAGACAGAGACAGCCACAGTCAGACCCAATATGCTCCAGCTGGCTGGATTCCTACATTGTTGACACTTAACATTATTGACTGGAAAGAGATGTGACAGTATAATGGGGCGGCTGTGAAAATGTTTACAGCACAATTACTTGTAACACATCTGTAATTACAGAGGTGGCGGTGTGTTTGTTTAGAGTCGTTTCTTGATGAGTTTCTCCAACTTGCGTATCCGGGATGACTCTTGCTCTGGGGTAGGCGCCTGGAGGGTTGCAGAGCTGTTATCGGCACCAGTCGGCGGCTTTGGGAGTCGCTGTCGAAACAGTTCTAGCATGGCATTCTGCTCGCTTCTCTTTAGGCCCTAGAAACCAGATAACGACAGATTTAAGCTACGTTCCAGAATATACAGTAAGTATAGCTAAAACTCTAAGGCATGGGTGCTCAACAATGGCACTCCAGATGTTTTACTCAACCACTTGTCAGAGCCTTGTGCTAATGTACCGTACTTCCAAACATCTAGAAAACAAAAGGTTGAGCACCCCTGCTTTAAGTGAACAGGTTAAAATTACAGATTTTAAAGTAAAAAGGATTTAAGATATAAATAGTAAAATGCTCTTGTTTGATGCTATAAAAATTCCATGGAAAAGCTCACATTTGCTCACCATACCTGCTTCATAGGAATAGAGTGCACTAATAACTATATAAATAGCAGTATGCACAAATGTCGTTCCCTAACCTCTGGACAGCACCCATACTTCTTATACAATTCTATTGTCGTCGTTCATAAAAGGGGATGCACAGTTCACAGAATTAATGTGCGTGACTGAATGTAAGGAAGAATGTAAAAGAAATTAAACAATAGATGCGTAACCCGGATACACTTATCAGAAAACAGATGTTGGCAGAAGTTTTATACTTTCACAAGGACCAGTCACTGCTATTCATGACATACACAATAAGCTCTGGTAATGACTTTCAGAGTATGTGGACAATGCTTTATGAAAGTTCAATGTCAAGGCAGATCTTTCACCAACCCAATTAAACATACGCATTAGTGAAGAACCTATACTGGAATTTACAGCATTCTTCCCCCTTATCACTAGTCATGGCAGTAAAACCATCCAATCAGTCTCAATCAGCTATTACGGTAAGGTTGCTGAAATAATCGCGTGCTTAAAAGCTTTGTTGATATTACATAATGTTGAGATGTTCTAACTACAGAGAAATACGTCATGGGACAGAAAAAAGAAGAATGTGTCATGTAGTGTCAGAATGATAAAGTACTATCAGCCGGCTTAGAGCAATGGAAGTAAAGGTGGGCAGTGTCCTACAGGCAGCCATGTAAACTGGCTAGGGAAAGTGAATTGGGAGTGGTACAATTTAAAGGCGAACTCTGCAGAATGATCAACATACTAAACACATATGTTAAATGTAGTAGAATTAATCCATATATGTGGATGAATATTAGACGGCCATGTCAACTATAAAACTGATTTTAAAGAGAGATAGAATTAAAGGGCTACTACCACCAAAAAAAAGGAATGTCCTCACCATGGCATGTCGTGCTTGGCCCTGGTGCTACCCAGCCTTGTGACCTCTACTTCGGCATTCTGCTGACCTGAGAGTCCACAGGATTGAGCCGGGTATGTCACCTTCCTAATGGTCGCATGTGCCCCCCCTCCCGGTTTACGCTGCTCATATGTTTTCTCACGTGATTTGTTCTTATGTCTCGGAACAGTGGATGTGGTCTTTTTTTTTTTCATTGCACTTTTGTTGGTCGTCTCTTTATGTTTTTTCTGTGCATTACTGTACTGACTGTATTTTCAAAATACAAATTTTAAATACAAAAAAAGAATGCCCTTCATGTGTTTATTTTATGTTGCTGATATCTTACATGTGCTTGGTTTTTCCTGTTGTTTGTTTAGTTAAGAAAATATTTTACCCTGTCACTGGGTGCTTCCATTGTGTGATCTTTTATGTTGTGAATTGCCCCCTCTCCACCCCGAGCATAGAATGGAGTGAATGAGTCAGTCACCGACTCACATCATTGTATTGTGTGGGATGTATACAGGGATGTATTCAAAGGACATCACCAGTGGTAGATTAGAAATCTTTTAAGATCCTGTTTTATCTCAGGTAGCCTGGATTACAATAGCCCTATCTAAACATTCAGTCCTCCACTTACTGTTAAATACTGTACAAGATAAACCACAGCAGTAAAGTAAAACTTTTGCATAGATTTTGGCAAATGCCACATCTTGGGAAAATTCCACAAAATGGAAACAGGAGATAAAAAAAAGTAACTTTATTTTTCCCTTTTACATGCAATTACTTTAAACAAAAGAAAAAAAAAAGCAGCACCATGCGTTTTATAAGGTGTTGTTATTTGTAATGGACAAGTAATCTAGTCACAGCTTCAAACCTACAGTTACATGAAACTTATAAAGCGCTAACAATTTCCGAAGCGCTCACGAGACATGGTTTAACAATAAATCCCTCAAACACTGCTATTTTTTAACGAGGGGGGGGGGACATCACATTTTTAATTGCATAAAAGCCCATTAAAAAAAACAATACAAGATAAATGGAAGCTGTGAGCTTCTTACCTTCATTTCCAGAATCTTTTGCAATGTTTCTGTGTTGCAATCAGTCAGTAATTTGATATAGTTATCCACAAACACAACAGATGGCTCGTGTGGCGCCATCACTACCTGTGGGGTTCAAACAATAGGCAGTTGTATGGTTACTACTTTGTGTTCAAACATACCCAAAAAAAAAAGGTTTGATGTTGATATATATTCACACTAATGCAAGTCTCTGATCCCAGATGTTCAAGGATACACATGTATATAGGTTTTCACGGCATGTATGCTTTGTGGATCACACCACCTAAGCCCCATCCCATGTTGGCAGGTTTTGTGCCGCTGTGAGCAGTTTTGGTCACCAAATTGTGAACCCAGCTGTCATTAAAGCTACAAAGTAGCTGCTATCATTTTTGGTAGTCTATCTGAAGTATTGAAAGAAACTACTGATCCCTTCAATATACAGATACCTTGACTGGTCACGGATTTAAGGGATAACTTAGAACTCCACTGTCCTGGATGAGAAGCTCCCGATTTCTCACTTCCCATTTTTGACAAGAGATGTTGTTTGGAGATTTATAACAACTACGTGACTTTAAAGGCAAGTGCGTCTCTACCTTACTGCATTATATATCTAATTTACTTAAAATGCAAAAATATGCGGTGCATTCTACTTTAATGTATTTGTGTGTGTATGCATTTTCACTCCAGTCGGATAATTCCACAATTTTTGTGTTTTACAAATGAGAGAGTCTTTCTGAGAGCTGAACCCAAAAACTGCAAATATTGTAAAAGAGGTTTCATTTTTGGATTATATGCGCAGAACACATTGGTGGAAAACACTGCAGCTGTAGAGTCTCTCAAGTACATAATCATTAACACTCAGACATATGTATAGATATAAAAATCAGTAAGTGATAGACAGCGTCATTAAAAATGATCAGAATTAAAATGTAATTATACAATGATTTTATCTTTCTGCTTGTGAGTGATAGTGATGCTGTACTTGAGAAAGATTCTAAATTTTTAGCAGAATCATTGGCATCTGTCCCTAAAAAAGCTCCTGTGTTTGGATTCTAAGGGCCTGGTTCTTTCTTCTTTTTATCAGGAAACACATTTTTATTGGACTAACAGAATTTAGCAATGTAAATATTTCAGAAGATCCCAATTGACCACTTCTAGACACAAAGGGCACCAATTGACTACTTCTAGACCCAAAGGGCACCAATTGACTACTTCTAGACCCAAAGGGCACCAATTGACTACTTCTAGACACAAAGGGCACCAATTGACCACTTCTAGACCCAAAGGGCAAACAATTACGACAACAGTGTAGAGACAAAGGGAAATGTTAAAAGCTTTCCATCATCCTCTGTTAAATCCCATCATATCAGGTGTCATAAAACACAAAAACACATATTTAAAACAACTGTCCTCACCGTAGCCAGTCTGAAGGTGTTATGCAAATAATCAGAATTCCCCATCCTCTTTCCATACAGCTGCTCTTGTCTAATACTGGTTTTGATTGGGAGACTGGGAGGGAGTTTTAGTTAAAATGTCACCCAAGATTGATACCTTGGTGGGCTTTGCAATATATAATCACCAGATGATTTATTAAAGGCTTAGAGGGAAAAGTTCTGCTTTTATCATGATAATATAATGCTATCCAAGGATACATAAACACTGCTAAGAATCAGAATGGATTCGTGGCAATCAACTGCCGTATGTCACATCAGTCCAATTCTTGAGAATAAATAGAAGTCTTCTTTCGGGATTACTGTTCGCAGTGAAAAAGGAAATGGAATATCAGAAATGAAACATTAGCTGGAATCTGAAATATTTACCAGCAGCTACTCACATGTAGAAACAGCTCACTAACTAGTACAAAATGTGCTTTGAAAATGGATCAGATTCTTTTTATAAACATCCAGCGCTAAAGCTGGTTAACACTGTCAACAAAAGAAAAAAAAAGAAGGAGAACCACTTCCATATGTTTCCTTCTTTCCAATTGTAACCGAGCTTGATTTAGAAATCGCTCCCCACTGTAAAAGAAAGTTGACAAAGCACTGTCCTGTGCTGGATTTTAAGAGGTTTGATCCATTCCTTTCAGACAGCCATAAAACCATCAATGTTGTATGTTGCTGTAGAGTCACCCCTGGCTAGTTAAACTAGAGGTAAAACACTACGCAAGCCATATGGATGCAGAGAAAAGGGCAAGGTTATCCTAATAGGATATAACCAACTTTTCATGCTACGAAATATGCTGGAATAATGCTGAGCCCATTCTGATAGGAAAAGATGCTCTGCAGGGCGAGAGACAGGGGTGTATTCCTGCATAAACAGACGAGGATTGAGAATAGGACAGCAGTTTGTGGGGACACAAAGGGCACTATTATGTGCCTGTAGATAAAACAGGGAAAAATTTGCTGTCCCAAATCTCCCCTTAGCATCCCTGTTTTACAAGCAGATTACAAAGTAGGCATTGAATCCAGCAGCTTTCTCCGTAATGACCGCTAGCCTCCAGGATACTAGCGGCAGTGCTAATGAGCCGTCGCGAGCATCCCCCCCAGAGTCCATAGGACTCCATGGAGGCTTTTGCTGCCGGGTCACATGTCCTGCAGAATCTTGCCTCTCGTGAGACCCTGCAGGTACACTGAGTGATTGTGGAGGGAGACTGGGGAATTTTTTCCCCCAGTCTCACTCTGCTCCCGGCAGCCAGAAGCAGTGGATTGGGCCGCCATTCTCGCCACGGGATGAGAGGTGAGTATTTTATTGGGGGGGGGGGGCTTTTCACCTGCTGCTATCTGACTCTGCAGAAGCGCAATAAGTTTGCTACAGCTTTAAGCTGTAGCTAACTTTTCAGTTAGCTGCAGTGGTGAGTAATTAACATTAGGACTTTGTGATTCTAGTGCTAACTATTCCTTGCTTACACTTTGCGTTCCACATGTTAAGTATAGGGAGCGCAAAGTACAGTAAGCTGGTGCTAAAAAGCGCTAATACCGATTCGCTAATTACATTTTTTAACTTGTTAGTGAACAGGAGGTGATCTGGCCGTAACGCTATCACCTCAATTAACCTAGTGCGAACGCTCATTTATGGGAGTGCTACCGCTAGCATTAAGGAGAGGATAGGGCCCAACATATTTTAATGCTTGAGGAGTAAAAATAAGGATTGTTAGGGGGAGAAACGTAAAGTATAGGTTTAGATAAGGCAGACTCACATCCATTGGGAATTGCCCGAGGCACAGACACTGCAGCAGGCAACAGCGATTTAAAGATCGTCTCCGCGCCTGCCATGCAATCTAAGCTGCACGGAAGATCCTGGCGGCTTTCCAATCAGCTTAGACTGCAGGGAATGTCCTGAGGGGGTCTGCTGGCTTCTTCAAAAAGCCAGCGGTCCCCTCTATGCAGCCTGAGCTCATCTGAGTGGGGCGCTCTGTGGTAACCACGCGGGAAGCTTGGAAAAGGGGGTGAAGGGCTGTGGGGGGACATGAATTTGAGGGGGGGGGGGGTTGAAATGGACATGAATTTGTGAGTGTGAAATCGACATGAATTGGGGTGAAGGAGCATGAAAAGATATGAAGGGGTGAAATAGATAAGGAATGGGGGTGAAATGGACATGCATTAGAAGGTGAAGTGAACATGAAATAAAGGGATGAAGTGAACATGAATTGGTGGGTGCAATAATCATGAAATTATGTGGAGAGATGAATTAGGATGTAAACCGTAAGTATACTTTTACATGGAAAGTGAGGTGCTAAAAAAATCCGTGGCGTACCTATATTGTGCCCATTGTACAGCGATGTGGAATATGCTGGTGCTTAATAAATAAGAAACATGTCATCTGCGCTTATTCATATTACACCGTGTGAAACAAAACACAATTAGAGGCTTTGGTTTCTTTTAATGGCCATTAAGAGTGTAAGCTCATCTGCCAACGTCAAGGCACCTCTAGTGAAGGGGAGTCCTATCCAAAAAATGAAACCACAGGCTGCTGTGTAGCGAACCATCACTGTACTCCTCCTGTACTAATAATAACCTGCGGCCTGAAGTTTAGCCTATTCTAAGGGTGGCATCTGGATCTTTCAAACCCTGGCTTATTCTACATATAGTTATTCTATTCATAACCTGATCATTGGCTCTGTCCGGGGTGTGACTGGTATTTTGGTGATCCTACACTAGAAGATCAGTCAGAAGAGATCAGGAATTTACAAGACCATTCCTAAATTCCTATTCCTGAATCAAGCCCTCTGTATTTTTGTTCACTGGTTGCTTGCCCACCGAATTGTATTTTACTGCCTAGTTACCTACATAGCATGCCATTTTAGGCTGGCGTGACCCTGCCAGTACCATTAAATCTTACCACTTGTTTGTAAGGCTTCCGGATTGTCTATAGGAGACCATACCCACTTTTATTTTTTTCATTATGTTTGCAAACATGTAATGAAATGCAATAAGGTCCATCAACAAAGGTATTCAATGCCGTAACATGAACTCGGCAACATCTTAAAGAAGATGGTATAGAAGAGAAACATAAAAAATGGATTTCAGAATCCCTAAGAATCCAATGGAAGGTGATTGCGGCAGGAGAGACGCACCTTTCTTCCTGCTGCAACAGCCAATGCTGGGAGAGCTCTGCAGCATTTTTTCACTGACATGTTGCCAGGAGTCAGCAACACTACGGGTCAGCATGTCACTCACTGGCGCTACTCGTTGTCAATGGGGAAGGAGAACAAAAAATAAAAACAACAAACAAAAACAAAAAATAATAGTAGATATAGGAAATGTTTGTACATCAAAAAAGGCATGCTTTCCATATTTGTATTAATGATCAGGTGCACTCTTGCTGCAATATCCTATCAGGGGATGGATATCACATTGGTCTTAAAGATCAATACGATATTGCATCCCTTGATCAGATGTTGTAACGGGTACTCACTCCAATCCAGTGGCAGGTGCTGCCATGTTTTGCCCTTCATGGGCGGAACTAAACAGAGGCCGCCCCTCATTGGTGATCTTGGCGTGCCGAGCCAACAGTCAGATGCACAGACGGAGCAGAGGGCTGTCCTATAGGATGGCTCTCTGCTTAGACCGCCCCCCCTCATCGCATGGAAGTAAAGAACAGCTAAACTTCAATAACATCATTTTTTCAATTATATGTGTCAACAAAAAATTCTGATATAAATAAAGGTAGTAATTCCTGACACATGAATCCAACTTGTTTTGGGCAAAGCAAGATCACTTTAAAATTGCAATTAGGAGCTTTTTTTTCCCTCCCAAGTGGTTTTGTAGAGGATAACTGAACATCATGGAAAACAGGTTTTCTTGAATGTAAAAATGTATTATGCGAATGTACTAAGGAGATCATATGTGTTAACTAGTGGCATACATGAGAAAGAAAACCTTATTCAATACCTTACCTTCAGTATCATTTCTGCACGAGTCATGCATTTCACCACAATCTTTGTATAGCTGGCTGGGGCTTTTCGAACTACTTGGGATCCAATTGAAGGTAGATCCAACAGAACCGTTTTGAGGGAGTGGGTGTCCAAGAGAAGCTGTGAAAAATATGAATACATGATGGATGGAAACATGCACAGCTACTTTATCCATCATTTCATACATAACAGATTATTTTAATATGCTGATATAAAGCTATATGCTAGAGTACTAGACATAGTCACAGGGCTGTGTATACCAATATATACTGTATATAAGGAATAAAACGTGTGGCTTTTCGGTTCCTGTACTATTTTTACCATCGCATGCCCCTCATGGGTTTTAAAGAGCTTGGCTTTTTTTTTTTCCCCCCAGAATATTTTTATTTTTTTTTATAAACATGGAAGCATATTTTTAAACTCCGTGGCCACAAATAGCAGATGTGAAATTATATCCAAATTAAGATGAAACTGCCAATTCCTCAGTTCGTGGAAAAGGTTTAGAATTGGCTAGAAACGAGAGTCAAGGAAAAAATTTAGTTCAATTAAATATATATTGCCATATGTCCGTAAGATCAATACTGAACAAAATTGAAACAATTTAACCCCCCTCTGCTCTGGTAAATTAATCAGTGTACTTTCCCCTGGACAACAGCTCTGTATCCAGTGGAAGAAGGTAAGCAACTTAGATTTAACGGATTTCTGGAGAATTGTAATTTTTTTCCCCTCTTGAAGGGACAGCTTAAAATAAATTGAACACCGATTGAGCAGTATTAATCAACCTCCTTCCACATATGGGAAGTCAATCTATTTTAGCGTTCTCAGGTTGCCAAGTCCAGAGAAATTCTCTTGCTTAAAGGAGGTTGTGAAACTTGCAAAAACACCATATATCAAACAACAATCCTAGCAGACCTTACCATACCCCTAGAAAAAGAAGCGCATTATAAGCCTGTTTTCCATCACACTCAGTTACAGGACACTTATATTAACCATCTAGCTGGAAAGGGATGGTGAAATCCATTTTAACTCGGCAGGGAGGTGCAATAAATTCACAATAGCTACGCAAGAACAGTGGCTATGGAGTTTTACTTAATATCAAAGTACATGATTACTTTTTTATTGTTTTGTTTACATAAAGACGTAATCTTTTCAATGACCAGGTGTGTGGTCTAGAAACCCACTTTACAGACACCAACTTAGAGGTATTCGAGAGAAAAAATACTTGACAGAATTAGGCTGGTGTCACACGAGCGAACTAGGTGCGCCCGTACTGATGTGACTCCTGGTGCTGTGACGCTTCGACGGGGCCAGTCACACCGTGTAGCGCGCGCACGAATTGCGCTCGCTACAAGTGGACGTACAGAAAGCCTCCCCGTCAAAACGCGAGACATGTGTTCGACGTGGCTGCAACGTGCTATCCCTCATAAGAGGATCGAACCTTGCAGCTTTGAGAGCACCAACTGCGCTCAATGAGGTGGCAAGACGGGTGTCAGAGTAGAAGGAACATCTATTTCACGGTCGTTCCTTGCGCTCTTAAAAACGCTCATCTGACCCTGGCCTTAGGGTTGTGACTGTATACATGAAGTTGGTTCCTCAAGTTTGGCTTGACAGGCATGTACTTCTTACATATGTATCGGTATTTTTTATTTTTTTTGCTATCACATGTAATAGGAAATTTGGAGTAATTCACTGTCAAGTATTAGCGGTCACTCCCTTCCAGTGTGGCATGCCACCAGGGGTGTGAGAGCTGTGAGGGCAGAGCTGTCTCACAGGATAGACTCTGCCCATTCCGTGCGCCTGACTGATAAGTCACCATGATGACAGCTCTGCTAAGGGCCAATGGCCCTCTTACAGCTCCACCCATAGAGCAGAAGCACAGAGGTTGATGCTGGAAATGGGTTATGCACAGACTGTAATCGCTCATCAAGGGATGAGATATTGCATTGGTCTTTAAGATCAGTGCTATGTCCACCCCCTGATGAGATCTCTCAAGGAAAGTGAACCTGGCTGGATTGGCAATGCAAATAATAGCAACAAATTTAAAAGCAAGTTTCAGCTTAGGGGTTGTGAAGCAGATCATGTGAAAAACGTGAAATTCACTTATTTCAATTAAAGTCACAATGCACTTCCCCGGAGGAGTATGGGAGCTACACATCATGAGCAAGTAAACATGAGGTTGAATTCATGCCTTTCAATCATCGGACACAATTGAAAACTGGAAGTAAAAACAGCAGTTTACAGCCGAACCACAAGATATAAAGAAAAGGAGATAAAATAAAAAACAAAATCATGAAAATTGCAAAGCCAGAGCGACCTCTCAAGGCTCACCTGTGAACTGAAGCCCTTTGCAAGCCAGGAGAGCGACATCAGACGATAACAGAAACTTCCCTGTTCGTTTGCAAATATAGTTAATATATCCAACATCAATTAATCCCTTCACTACCAAGTAATTTTCCCCCCAAAAATTAAAAAAAAAAAAAAAAAATCAGGAACCATTTTTTTTTAAAAAAAAGATTTTAATTGGTTATAAAAGGAAGAATATTCTCCATGTATTTCTTAATGTAATAAACTATTTGATAGGCTGATGTCACATCCGAAGCCAAAAGAAGTTTCTACTAGGGGTCGACTGTTTATCGTACTACCGATAATCAGGGCCGATAGAGGATTTTTCCTCTATTCGGATGCTACATTGCCAATATATCGATAATCAGGACTTTTTTTCTGTCAGTACGAACTGGCACTGCAGCCCATCTGTGAAGCTCTGCGGCTTGGCTCCAATCTGGCACTAATCGTTAACTTCTCCTGCAGGGGGGCTGAAATCCTGGATGTCTCCTGCCTACGGGACCAATCCCAGCCCACTGACATCATCGCGCATGAGTGTGATGACATTAGAAGCTGGACCCCCACCCCGCAATTGCCTATGGTGGAGATACAGGGGGCCCATTGGATCCACGTAACTCCAGGACCATGGATGCTAGAGGGTCATCTGAGGTATCATTGGAAAGGCCAGAGCATGTTTATGTAAGAGAAAATAGATAACATTTTCTATTTTTTCCTTCTTCTAATACATTATTGTTCGCTTCTCAATTATAAAGTGAACAATGATGCTGTACTGTGATACATTCAAGGCCAGTGCTAGACTATTTTGCACCCTAGGCAAGACCAGCTACTTGCAACCCCCTCAAAAAAAGCAACATGATATTTTGCCCCCAGCTCACACATGGATATATTGCCCCGCTCACATGGGTATATATAGTTGTGTTCAAAATTATTCAACCCCCACTGAAATTTAGTGTTTTGGCCAGTTTGACATTGATTTTGATCATTCAGTCATCTTGCTTACAATTAAATCAAAGAGGCACGTGTAGGTCAGACAAATATAACATAACATTTATAATGAAATAACCACAAATGTCTTTTCTGTGCTCACATCATTATCAATTTTATTCAACCCCCAAGTGACATTCAATCTTAGTACTTAGTACAACATCCTTTTACAGTTATAACAGCTTTTAAACGTGAAGCATAGCTTGACACAAGTGTCTTGCAGGGTATCTTCGCCCATTCGTCATGGGCAAAAGCCTCCAGTTCAGTCACATTCTTAGGCTTGCGCACTGCAACTGCTTTCTTTAAGTCCCACCAGAGGTTCTCAATTGGATTTAAGTCAGGTGACTGCGATGGCCACTCCAAAATGTTCCAGCCTTTAATCTGCAACCATGCTCTAGTGGACTTGGAGGTATGCTTGGGATCATTGTCCTCTTGAAAAGGTCCAACGTCTCCCAAGACTCAGGTTTGTGACGGACTGCATCACATTGTCATCCAATAATTCATGGTACCTTGCACACGCTGAAGCTTCCCTGTACCTGCAGAAGCAAAACAGCCCCAAAGCATGATTGACCCCCCGCCATGCTTCACAGTAGGCAAGGTGTTCTTTTCTTCATATGCCTTGTTCTTCCTCCTCCAAACATAGCGTTGATCCATGGACCCAAACAGTTCTAGTTTTGTTTCATCAGTCCACAGAACATATCCCAAAACTTCTGTGGTTTGTCCACATGACTTTTGGCATACTGCAGTCGACTCTTCTTATTCTTTGGAGACAGCAAGGGGGTGCGCCTGGGAGTTCTGGCATGGAGGCCTTCATTACGCAGTGTGCGCCATATTGTCTGAGCTGAAACTTCAGTACCCACATCTGACAAATCTTTTCTCAGTTCCTCAGCAGTCACACGGGGACTTTTCTCCACTCTACGCTTCAGGTAGCGCACAGCAGTCGAAGTCAGCATCTTCTTTCTGCCACGACCAGGTAGCGTTTCAACAGTGCCCTTTGCCTTGAATTTGCGAATGATGCTTCCTATGGTCTCTCTTGGTATGTTTAACATCTTTGCAATCTTCTTACAGCCATTGCCCTTCCTGTGAAGAGTAATCACCTCTTCTCTTCCTGGACCATTCTCTTGACTTCACCATGTTTGTAACCACACCAGTAAATGTCTAGAAGGAGCTGAGTATCACAGTCATTTTAAAGCTGCCTAATTGGTGCTTATTATGCTTTATTGCTGCTCCGTGACATCCACAGGTGTTTTCAATACCTGATTGAAGAACAGAGGTTCATTCAAGTGTTTTCAGAGTGGTAGACTTTAAGGGGTTGAATAATTGTGTCAATGAAGAATTCACAAAAGAAACATTTACTACTGTATTACAAAACCAATTGATGTCATTTTAGTTGCATATGGTTCTTTAAAAAGTCCTTGTAGGATTTCATTCTGAATACAATTACAAATGTACACTAAATTCCCTAAAACCCTTTACAGCATTGGGGGTTGAATAATTTTGAACACAACTGTATATTTGCCTCCAGCTCACATGGGTATATTTTCCCCCCGCTCACACATGGGTATATTTTCCCCCAGCTCACACATGGGTATATTTTCCCCCAGCTCACACATGGGTATATTTGCCCCCAGCTCACACATGGGTATATTTGCCCCCAGCTCACACATGGGTATATTTGCCCCCAGCTCACACATGGGTATATTTGCCCCCAGCTCACACATGGGTATATTTTTATTATTATTATTATTATTAATTTATAAAGCGCCAGCATATTCCGCAGCGCTGTACAATAAGCACAGTACAGACAGGGTTACAATACATTGAACAACATTTGACAAACAGTACAGGAGGAGATGAGGGCCCTATTCCCGTAGGAACTCACAATCTAGGAGGGTTGGGGTTGGAAACAGGAGGAGAGGACTGTAAGGTGAGAGTGATTGATGGTGCGTCAGTGAGTTGGGTGGTAGGCTTCCCTAAATAGCAATGTTTTCAGGGAGCGTTTGAAGGAAGAGAAGTTAGGGGAAAGTCTGACAGCACGAGGGAGAGCGTTCCAGAGAGTGGGGGCTGCGCGTGAGAAATCCTGCAGTCTATCATGGGAAGAGGTGATGCGGGGAGAAGCTAGGCGCAGGTCACTGTTTGACCTTAGGGAGCGGGCTGGGGTGTATTTGGTGATTAGTGAGGACAGGTAGTGGGGCGCTGAGTTAGTGAGGGTTTTGTAGGTAAGGATAAGGATATTTGCCCCCAGCTCACACATGGGTATATTTGCCCCCAGCTCACAAATGGGTATATTTGCCCCCAGCCATGGGTATATTTTCCCCCAGCTCACACATGGGTATATTTGCCCCCAGCTCACACATGGGTATAATTGCCCCAGCTCACACACATGGGTATATTTGCCGCAGTCAGTCACACATGGATATATTGCCCAGCTCTCACATGGGTATATTTGCCCCAGCTAACACATGGATATATTGCCCCAGCCCTCACATGGGTATATTTGCCCCAGCTAACACATGGATATATTGCCCCAGCCCTCACATGGGTATATTTGCCCCAGCTAACACACGGATATATTGCCCCAGCTCTCTCACGGGTATATTTGCCCCCAGCTGACATGGGTATATTTGCCCCTAGCTCACACATGGATATATTGCCCCAGCTCTCACACGGATATATTGCCAAAGCTCTCACATGAGTATATTTCCCCCAGCTCACATGGGTATATTTGCCCCTAGCTCACACATGGATATATTGCCCCTAGCTCACACATGGATATATTGCCCCAGCTCTCACACATGAGTATATTTGCCCCAGCTCTCACACATGAGTATATTTGCCCCAGCTCTCACACATGAGTATATTTGCCCCAGCTCTCACATGGATATATTGCCCCAGCTCTCACATGGGTATATTTGCCCCCAGCTCTCACATGGGTATATTTGCCCCCAGCTCTCACACGGGTATATTTGCCCCAGCTCTCACACGGGTATATTTGCCCCCAGCTCTCACACGGGTATATTGCCCCAGCTCTCACACGGGTATATTGCCCCAGCTCTCACACGGGTATATTGCCCCAGCTCTCACACGGGTATATTGCCCCAGCTCTCACACGGGTATATTTGCCCCAGCTAACACACGGATATATTGCCCCAGCTCTCTCACGGGTATATTTGCCCCCAGCTGACATGGGTATATTTGCCCCTAGCTCACACATGGATATATTGCCCCAGCTCTCACACGGATATATTGCCAAAGCTCTCACATGAGTATATTTCCCCCAGCTCACATGGGTATATTTGCCCCTAGCTCACACATGGATATATTGCCCCAGCTCTCACACATGAGTATATTTGCCCCAGCTCTCACACATGAGTATATTTGCCCCAGCTCTCACACATGAGTATATTTGCCCCAGCTCTCACACATGAGTATATTTGCCCCAGCTCTCACATGGGTATATTTGCCCCAGCTCTCACATGGGTATATTTGGCCCCAGCTCTCACATGGGTATATTTGCCCCCAGCTCTCACATGGGTATATTTGCCCCAGCTCTCACATGGGTATATTTGCCCCCAGCTCTCACACGGGTATATTGCCCCAGCTCTCACACGGGTATATTGCCCCAGCTCTCACACGGGTATATTGCCCCAGCTCTCACATGGGTATAGTTGCTCCCAGCTCACATGGGTATATCACAGGCCCAATATCAATTTATCCCCCAATATCAGTTAATTTCTCCCCTCAATAGCAATTAATCCCCCCCCCCAGTATCAATTTCTCTCCCCCCATACCTCATGGGTTGCAGGAGCCATGAGAGAGACATCAGGTCGCAAGCTGACTGGCAGAGACATCCGGAGGCAGGCTGGAGGCAGAACACCTGCCGTCGACCCCTGCTGATGAGGTCACGTGGCTGCCGCGCGACCTAATCAGCAGGGGAAGACGACTTCCAGGCTTTGGGGGCGGTGCTGGCAGAAGGGAAGGAGCGTGCTGCTGCCAGGTTAGCTGCTAAGTGACACACTTGGCAGTCTGCGGCCGCGCGCAAGTAAATAGAACAGATGGGAGCATTCAGGTGATAGGAGCTGGCTGCGCCTAGCGGCAGCGCCGGCCCTGGATACAGTAATGTGCACTCTGCACAGAGCTCTGCAGCAATAAATCTCACAGTAATATGCCATGTGTGAGAGTATGGTTTTTATTGCTGTGGAGCTGTGATACGCTCTTACACACCACACATTACAGTGAATCACACTGAGACGCTTTAACCCAAAATATGGTTTAGCTTTCTTGTAGTGAAGTTTAGTTTGTGAGGTTTATAGTTTTTGTTTTGCCGTTTTCCTGTGTTCTTGAAAGCCAAGTGATTTTGCAAGCACTTTATTTTTCTCAGTTATTGTAATGTTTAAAAAATAAAGAATTTAAAAAAAATTGTAAAGGCGTAAAAAGCATACAGTACAACGTATTACGGTCAACAATTATTAAACGTAATATCCGCATATTCGAGAACATTACACCCTGTTTTATAGCAACATGGCAAGCGCCATGCCGCAGGGAACTGAAAGAAAGACAAGACGAACGGAAACTAGGGAGATTAGGAACCAGACCAGGAACAAACAAACAAGCAACATAAAGGAAAAAGCGGAGACAGGCGTGAGGGAGAGTAAAAGAAGAGAGATGGAGAGAAGACAAAATAACGAAAGGAGAAAAAAGGGTGCCCCCACCCTCAAATGAAAGAAAGCCGCCAACGGGTATACTCGTATCATGGGAATCATCCAGGGTACGCGTCTGACCACGCGTCCCAGATTTTATGTTATGACCGCAGGGTGCCATGTAGTCTGGCAGACCACTCGTCCATGACTCGCACCTCCTCAATTATTTGCTTCACTCTCCTCCAGTAAGGTTTATAATTTTGACACCATATTTGTGTACAAATTGTGATTTTTCAAAAATGTCAATGTACAGAAAATCGATAACCGGTACTGGAAAAATGATATTTGTCTATCCCTAGTTACTACACTTACAAGTGCAGCTTGTGTGTCCTAGCTAATTTTTAACAGTTTTAGCACCTCGAGCATCATGCTCATAGTGATAAAACTTTGGGGGCATGTTCTAGAGCCCAAAAGCAAATGAAATTCATTTGCAGCAAAGTAATTTCATTTGCTTTTGTCCTGCTCAGCGGAAGATTGAAATAACCCTATATTGGGCACTATTCTTCCAAAACAAGCCCTGTGCAATAGCATACAAGATTGGAGCGCAAGGAAGCAGGGATTACTGTAAAACAGACACATAGTGCAGGATAGTACAACAATTTTGAAGACAAATCATGGTTATTTACTTTAGCCTCACAACAATATTTAAAAATCAACATGGCAAAAAATTGAAGCGATACTCTAGGATGGAAACTTGAGAAGGGGACGCAGAAGTTAAACCCCCTCTGGTTTTAACCCTTTACATCGTAAAGCCTACTTTTTTGCAGTGCTGGACTGAATCTGCAATCTTCTGTTCACTACCTGCGGCTGGCTTCCTGTGATATGCAGTATGCCATGTGACTGTGGGAGGTGGAAGCTTGAGCGAGCGTCCAGGAAATCCAATAGCTCTCAATGTGAGTGCATTGAGAGGCATTGGAGGGAGCTGGGTTCCAATTAGGTTCCCTCTCCCAGGACTCACTCCATGCAGCTCAGATCAGTGCTTGCTTATGGGCATAAATTAGCTACTGCACTCGGATCTGAATTAGCCCTCGGAGGGATGAAGGCACTCGGAGTAGATGGACCACTCAAACATTGAGTCTCAGTGCCTTGACTGGCTCATTAAAAATAATAAATAAAACTTTCTGGAAATAAAAAAAAACTAAGGGGATTATTAAGAGATATCAGAAATGTGGCAGAAGTGTTTTTTTTTTTTTTTTAATGGCAATTAATTTTTTTTTTAAATCGTTTTTTTCATTTTTTCCTTAACAGACCTTTTTATTATCATTCATTGGACCTTATATGCTGCTCTTCGCTTTGATCGGCGGCTAGTCAGGTTTTTCCGGTGTGTTCGGTGGGTTTTTGCAGCAGTTTCTGCGGGTTTGCGGTGAGTGTTCTGCAGGTTTGCGGCCCTGCAGTGATTGCTGAATACACCGCAGGGTCGGCGAACTACAATCGCCCCGAAGTGCGGGGAACGAAAGGTCACCAAACGTGGTGACTTTTCGAATCTCTTTGGGTAACCCTGTAATAGTTTTTAAAAGTCAGATGATAGCAAACAAAATACTAGTACATGATCAAGATTTACAAATTCTATTACTGAAATAATGACAAAGAAAAGACACAGACGGAGAACACACCAAGAGCACAGTCTGGTTTAAAAAATAAAAAAAAGGATTAATCTGAAAAATGTTTGACCGCGAACAAAAGCGGCATTTCAGAAATCTTAAACACTATTTAAGAGATTAAGAATCAAATAAGGAGTTTGTCTGGTCCACGCACTGTGAAATGGCTAACCACCTACACACAGCTGAGCAGCAGGAAGTTAATGAATGAATGGAGAATAAAAATCCCTGTTTACGTCTGTGCCATTTAAAGCACACCTGCCTGGAATGTCTGGGCAATGCTTGATCTCCCAGAAAGCAAATCTTAATTATCCAGAGCTTGGAGACCAAATGCAGTCTCAAGGGGAGCTTAGCTCACTGGTGCATTCAGGAATAAAAAGGGGACAAGCTGACTGTCTGGTTAAAGATACTTAAATGGCTCCCTTCACAACACTGATTAACAAAAGGTTTTGCGTTACATTGCTTTCCAGTAACGATGCAGAGTTTCCTCTGGTCGTTGTAATGATTTATCTCGCTTGTGTGCTACAACTTGCTCCATCACATTCGCATTCTTTAAGGGCTTCAGCTTTTACAAAGTATAACCAAAATAATGTAGTTTACTAAAGAGGGCAAAAAAAATCAAAGATGTAAACCTCCTTCAAGATGAAGCTTCACGTTTGGGGGAGATCTCTGTGAGATGCCTTGCTTTTCATCACTTACTATCACATGGCAAGTAATGCACAGTGGCACTGGCCACCAACCTCTTCATTTTATTATTACAGTCTTGTGCTAAAACTGTTCATTTTTTTCCACATCAATCTACATTCAATAACCCATAAGGGGAAGCAAAATCAACACTTGTGGTTTACAATATTGCAATTATAAAAAGAAAAAAAAAAACACACAATCTAACATCCAAGGAGCTGATGGAACTCTGGATGAGCTGCAGAGAGCAAGTGTGGAGATGGGAGAAACTAGCAGCAGGACAACCATCACTGCAACCAGGGCCGCTCTTAGCAATTCCAGGGCCCTGGAAAAATGGGCGTCTCTCACCAAACAGTGTTAGGAGTTTAATGGCAGTGGAGCTCTGTGACACACTTACATACTCCTACATATGCCAAATTACTAAGCGTTTTATTGCTGTGTCACTGCCCTCCCCTTGTCATATCCCTTTAGCATTTATTTATGAAGGATTTTAACAGGAATGATACATTGAGATTTCTCTCGTTTTAAAGTATTTCCTGGCCTCAAGAACATTGTATTCTGTATTGACTAACAATACAAAGTAATAAATGCAAGATATTAAAAACACAAATATACAGATTAACAGAAAATAAATATGTAGGAAATATGTTACATGTTTACAGGTGCATTCTGTATTGAGGTATGTTAATAGGGAGCTCTTAAGGGACTTTAGACTGGGGGAAGATTTGATTTATTTCCACCGTTGCATCACGTGACAAAATAATTTAACCTCCCACTTTTTTTAATAACCTCATCATTTTTAACAATCAAACTACCGTAATCCCCCCACCTCCCTGTGAATTTCTCCCCCTCCCCTCACAAATAACCCCTCGTGCTAGTTGATACTGTTAAAACCACTTTTCTGTCAGTTCTAACCCCCGCTGAGTACAGTATCGTTTTAAAGCCCCCCCCCCCATGAACTTGGCTGCAGTGGAACATTCCTGTCATGATCCAATAGTATTTCAAAAGACAACGTTCACAGGGATTGGTCCTTTACCATATAGGCTGGCGTCAGACGAGCGCACTATGTGCGCCCGTACTGACGTGCCTTCTGGTGTCCGTCCTAGCATTGAGACGCTTCGACGGGGTCAGCCACACGCTGTTGCGCGCGCACGAATTACGTGTGCAACAGCGTCCGTGCTGTGTCCTTGCAGTAGCCCTCTCCATCAAAGCGCATGGATGCGCGTTGACGGAGCTGCAAAGCGCGATCCTCCACAAGAGGATCGAGCCTTGCAGCACTGAGCACACTAACTGCGCTCAGCAAGGTGGCCAGATGGGTGTCGCGTGGAAGAAATGTCCACTTTCACGGACGTTCCTTCCGCTCTTCAAATACGCTCGTCTGACCCCAGCCTTATACTTATAAAATGCTTCCCATTGCTATAGTTCACGTATTTTACATAAACCTGTTCATATTGTTGCACGAAAATCTATTTATTAACCAACCTTGGATCCTCAAAGCAAAACATTTTAAGGGTTACAAGCCGCAGGGCATCCACATGAAACTTTGAAGATGTTACAAGTTTAATTTTTCCTTGAGAAAACCACATTCTATTAAATCATATTTGACAGGATTGTAGAAAAAAAAATATAATAAACTTAATTAATACCTCCATCAAAAACAGGATAGTTTACAGAGATGCTTTGTTTCCTTTGACTAAACGCAAATTTAGAAGAAAAAGAAGTGCCCAGGCTGCATAGGCTTTTACGGATACTTTATATAAACCAAGTAGCACTTGCTGTGGTTTACATTGAGGGCTGGGGATTGTGAGAAAGAAACCTCATGATAGACTTGCTTTTAAAAAGCATTAAAAAGACATGGCATAAGTATAGGTCTCCTGTATTGATGTCATACAAACAGAGGTTTCTGACAGCAGCAGGCAAGACATCTCTACCTTTTTGGAAATACCAGCTAATTTTCTGCCAGCAATGTGCATGTATCTGTGACCCGATAATCTACAACATGGATCAGGAACTTTGGCCCACCAGATGTTTTGGAACTACATCTCCATGATGATCAGTCACTAGGTTAGTTGAGCCTCATGGGAGATGTAGTTCCAAAACACCTGGAGGTGCTGACCACTGCTCTATCAGGTACTGAAGACCTTTAAAGTATGAAGCCTACATTACAGTCAGTAACAAGGTGCAAAGTCTAGAAGCATGCTTTGATTCTGTCCTCCTTTGTTCGCTGGATGCGGGTGCAATTTCAACCCCTTTGTTCGTCGAAGAAACGTGGGATTAACCCGTTCCTGCCGTGGGGTGTGCTATGACGTCCTTATGGCAGGTGGGTTGAGACACCATGAAGCGGCATAGCACACCCGGCTGGCTCCCTAGACTAGCCTGCGCATCATTGGCTGCCTGAAATCAGCCTGTCCTGCAGCAACCAATAGCAGGCCAAAGGAAGGCCTCAGAGCATGCTATGCCACCCCACAGCTTTGGCTGGGGTCAGACTAATGCATTTTTAACGTGCGTTTAGGCGCACTTAATCACAGCCGCAGTAGCAGCAAATGACGGGCAATATACAAAGTATTGGCCGCGCAACGCAAGCGACAAACTAACGCATTTTTTTGAGAACGCAAAACCGCTAGTACTGACGTACAGAGTGCGCTGCGTCGGCATAGCGACGTGTGTGTGAGATTAGGAGACGTCAGACCCTGCTCATGTCCGGCCAACATAACGTCCAGACACCCAAAGTTTCCTGGTTTGGATCCGTAACAAATCACGCCCGAAAATGCGCATCGTATGACCGGTTTCGAGCATTCCGTGAAAAAATACGGCAATGCGTTCGGACACACTTTTTGACGGTCACTGCGAATAATGCGTTCGTTTGACCCTAGCCTTAGAGGACAGCCTTGCAGCTGGAAGGTCCCCAGTGGCAAGGGGTTAAAGGAACATTATACTAAAAAATTACCTCCCCTTATATAAAATTGAGCAGTTTACACAGCTGTACCAGTCAAATGGGGCTGAAGGGAGCTCTCTAAGCAGCCTGTCCACCAAGCTACAGTGGACAGTGTGTATGTAGAGTGTTCCTTTAAGATCAGGTAAATGAAGGATAAAGACCTAGAGATGGCAGCAGAAAGCAAACATTGACCGCTGTACCATTCAACTTATAAAAAATGTCAAGCTTATAATTGAAAGGCCCTATTGCGATCGTTAAGCATGAACAGCCATTCTGACCTTGATGCCGGGTAGAGAGACCACGGCTTGAAATTAGTGGCGTCCTACTGCACATTAAAGGCACTTGTTCTCCGTAAAGGAAAGGTTAACTAATCAGCGCAAGAACAGGAAGCTATTCCAGCATTCTGCAAAGCATACCAGCTCTCAGTGCCTTGTGTTAATTGGTTTTGCAAAAGGACTGAAAAAGAAACCAACTAAAAAAATCCCTTACCCGATACGGTGCGATCCACAGTCTCCTCTAGACGAATGCATGCGGTGGAACACTGAATACGTGCGGCTTCTGCCGGTATCGATTAGCTGCTCCCAAATATTCCAACAGGAAGAGAGTGGTAACATGGATTCCCTAAGGGTAATCCGCTTGCACCAATATTTCCCCTTAGCAGTTCCTTGTTACTGGCAATAAGGACTCTGAATCTGAAGCCCGGCCACACACCCTCACATCACCCTCTGCCACCGCGTGCTCCTGGACTCTGAATCTGAAGCCCGGCCACACACCCTCACATCACCCTCTGCCACCGCATGCTCCTGGACTCTGAATCTGAAGGTACCGGCGATTCAACATGTCTTCTGCAATTCTACGCCACAATTTTGACTTTAATCGTACTGTTAATATTTTATGCTTGCATCAATCTATTAATATTTTGGCTGTTCGTTTTTTCTTGCTAAATGTATTTCCTGCTTTGTTAAAGCCATGCTGCCATATGGCTGCTCCTCCCCCTTTCCCCCTCCCGGTCGTCAACAAATTTACTCTATACAGCCCACACGATCTGACTCTGAAAATTCTTTCTTCCACAGCCCGGCCACACACCCTCACATCACCCTCTGCCACCGCGTGCTCCTGGACTCTGCTGTCCCACCCACCCAGTGCTGGTCTGAAATTTGTAGCTTACTTTCCAGCTGCTTCCACTTTGCAAATCACCCTAATTAACTCAAGGTTCTAGCCCTTCCCATGATATGTTAATCTGTATATTTGTGTTTTGTTTTTAATAGTTTGCATTTTATTACTTTGTATTTCTGTAACAACTGTAACCACTCAATGTTCTCGAACCCAGGACATACTTGAAAACGAGAGAAATCTCAATGTATCCTTCCTGGTAAAATCCTTTTCAAATAAATAAGGGAATGGGTCATGTACGATCATGTCCTACTTTTTCAAAAACTTGAAGAATATAGATAGTAGAATATAAGATTGAACACAAATACATTTTGCCTTTACGAAAGCAAACAAAACGTCTGGATGAGTCAGAATAATGATGACTTGGGCTGCTAATGTCACACCACCAGGTGGTGCCTTCACATAGGGGGCTCCTAGCTCACCTTTACTGCTAACCCAAAAGCAGGGATGAATAGTTACTCCATGCAGATCAATTATTCTTTTTTTTAATCAAAGAAGCCTGAAAGTATAAATAAAATAAATGAAAACTGTGTTGGTATGCGAAAAGTTAGACGCCATGTTTAATTTACCATGATACAGTTAATTTCGATTTGGCAGTCTGAAGAACCAAATGGAAAGTATCAAATCTTGTCTAGGTGAATGTTTAGCTGGTCCTTTTTTTTTTCTAATAGATATTGTAAAGTGTTCATGTTTGCTTGGCACGGCCACAAAGTACTGAAACTAAATATAAATAGAACTGCCCGGCAGGAAGAGTGGTTTAGTATTCACAGCTTGTTCCAAATCTCTTGACAGAAATTTGGATGAGTGGACGCCAAGAAAACGCTAAGTGGCCACATAACCAAAGAGCGTTAAGACAACTCAGTGATTGATGGCAAAAGTAGCCCTGGGACCAGAGCTTTGTTTAAATAGTCTGATGTCTCCGCAACAGAAGTGTTTTAAAACACTTCCTAATGCTGATTAAAATAAATAATCCAAAGCATGATGTATGTCAGAAAAGTTTTTTTTTTTTTTTTAAAAAAAAACGGTTTATTGTTACTATTTAGCATATTTCACTTTAAATCTATTCTATTCTCTCAGACTTCTTAATTCCCTCAATACCAGCTGACTTTCCATACAGAATCCAGTGGTTTATTGCAAAATGACATACAATATAGCTTACGTTCTGTAATTCCATGAAGGAAAAATGTATCTCAAGGATTTTCAAATAAATTCAACACATCGCCTGTCATGTTGCTAAAGCTCTATAGTATATTAGTAGATCAACCCGTAATGTAAGAAACTCATTATCGATGCTGGCAGTACAGTGTCTCTGCGAGTGATCTTGTAGGATTGCACAGGGACGGCAAAGGTTACTGGAGAACAATTTGTTTCATGTGTCCTTCAGTGAGTGGTGAGAAGAGGCGGCTGATTAAACCCACATCTTCACTGGGGGGAAATACTGAATTGACGCTTACCTCAACTGATCGGGAACTAAAGGAACATTGAAGTTTAATGTAAGCCCTACTCGATCTGTGCTAGTAAAATAAACTTTTAACAAGCATTTGAAACAATTCACTTATTTTCAAAGTAGCCAAAGTTAGTCTTTTTAATTAAGCAATTACAGGATACATATCCTTCTTGTTTACAGTAGTGGGAGGGATATTCTACCTTTGTATACAGAACTTTCATATCAGATTACAGACTGAAGAGACAGGAAGACCAAAAGCCCAGTTGACAGAATCAAACGTTTTTTTTTGTGCTACAAATATAATAAATGTTAAACCACCTAGATTGTAAACCACTTAATCATTCTCCCCTCTTCCTACCATACTCCATGTTTTAAACTTATTAATTTCATGTTGTTTTGTCCTCTTCATTGTAAAACACTACAGGTAGGGGTGTACCTAGGGGGGGCGGACTACACCGGGTGACACCCCAAAAAAAATAAAAAAAAAATATATATATATTTTTTTACTTTTGCAAAGTATTTTACCAGGAAGGATACATTGAGATTTCACTAATTTTCAAGTATGTCCTGGGTAGGCAAGGCCTAGGTTGGCACTTTCCAGGGGGCGGCAAAAAACCCATCACTAAAGGGGTTACTCACAGAGCACTGAAATGACGCCAACATTTTGGTGTTCTGTTGTTCCCTGCATTTCGGGGAATCAAATTTCCCTACCCTGCGGTGAATACACCATTCACCGCCGGGTCCCCAAAGTGCAGGAAGTCGGCCTACATAACGAAAATGTCTGGAATTTACATACAAGGTCCTATGATTGATAATAAAAAGGTCTCTTACAGAAAAAAGAAAAACCACTATAGGATGGACATGTTGGGAGTTTGCAAAATCACTTAATTAAATAACAATTATTCAAAAAGAATCTACACTCGCCCCTTATTGCACAGCACAGAGGACGCATGAATGATCCACCATCGGCAGATTCATAATATATCATTATTATATGTATTGTATACGTCATGTCCTGCCAGAATGCTAGAACTAAAAATATTTTTGAAAACATTATAAAAGTGTGTGATTTTCTTTTTTACATTTTAAAGTTGGGGAGGGGGGTGGGTGCCAAATATAGTATCCGCCCCGGGTGCCAGATGTTCTAGGTACGCCCCTGACTACAGGATATGTTGGTGCTTTAGAAGCAAATGTAATAGTAAATCTTTTGAAAAGCAAAGAAAATCCTGGTGCAGTTTATAGTAGAACAGCTATATTTATGGTACAATTGAACACAACCCTATCCTTTATTTTCTACAAAGTTATTAAATTGACCTCTTTCTGCACTGCCCAGAAAACAGCAACAGGCTACTGAACTGATCACTATGATCAACTGCCATCGTTTCAAGAGATGGCACACAGAACGTGAATCTGTCCATACAGAAACCCGTCAAGTGTGGCGTGCCCAGTGTTCCCAATATTGCATATCAATGAGCCACTGATGAAGCCACGGGTAACTAAGACCCCCAGGTGAAACGCGTTTGGCGATATTTTTATTTCTGTTGTTTTAGGAGTTTTAAATAAACATCTTTTTTACACACTGTCGTCCCGAGAATTGAAGGGGTTTTCCTGGAAGGTTGTACCCACATTAAAACAACCTCTGAGCGAATGAACCTTAAAACGTGAGCTTAGGTCCAAAAGCATGTGAGTACCTCCAATCTTGGAATACTATCCATTCTTTATGCGGGTCTGCACCATGCTGTCCATTTTGCCTTATTAGGACCTAAAGATTGGAAGACCATACCGCATAAGGGCCACTGGGTAGCCATATTAATAACCCACAAACGAAGACACTCGAGCCGGTTAGGGCTCCTCCAAATGTGAGTGAGATGCGATTCGAGTGACTTGCATATCCACATTGTAAACGGAATATACTATGATATGTGCATTGTTTATGTTTTTCATATGTGGGAAAACTAAAAGGAAGAACTTGAGAGAATAGGATACGGTAGTGTACCATTCCCTTTCTCATATGCAATATTGGGAACACTGGGCGCGCCACACTTCACGGTTTTCTGTATTGTTTCACTTTGGTTATTTTTGGTATAGGCAACAATTATAAGTGGTGAGTGACTTTTCCCATTTAGTATTTCGTCTGACCATTAAAATAAGCGCCACACTAATAGAATAAGTTTTTTTTTGTGAAACTTTCCATGATGCTTTCATTTTAAAGAAGAACATCCTTTTTTCCTACATAGATATATCTATCTATTCTATTAAAAAAGAAGGTCCTCTTTTCAACCTGGTGTGCCTTTGAAATACATGAGATTCTGAGACATTATTAGTGAAGTATTTACGATGTAAAATTTTAGACTGTAAACATTTCTTGTGTACGAGTCAAAAATATTCTACTCTGGAATAACATGTACAGAGACGTGAAGTGGAAGCCGAGTAAGATAGAATAGCTTATAAAACCTAAATGACAGTAACAGATCACAGCTTTTTATAAAGAAAACCACTTCACAAGGTTTGTGTTTTTCACCATCACAGTTTAATAGGGCTTGGGCAGTAAAGGAAGAAAATAGTTTGCAGATATAATGAACTGTGATTTCCAGGAAAAAAAAACAAAAAGTCAGAATGAGCTCAATTAAAATGCTGACAAAGTCCCTTTGGAAAGTAAAATAAGAAAAAACAAGGGAAAAGGCAGGTGAGCTTTTCCTAGGTCATGGGCACACAGGGATCTCCATGGATCCTCTTATGTCATTCTCATCGCACTGGTCATCCATGTGTCTGAGTGGTGCCGTTTAAGTCGGTATCAGATTTTATAAAGACAGGATTTGCGCAGTTAATTTTGTGTCAATTTATAGCAATCTTACAAATCCAACACTGAATGTACCTACGTGCAAAACCCAAAAGGAAATGACACAGGAATTCTAGTAATGGACTAAAGCAGTGTTTCACAAACCTGTCCTCGGGACCCTCAACCAAGCCAGATTTTGCAGATCACTTTGGGGAAATGCAGACTGAATCCTGCAATCACTGAGCAGCAAATCATATCACCTATGCTGTGCTTCACATATCTGGCAAACCTGGCGTGTCAGCAGGTCCTGAGGACAGGTTTGGGGAACACTGGACTAAAGATTACAGATTACTTTTTATTTTAAAGTAATAGTATGGTCACCAAGAACTAGCAGCAGAAATTTTAATATTCCTAGTCTAGTAATTGTGAGAAAAAGAAGAAATTACAGAAGCAAACAATGTTTAAATTTATTGGCTATGGTGGCAAACCGCTTTTCCCTGTGTACAGAACAGTATGTCAGATTATTGGTTATATGGCCTAGTGATCTCTTTTAAGGGACACTCCAGCAGTAGTAACCACTGGTGTTGCTTGCACAGATTTTAGCAGAGTCTATCACTCTGCAGTCACTTGAACCTGTCCACTTCTCTCTGACCGGATCTGATGTTCCTTTTCTGCCCATGCAGAGTTCAGAATGTTGTTCTATCCTTGGACATAAACACTTTACTTTACACTTTATGGCAGGGGCATGTTTCACACCAGTGTGTTGACAGACATTGTTTCACAATGCAGTCGAATTTCCAATAGGAAAGACCAAAGTTGTCCAAAAAGTCCTAACAGTCGCTATGTGTCTGCTATAAGCTTAAAGAGCAATTCTGTCAATCTGTTGCAATACTTGACGCTGCTGACTGGGTTTAACCACTAATCTGTAACAAACAGTCATAAAGCCCCATAAAACAAGAATTAGCAATTCCTAAATAAACCATATGCTGGATCACATTAAATAATGCCTGGAACATAACAGATCTTCACTACATTATGACATAAATAATGTTTTCTACCAGATACGGTGTGCATTGCAGATAGGAGTGTCCTTGCCATCATGTATTTTGAAATACACTATATTGCCAAAAGTATTCGCTCACCCATCCAAATAATCAGAACCAGGTGTTCCAATCATTTCCATGGCCGCAGGTATATAAAATCAAGCACCTAGGCATGCAAACGTTTTTTCAAACATTTGTGAAAGAATGGGTCGCTCTCAGGAGCTCAGTGAATTCCAGCGTGGAACTGTGATAGGATGCCACCTGTGCAACAAATCCAGTCGTGAAATTTCGTCGCTCCTAAATATTCCAGTCAACTGTCAGCTGTATTATAAGAACGTGGAAGTGTTTGGGAACGACAGCAACTCAGCCACGAAGTGGAAGGCCACGTAAACTGACGGAGCAGGGTCAGCGGATGCTGAGGCGCATAGTGCGAAGAGGTCGCCAACTTTCTGCAGAGTCAATCGCTACAGACCTCCAAACTTCATGTGGCCTTCAGATTAGCTCAAGAACCGTGCGCAGAGAGCTTCATGGAATGGGTTTTCATGGCCGAGCAGCTGCATCCAAGCCATACATCACCAAGTGCAATGCAAAGCGTCGGATGCAGTGGTGTAAAGCACGCCACCACTGGACTCCAGAGCAGTGGAGACTCGTTATCTGGAGTGACGAATCGTGCTTCTCCATCTGGCAATCTGATGGACGAGTCTGGGTTTGGGGGTTGCCAGCAGAACGGTACTTGTCTGACTGCATTGTGCCAAGTGTAAAGTTTGGTGGAGGGGGATTATGGTGTGGGGTTGTTTTTCAGGAGCTGGGCTTGGCCCCTTAGTTCCAGTGAAAGGAACTCTGAATGCTTCAGCATACCAAGACATTTTGGACAATTCCATGCTCCCAACTTTGTGGGAACAGTTTGGAGCTGGCCCCTTCCTCTTCCAACATGACTGTGTACCAGTGCACAAAGCAAGGGCCATAAAGACATGGATGACAGATTCTGGTGTGGATGAACTTGACTGGCCTACACAGAGTCCTGACCTGAACCCGATAGAACACCTTTGGGATGAATTAGAGCGGAGACTGAGAGCCAGGCCTTCTTGTCCAACATCAGTGTGTGACCTCACAAATGCGCTTCTGGAAGAATGGTCAAAAATTCCCATAAACACACTCCTAAACCTTGTGGACAGCCTTTCCAGAAGAGTTGAAGCTGTTATAGCTGCAAAGGGTGGCCCGACGTCATATTGAACCCTATGGATTAGGAATGGGATGTCACTTAAATTCATATGCGAGTCAAGGCATGTGAGCGAATACTTTTGGCAATATAGTGTATATGTGGAAAGATAACCTTGTTTGCCCAATACGTTAATATTCTTGTATATTCTTACCTGTTCTGCTCCTACCATACTTGTCGGCTTGCATTTAAAAAGGTGGTTGATAAATTTTGGAATAAAAGAGCTGGGGGAAAAAAAAATACTTGTTAAAACAGAGAAATCCAGTCAAAATGTTATATTTTCTACACCAGCTATATGTATTACTATAGGAGTCACATTCACAGTACTGTTATAACAGTGAACAAACCACTGACGCAACTTAAAGGGACTCTCAAGGTTTACAACAGGAGGAGGAAACAGAGGCATTAAACATTAACCCCTCCTGATGCCTCTGAACCATCTCACCCGTTTTAACCCATTATACCTGAACGCTGCCTCTGCTTCACTGCATACACTGCTGCTGTCCCTGCCAGTCGTGACAATTTTCTAGCATAGCGTTGGCTCTATAGTCCTCCAGACGTGACATGTTGCTGGCTTCCTGCAAGCTGGAGCATATCACATGGCTGCAAGGGGCGGGATGCATGCTCCAGTGAGCGTCCAGACAATCCAGGCTTGGAGGGACTCAAATTAGTTCCCACTTACTGGTCCCGATGCAGGAAGCTAAGGCCAGTTCTCGCTGATCTGAGCTTAATATTACTTTATTTTGAGTGGTCACAGTGGATCTAGTTTCCCTTTAAGAGTTAACAGGATGCAATTTAGTTTATTTTTCAAGATCTCCCTTACGTTTTGAGACTTGTGGTCTTTGTTTACATAAAAAATACATTTAACATATCTCCAATTCATTTAGCTACATTACACATTCATTTTTTGCAGGGACACTGTCATTTTATTTAGAACTGTGTACCATTTCATAAATATACAATATACCTTCTCTGTATAAATAATATACAATATTAGAAACAAAAAGCAGATCTAAGAAGAAACAATCCATTAGATGAAATGTGACATACAAGCTGCTAAGAAAATGGGAGACGTGCCCAAACTGCAAAAAAAAGTACAAAAAAGTACTATCCAGGTGTGTAAATAAACCCCAGGGGGAACATACTGCCTTGAGTAAAACAGCTGGCCACCTCAGTTATATATGCATGCTAATATATCTGTGAGCGAGAAAAGCAACGTTAGGGGTAACATAAAAGGGAAATTTAATAAACAAAGAAAATCACACTAAACATATATAAAGTGATCTGTAAACAGCTGGACCTGTACTGGAACACACTGCAAATAAATAGAACAAAGCGGCTGGAAGAGTTCACAAAGCATCACTGGATGTTTCCTACACAAATAAACAGTCTATCACAGCTGATTTAACTACATTGTTTACAGTGTGCCAATTAAATGTTGTACATTTTTATTGATTTAAGTGTATTAAGTTTAGCTAGTACTTAGGTTAAAGCCATGTCAGACTGAAGCTACATGGTAAAATGGTATTCTAGGGCTTCAAATATGTTGTACTTTACTCTTCACTCTAACTATAACAGCCCCACTCATTAATATAATGTCTTAAGTCACTACAGTATGTGTAAATTCATTTAAGATGTGAATGTTTGTATATGTATTTTTAATATATATATATAATATATGTTTGTGTGTGTATTTATATATCACATATAATATATGTTTGTGTGTGTATTTATATATCATATATAATATATGTTTGTGTGTGTATTTATATATCACATATAATATATGTTTGTGTGTGTATTTATATATCATATATAATATATGTTTGTGTGTGTATTTATATATCACATATAATATATGTTTGTGTGTGTATTTATATATCACATATAATATATGTTTGTGTGTGTATTTATATATCACATATAATATATGTTTGTGTGTGTATTTATATATCACATATAATATATGTTTGTGTGTGTATTTATATATCATATATAATATATGTTTGTGTGTATTTATATATCATATATAATATATGTTTGTGTGTGTATTTATATATCACATATAATATATGTTTGTGTGTGTATTTATATATCATATATAATATATGTTTGTGTGTGTATTTATATATCATATATAATATAGGTTTGTGTGTGTATTTATTTGTCATATACACACACACACTGAATGAACTCAGAAATAAATTAAAGTAATACATAAATTGAGAATGACAGTCCTAGCACTATCTGTGAGCTTTGTTTTGCTGACGGGCAGTAAGACCCTGCTGAGAATATGCTGCTTTGCAATAAAATAAAAATATGGTATAAACTTAAAGTTTCTCGGCGCTGAACTGTAACCACACACTGCATGAGTTGAACAGCTAAGCGAGGAGCTGAGCCAATTTCCAGCCACAGGGATCACATAAATAAATTGTCGGCTCAGCAGATTTACAAAGAAGCGATTAGGGTCTGCACAGTCGCATGGTTTGCCAGAAAGTGCCTTTTGATGCAGTCTAATGATCTCTGAGCACCTTGGGTGGAATAGCAAGTCTAAAACAATGTATCGTCTGCACATCGTATCTGTACAAATGGCTCTTCTACCAAACTCAGGCACATTCACCAAGATTGGTCTGGAGGTTTAATTCTGCAGGATTAGGGAGTCACCCCTAAGCAATGGATTAATAGCTGAATGAAATGCAGGAGTCTCTGTATTAAACCATCCACATCCCAAATCTCATTTTTTAAAAGACATAAATGGGCTATTTGCTAATCGCAGTATGTTGCAGTTATTGAAAACTACAGGAATATCGCAGTTATTGCAACAATGATAAACCTAGGAGATTCCCCAAAAAGAAAATTCAAACAACTGCAGGAGAAGATTCATAAAGCTTCCCATGTCATTCATTGAATATCCCTGACGCAAATCATTGTTGCGAGAACAGTACACAACAGTGGTTAGTGAATAGTCCATTCATTTTTATGTATCACCTTCATTTTCAACTCCTGTAGGACGTATGTCTTTGATGGGGGGGGGGGGGGGTTGAAAAACCTGGGTGGATGGAAGACATTCACAGTTCTGAGTACAAATGAACCAAGAACAGACTTTAACTATAAAAGACACATACACACACTATTCAGTATTTACGGCACCGATCCTAACCCCCAACATTTGGTGTGCACAATCCGTTGCATTAGGATGTGCACCCATGGAACATGAACTGAAAAAAAAAATCAGAGATACAGGCGACCTTTATGGTTTCATCATGAACTAGATATGGGGCATCTAAAATGTCAGTGTAGGTAGTGAAAGAGGACCTCTTTACCCCAAATCAGGGTGTGACTGGGCACACCTCCTGCACATACCTGTGCCCCCTACCCTTCTGCTATGCTGAAAACGGGAGTTATGCTCTTGATAATTTTATCAGCAAGAATTGAAACATATAGGGGCAATATTACAAAGTTGATGCTAACTTACCCAGAGCTGTTGTAAACTTAACAACTCCATAGACTATATTGGCTCCAAGAAGTTTCAACAGCTCTGGTTAACACAGCTCCAACTTTGTTATACTGCCCTTAGGGGGATGTTTCAGTTCTGTTTGAGCATATATGTATATACATAAAAATGGACACTGCAAAACTGACTGTATAATACAACACCTAGAATACATATAGTACACAGAGTTAAACGACACTTGAAATAACACTTATTTCAAATTGAAATTTTTTCATGAAATAAAAAAAAAGGGGGGGGGAGAAGAGTGTTACATTTTGATGGAGTAAGAAGAAAGTAGAAAAATAATTGTGGGGAAAGGAGGAGAGGGCTGGTATGCAATTCTATCCCAGGCTGGTATTTATATCTGGTCACAAAACGAGAACTTACTTTGCGAACTTAATGCAGAACTGAGTGAAGTACTTTCTGGTGGACGACAGATTATCTCGGATGATAGGGACATTCTGCTTGATATGAAGGATTATGGAGGTAACGTAAGGACTTTGATCACCAACATGTTCGACGTTCTGCCACTGCATCTGTACCACAAAATGAAGAGAAAAAGGGAAACTATAGCAATCAGAAAAGGACGCATAGAAACTGAGCATTATAACAAAAACAAACTATTAATATCTAGCAAACCCAACGACTACAACGTACAGATTGAAGAAAAATAAATGTAGTTTAAGAGCATTTTCCTTGTTTCCCCTCCAACACAGTGACTTCATTTACCTTTAAATATTTCCCTGTAGAGGATCAGACAAAAATGGTCCTTTGCAGGAAAGAAGAAATGGGCACACTTTAGATCTCTCTTGCTCACACTAGGCTTGAAACAGGCTCAGTAGAATTATATCATTGCTTTGCTCCAACCTATTCTAGCAAGGTCTGTTTTGTCTGTTCCTTGTTGCCTGTAGCTTTTGAGATAAGAAGAGAACCAGGGCTAACCAATCTCTCTCTTCACTCCTTCAGTGTCTCCTACACTGGTGCCTTTCACCCCCCAGTTCCTCGCAGTTGGGGTACCTCAAGGCACTGTTCTGGGTCTCCTACTCTTCTCGATCTATATTGCCTTTCTTGGCAACCTCATTTCTTCCTATGGATTCCAATATCATCTCTATGCTGACACAAATCTACCTTTCCTCTCCTAAGATCTCTCCTGTGTTGGAACGGGTTACTGCCTGCCTATTGGCTGTCTCCGACTGAATGACTTCCCGCTTCCTAAAGTTTAACCGCTCTAAAACCGAACTTCTTCTCTCCCTCTAGAACCAACATTCTTGCACCCATTTCCCTTCAGGCGAATACCAATACTTCTACCTTAAAGACTCGTTGCCTCAGTGTCCTTAGACTCTGATCTCTCCTTCACTCCTCACAGTCGCTAACAAATCCTGCTACTTCCACATAAAAACAACATTGCATGTATCCATCCCTGTCTTAATCAGGACTCTGCTACAATGCTCATCCATGCTCTCATCTCCCACCTTGACTATTGTAACCTCCTTCGGTCCGGCCTTAAGAGGTCCCAGATTCTTCCTCTGTAGACTGTTGTGAATGCATGTGCCATGCTCACCCACCTCCAGGCCCGGACTGGCCATCGGCCGCACCACGTTCGCCTGGTGGGCTGATTATAAGCTGACCGGCCCTGCAGCCAAACTGCAATACTAGCAGTCCAGCATCTGAAAATGCCGGCCGTTATGCAGAGAAGCCGGCTGGCTGTGCAAGCAGCCGGCCGATATCTGCATAATGGCCAGGCACCTAGGGCTTCCAGACCCAGTACATCCCAGCAGCCCTGCTTCAAAAGAAGTTTGCCGCTGGGAGAAGCATTCCGGGAGCCGCTCAGCCGGTAAGAGGCAGCCGGCTGAGTGACTGACAACTGGCTCTGCCCCCTCCACTAGCCGGGAAACTCAGACTGCAGAGAACTGAGTTTCTCATGCAGTTAGGAGGGAAAGGGGAGGGGGTGTGTGCTCTGCCTCAGTGCCTCTGTCAGGTGTGTGTGTGTGTGTTCTGCCGCTCTCTCTGCGTGAGTGTGCGTGGTCTTTGTGCATATGTGTGTGGTTTTTTTTTTTTTTTTTTGCTTTTGTTTTTTAAACATGGGCTGCTGTGTTTTATATTGCCCGGGCCTATTTTAGGTCTCAGTTCGGCCCTGCCCACCTCAACTCCCATACCTCGCCCTTTTGCCAATCTCTACACTGGATCCCCGTTTCCTTAAGAATTGTGAAAAAAGAATTTGATATTATGTTTATTATTATTGTCATCATTTATATAGCGCCAACAGTTTCCGCAGCGCTTTACAATAACCAAAGGGAACGAGATAAGCGGACATATGATAGAAACAAAAGGTGTAGAGGGGCCCTGCTCATAGGAGATTACAATCTAGAGCAGTGTTTCCCAAACCTGTCCTCAGGTCCCTCCGCCTCGCCAGGTTTCCAGGTATCTGAACCACAGCACAGGTGATATAATTTGCTGCTCAGTGATTGCAGGATTCAGTCTGCTTTTCCCCAAGGTGATCTGCAAAATCTGGCCTGGTTGAGGGTCCCGAGGACAGGTTTGAGAAACACTGATCTAGAGGGATTGGGGTTGAGGAAGACCAGGGGAATATTATTAGATGGCGGGATCATTAGTGCCATTTTTTCGGGAATGGTAGGGCCATAGAAGCAGCTTCAATGATGTGTGAATAGGTGAGCAGAAGGAGGAGTTGTATCAGTGATGTGGTACGCTAATCTGAAGAGATGGGTTTTGAGGGATTTCTTGAAGATCAGGGGGCGAGGCAAGTCATGCCACAGGTCCGGTGCTGCCCTTGAGAAGTCTTGGAGGCCAGAGTTGGCTGTGCGCCAGTAGACAGGAGATCGCCTGCCTGACAGAAATGTACAAGAAGCAAACCTTTTCCCCCAAATTTCCTCAGCTATCCCTTTATATCTATGAGTGGAAGAACACTGGTCTTCCAAATTCTTAAGGATTGCCATAACGCAAGTGCAAACCTGTATGGCAAGCGGCCATAACCAGAAGATGTGCTCCCTCATTTTATTCAATATCTATTTTACTCATACCATTACTTTCATGGTCTGTTCTTTACGGATGGAATGCAAAGACGCATTATGTTTTGTAGCAATAAGTTATGGAATTTGAATCAAACAATCATTCACATTCAGACCCTCACAGCAAAACAAGTATATCTGCAAATTGACATGCCACAAGCTGGCAACCTACACAAATTCACCAATACACTTATAGACCTATGGAAACAAACTCACCAGGAAAAAAATACCCCCCACCTGCATAAATGATTGAAATCTGAATAGAAATTTACAACTTTTGTTGACATCAGATTTGGATGTGACACGACATTCACACATAGCTTGAATCTACTGACTGCCCTGAAAATGATTAGTCTGGGTTCTACGTTAAAGCAAACTTCAAACATGGTTTAAATGTCATGAGCAAAAAATGGCCAAAATTAGCTCAGCATATGGAAAGTGAAATGGCTCAGCAGAGCGGTAACTTCAATGTATCTAATCTCTGCAGTGGACTTGACAAGGCTATTTCTTGGATTCACTCAAAATCTCTATTTTGGGTTTAATGTATGTCCAAGCCTGTGTGTGTATATCTGTGCATGTGGAAGTAGTATTTGGTGTATACAGCTATGCATGGGTGTCTTTTTGAGTGTATAGTAAGAATGTGTCTTTGTTTACAATTGTTTATGTATACAGCTGTGTATGAGTGTTCCTGAACCTGCCTCTAGCAACTTCCCTAAACATTGTGTGTGTATATAACTATGTATGTGTTTGTATCTCTGAGTTATGCATGTGTATCAGTTTGGACTTGTGGCATATTGTTGGTGGGGCTTCTCAGTGACAGGCAGAACAAGTGGCAGAATGCAGAACATTGCTGTGCGGGGTTCTGTCGCGCATCACCTGAGCAGCAGCAGGACAGGCCCTGGGCGGCAATGTTCTGGAGAGCGTGTAATGAGCGCAGCCTGAGATTCTGCAGGAGTCTGTCATTGCCAACCACATACAAGCTCCTATCCAAAAACTGGAAGAGTGCCCCTCCCAAAATGTGTCCCTGGATCCATCCGTGCTAAACAAGAAAAAAAAAAAATACCTATTGGCATAAACCTACAACCAAAACTAAGTTAGGCACAAGCATACGTGGGATTGCAAGGGAATTGAAAGATCATTATTGGACCTACAGGAATGTAAATTGGTCTCCTAGAGCAGTTACAGATGCTCATAATGCCAGATGGTCCTTGTTTTCAGCATATTCATTTATAAAAGCATTTGTGTATACAACGCAAACTTTAATCCTTTATTAAAAGTCTTTTCTTTATTATCCTCCTCAGACACTGCTGTTCTAATGTGAAATCCCCTCCAGCAGCATTTGAACCAATAATATTTAAAAAGAAGAAGTACAAAAGTAAAAAAAATAGTGTGTTACAATAATGGATTAGGATATCGAGTTTAGTAAGGGGCATTTAATAGGTCTTGTACGTAAAGAGGGTCTCATGTCTGACCAAATAGGCCGAGTGAAGTTCTTACAAGATCCATGGCCAGCAATAAGCAAGGAATGTGGAGAAATATTTGGGGGATGTATAACTGGAAAATTGTGTGGTAATTAAGCTGACATTTTCACCAAAAAGGTCACGTCCATAAATATACTTTTTTTTGCCATTGTAAATCACGTGATTTCACACACACAAAGACATAAAGCATAACATTGTGGGCGGTCAGCAACCAGGAGGAGGTTAAGAATACACCACCTGCTTTATAAATCTATTCTAATCTTCGTGTGTGTCATTGACTATCATTATTATTTTTTTTATGTAAATTTTTATTGTTTCCCAGACAGAAGTCATACATGCCACAGGAAAAAAAAAACACATTACAGCAAGGTGCCACGCAGGGCTCCATACCAACAACGTAACATTATTATTATAAAAGCGTCAAAAATGTTAACTTTTAAATATTCATTTTGTCAATTGTTTGTGGATCTGTGGTACGAGATGAAAAACTAACCTGCATTTAAATGTTGTTTGATGTGTAATGTGTGTTTGATAAAGGATACAAACCCAAAGTCCTAATTCATTTTAGGCCGGTGTCAGACGAGTGCACTAGGTGCGCCCGTACTGACGTGCCTACCGGCGTCCATCGCAGCATTGTGACGCTGCAACGGGGCCGGCAAAACGCTTGTGTGCACCCACAACAAGCGTTCGCGCACAAACCCCCTCGTCAAAACGCTAGACGCACGTTGACGGAGCTGCAAAACTCGACCCTCCATAGGAGGATCGAGCTATGCAGCGCTGAGCGCACGGACTGCGCTCAGTGAGGAGGCCAGACGGGCATCAAGTGGAAGGAACGTCCGCTCTCACGGATGTTCTTTCCACTCTGAAGTGCGCTCATCTGACTCTGGCCTAAAACAGCAGAAAAATTTTACTCATAAAACCAGATCCAGGTCTTGTTTGAAATGAAAAATGTCATTTGTAAAAAAAATTAAAAACTATGTCAAATACAAAAAATCCCCAACCAATTCAGGACAGTAATATCAAAATAGGACTTTCTTTATAAATGAATATAGTGGCTGGAAAGTATGCATTTTGGTATTGTATTTTTCCCTTATTTTTCTTACAAAAAGAGCAGCATGAAAAGTCATCAGCGGCAAACTGAACTCTGCTTTGTCTGCTTTACCCCTGTCAGAATGTATTTTCTCATCAGGCATTAAATGTTTCCTTCCCCTGTGTTTTCTTTGGGCATGTTCCAGGCACTTTTCAACTAGTTATATTTAACATGCATAATAAGGAGAGGAAAAAAGTCAGCACATGCCATTGCTACCTGCTGCATGTAATCTCACAACAAGTAGGAGTCCTCTCTGCCTCGACACCCAGAATGTCATCACTTGCAGGTCATGCGTGCATTTACTTCTTCTATAAAACACTATCGGGTCTATTCACTAAAGGTGAAACTCAGGAGAATGAATGGAGAAGTGAAAATTCTAGGTCAAAATAGCCAAACTTTCCAAATCGGCTATTTAGTCTAGATTGTTCTCTTCTGCCAGTTTCACCTTTAGGCTGCGGGCACATGAGCAACTTTCAGAGCAGAAGGAACGTCCGTGAGAGTGGACGTTCCTTCCACTCTGGCTTCCGTGTGGCCACCTCGTTGAGCGCAGTTAGTGCGATCCATGTTACAAAGCCGATCCTGATATGGAGGATCACGCTTTGCAGCCCTGGTTGCGTCCATTGCAGCTTTTTGACGAGGAGGGCTTGAACGTCTGGTGGTAGCTCGTGCAACTAATGCGCGCGCTACCCTGTGAAAGCCTCCCCGTCGATCCATCACAAAGCTGCGACAGACGCTGGGAAGTGCAGTCACATGTATGCACTTAGTGAATAGACCTGGATATTACATACTATATGCAAATATAGTGTGTTGCACATCCTTATTATGTCCAGCTTGAACTTTATACATACCTTGCTCATTGCAGTAAGTGCTGGATCACAGGCGGAATCCAAATCTTGCACAAGAAGCTGAATGCTATTTGAAATAACTCTAAAAAGGGAGGGAAATAAAAAATAAATGAATATGGTGAGCCATTAAGGAAGAGTGTAATGAACCTCTAAGCAGATACAAGTGAATGTCATTTTATAGCACCTGTCAAAAGCAGTGCTAAAAAGCCATACATGACATAATAAGACCAATTAGTAATTTTAAAGACGTATTTCTAGGCACTGTGACTATTAAATGTAATATGACTGGTGACTGAGATCTGAGAGTCCGCCCCTTTCCAATTAAATCAAGTTTAAGATTGATCTTGATTTTATGTTTTATTAAAAATTAGGGATTCGGATTTTCTATTTGACAGCGCGTCCCAAGCATCGGCAGCGCCTACAAGTAAGACAGGCGCCTGCTGTACCTGTCGGTTCTTCTAGGACGGACGCTCCAGCGAAAATTCAGAACCCCAGATTTTGGTACTACTGCAATCGATGTTGACCTAAAACTTGAGTTAATCGTGCAAAATTGAGGAACTGGCTCAGCTCTACTCTCAGGGGGGTGTTCATACTGACAGCCACTGGATTGGTTGGGGGAGTGGGGGGGGGGACACCAATAGAAACTTCAAAAGACTTCTCATAAAAAAGTTGATCCTAAAAGCATTAGTGCTTTCATGCTGAAGCTGCAAATACTGCGACATATGCAGGGAAAGGGACAGGATTTATGAGGACAAATGTGTCTTCTCATTTTCCCACCAAATGACAAGCAAAGTCCTGGGAGTATGTGAGTTAAGAACGTTCTTCATACACACCCAGTGGGTTAAATTACAACAAAATATTCATTACCAACCCATGATGCAAATTACCATTATTTATTACGGTGGTTGACCATTCCATATTATGATTCTTACATATGTGCAGAAAGCAAGACTGTCATTACATATTCGATAAGTTAGACAAAAAAAGGCAAACTCACGTGCTGAAGGTATCCATCTCTCCTGTGAGATTAATTCTATCAGTCGATGTAATATCAACCTTTTCTTTCAGCTTCTCCTCAAGCTGTTAATTAAAGCAGAGGAGGCAATGAGGGATTAATGATTTCATTAGGAAGTTTATGTAATCTCTGGAAAGCACTTAGTAATCGAGAGGAGGACGTGGATGCATTTCAGAGTCACATAACTGACATCACTGTAATTATAGGTCACTGGTCACACTACGGGGGATGACACATACGCTAGAATCCTACAAATGTCAATGGCAGGATCTAACATACAGAGCATTTGCTGGACAGTGCTTTTAGCTAATGGACCTGTTGATGGATCATACTGTAGAGTGAATTGATTGCAATTAGAGGTTTCCTAGATTTGGATATTTGATGAAGGTTAGGCCATAGTCATGTAAGCTAGATTCCCATAGAGTTATAATAATAAATATCTCAGCAGGAGCATTATGCTGATGAATAGTGGATGAAACAGTAATCCTGCAGTATGTAGAATTCATATACTGAAGATTAGATGTCAAAGAGGAATCCTATGTGACATGCCTTATTTGAGCACTTGATTGTCCGGACGATGATGAATTATAAATTTACACGTCAGTATCCTTCCGGTGCTGTTCATCAGCATGATATCATATGTGCCCCAGAAAGCAAGGCTGATCTGGTCATCATAAATATGGAATAGCTTAAATTTAAACCAAGGGTTAAACCTATACATGTTTTCTAAAGGAACGGATTCAAATACCAGGAGGTAAAGCATTGAGATCTCGCTGGCGTTTACTACAAGTGTTGGTCCTACATCTAAATCAAGGCTCTCAAACTAGGGTACAGAGTTTGAGATCTCTGGTATAAATACTCACTTGCTGGGTTGTTGCTAGACAGTACTCTGCAGTACTCAGAATGCTGCAGATCAGGCATAGTTCCTCAGTAGTAAACTTGGCAACCTCCGATCCTTCTTTCTCCTTTAGCAGACTGGAGATGTTGAGTCCACCACTACTGCTGGTGGTTCTAATGGAACAAATATAGATTTACCATCATTATTCCCATCTACAGCACAATATTCAGGATCAATACCAATTTCAAAAAACCTATGCGTTTATGGATTTGATACATGTGTTAAAGCTGATCTTAATGTTGCCCACTATTTAAAATGTACATGATTTTTAGACTTTACTTGAGAGGACATCCAGCACTACACAAGACCTCTGCTAGGTTTCCTTCCAATCAATTAATCAAACAATATTTCTCTTCTGATCTCCCAACCAGTGTTTTTGATGATAGGAATACTCTGGTATGAAGTGTACCAATAGCACTCAAAACAACTTTACCTCATTTAAAAGATCTTCCAAGTCTGTCTATACTGTACATTGTTTAAGCCAAATTTTGGCTGACTGATCGGTTTATTTTCTTTCCAAAGAAACCCCTGAGCTTTCTGTTTGCTTTCAATGCTGCTGCATGCCGCATGATGTGTTTTACTGGGTAGGGATTTATGACTGCAGGAGATCCCCTCCCAGAGCTGCTGAACTGAAATTCACTAGAACAGTTACAAATGACTCACCAATCTTCTGAACAGATAGATAGGGATTCTGGATGTGCAGTAAGGTGCAACTGTTACCACTTCAATAAAGTGCTGTGATTCCCCCTGCAAGTGTCAGCTACAGAAATATACAGGGTTATTCAAAGAGAATCGAAGAGTCACCGCACGTTCGGTGACTTTTCGTTCTCTTCAATTCGGCGATCCCATTTCGGCGACCCTGTGGTGTATTCAGCAAGCACCACAGGGCCGTCGTAGTGCAGGGAAAAGCCGTCGCAAACCCGAATAAAAGTCACTGCAAAAAACGGCGAACGCACACCGAAACCCGCAAAAACATTTGGATTTACCCCACCGAACACGCTGGAGAAATCCGAGCAGGAGCCAATCACAGCGCAGAGCAGCCACCGGAAAAACCCGACACCACAGACGAATGGAGTGGGGGGAAAAAAAAAAAAAAAAACAGTACGCCTGAATGTTTGAAAAGTGAAACGCTGTTTGCAAAGAAACTACAGAACGAAAATGTATGAAATTGACATCTAAGATACAAATGATGATAATAAAAAGAGCTGGTACAGTAAAGAGAAAAGACTATTAATAAAAAAAAAGGAAAAAAAATAATCTGTAAATAAAGAGACTTTATACTGCAGAATATTATAATCAACGGTTTATTAGATATTGAATTAAAACAGGAATATTTTTAACATTGGAGCCTATGGGATTCGCCTGAATAAACCTGTTGAATGAAACCACCGAACAGCAGGGCAATTCGGCAACCTTTCACTTTTGTTCTCTGCATAGACAAAGCATTGCTTCTCTATGGGGATTTCACGGCCCTCGAACAGGCACAGTATGTGCAGGCATTTCGCCAACATTTGGCGAACTGCCTGCTCTCTGAATAGCCAAATGGCCAGGCAAGGTAACCGTACACTGAATTTCACTGTTCGGTTACCTTTCGCCACAATTCGGATCTTTTGAATAACCCTATCTTTGAAAAGGCTTACAATGGAATGCCATTTTTTAGGTTCTTAGCTGAAAAATAGTACAGTTGAGTCTATTTTGCTTCTCTCTGACTGTAAGCTACCCGATTCACCACTAACCAGATCACAAACCATCAACAGAGCCCATTTCTCTTATGTATTATGTATATTTATTTGCAAAGTATTTTACCAGGAAGGATACATTGAGATTGTCCTGGGACCGCATACGTATCTAACACTGGACTTGCCACACACTTTAGTGTTTTTGGTGTCATAAGTTAAGTATGAGAGGAAGGTTCAGAAATAAATAAGGGTATAATACACACTATCCAAACACCTGTACCTAATAAATCAAGATTGATTTCGGGACCACCTGGAGATATTGCTAGATAGAATGAATTGCAAAACATTAGACATATAATGTATGTACCACGGACATTAATAAGGGGAACAAACACTTCTGTCACAATTTAAAGCTGCAGCAGAGTATTGTATCAATTATACAGGGTATCCAGGTGGAAGGTATCCTTAAAGAAAAGAAGAAAAAAAAAAGACATCTGGGAAAGTATTTTAGACACTTTTGGTGTTTGCTCCATTATTAAAGAAACAATGTCAAAATTGTTTTTAATCACTAGATTTGTCTCAATGAATTTCAATGTGGGCATCTCCCTGGCGGTCTATTTCTTCAGCAAATTCTGTGCTGAAAACGGTCTAATTTTTTTTTTTGCCCCCCCTAGTGGCATCCTGAGTGTGGCTCGGGGTTAAATTCCTATGTTGGAAGCGGTAACCCCCGAGCAACACTCGGGATGCCGTAGGATACATTACCTCTCCCTGCGCTCCCTCGATGTCCCCAGCTGCCTCCTCCTGCGACCTCATTACTTCCTGGTTTCCTCCTCGCGGAGGAGACTGCAGAGATTAGTGAGGGAGCGCACGGAGAGGTAATGTATACAACCCGAGTGTGTCTCGGGGTTACCGCTCTCAGCAGTGAAATTTAACTCCTAGACACACTCGGGATCACCGACAGGAAGGTTAAACTAATTCCATGTTGCTTGAAGCATGTTTGGTGTAATTGTCACATTATTATGTGGGCTTTCAGGTGTTGAAGATAAATGATTTTGATCCGGTAATGATTTTTGCAGAACTCCACAGAAAAAAGGTCAACGGGTTAAATCTGGTGACTAAAGAGGCCAATCAATTTGACCAATCTCCCAGGCACCTCCCTATACAGCTGATGCCCAACAATGGGGTTGAAATATGAGCTTGTCTGTGGTCAATCGGGATGCGGACACTAGCTGGCGCATGAGTAGGCATGGAAGAAAACTTGGAATGATTCCCTCTACGATGGCACAAACCAATGGTGTATACAATACCAAGCAAGATATGCATTTTTTATTTTTGATACCTTTCATTGGGGTCTCTCAGGACACTGAGTAGGCGCCATGACAGCCCGAAACAACCAAACTCGTCATACAATAGTAAGACAAAGAGGTCTATTCAAAGAAAGGTGAATCTCAGGAGAATGACTGGAGAAGTGAAAACTCTAGGTCAAAATAGCCAAACCAGAAAAATTCTCCCATTTATCCCACTTTACAAATCGGCTATCTGGTCTAGATTGTTCTCTTCTCCTGACAATTCTCCTGATTTTCACCTTTCTTTGACTAGACCGGAAAAACAACTTTCATCACTGAACTGAATCTCGGGGCAGATGATGTGGAGCAAACGTGTATAGAACACTGATCCTATCTTTCAGTTCATTCCCCATAAAAGGCATTTTAGAAGTGCTCTTTCTTTTCCCATATTCGAGGACTATTTGTTTTGGCGCAAACGTTGCTTTTAAAAGGACTGAAAAAGTGCAAAGTCCAGGTATGCCCTACTCGGCTAACAAGAAAGAAAACAGGGTTGGAGACCGTCTCAGCGGAAAGGAATCTGCACGGTGTCTGATTCCACAAATAAAAAAAGAAACATACACCTTTCCAAAGACCACAATAACGCTCACGTCCCCTCGACAGAAATAAAATATTTACAGGGCTGAAGAGTTACTACCACATTTAGCAGCAGACGGTACTGGCTCGCACGAACAGAGCCGCTCATCTATAGGAAACACAGCTCATGGTATCAGTTCCTTAGAGCTGTCCGTACGCGAGGAATTTATAAGCCTGCTGAGCATTGGAACATCAATATGGAGGAGGCCAACTGGGTTGTTAGTGAAAGACACATTACACCACAGGATGATTGTTGTTTTTTTGTACTAAAAACCTTCATAGAACGTCTGTAGTATAGAACTCCAAAGTGAATAATGCACCTTCTGTCACAAGCAAAGTGAATGCATATTTGTATTTAAAAGTGCTGAGAGGGCTCTACATGTCAATGTGATCATTTCTAAAGTAGTTTAGTCAAGGCTATAGAATGTTTACATTTTACATATAGTAGTTTTACTACATGACACTGCTACTGTTATCTAAATGGCACCAGTGATTGAGTTACTTACAGCATACATCAGTGTTGTGCTACATAATAACAGGCCAGGTTTGCCAGATATCTGAAGCACAGCACAAGTGACATGATTTGCTGCTCAGTGATTGCAGGATTCAGTCTGCATTTCTCCAATGTAATTTTTTCTGGTCTTTTTGGAGTACTTGAGGACAGCGATGGGAACTATAGGTATGTACCATAAATGTTAAGAATTGCAGTGAGTGGAGGCGTGGCCTGACCGCCGACTGACATGGCCGCACACTGAGTGAGCTCCGTCTCACCCCTGGCGAAACCAAAGCACAACCCCAGCGCAGAGCAACATGGTCAAGGGTAAAAAGGCCCCCCAGACTCCTGGAACAGCGGCAGCTCACCCGGACTCGCCGGCGCCCGGGATCCGCCAGTACTTTGCCCCGCAGCATGAGGAGGACGGAGCCCAAACATCAAATAAAATGGCGCCGACTCCCGCATGCGGCCCGCCATCTCCTGCATCCTCGTCTACCGGCACGTGGGACGCACCGGAGGACATACGCCAGCTCCTACGATCGCTGCCCACAAAAGATGACCTGACGGCGGCCACAACATCACTCCGCCAGTCCCTGGCGGCAGACATCGAACGGCTCAGGGGTGACCTGGGAGGCCTACAGCACCGTGTGGAGCAGGTAGAGAAGGGGCAGAAGGAGAGTTCAGACCAGGTAGAAGCCACCACGGGTCACATTGCACAGCACCATCACCTTCTCACCTCCCTCACCCGACATGTAGAAGACCTTGAAAACAGAGGCCGCAGGCAGAATATTAGAGTAAGGGGTCTCCCTGAGGGTGAGAAAACGGCGGATGAATTACATCATGCACTACTGCGTTTATTCAATAAGGTACTGGGACGCCCACCAGACACCCCAATAGATATTGAACGTTTTCACAGAGCTCTTAGGCCCAGGGGACCCCCGGAAGCACCTCCGAGGGACGTCATCTGCTATCTTCTACATTTCAGTTTAAAAGAGGACATTATGAGACTAGCAAGGGACACACCGAGACTGGCGCTGGATGGTGCCCCGATCTCCCTGTTTAATGATGTATCCCAGCTCACCCTGCAATCAAGATGGGCACTGCGGCCCCTCACGCTGGCTCTACAACAAGAAGGACTACAGTACCGATGGCTACACCCTTTTGGCCTGCAGATCAGAACGCAACAAGGCCCGGTGACCGTCAGGTCGGGTGAAGACCTGGATGGAATCCTTCGCACGCTACGATTGCCAGAAGACGTACGGATAACGTGGCCGGACCCGTTGACGGTTTACACCACTGAACAACTCCCGCCACAGCGCCCTGCCCGACGGAGGCGCCCACGAGGCTCACGGCCCTCCACGCGGGGAAACACCCCATCCAGCTCCCAGGAACTTTAGCACGTTTTACACTGATCCCTCCACACGGATGATTGCTTCCTAGAGCCGGACAGGTAGACCTACGGGACGACCCAAACCTCTCCACAGGATGAGGAAAACTTATCAGTGATCCCGGCGGAATAGTACACCGAGACTGGGTCTGTTTGTTTGCTTCTTACACCAGGCCTTAATGGCCTCGCCATGGGGTGGGCACGCACACCCCTTGTTCATTGTTTAATTCATGTTTCTTGACGGTCGGTCACGTTTCCCTACTGAGTAGTAACGCGCCCGGTCGTGGGCACATTTTGTGTGATAGGGTCCGACCTGCTCCAATAGGGGCGGTCCGACTGAAATTCGTCACACTCGTTACGATTACTCTGTCTAGTGGTTAATTTTTTGTTTTTCTTTTTTTCTTACGATCTTCATTGTAATGGTTTTGCATATTCATACGTTTGTTCTTCTTTGTCAATTCGCGCAGGTTCGGTGGTAGTTACTCCTCTCTCGCACCCCTCACGTCAGACCCCGGTTATCTCACCTGTTGTACGTCATGACGTATGTTCCTGATTCCCTGAGGGTCCTCTCCCTGAACGTGGGAGGTTTGAACGTTCCGGCAAAACGCCACATCGCGTTACGGGAATTCCGCACTCAGAAGGTATCCGTTGCACTCTTACAAGAAACACACCTCACAGGGCCCCGGGCACCATCGCTCCGCAACCGGGACTACCCCACAGGGTTCTATAGCAACTACGCGCTAGGCAAGATGCGTGGCACAGCCATCTTATTGGCCAGGTCACTTCCATTCACCCTCAGGGACTCTGAATGCGACATTGACGGTCGTTATACCTTAGTGAAAGGGACCATAGGCGAACAACTGTACACTTTTGCTTCAGTATACCTGCCTAACAAACGGCAACACAGGGCGTTTAGGGAGATTCTCCGAGTGGTGGGGGCCTTTGCGGAGGGGATCCTTATTGTGGGTGGGGACATTAATATGGTCTTGGATCCTAAGATGGACACGTCCAAGGGGACCTCAAGCCTGGCATAGTCAGTGCTCCGCCAGACTAGACTCCTCTTGCATGAGCACAGGCTGGTAGACTGCTGGAGAGCCCAACACCCGACGGAGCGGGATTACACCTATTACAGCGCGCTTCACAGACGCTACACCCGACTGGACTACATATTTATCCCATTTCAACATGCACATTTAATCCGCAACTCGACCATTGGCACCACGACTTGGACAGATCACTCGCCGGTCATAGTGACGTTGGCGACGGCCTTCTACAGATCCAAATCCTTACATTGGCGTCTTAATGAAACCCTCCTAGCAGACGTGGAGGTACTTAAAGGACTGACAGACACACTAGAGCACTACTTTGAGGATAATGTACGCCTGGACACTCCCTCCCCGCTGGTATGGGAAGCGCACAAGGCGGTGGCGAGGGGCTACCTGATAGCACAAGGGGCGAGACTTAAGCGGGCACGAACACGTCAGTTTGAAGAACTACACGCACGCATTACTACCTTGGAACAGACCCATAAAGCCCACCTACTGGACGCGACATACACAGAACTAATGAAGCTTAAAGCGGAGCTTCACACACTCCTTAACATTAGTGCCCTTCAAAAAATACGTAGGACTAAACAACGCTACTTTGAACACAGCAATAAATGCGGTAGGCTCCTGGCCCACTCCCTTCGCAGGCAACGGAATGCCTCCTACATATCTAAGATACGTGCCGGCGCACAGGCCCCATCCTCTCTACCGCAGGACATCATGACACTCTTCCAAAAATATTTTCAGGAAACGTACAACCTCCCCAAACAAACGGGCACACAAAACGCGGACACCATTGACGCTTACCTTCGGCAACATCTCCGCATCACCTTGTCAAGTGACGCACGCCAGTCCCTAGATAAACCCATAACTGGAGAGGAACTAGAGGAGGCAATTAAATTAACCCCCTCGGGCAAGTCTCCTGGCCCTGATGGACTCTCCCTCCAGTATTATAAATCCCTGCACGGACACTTGGCACAACATTGGCTGAGGGCCTTTAACTCACTCACGGAAGGCACACACTTACAAGCATCGGCTTTGACAGCTAACATCACACTTATCCCGAAACCGGGAAAAGATCCAGAGCTCTGCAGCAGCTATAGACAGATTTCCCTCCTTAACCAGGACCTCAAGCTGTTTGCGAAAATATTGGCCAACCGCTTGAAAGAACACGTTCCAATGCTGGTCCATTCAGACCAGACGGGCTTTATACCCGGGAGGGAGGGCAGGGCGAACACGGTACGAGCGATAGACCTCATTCACGCAGCCACCACTGGGGACCGTGAACCGACCTTACTGCTGTCCACGGACGCAGATAAGGCGTTTGACCGGGTCAGTTGGCTGTTCCTCTCACACACATTGCGCTTTATGGGCGTAGGCACGAACATGCTGACCTGGATCAATGCTCTATACACTAACCCCACGGCAAGGGTCAACATTAATGGCGCATTATCGGCCCCCTTCCCGATCACAAACGGGACAAGACAGGGCTGCCCCTTGTCTCCACTCCTGTTTGCACTGACATTAGAACCATTTTTGCAGGCAGTTCGTTCAGATATTGATCTGCACGGTGTGGAGGTTGGGAACAGAGAGCACCGGGTGGCGGCATATGCTGATGATATGCTGTTTTTTCTCCGCCAGCCGAGGATCTCCCTTCCGAAATTGCTACACCTTTTTGCCCAATATGGAGCTTTAAGCAATTTAAAGATTAACATGGACAAGTCTGAAATTCTGCCCCTCCATGTTCCCCCGGACATGAAGGAGTCCCTGGTGACGGCCTTTCCCTTCCGTTGGTGCTCTACGGGACTGAAATACTTAGGCATTATACTAACACCAGACTGTGCGACACTGTATGCAGCCAACTACCGACCGCTCCTGCCGAGCCTGACTATTGACCTCTCCACGTGGTCATACCCTCATATATCGTGGTTTGGCCGAGCCGGAGTCATTAAGATGAACATACTACCGCGCCTTCTATATCTTTTTCAGACCATTCCAATACTTCTACCAGGAGTTTTTTTCGCACAACTAACTCGCACGCTCACTAGATACATATAGGATTCTAAAAAACCTAGAATAACTATGGCACTACTCACCACGCCTAAAGGCGCTGGTGGGGCGGCAGTGCCACACTTTTGGCACTATTATGGAGCGGCCCACTTGCAGCGCATACTGGAGTGGTTGACTGGCGCACAAGACAAACAATGGGTGGAAATCGAACAGGCCTGTGCGAGTTGCCCCCGTCCGACCTACCTTGGCTACCAGCCTCCACATTACACAAAGGGATAAAAACACACCCTCTGATCAACGCTACACTACGCACTTGGAGACGCCTCAATGCTAAATTTGACCTCGCACCGTTCCCATCTCCGCTGTTACCGCTCCAACGGCTTCCAGAGTTTTCCCGATCCTTACAGCTGACAGGCCTAGCGGACCCCCCGCCGCCACCACGCCCCTGCCATTTTATAGCTGCTGGACAACCAGTTGCGTGCAGTCTGCTGCCCCTCTCCCACCCAGATTCCTTTTTGACTAGGTTCCACAACCACAGATTGATTCAACGACTACGCTCGCTTTCCACGCTTGACTCATACACGAGGACACTCACACAGTTCGAGACGATAGTGGAACGGGGCAGGTTACCCTCCCATTGCCTCTCAGCGATGTACGAGCTCATACAGTCCAAGGTTGCTTGTCCGTCCGCGGCCCGTACCGGATGGGAGAGGGAATTAGGCATACAATTTGAGGATCACCAATGGAGGTCGATCTGCTCGTTGGCCCACACCAGCTCGATGTCCACTAGGGTACAGGAAGCTAATTACAAACTACTAAACAGATGGCACAGGACACCCAACACACTTAGACACATGCCAGGAGGGGATGGCGCATCCTGCTGGCGTTGCAAAGCTCCTGCCGCCAATCCACTACATATTTGGTGGTCCTGCCCGAAACTGCAACACTTTTGGCACACTATTCATGCCCAGGTTAGTGAGGTTATGGAGCCTCAACCCCCCTTCTGCCCGGAATTTTATTTATTGAGCCACACTGACATGATCCCAGAGGTATTTAGGAAATCGGTGGCTGTCCGCCTGTTACAGGCGGCAAGGCTGACGATACCTCAGTACTGGAAGCGCGCCGAACCCCCTCCACTCACGCTCTGGCTCCACGAGGTGGAATTTATCCGCGCCTCCGAGGAAAGGTTGGCCTATGCCAAGGGGAGGGCCGCTGAAAATGCATTAAAATGGTACTACTGGTTAATGACATGTCGGCCGAGAATGAGTCGATGCGCACAGACCCCGGGTTCTTAATCTAATACTTGCTACTGCGACACCCAGAAACCTAACGTGAACCGGTTGCCACACGGACCCGATAACTACCACCGTACACCCTGAAACCTAACGTGAATCGGCTGCCACACGGACCCGATAACTACCACCGTATAACTGTATAACTTTATTTTCTTCCTTATATGTAATGACTATCTGAAAGAAGTGACATGACTAACTATTTTTTTTCAACCTTAATTGGGCTACAATATAGTAGCTACATTGAACTGTAATATTTCATGTGAATCACAATAAACTTGAATATGTTAAAAAAAAAAAAAAAGAATTGCAGTGAGTGATCCTCAAACCAGGATCACTAATGATTTTCACATATTTGCAGTTCCATTCTTCAAATAGGATTAATGAAATCGCCAATTGGAGAATCCCTGTGATTGCGTCAAAGTGTTCACCGATTGAGATACAATCAGAACCATCAACTGGAAGGTTTTCTTACGGCAACAAGCAATGCATATCATGGCATTTAGAACCCACTATGGATCAAGTGGCAGGAATAAGGGGTTTTGCTGCACTTTTAGACTGCTAGAACCACTTTATCGTGCACAATATGTTTAGAGATCAGTGCGGGACTGTGATAGATTGTACCCCTGCAGTTATCAGAGAACTGGACACATCAACCAATGAAAGAAAGTTAGTTGATGCATGTCTGCATGTACTACAGAGCGGGTGGACACGCGTGCTGCGGAGAGCGGGTGGACGCACGTGCCGCGGAGAGACGCACGTGCCGCGGAGAGACGCACGTGCCGCGGAGAGACGCACGTGCCGCGGAGAGCGGGGGGACGCACGTGCCGCGGAGAGACGCACGTGCCGCAGAGAGCGGGGGGACGCACGTGCCGCGGAGAGACGCACGTGCCGCAGAGAGCGGGGGGACGCACGTGCCGCGGAGAGGACGCACGTGCCGAGGCGAGACGCACGTGCCGCGGAGAGCTGGGGGGACGCACGTGCCGCGCAGAGCGGGTGGAGGCACGTGCCGCGCAGAGCGGGTGGAGGCACGTGCCGCGCAGAGCGGGTGGAGGCACGTGCCGCGCAGAGCGGGTGGAGGCACGTGCCGCGCAGAGCGGGTGGAGGCACGTGCCGCGCAGAGCGGGTGGAGGCACGTGCCGCGCAGAGCGGGTGGACGCACGTGCCGCGAAAGAGGTTGTCAACTAAAAAAACGTTTGTAGCACCTCAGAGCTGGTGCTGATTCCACTGCTGCAGAGTCAGTTAGCAGCAGCTGGAAACCCCCCCCCCCAAAAAAAAACCCCCAAATATTCACCCTCTCATCCTGTGGCGAGAATAGCAACCCGATCCGCCACTTCTGGCCACCGGGAGCAGAGTGTGACTGGGGGGAAAAAAGTACCCAGTCTGCCTCTGCAATCTCTCCACTGACCTGCAGGATCTTGCGAGAGGCGAGATTCTGCTGGCCATGCGACGCGGCAGCAGAAACCTCCATAGAGTCCTATAGAGTTCTGAGGGGATGCTTGGGGCGGCGCGTTTGTGCTTCCCCGAGCATTCAGGAGACTAGAGGCTACTACAAGGCAGATTTCTGGACTCGGCACCTGCCCCATAATCTAATGGTAAAACGGGGGCGCTAAAGGGAAATTAGCAAACGTTAATTTTTCCCTTTAGCATCCCCGTTTTAGCGAGGGCCAAGTGATAGGGCACATAATGTGCTTGCAGAGGGGGACTGAGATCAACTTCTAGAGAGAAGGAAATAATCATACAAGGTATTTAAAAAGCTATAGCACGTCACTATTTCGCAAGTCAAGTATTGTCAATGATTTCATGAGAATCATGGGGCATTCAATAAAAAGAAGAATACATTTAAGATTCAGGCGAACACTGCAAGAATATCACATTAAACAAGGTATGTAGATTTTTGATCAACTTACTTGGGCAGGTTACCAGACAGAATTTTCCAGGCATATTCGCGTAGATACTTCTGGAATATTGAGGTGAGAGCAATCATGGGCTCCCCGGTACTGAGCTGGGAGCACTGCACCATGCACTTCTTATAGTAGACGAAAAGATCTGCACAGCTTGGCAGAACAGATCCAGCATCTTCAGAAGTGGCTTTAGGAGGTCCTTGAGACTTAAAATCTGCTACAAAGCGATCAATTAGCTCCCCCAAATTTCTGGAAAAAAACAAAACAACAAAATAAATAAAAGAGGAGGAATTGCAAGAAAACCTTTGAATATCTTGTCTAAGTTATAAGAAATCAAGAATTAAAGTCACCATCTGGATAGATTAGGAACCCTACGGCAGCTGTCCCATACTACTACAGGCTTTGATTTACAGGGTTATTCAGAGAGATCCCAAAAGTCACCGCACGTTCAGTGACTTTTCGTTCCCTGCACTTCGGGGTGATTCGGCGATTCCTAGTTCGCCGACACTACGTTGTATTCAGCAAGCACCGCAGGACCCCCGTAGTGCAGGAAATACTCACCGAACACTCGTCGAAAACCCACAGAAACCTCCGCAAAAACAAACACCGAACACGCCGGAAAAATCCCTTCAGCTGCCGATCACAGCGCAGAGCAGCCGCCGGGAAAAAGCCGACACCCAGACGAACAGAGTGAAAAAACAGAAGAAAAAAAAAAAACAACAGTTTGCATAAAAGTTTGAAATTTGAAACGCTGTTTGCAAAAAAACTACAGAACGATAATGTCTGAAAATTCACATAGAAGATCCAATGAATGATAATAAAAAGGGCTGTTACAGAAAAAAAGAAAAACGATTAAAAAAAAAAATATATATATAAAATATATATAAAAATACATGACTTTTTACGGTAGAATAAAATGATAAACGGTTTATTAGATATTGAATTAAAACTGGAATATTTTTAACATTGAAGCCTATGGGATTCTCCTGAATAAACCTGTCGAATTAAACCACCGAACACCAGGGCACTTCACGGACATTCCTCAGCTGTTTGGTGTCTCTGAATAGACGAACCTATTAGGGATTTCACTGCCCTCGAACAGGCACCGTACCTGCAGGCAATTCGCCAAAATTTGTCGAATTGTCTGCTTTCTGAATAGCCGAATGGCCACGAAATGGCACCGTACTCTGAATTTCAGCGTCCGGTTACATTTCGGGGCCAGATCGGCTCTCTCTGAATAACCTTAGTATATATAAAATAGCCATATGGGGTATTATTTCAGATAACAATTCTCAGGACACAGTGAGACCCCTGAAATCCCTTATGGATTCTAGTTTCACTAGAAATTACATCTTCCTCTTTGGTTTTATTTTCCATAAGGAAAGCCGTCAAATCAACAGAAAATATTAAATCATGTAATTGAAGTACAAATTAGTATATGGGCCTTCTATCTGCAAAATGGTACAGTAATCTTACATAACGCAGTTTGTATCAGATTCTGTATTATACTGCAATAAGTGGCAGAGAATAGGTATATTTTGCAGAATATATTGAAACCGCATTAGGTCTGACCTATACTACAGGCTATAAAGCCCACTGATCAAAATGCATCCCAATATGCTCGGAGGCCCTTCTAATGAATTAATTTGAGATCTAGATATTGTATGGGTCTGTTCTTGATTTATGTCTAAAGCAGTGTTTCCCAAACCTGTCCTCCGGACCCTCCGCCTCGCCAGGTTTGCCAGATATCTGAAGCACAGCACAGGTGATATGATTTGCTGCTCAGTGATTGCAGGATTCAGTCTGCTTTTCCCCCAAGTGATCTGCAAAATCTGGCCTGGTTGAGGGTCCCGAGGAGAGGTTTGGGAAACAATGGTCTAAAGGGTACCCTGGTCTTTCATAGTTTTCTGTGATGGCAATATGTCGTGCCATCTATATGGTTAAAAATCTATACAGATCATTATAAAGGTCTGGGACCAAAAATGTATTTGATAAATTGCATCATATCTCACACAGTAATGAATTGCCACTAATACTTAGTGGATTTTATTTTTATATGTGGTATATGTATGGGACACAATTTTGTGGTTTTTCTGTTTGTCTGAATTTTTTCTTTTTTAATGATTTCATTTGCATTAAAAGTTTTATCAATATCCCAGGTAGACATTGTCAAATATTCTCATAACTAATTATTGGGTTGTTTGACTCATTTGTCTGCAAACAGCATGCATGGATTGTTTAGTATCAATTAAACATTAAAAAGGGACACTACACACCCTGACCACTTTAGCTTATGAAAGAGGACAGGCTTTGTGGAGTGTCCCATCGTCCCAAAGCCCCGTGTCACTGGTAGCGCTGTGTGAAGAGGATGGTCTGTTCTGTCCACTTACAGAGTATTTTGAATATTGTGCCTGCCGGGGAAGAAGCTCAAGGACTAATGGTTTCAGCATGCTCTACCTGTTGACATCATCTTGTCTCCACAGCGAGTGTGCTCTTGGATAGACAGCAGCCACTCAGGTTCCTTGCGTGTAAAAATTACACATTACGAAGATTACAAACAATGCAGTCCGCAGCAGACTGATGAAACACTAGGGTTCTAGATCCCAAGTCAGGTGTAAACTTAACCAGAGCTGGTGTAAACTTCCAGCACCTGTAAAAGTTTGTAAAGTAGGTAAGTTTACACCTGACTTGGAATCTATCTAGTCTTGGAGGTTTAAAATAGGGATCTCAAAATCTGAACCTGCTACCCCCAGATATTGCTGATCTACAACTCCCATGGTTTCCATTTCATTCAAAAAAACCTGGGAAATGTAGACCATAAACATCTCTGTGGAACGGTGTGGTGCATAGTTTTAGGGGACAGTATACCATCAACATCTGTGAAGAGTGCAAAGTTGTGGGGAACTGTAGACCATCAAAACCTGGTGGCGCAGAGTTCTAAGGACTTGTGTGCCATTACCATCTGGGAGAGAGTGCATAGTTTTTGGGAAATATGCACCATCAAAATCTGGGGAGACTGAGTTTAAGACCCCCATTTTAAAAGATTCACAAAGAATACAACACCAAAAGAAAGAAAACTCCAGACAGGGCAAACAAGGTAAAAAACTAGGCTAAGCATTAACCTAATGGACGGTAGCTACAGTAAATTAAATTCTGTGTTTCCTGTCTGCTGTTCTGCATTATATTGCTTTTCTAAACAGACCAAGAATAGAAAAAAAGCAGATCCTTGCATAAATCCTGCTTTACCATTACTTCGTTTTTTTAAAGTATAGTTTGAAAAGTCTATATTTCTTTTTCCATCTTCCGGTCTGTTGTCGTTACAGTTTCATATCACGTTTTTATATCGGAAAGCTGACTATGAGGAATTATGCCGCACCACTCAATAAAAATACGGCTGGTGACAGGAGGAGTAAGAGATGCATATTAAATAAAAAACACAAAAAAGTACACTTTGACAACCGTATTCCTTGTGGCTCCTGGAAAAACTCAAAACGAGCGATTTATCATTATATCAGGTAGCGCACGCCAAAAATAATAGAAGCAGAGCATTCAGTTGAACGAGGATAAGTCTAATTTTCTTTGAAAACATGTGTAGCAAAACTTCTTGCCATGAAGAAAAGAAAAAAGACTCGATAATAATAGGTCCGGTAATTTGCCGCACTGCTGAGCAAGCACGAGCTTAGTACACTCATTTTCCACATCCTACAAAAAAAAACCTGGCCTGGAAAATATAAAACACTTTCTTCATTATTTTCAATAAGTCTCACCACAGTCAACACATCATTTTCTTCCACAATATGCGACGGTGAAATGGTTAACCCTATGATGGTACCACTACATTCTTTAAAGAAGTGACTAATAAGTCCTGATAGTCCTTTTTGTAACATAAAATACCATCAGGACCTTCTATGAGGTTCTTAAAAATTATATCATCTTACCATACTTCATATGTAACATTATACAACGGGACACTCTAGGCACTGTGGCCACTCAATGCAATTTCAGTGGTCACAGTGACCAGAATGTCCTCGCTCCTTTGATTCAGGCCTTCAAGTGCAGTGGTTTAGCTTTGCAGAGAAGCCGAGATCAGCTTCTGATAAATTCCTGGAAATGGGACTCCTAAGCCACTGTATTGTTGGCATGCGTTGGACCTTCCCGTGGTCAGGTGACAGTTGCAGCTTGTGGGAAGCCGCAAGCAGGTCACGTCCAGAGGACCGCTGGATTGAAGGTTTTATAAAAAGGCTAGGAGTGGGATGGGGTGCAAAGGGGTTAATGTTAATCCCTCTTTCTTTCCTCCTTTTTGTTTTAACCCTAGAGTATCCCTTGAAGGTATCACGTGTATTTTGATTACAAACTTCAACTACCTGGCAATTGTTTGACTTTATTTCAGATTTTTGCAGTCAAACACTGACACTTAAAGCTTGGATACTTGCATTATGTGGACGTTCCCAATGAATATTTCTTGCATTTTACTATTTTGTATTTCTGTAACCAATCAATGTTCTCGAACCCAGGACATACTTGAAAACGAGAGAAATCTCAATGTATCCTTCCTGGTAAAATACTTTTATAAATAAAAAAATAAATAAATATATGGAGAATTAAGCTGGAGGCTGACAGTTGACGTTTTTTCTGCAAATTGGCCTTGTATAGATTCTCTCCATTTATCTTTTTTTAATTACATTTTGGTTTCCCTGCAAGGTCTGTGCACCTACCATTATTAGTCTATGTATAAATGTTTGACACTGTGGTAAGCATTCTCTTAACAGGCCATTTAAAAAGGTCACCTGCCATCAATCCGATGGGTCCTAACCTAATGCCAAAGCACAGCTGCCTGCTTTTTTTTTTTCTTTTTGTTTTTTTCAGCTCAGAGACAAAACGGTGGGTTTATTTATACCCTGTACCAGGCTAAGCAGACTCTATGGGCACTATTCCGTGCCCTGTGCTAAAATGGGGACGCCAACGCCTGCAGGTTTCCTCGTAGCGCCCCCATTTTGCCGCACTATTCCGGGGCAGGCGCTAATTCAGCAGCCTGCCCCGGAACGCAGCAAAACACTGGCTGATACTTGTGGTAGTGCTTCCGTGCCACTGCGAATATCACCTCCTGGAGTCCATAGGACTCGATGGAGGGTTGCATTAATGAGATCGCGCAGGGCTGCGAAGTGATTCGCAAAGGGAGACTGGAGACTATTTGAAATCCATACAGATCTTATGGCATCGTCAATCACAAGAGACAACAAAGATGAAGGCCGTCGAAGCTCCAGTACCAAAGCCAGTCAGTGTACATACAGGGCATTGCTCTTACAGTCTGTTGGAGAGTTGCTAAAGTCCATGAATTTAAGCTGCTCTTTATAGGATAAAGAATTATTGACCAACCACGATATATTTGAACTGTGTGCATATAACCACACAGACACGCGTGCAATGCTTATAGATTTTATTAACTATGTTTCCCTGTGATGCTTAGCTGGTCTAAAATGCTAAATGACTATCAGGATGAATCTTCACTGCTGAGCATTACTGCTAAAACACCCTCACATACAGATCTATGGCAACCTACATTACAGGATTATCCCTGTGGAAGGCTCATTTATGCTTTGAGAATTTTTTGCCAGTGGTTTTAAAGTCCATTTTTAATTAAAAATAGGGTTAATACGTGCTATGGCTTGAATAGAGAAAAAAAGAGGGGGGTGATGGCGTCTGTAATTACAGGCAGAGACCATGAACTTGCATAAAAAAAGCCATATATAGGAAGTGGTTGTTTGTTTTCAGAACTCCCGCATGCCACACCAATCCCCACAGGCACAGGGTGTGTTTCAGTGAGAGAAGGGAGGGAAAGGGAAAAAAAAAACCCCACAGGAGGGCAAAGCCAGGTTATAATAAAATAGAAGAAAATAATCTAGATAGGAGGGCAATATACCGATACGTCTGTCCGCAAACAGCAAAGGCAAGAATTCCTTTCAACTTATAGGAGCCTGCAAGGGAAACACTAATGGAAAACATTTGAGGGAGCGGAAAACCGGAAAATCAAATGAATTTCGATGTAAAGTCAGGACAGGGTGTGTCAAGGTTACTGAAAACCAGGATTACATTGGCTGGCAAGAAAAAGCCCACAGACCCCTAACAGATTTGGTTTCACAATGCAGCTTACTGTAAAAATGAACTTTGCATCAGGTTGGCCACTAGATCCACATTGAAAGGTGGGATGACAAGGCACAACCGCAAAGGAAAAGGAAAGTATGTACGTACATAGCTTACAATGTGAGCACTAAACTTGGCAAAAACATTGACAAAGTGCCAATAGTGATGGTGAACACCAAACGTGAGAGACTTTGTTGGTATATTCAGAGGAAGAAGCTTTATTGAAAGACAGAAAAGTTAAAAAAAATGTAAAAAAGCAAATGTACTTAAGTGTAAATTGAAGACAAAGTGATACATAACCATATTAGTTATATATCACTAATATAAATCATACATTCAATGTCATTTCTACATTACACTGAAAGCAGAGGTATGTGCAAACGGCCATACTGATAAACACAGCTCATGGAGATCACTCACCTGTCTTGGGATTCTATATACACAGAAAGATGAGGCTCAAAACATTTGGAAATGATGCCGTGGAATGGATTTTCAGGTGCTTTGGTTTTTTTGGCTGTGTAGAGAAAAGATAAGCAAATCCAAAGTCAGTGCATACCATATAATAAAACATGCTTTCAAATTCAAACTTAACGGTTATACAACTCAGCCTATAAAATTAGAGCGAATAATGTGAGCACATTAGAATTCTAGAAAATTAAAACAACAATAATGGATGAGAAAGTAGATTGACCAGCTCGACAGCAAAGGTTTCTGTTTTGACTGGTATTGCTCTACTTATGCAAGTCAAATTTTAATGCAAAACACAGAAAACAGGCGACTTATAATTCTTGGAGGCCACGTCATACCAAATGACCCACCAACACCCAGGATGGATAAGAGGGAGATAATTTCAACAGATACAAATTAAATGGAACCAAAAGATTTCTTATAAAGTGATAAATGTGGGATGTGGGTTTTCTATAGAAAAGATGTATAAAATAAAAAAAAGACATCTTTAAAAATAACAAGCCATTGCCAAATTGGACGCCTTTCTAATTCAGCTGTGGCCAATTTTAGATATGTAGATACTCAAGTATACCACTAGATTTTGGTGACAAAACTTTACCTTAAAATTGGAGGGGTCGTGTTATATTCGAGACATCTGCACCGCGTGTAAAGAAAAAAAAAACTTGCCTTGCTCTGGATCTCAAGTCTCGCGGAAGTTCTCGGAGTCTCGCTGAAGTGAATGTGAGCTCCCTGATGCTTGCAAACACTTCTGGAACTCCAGGATTCAGGAGAGGTGGGATCCATCACAGCCAGAGGGCACGCTCGGTTTAATCCAATCATTCACCTCGCTCGCCTCCGCCGGCCATCTAATCGCTAGTCAAGACGACGGGTGGCTGGCGGCTTCATACTTCGTAACAACTGCAATCATGCACCCTGACCTGAGGGGTAGCCCTGACTGTGTTAAGAGACCCTGGAAGGATTTTAATGGTTTACCAGTACAGTAAAATTTTGCTCCTCGCTTAAATAGTCGAGTCTTGAGTCTTCTCTCTCATTTCCATAATAAATCTCTATCCATCGCGTTATACTCGGGTCACGCTATACTCGAGTATCTACGGAACTTTAAATTCAGTTGCGGCTGAATTCGACACTCCAGTCCAAAAAAGGAGCATCACTTTTATAGATTAAGTTACCATTTGAGCTTCATTTAGGGTTAACCCTAACATTCAGTTGCCTAAAAATTAACCAAAAAGTGAGCACAATGTTAGCGTTAAGGTTGTAATAAATGTAACCCTAACCCTAAAAGCAGCTCAAATGGTAACCTCGTTCCTAACCCTCTCATTTCTAACTCCAAAATCGAAGCAGCAAATCGTGTCCAATCAGACCAGTCAGAATCGGCCACCTCCAAATTGGAAACCATTCCAATTCAGCCGCCTCATTTTTGAAGATGTGTCTTTGTCCATAGGATGTTATAAATGTGCAGCCAACAAGAAGCGAAAAGGTAATAGAATAGTCCTGCAGAGTAAAGCAAAGAACCACCCTTTTCACATTATTAATATTATCCCCACAATTATGAGGGGGCAACAGTAGTCGGACCATGAGGAGGATCCACCACCCTCCTAATTAACTGCTCAATCTCAAACCTAGACACGAGGAAAAGGAGCAAGGTAGGACTGTGTCATGAAAAATATTAGTGGTTCCATGAGATGCCCATGTTGTTGCTTAATTCCTAATTATTTTATGGTTGACTCCATGATTTTAAGCCATCAGATGACATACATAGCATGAGAGGAAACGAGGAGGTCCATGCTCTCTGTTGCTTATTAATGAGAAGGGGAAATAAATAAAGTGCTACTTTAGGCTATTCAACAGGGCATCCCTCCCTTCATATAGATCAGCGTTTTTTCACTGATCTATAGGAAAAACATGAGCTATTCGCTTTTAAACTTCCTCTATTTCCCTCGTGTCCTGAAGCATGCCACAGATGGGACGACTGCTACGAGTACACAGCGGTCCCATAGAACGCCCCAATCAGTGAGTTGTGTTCGGTGCAGAGGGACACCCTGTAAGAGTACTCTCTGTTGCCCCGAATGCAATATGCCATCGATCTGGGGAAGAGAGGAAAACTTTAAAACACCATCTCCTTTTATCCCCACAATATAGGTCAGCAAAAAAAGCTGACCTATATAAAAGGAAAGATACTCTGTCAAATTAGCAAAACTTGTTTTGCCCACGACAGGCGCACTTTCAGGATGGGCATTCATACCCGCTCCATATTATTCATGTACATAGGGTCTCCTTGGGTAATGGAGAATGGGATGGCCAATTGCTCTACAATATGCTTCAATCCAACGCTTTGTGAATTAGCTTCTAAGCGGCAGAATTCAGCTAAATATTGTTTGCATTATATGCCCTCTGTGAGTAACTCAGAGAGCCTCAGTGTGTTATAATTAAATGAAATTAAAGAATCAAAAACAAAACATTTTTGTATGTACAGCTAATGGTGCACTAAATCTCACATGTTAACATTTCTGTCACTGGCATGTCATTGCACTTACCATGGAAGACACATCCCTTCCTGCTGGATAAACTATTACATCATGCACCAGAAAAAAACGTGAAGACATAACCGACTCAGGAGAGAACAGTGACATCATGTACACTCCACATGAAGTCACTTTTCCAAAACAACTGAAGGAAGAGGTGACAGATCTGGAATTTCTGTGACATATGGCAAAGTATCAAATGGTAAAACATTCCAGGATATTACACAATTTAAAATAAATCAAAAGCTTTAATCAGACAAGAGTGATTAATCTGATCCCAATGGTTTTAGTAAATCAGGGCTATACAAGTTCAATGACCGCTACAGCTCCACTAACTTTTCTTTTAAGGAAGGTTAAACCTGACCCATCTGATTTTAAAGCAGATGTGTATATATAAATTTACCTTTACATGCATAAAATCTAGTGCTCTCTCCCAACAACCAGGTTATGGTCAGCAGATTGCACATGACAAACGGATTATCTTTACTTAGAACACATTATGGAGATTTCACACCAATGGCTTAATCAGAAATCAAAACAGAAATCATTAGGTCAAGGATACTTCTGAACGCACTTTATCCAGGTCACCATCCCGGTCCACTGTAGACTCCTCTGGCATACCGTCATCATCCAGGAAAGGGTTGGTATTGACGGGTGGTGCTAGCTCTGGCTTTTTCTAAAGGAATAGACACATTGTACGGCTTTAGGAATACACTGGGCTGCTTTATTATTTGCATGTTAGGCACATCACACTTTGAAAAATGTCTAATGGACAGAGATCGAAGACATTCTAATCCAAGAATTCACAAATACAGTGACCAAGTAGCTACTCGATCTTAGACATTTACCTCTGACTTCCAGACTTCTGGATAACGCTATTAAATTATTTTTAAAAAAAAACTAAAAAAAAAAAAAAAAAAAAAAACGATGTGCAGAATTTATTTTTGCTTTTAAAATTGGTAGCTGGCTTCTAGTTTTTCTATGCAGGTCTAAAGTTTGAAGCGGAGGCGTCAAGCCCTGTTCTAATCAAAGTGATTGTTTATTCACGCTACACATCTTTAAAGTGATACTAAAGAGTTAAAACGGAGAAGGGGAAATTGAGGTGTTAAATATTAACCCCTCCTGAACCCCCTTGCAATTTACCCTTTTAGATCGTTTTAAAACTTACCTGAAATTCAGGGCCAGGCACGCTCTGCTCTCCTCTGGACGTTACCTGCTGCCAGCTTCTTGTAAGCAGCAGCATGGCAAGTGATCCCGGCGGCTTGGTGCTCCAGTGAACATCCAGGCAATCCAATGGCTCTCCATGGTAGTGCATTGAGAGGTATTGGAGAGACTTGGTTCCCGAAATAGGTCCTGCTTCCCGACTCTGATCCCTGAAGCTCAGGTCAGCGTTCACAAATCTGAACTTCTGGTAAGAGCCAAGCCTTTGCACTTAGAGGGATGATTCAGCCCTCTGACCAGTCAATTTACATTGAGTGGTCATAGAGAGTTATCCAGAGAGGTGAAAACCAGGAGAATGACAGAAGAAGCGAAAATCCTAGGTCAAAATAGCCGATTTGGAAAGTGAGACAAATGGGAGAATTTTTCTGGTTTGACTATGTTGACCTAGAATTTTCACTTCTCTAGTCATTCTCCTGGTTTTCACCTCTCTCTGAATAACCCTGATAGTGTCTAGAGTGCCCCCTTAAACTATGGTTTGCAATGTACACTAGCGGGAGTATAATTCGCTTAAGGAATGAACTCTGGAATACGCTTTAATAACAATAGAAATAATTAAAAAAAACAACTGTATTAAAAGGCTCTGACCGCTGTCAAACCTACATTCTTTGACAATTATAGCAGGGTTCTAAACCCCATTTAAATGACCTTGTATGAACTACAACTCCAGGAAAAAAAATATTAAAACACAAGGCAAAATGCAGCATTTTATAATAACAGTATGCTTTTGTTTTGCATTGATACATGATAATGTCTGTGTACGTGGAATTGTTACCTTTGACAGTAGAAAGGAAAAATATAGATTTCGCATAGGGAATAATTGACGGAAAAAATAACTTGGCCCATGATTAAAGGAAAACTATAGAAGTGGTACAATTTTTCTCTGTCTTGAAAGAACATTTGGTAATGTTTAAAAATGAATATGTAAAAGTAATTTTAAACCTGTCAGGGGTGAGCCATTTCCCTTTTGTTATCTTTTGCATCTCACTTTTGCATAAGACTGTTAAGGACGTTTTCCCGCTAATGACTGATGAGCAGTATATTACTATTAAAATAGAGAGGAACAAAGAAGTAAGATTAAAATCCTCTGACACAGATTAAAGAGAATACAAGTCACTGCAAGAAACATACAGGTATGAGTAAATCAGAGACTTGCTTTGTCCACAGGGCTCCTTTGATACACTCCTCCGTATGAAGCAGGGAATTAAGGGTAAAACGGGCAAATTACATGAGAATATCAAACTCCCCCTTTGTAGTCATTTAAATTCTTGTTGAGTTTCACCCGCTGCATCATGTAAGATACTCTGTAATGGCAAGGTGGGGGGGGGGGAGCTGTAATGTCAGGTGTGGGGTGGCACGCTCTGCACTCCCAACACCATGAGCCACTGTGCACGTATCAGTGAAGCAAAGTATATTTATATAGGCCAGCCTCCCATGGAGGCGTTTTTTGAATGGCTTGGACCAATGGTGCTTTCCCATTGGTCCAAGCTATTCCATTGCTCTTCAGTGTTTCTGAGGCACTGAAAAGCGTAGGTTCAGGAAGTAGGCAGTGCCAGATGTGCGCTACAGGCTTCTCAATCTCTTGGCCAGCTTGATTTTATGCGTTTAGCATAGCGTTCAGCTACGCAAATTGCGTTGGCTCAGGGAGGGCAGGCTGCTGTGAAAAAATAATATGCGCAGAGACAGATGGGGGGGGAATCGCGGAGCAGATGAGTTTACGTTTTTTATAATATTTTATTCAGTAGTGATTTAAATTAGTATTGCTTTGTCCACCATCACCCCAGACTTTGAGACACTTATTAACTGCTTCGCTGTGGAGGACGCGCTCAGCGCGTCCAGCCACAGGTAGCGTTGGCTGCGGAGGACGCTCCGAGCGTGTCCTCTCTTTGCAGCCAGCGATCGGCCGAATTCCGACCGATCACTGTGCCCCGCAGTACAGCCTGACATCCTTGATGTCAGCCCAGCATCCGGGAATGCCGCGGGCACTAATAGATGTCATTGCGGCGGTGCGATGTCATTGCGGAGGCGCGATGACATCTATTGCTGGCGCCCCCCGCGAGTGCAGGGAAGGTGCCTGAAAGGGAGGGGGGAGGTCCTTTGGACCTCTCTCCCTCCCCTTCCGTTCGGGGCAGCAATCAAAGCCAGGCACTACTTGGAAGGGCACAGCCTGCCCTTCCAAACGGTGCCTGGCTTTAACCCCTTGGGGACCGGATCGCTATTCGTGCCTAAAAAGAGCCAGATAGCGATCCTCTCCCACAGCTAGCCGACATCTTGGATGTCGGCCGAGCTTCCGGGATCTCCCCCTGATGACTGGCGTCATCGTGCATAGCTCTGGAGTTAACCCCTAGCTGCCACCAATGGTGGAGATGGGGGTTCCAATGAACCCCCCATCTCCCGATCCGTGGCAGCTAGGGGTTAATGTTTGGTATCGTTGGATCGGCCAAACATGACCATGTTAAAAGTTAGGAAAAAAAACAATAAAAAATATTAAAAAATAAATAAATAAATCAAACATTTGTTTTGTTTTTGTTAATGCAGCAATATTCTTCCCATTTCAATTATAATGTGAACAATGATGCTGCACTAACGATTTTTGTATGGGGTGCGTTTGTTAAAAATCGCGTGATTTCCCCCCCCCCCATATAAAATGTAACAAGTCCCCATTTCTAATTTTTAACGAGTGCAACCCATAGAAAATATAACCGCAAATGCTCGCATGTTAAATTGTGGGAAAAAAAAAACTTTACACGTTGTAAATTATTGAAAATTCTAATTTTATTGCATTTTTTTGTTATAATATACTGACAGGACATGACATATACATATAATAATGATATATTATCAATCTGCCGGGTCTGCCGGAAAGAACGATATATAACATGTCTGGGTCATATAATAAAATAAGGCTTCAAAACGCGTTTAAACATGACGAGCGAAACCGGTAAAAATTACCTCAGCACAGAGGCGTGAAATGGCTCAGTAGCGAAAGGGTTAAGAGCAAGAAGCATCCCCAGCTTTCCCATAAGTGCTAATTAATTTCACATGTTTCAATTACAGTTTATTTTATTGGGTTTTTGCTTTCGTTTTCACTAGTTCTGTGATTACTGCAAAATCCATTTTTTTAAAAAAATCTGTTTACAAAATTGTTTAAAAAGTTTATACATTGTAGACTATTGCACACGTTGTTTTGTGGAATAAATTATAATGTTTCATAAATTCTATTATTTTTGGGTCGCGACTTAATGACCAAGAACAATTGTGGGTCCGGAGAGTCAACAGGTTGAGAACCACTGATCTACAGTATCTACACAGTAATAACAGTGCCCAACATATTGCTTTTGTTAGGAATAGTTATGGTTTCATGACTAATTGAGGAAAGAATTTAGAATGAATTCCAAATTTAGGGCCTTTGGCTGAATAAGAATTATATGAAAAATAATGACAATATGGGTATTAAAAAAAATAAAAACAAGAGCCTTCATAGACTTTAGATTATATGCTGTAAGGGAAAATATCTCCAATGAATAGTCTGTACGTGAAATCCATCTTAATGCGGTGATCATGGCTCTATTAAAATTTATCTATTTAACCCTTTCATTAGTTATTTCAGTAAGCATTTAAATTGCAAGTTGTCCAGGCACGTCCACACAGTGCAGGGGGTTCAGAAAACTCTGCAGCACTTGGTGCTAAGTGCAAGCTGAGCAGCCAAAGGAAGATCCGGTGTCTGCTCCGTTAAGGGACAAAAAAAAAAAGTAAACCCTGCTGCTTGCTTGCAGCAGGGCTAAATGTAAAAAAGAACACCTGCCCGGCATTACATGTCCCCGACATCAGGCAATAGGATTTGCGCATCCCTGTCTTAAATATATTCTGAAGTTTCTTTTTTCCCCATCTACTCATTTTCAGTCTACCACATATACGCAAGAATAATGCAGACAGTTACTGTAGCTTGCCTGTGTGTATTAACACAAGAGCTCTGCGTACATCAGAGGATGAAGGAGCAACATACTGTAACTTACAGTTCCCTGATCACGAAAGGGACTGAACATGAAGCTGTAAGGTAACAGCTCATTATACTTTGTATAGGAGCTGTTAACAACAAACAAGCTCAAGAATAACAAGATAATGCCTTGTAGCTTGTTATTCTCAGCTCTGAGACCCTTTCTTTGGAATAATCACTTTACACTTTAAAATAATTAAATGAAAAAAATCTTTTACTATTTACAATGCAGAGAATGGCACAATCCGTCGCCTCCTCTGGCCATATGTACAGAGAAACACTGGGAACAAATGTGCATGAACACCCGTCTCTACAGGGAGTCCCATGGACCCTTGGAGCTGATATTAGCCGACATTTCTTTTTAGAAGCACTCTCCGACCAGCTACGTTGGGATATGGTTGAGCCACAAAGTAATGGATTACATCTGTAAAAATGCCTCTACTTGACCAATCTTTTAAAGAAGAATGTAAAACATTACCAATCTACACATATTCTTCACATTTTCTTTGCTTTCCAGCAGCCTATGGTCCATATTTAATAAATATGTCAAATATTTTTAAATGTGGTCTTAGGGAATGCTTGCATGACTGCAAAAATCAACTTATATCCCTCCAGCATGTAAGTAAAAGCACCTTCTGTTGCAACAGGCAATACACACGAAAATAATTATTTTGTGTTTTTCTGAACCCTATATAAATTTTTTTTTAAAAAAAACGCACTTTGCTACTGAATAATTTTGCACTCAAATTTAAAATGTGAAAATTTATATTTGACATCAAAACAGGATATTACTGGCCCAAAGAAAGGCAACATACCGATATAAAAAAAAAAAAATATATATATATATATATATTAAAGAAAAAAAACATACAACTAACCCCCAGTAACATCAATTGATATTTGCAGTAATTATTTTGACCAAGAATTTCCCTAAATTCTTCCTTGGTCAATAAGACCCTTTGTTTTATATAGGAACAAGAAAAACAGACGTTCTTTGTGAGGTATGAAATATTGGGAAGGATTGATGTCTGTTTAATACATATCAGTCATAAACTATAACTATCAAAATACCAAACTAGAAATTGCTTTAGCATGTGGTATAAGCTCAAAGGATGAGTTCCAGCCTAGGAAAAATTTAATTTACAAATCTAAAATAACAGTGGGGTAGGCAATATAGTGAATAGCAACTACATACCAGAGATTGCTGCAGTTTTCTACTCGCCATCTACACACCTCAAAACATAAAGGCTGCAATAATTACATGTAGTGCTCAGCTCTATACTCAATGCTAATTTGTACTGCAACAGAATTCCAGAACTAATTTGTACTGCAACAGGAAAACAAAGGATTTTACTCCTCGTGTGGTTTTGTAAAGTACTTGTTTGTTTCTGCTTCACTTTAAATGGCGAATATTTATAGTCCCAATCTATAGCCAGTTAACACAAGACATGATGGACAACAAGTTGCCACAGCACTCTGTGCTGACTGAAATGAAAGCTTGGACAGAAAACCAAAATAAAAGAAAGAAGTAAAAATATACATGTAATGCCCGGATAAGAACTTCAAAAAGGACCAGCTGTCACAGGATATCTTGTAAGGTACAAAACCTATCTGCTCAGAATATGTTTAAATCACCAGAACAAAGATGAAAATTAGGAGAATTGTATGGATATCCATATAAAGGGTTAAGTTTAAGTAGGAATATATTTAAAATTAGTCTTTTTGCAAACTAAGGGCACTATTCCCTAGTAAACGCTAACTGTAGCATTCGGATATGCAAGCATTACTGCCAGGAGAAGTGACTTTAACGCATGCCCATGTTACATTCCTAACCCTAAACCCATAAAAAATCCGTACGTACATACGTAGTAGTACATATGTAGTAGTTGCGCTAGCTTCCGCACTTTGTGTATCCTATACTTACCCCGGGGAGAGCAATCAGTAATTAGCATTACGATAAGTATTACAAAGTCCAAGTGCCAATGACCGCCGCAATGCGCTAACCAAAAATTTAGCTACACCCAAAGCTAGTATCAGATGAGCGCACTTGGTGTGCCTGTACTGACGTGGAATCCGGCATCCGTTGCAGTGTTGCGATGGGGCCGGCCAGACGCTGTTGCGCACACACGAATTGCGCGTGCAACATCGGACGGGCTGCAAGACTGTCAAAGCTGCAAAGTGCGATCCTCCATAAGAGGATCAATCCTTGAAGCGCTGAGCACACTAACTGCGTTCAGCGAGGTGGCCAGACGGGCGTCGAGAGGAAGGAACGTCCACACTCACGGACGTTCCTTCCACTCTGCAATGACGCTCGTCTGACCCAAACCTTAGAGCTGATGTTACCGGATTGCACTTTTTGCTAAATCATTTAGCACCCCCTAAACCCCCCCCAATAAATCCGATACTCACCTCTCATCACGCAGTGAGAACATCCCCAGTCTCCATCCATGATCACTCTGAAGCACTGTGTGGTCTTGCGGCCCGGCAGCGCAACCCTCCATGGAGTCTCATGGACTGCAGGTGGTGATACTCGTGGCGGCACCTACATTTTTGGAATACTGTGCAAATCTATACACAAAATGACATTTGTCTCCAAAAAATATGCAACTGTTTTACACGTTCTCATAGTATTTCAATATAAATTTGTCACGTCCTGCTCCCATGCAGTAACACTGCAGCTTAAAATAAGTTCTTTGTTTTGCCTACCTGCTCCCATGCAATCAAAATACAGCTCGAGAGTAGTCCATTACATTTTGCCTACTTTACCTGATGTGATCAGTCTTCCCTTGCTTTTTGTGTGTACCACCTGCATATTGCATGGCCCATCAATTTATCATGCAGAATCTTGTACATTGCTCATAAAAAAACCTTTCTAAAAGGTCTCCGGAAAACATTCTGTTCTTATAAAGCAAACACCTCCTTACCACAGCAGTGTCGCTCAAGGTGCAGCCAGAGAAGCGTTTAGCAAGAAGGCCTTCAAAGTTAGTTGTCCTCTGGATAGCAAACAGTAGTAGCTTCACCTCGATCTCCTTGGCTCTTGTCCTCATGATTTTAGCCAGATCATTTCTGAAGAACAAAATGGTTAAAGATTGACAACCACAAAAAAGTTTGTAAGAAGAAACTTTCCTCTACATTTAAAGTGAATAATGCTGTTCATGCATTTCCCAAAATTGCCTCGGACCGTATAATGAGAAAATCAATTATCAAAAAAAACACTTTGAATCACTGGAAGACTGCTTACAATGGAATAAAGATTTCTGACAGGTGTCCTACTAGTCAAAATGCCCCTGTGAGGACAATGGTATACACTATATAAAGTCTTGTCGAAAGGTAGCTGTTGTAGAGATAAATGTCTACATCTATGGACCTACCTTTGAACCTGAAATTTATTTCCTTTTTTTTGTGAAGATCAGTTTATTGAATTTTCAAGAAGTAACAAAAGACAGTGGGCCACGCAGGGCCAAATAATAATCAGATTTCAAAATAGAAAATAAGCTCACAATGACAAAGCAGTTGGTAATAACAAAGGAAAACAGACTTGGAGAGAACAGACTCAGGTCACACATTTCCCTGAACATCCTAAAAAGAAGGGGGGGAGAAATCTATTCAGGGAGGGGTAGTGGGGGTCCAACATGGTTGGGGTAGGGCCGAGGCGGGTGAGGAAGGCAATAGAAGATGTGATCGCATCCCATTGGGACCATATCAGCGTATAGCGGGGCAGTTGGTCAGTGGAAGACAAGTAAAGACGTTCCACCACTCTCAGTTCCTCCATTTTCCTAAACCACACTTGGATAGGAGGTGGGGTGATCTGTCTCCAGTATAGGGGAATTAGGCCCTTGGCAACGATCAGGATGCGTGGTAAAAGAGATTTCCTATATGCCGACACCGATGTATGGTGTAGTAACAGAGACAGGCGTGAAAGGTGGGCGGTATCCAAGGAGGTCACTAGTGAGTGAGTGGAGGCTCGACCAGTACGGCTGAAATTTATTTCTATCAAACTGATAGACCTTTGGTGCGCGCGCAGGATGTGGATGCCCCAATAGAATCGCATTGTACAAGTAACTCTGATTCCACACGACAGAAGAGCAATAGAGACTGTGTACACTAAGAAGAAGAAAAAAAACAAGGTACTGTACATGTCATAACATTCTACATATTATATTTAATAGTGCACTGCCTGATTTCAATCAAAAGGTAGCTTTAATGCATTATAGCCCATATACTCTACTTAACAATCTTGACGTACGTAGATGCAAATTAGGGATTAACGTCAAATGCACAGACAGAATAAAACGATGAAACAGGTTATTGTAAATATGATCTGTAGTTATTCTCAAATTCATAGCATTGTATATTGGGAGGTCTTTCTATAGTATGAAGCCGAACCACTTTAACCATTCCTCCACTTAACTACCAAGCGATTTTTGTTGAAGAAAAAGAAAAATATTGTCTTACTACTTATTTGAAACATGGGAGGTGTAATTATCACTATAGGACACAATAGAAATTGTGCAAATATTGTTCTTGTAAGATAGTTAAAAGGTAAAAAATAATGTAAATTTGTTTAAATTTTTCATTTTTTTGTTTATCGGTTACAAAAATATTAATGGCCTGAAAGGTTCTAAACTCTAGCGGATGTACCTTGTCTTGCACAGTGTAAATGCTGGCCTACTGCCAAGGGACCAATGTGTCAAAGCCAGCTCTAAAAGACCAGGGGCATAAGTGGGCACCTAAGGGTCAACGTGTTAAATGTATTGGTAAATAGATTGCATTTTAGGAGTTTAGTTTAGTTCTAATGTAGACCTATTGTTCTTACTGTCTGTCTAACGGTTTGTCATTAGATTGATTTGATGTTGTTTGCTAATCTTGTCTAGTGAATACGCATTCAGTTTTCTGCATCTCCTGAAGGAATTAAAATCCCCTAATGTAGACTGAGACAATGTATTCTGTTGATTGTGTCATTTTACCAACCACCCTGTTTCCCATATAAACTCCATCTCAAATTAAAGACCATTTTTCTTCCATGCACCAAGTTTAGTCTGGTGCTTGAGGAGAGATACATAGAATTATACAGCATTCTATCAAGTTCTGTCTGAGGGATGTGAGAGATGGAAAGCTGCTAGGGATCTGCTTGACTGGAGAGAAGGAAGGGACAGACGCTGTAGCAGGTTTGGGTCTGGTCTTCGAGCCGGAGACCAGTAAACCACAGTTGCTGTTACAATGGCCTTTTGTCAAATACAGTAAAATTAAAAAAATTAAAATGGAGAGCTAGCCTGCTTATTGGGTTATGTAATGAGCATAATGAGATTCTAAGTATAATGCAGCCACCAGAGATCTATCCTTTTATACTGCACTTTCCCTAGTTTTAATGCAATAGTAAAGTCTGTTGAGCTTTCTGTTCCAGTGAGGGTGGGGGCTGTTCTTTACAGTTCCTTTACAGTAATACAGGGTGAAAGGAGTGAGATGTCAGGGAATTTCAGGTCTCCCCAGGGGTAGCACTAATCTTACATTATACATTGTTTACAAATTTCCACTTTTCATCCTATTATTGCAAAATTGAGTATTCACACTATAGGTAGCGAATGGGTTAAATAAAAAGCACTGCGATACTTTTCTGAAATGACGTTTTGGTCCTATTCTTTTATTGTTAATACTGGGCAGCGGATTCATTTGTGGAAAGGTGAGAAGTTCAAGGTACAGTTCATGATGAGGTTTTAAGCCAGAATGTGTACTACGAGAACAAAGCATTGGCAGCAAATTAAGTTCTCATTAAAAAAGGGAACAATGGCAGGTATAAAGGTTATTTTTTTTAATCCATTTAAGTGGCCAGTATTTTTCATCTCAAGGGAATTTTTTCCTTTTATTCCTTGAGTCAGTTCCGCACAAAACAGGATCACTAAAGTATTGAAGAGAAGACCGTCAAAAGCCTTGTATTTTTCAACCATTGAACTATGATAAGAAGCCTCATGGCATTAAAAACCATTGAGCATTTTATCATTATGTATTAACATTTACAGTGAATAAATAAATAACAAAACAACATACTCTTTAGTAATAATTTCCCTACGGAAATATTTTATGAATTTTACAACCCACTCTGAAATTCTTGTTTTTTATATTTTTACATTAAAAGCACAATTATAAAATAATAAGTGTGTATAAGGAGAAATGTTTCAATTTGTTTTAATATATTATATTGTAGGATTTTAAATTAAGGATAGACAGATATAAAATTTCAGAGCCGAACAGGTAATCGGCAGCTTTTTTGGCCAATAGTTGATATCTGAAGATTTATAGTGGGGAAAAAAATAAAAATACAATACAAATGTGAAATGATGCCACTAAATGAATGCATTTAGTAACATTTTAAACATTGCACCATGCCCATTTAATTTATTCGATTTAATAAAGAAATATTTTAATTTAAGCTTTTATCTCTACAAACAACATGGTCATGTCTAGACTCTGGCCTTTGCAATGATACCTCATATGACCCTATGGGTACATAGTCCGCAACCTTTAACCTCCGGATGTTTTGTAACTAAATCTACTCTGATACTCAGCTACTCATTAGGTTGGTAGAGCCTCAAGGGAAATGTAGTTCCAAAACATCTGGAGGCAAAGTTTGCTGAACCTGCTGTAGGACATACAGTACCAGAGATACAGGGGTCCAAAAAGACCCTGCATCTCCTAGGAAATTACCTGCTAGTTGGGAGGGAAGCCCATTTCTGTTGTCTTCGTGCTCATGTGCAACACTGTCAGTGGGCAGGGGAAGTCCTACACCAAGGGATGTGGGAGAAGCCCCAAATCAGCTCCAGATTGCCGCTGACCTGTGGGACTTTGCGTATTGTGGCTCCAGTGAGCCAACATGGCAATTATCAGGAATATCAGCAAATAAAAGGCTGCTACTGATAAATACCAGCTGCCGAGAATCAGCAATACCGATAAAGTTTTGTCCCTATTTTAAGTACTCTTAACTCTATAAAGACCTCATTGTCCGTGCTAATCCAAAATATGTATACAAATGTCATTACCTAGACTCTGACAATTCATAAGGGTTGCTTCCGAGGCCATGACAGTCTCATGATGTTAAGACTGCATTGGATGGGGTTCCATAGTAAAGTGGGAGCCTACACCTTTTACGTAAAATGTTACAAGGAGTCACAGGAATGCTCTGAAGAATCTTCTGTCCCATCATTACTTGGTTCGCTACATAAAATGCACTGGTAATGCCCAAACAAGCAGGGCTTATATGAAATGGAATCCGTCTCTAAATGAGTTTTTTTTCCCAATATATAGGAAAAAGGCTAAATTGTTTAGGGAGTTACCACCTGTTTTTCCTGTCACTCACTTCTGGTGGCATGCATATTGAGTGAGTGATTGCTGTGAGCAGAAGTGGCGTCCTAGGGGACATCCCTCCCCACATGCCTCATACCCCAACATCAAAGTTGAGGGACAATTACGCAGTGCGTTCCTTCTTCCAGCAATGCACACAGAGGAAGAATAGGGCAGTGGAACTGTATAATCAGTAGTTAAAGATAATCTAACAAAGGAGGAGATATTGCATTGGTCTTCATGACGAATCCAGGATCCACCCCCAGATGGGTAATCACCATGAGAAAGAACCTGTTGATTACAGGTTCACTTTAACGGTGTAATCTTTCTTTACAAAACAAATTCTTGTGAAGATAATATTGATGTGTCTGTTTATGCACATACACACACACCAGCAGCAACATAGGACTCATTATCTCATACTAAAGTACACAGATGTGTTGCACTAGACTAGGGGTGGGTACTTGCGGCCCTCCAGATGTTTTGAAACTCCATTTCCCTTGAGGCTCTACAAACCTAATGAGCAGCCGAGCATCACGGAAAATGTAGTTTCAAAACATCTGGAGGGCCACAAGTGCCCACCTCTGCACTAGACCATTCTTTCTGAATCGCTGTGAAACAGTTTACCTAGTGATATGGCAAAATTCAACAGCAATTCGCTCTGTCATGGACCAGTCCACTGGGAACATGCGACCATATTTTTCTTCGTAATCCACCAGTTGTCGTTTTATCCAGGCGTAGCGTCTGTCAATTTTATCCAGCCAGGCAACCTAACAGAGAAATTATAAGAATGCCAGTTGTTCTTTTAACATCAATGTAAGGATGGATAAAGCAACTCTAAGCAGACTTGAGCAGGGTCCTCTTTTCCAATACCTCTCTGTACATTAAACTTAATGGAAATTTTATGACTGTACTGAACTATATAGGTTCGCCATGCTAATAATGAACTATACAGGTTTATTAGGTTTATAACTATATTACATGTTTTCTGGCGTGAGGAACTTTGTAGGACTTAAAAGCCCATTTTACCCCAAACCCAACAACCTAGCCCGCTGGCCCCGAGTGAATCTCTAAACCACAATCACATGCACACACATCGCACTCCTAACCGGGACCTACTCACATAATGTATGGAACTGTGGAGTGGATCAAAGTGTTGCCAGATTTCAACAATTCTTTCTTTCAGGGCAGGGCACTTTCTAGCAAACAACAGTATACCATGGTAAGCGATTAAGGGGTGTAAATGGTTTTGTCGTAACTGAATTCCTGAGGCAGAGGTACCCCTTTTTCCGATGTGCCAGCACAGGGAGGAAGGAAAGCAGGGACTCCACTCAGACGCATCGGTGCCAGGAGTTACATGGCTCTATTGTAAGTTAATGACCCCCTACAAGGGAAATACATAATCAGGACTATATAAATGTTATGGTTGGGGGGGGGGTTGGAGCCTCAACACAGCGGAAGAGGGCGGCTTCGATTCACGGATCTGCACCCAGGCACACTATCCAGCGCCTTTAGAGCGACCGGGAGGAAATAGGCCGGAAATAGCGACAGGTCTGCTGCTCTGAGTCACCTGAACGCATTCTGGCGACCCACGGCACCCCAACCGATGTGCCAATATTTAAATGGCACTGCAGCATCACAAGCCACCAGCCGAGATTCCAAGATAGCGGCAGACCTGGGGGACTCGGGCAGGCCATGGAGCCCTGCAGCTTCAGGACAGTGCGGAGGGACTGGAGGTAAGAGAGGCCCTGCACCTCCTACCCACCAAATGGGACAGAGAGATGAGGTTTACATGTCTGGAGGATAAATTTGATGCCCGCTTTACAGAGCTAGGGACTGATGTCAGGCAACTAGGGAGCAGGGTTCAGGAGCTGGAGGATGACAGAGAGGGCACCTTAACCCAGAATGCCCATCTCCAATCCCACATTGTGACGCAGGCTGCGCAGATTACCCACATTGCACATTGTTTGAATGATCTAGATAGCAGGGTGCTGCTGTGATAATATTAGGGTGCGGGGCCTGCCCGAACCAGAGGGCACCGAGAATCTTACCCTCACACACTAATTTCTGTTTAACGAACACCAGCAACATCCACTTGATACACCAATATTATTTGGCCGAGCCCCTCGTGCCTTTACGAGCCCTGGTGTACTGTCGGCTACACGCGGAGATGTCATTTGCTGGGTTCATAATTTCCTCTTGAAGGAGGAGATCATGAAAGCAGCACGAAGATCACGCTCCTGGTCACTTGGTCCCAACGACACTGAAATATATCAAGATGTTTCCAGATTCACCTGCCAGGGCAGGAAACAGAACATGTCACAGATGAGCGCTAGGATCATGACGTTCGGTACTGCTGAGGTTATGCCTTCGCCCTCCACGTCCATCACAACATGGAATCACATGGCCCTTTAATATTGCTGCTCCTGAGGATGTGCTTTGAGCTTCTGGAGATCCCGGGGCCTCCATTCGGTCACGAGTCAAAACTGGTATGGGGGAAGACTTTGCCGCATCTTCACATCCCATGTCAGCGTCCGAAATAGTGGGCTGTCCACAGCAACCGACGCAAACATGATGACCCTCAGGCAGCCGAGGGTTGCAAAATCTAGTTCCTCAGCATTCCAAATATTTCTGACTTCCGATACCGATGTTTGGAACCCATCGACTTCAAGTGAACCCCTTGACTGCTCCCCATCCGAGATCCCCCCCGATTGTTTCACTCCCGTTTGTCTCCTTAATGCACGGATCTATGGAGTGAAAGGGATTGGCACCTAAATTGTCTTTGTGTCGGACTACAATGCACCACGGAAAAGGCACCTTAACGTTCTGTGTTCCCTGAGTATCTTTGGACTCAATCATTTTGGTTTGCTGTGGTTGTGACAATGGCAGTTGAAAACTGATGGAAGAGGAGGGTTGAATTTTTTTTGGATGGAGTTACTTAATTGCCTCATCACCATACACTACTGCTATTGACGAGTTGGGCAAATTCATATGAAATCGTTTGTGATTGGTTGAATTCTATTTACTGTTATGCTTCTGTTTTCGACTATGTTTATACTGTTCTTTTCACCTTTTTGCATCCCCAAATTGAAAACGGCAGGTGGTCACATGCTTTCTGTTTAACAGTCTCGATACCACATCGGGAACATCCCACCAGATCAGCTGGCAATCTCAGCCGACCTCGCCAAATCGCTACACACGTCCATTGCTCCTGAAATAGCTAAAGCTTTAGATGCCCCCTTTACTTCAGATGAACTGGCGGTGACTAAGGCCAACCCATTGAGTAAAAGCCACGGGCCAAATTGCTTTTCCAGTGCCTACTATAAAACTTTCTACATTAGGTCCTCACCTCCCCAGTTTCCTAAATGCTATTAACGACACTATCACATTCCCGTCCTCGGCCCTTCAGGCAACAATATCCGAATGATAATGACGTCAAGTTGTTGTTGGCCATGAGATTAGGACCACTTCTGCCATTTACCCAGACCAGGTGTTTTTTGTAGCTCTCCGGGGTGCCTGCAATAATACGATCATGGTCCTCCGTCTGATACATGCTGTAAGCGTTGTAACTAATGTTCCTGTCTTACAGCCATCAAATCACGACTGTCGTGCAGGGAAGAAAATATATCACCCGACTACTTTCTCGAGCTACAGAAAGATTGCTAAACGAAGACGCTCAACGGAGTACAATGGCACTTTATAAATAATTGTAGTCGTTAGTTTCCGGTACTGGTTTTGAAGAGGAAATTCAGAACTGCAGGGGCACCGACTAACAGGTATCTTGTTGAGATCTCACCCCAGTTTGTTCACTAAAATGTTGGTACTCATGGTAAACTCTGTATCAGTGAGACGACAACAACAACAACACCCCCCCCCCCCATCCAAATATTAATGCTTACATCTTGGTTTTCTTGGAAGAGCACCAGGTATTCAGAGAGATGCTGCCTGATGAATTTCTTGATTATCTCCTGTTTAATGCGAGGATCCAGAACATTAGCTACCAAGCAGGCATCCCTCAGGATATTGCTGGGTCCACCAGTTCGCTATTAACGAAAACAGTAAAAAACAAAGTGAGATTATTATATTGTACTGCATCACAAAATATGGATAAACAGGTTATAAATAACCAAGTCCACAGATACCTTTGTGCCTTGGGAAGGAAAAGCCTCTTCAAAATCAGCCAGAATCTGCTGTCCTAGTTCAGTCTGTGCCACTTTGACTCTAAAAAAACAAAAAAAGTTTATGGATCGAGCTGACATAGATTCCACTGTTATGTAATTATTAAATTGTGTTTTTTTCCCACACAAATTCAGATCAAATGTTATTTGTAGGGCTGCAACTAACGATTATTTTCATAAAATAGATTATATTCTCGATTAATCGGATAAAAAAACCATAATTGTTTACTTAATCCCTCCTACCTTTTCCCACATTTTTTTCTTAAAAAAGTTATTTACACTGTGCAAATTGCATAAGTACATTACGCAAATTGTGTATCTCGTGTAACTTGCTTACCTTTTTGCACATAAGATACACAAGCGCCTGGTCAGAGTAATGGATTGATGTTGTATGCGCAACTCTAGCCCATGTCTGTTTTCCCACTGAATTAATGCTGCCACGAGTGCTCAGATAGACAAGATGAGTTCAGCATGCAAAGCGAGGTGAGACTGAGAGGGGGTGGGCACTCCACACAGCCGTACCACTTTTATACGCAAATGTGGTCTGGGCGCGTAGCGCGTCTCTTTAAAATAAATTTATGGACAAACCGAGTGGGGGGAGGGACCGGAGTTGGGAGGGAGTGAGTTTAGACAAGAGACCAATTCCGATACGAGAGGGTGTTTGGGGGAATGGACCATACCGGAGAGAGGCAGGGAGTGTGTGATGATGGCACAGAACTCCAGCTCCAAGTAAGGATAAAGCGCCAGCGGTACAGTTCCTCCACCCAAACTGGGTTATGTTTTACCTAACTGTAGAACTAAATCATACAGAGAAAAACAGCAGCATGTCTTCTCCAACTCCAATGTATAGTCTGAGGTTATTAACGTTTAACTTAAATCGGATTCTAAACAGTTTGTACTGTACACATACCGTTTAAAATCAACAGTCAATTAAACGATAATGAAAATAGTTGTCAACTATTGTCATTATCGATTAGTTGTAGATTAATGGATTAGTTGTTTCAGCCCTAGTTATTTGTAATTACTCGATTATTTGATTATGAATAATGCCTTGGGTATTTTAACAAAGTCCTGCATTTAACTAATAAGTGTAAGGAAATATTTTTGTTGTGCTATTATTACAAGTTCCTAATGTGTTTTCTGATGTTTTGTAAGTATTGATTTTAATTTGCTACAGCAAACCTCTGAATCAGCATTTTAACCCTTTCACTCATATCCAAATTAACTCGATTCTGCATTGCTATACGTTGAGAAGCATTCAGTGAAATGTCAAATCCAATTGGCATACCTTTTTAAATCAAGGAAAGTGTGTGCCTGTAGCGAAATGAAATAGACTGCCTTATTGCTCTCCTTTTCCCCTACCTAAACAAGCTCCATGGAGCTGCTCCCACACTCAATGTAACAACAAGCTCATAAACTTTACTGCTGCATTACAAAACCAGGGAGAGGGCAGAGTACAGGGAGAGCTCTGGTGCCACTCACTGCTATGCAGGGATAAGATTCGGGGGGGGGGGTAATTTCTCAAAATCCTTGTACAGTACAGATGGAAGGTGCTACTGTAATATCCATACACAGGCATTATGCCACATACAGATATTTTGAAATTCTGCTGGCATTTTTTGGAATCTGCATTTCTAGTAATCTCATTACAAATACCCATAAGTGGGAGATTTTGACCATTTTTACTCAGCTTTATCACATTTACTGGATCTGACACCACTGCTATCTGCCTGTATGCTAGTAATGCAGACACTGTGAAATTGTGCAAGTTAAAGGGCACCATCTAGGGCTCAGAATCGTTCCTTCTTTCCAACCATATTCCTGTAAAGGATAAATAAAAACTTAAAAATGAGCAAATTTGCATTACTTGCTTTTATTCATCTCAGAACAGCAATTTCTGTGCAGAATGGTATAATTTTTTCAACAAAAGTGTCTGGTAGTGAAAGGGTTAACCTCTAGTCATATTGAATGAGGTAGAACTCCATCCAACATGTGTATCAGTGCCAGAAATGCATGATAACAAGCTTTAAGTTCTCCAAACACCATTGTATTTGTTTTCGTTTTTAAACATGAGCAAAATATCCATTGCCGTACACATTAAAGACCTCTTTGACGTATTAAACGTATTTGTTATTCAATGTGTCACACCCCCCATATTTTAAGATACTTCTAGTTGAATCTCTTAGCATGGATGTCTGCTATGTACAGTATGCATCTGAAGGGCAGATGGGCTACTGGAAACAAACCCCCTAGTCTGCTTCTTGTCCATCCTGATGGTCCCACTGCAGTTTTATGAGAGAAACAGATTACAGAACTGGATGGTGGGGGATGTGTTGCTAAGCACCAATAGATTTGACCCCAGCCTGAAACACAGCGCAAGGGGATTCATGCCCCCCAGCCCACTCAGTGACTCGGTAAACTGCAGTAAACTTACCAGCCCTGTGTCTGCTGGTATAACAAAGACAGTTCGAGCCATAAATCTCAGAACTCTGCACAGAAAAGGGTTTGGACCCAGGACCAGGCATGTCAAAATTTATGGCCTTGACTGTCCTGGTTATTCTTATATCTTAACAAACAGCTGTTCGTAGTCAAAAGACAAGCATACTGTAGCACATTTATAGCTACGAGTAGCATGTAGCACCAATTCTGAATAACCCGTTCACGTCCAAAATAATTATGCAACATAAGGAAAGGAATATTTTTTAGAGTATATGTTGGATGTACATGATGATGATGGGGGGGGGGGGACACACAGAATTAACAAATAAGCTTGTAATATTGAGAAAGGTCGGAAATCAGGAAATCGGAAATCAGGAACCTCCTCAAGATCTTACAATCTTACAGGATGGGGTGTCACACGGTGAGGGTAAACTGCAGAAGATAAGAAGTAATGGGATGCATGAGGGTGTGGGAGAAAAATCAGGAAAAATACAATGGTGGGATTATGGGAATACAGTTACAAGTTTTTATAAAGCAGTAACAAGTTCCATAGCGCTGTACAATGGGTGAGACAGAATAACAACATGTTAACCCTTTCCCACTGTGCGATGTACCATGCCATCCGCATGGCGGGTGGCACCCCGCTGACTTCAATGGGCTGCCTTGGCACCTCTGCATTGTCCCCTGCAGCCAATGACGTGCGTCACACATCGACTGTGTGCGCGGGCCGAATCAGAGGCCCGCAGTGGCACCTGGCAGGGAGTCATACCATCAGTGTTAACCCCCTCCTGACTGGCGACACCTCCCTGTCATTAAGAGGTTAAACACACAGAACAGTAGGAGAGAGGACCCTGCTTGAGAGAGTTTACAAATCAAAAAGGAGTGGGATGACACACCAGGTGAGGGTAAATAGAGTACTTAGGGCGTGGGGTGCATGTGGGCTGTGTAGGAAGATGCAGTAAGAAATGGACAGTGGGGAATCATGGAGTGAGCGGATATGCTTTTCTCTGAAGTAATGCGTTTTCAGAGACTTCTTGAAGGACTGGAGAGTCTGATGTTGCGGTGGAGGGAGTTCCATAAAAAGGGGGCTGCTAGGGAGACGTCTTGAAGGCGGGAGTTGGGGGGTGAGGGTATGTGAAGCTGATAGCATCAGATCATTGGCCGATAGAAGTGGTCGAGACAGGATGTACCTGCTAATAAGGGAGGAAATGTAGACAGGGATGTGGTTAGGGAGTTCCATAGAAAGGGGGCAGCTCGGGAGAAGTGTTGAAGGGGGGAGTTGGGGGCGTGGGTACGTGAAGCTGATAGCATCAGATAGTTGGCAAAGCGAAGTGGTCGGGACGGGATGTACTTGTAATAAGGGGGGAGATGTAGGCAGGGGTGCAGTTCTGGAGAGCTTTGTATGTGAGAACCAGTATAATGAATTGGATTCTAAAGCAAACAGGGAGCCAGTGTAGAGATTGACAAAGGGTCGAGGTGCAAGATTTGCAGTAGGCGAGGTGGAGGAGCCTGGCACAAGCATTCAATACAGACTGCAGAGGAAGAATCTGGGATCTGACCTTGCCTGCCAGTTGCTTGCCCCGACCTTCGAACCATCTACTCGTTTACATCTGCCACCCACCTACCTTAGAAAACATGTTTAGAAATATCCTGAACTTTGTAATCAAGCGATATGGTAAGCACTCCACTGCACTTTTAAAAGATGTAATACACCAAAGTGTAGGATGACTAAGCAAGATGCTGCCATAGGAACGCCAAATTCTGCTGCTGCAACACCCCATAAATGTTCATGACCTATCAAGTATATGGATTTCAATAAAAAAATTTAGAACAAAACCAAAGTTATTTACACAAATTGTTTCTAACAGCATCTCTTCTAACCTAGTGACTCATTGCTGGGAGTTTTGTTGTTGTGCAGATCTGTCATACATCTGCACACCTCAAACATAAGGACATCTAAAAGAAGGTGAATTAGGAGAAAAAATGTTGCCCCCTCCGGCTGGGTGGAGTAGAGGTAACATCACTGCTCTGCATGGAGAGAGCCTGTGGAGACATGGGTTCGATCCCGACGAGCACCTCTCCAGTAAGTGTCCTTGGGCAAGACACCTAACCGCACATACTCGCCACCCAGGACATACTTGAAAATGAGAGAAATCTCAATGTATCCATCCTTGTAAAATACTTTCTCAAAAAAATTAAAAATATGGTCACCTAGGCCAGGATCTACTTGACCTATGCAATAATACACAACCGGTTTCCAATAGCACTGTCTTCTTCTGGTGTCCACTTGTTCTAATTACGGAGTTGCAGATCTGCTTTTGGAAGAGGATAACTCCGTCTCCCATGCTTCGGAGTACCACTATATTGGTTAATGGTAACATCTGGTTATCAGCTGACAATTTGGGTAAAATTCTAAAGGATAGGAGGAGGGTGTCCACTGCAAAAATGAAGACCTTAGTACATGTATCGCTCTTTTGTTGCAGTAAATTTACAGAGTTTCTAAATACCAGTACATCGTACTAAACCACAAGTTCTTTTTTTGCTTAGCCTACCAGAAACATTAGACAGCGATTGGCAGTGTGCTGATAAAAAGAGGCTGAAGCAGCCTGTCTTTTTTTGTCTTGCGGTACAGTTGTTATGTCTCGGTGAAAATACTTTCCAGGCCATTTCAATTATTCTAAAGCAGTTTTAACCTATTCAGGGCATAAAGGATCAACTGGAGAACAGAGGTACAGTTCTTTCCCCAGTAATAAAGCAAAGCATTTTTTTTTTTAAATAACAAGTACTTATTGAATCGTCAGGCAAATTTTAAGGTTATTAAATGCAGATATACATTTTTTTTTAATACTTATATGTGTTTGAGATGGAAGCACAGATATTGACATGACGTGGGACTGAAATAATTATATAACAATATCTAGTTTTAGAACAACTGTCAGTCTGCGCACGAGTGTCAGAAAACAGTCTGTATTTGTATTTGTTGAGACGCAACAAAATTCAATCAAAGCTCGCATCAAGAAATGCAGCGACTAGCTCTCTACATGGATTAAAAGCATTAGAGTAACAAAAGACAGCACTGTTTTAAGGTATTTTCTGTCTGCATAAAAATATTGAAAACAAATCCATGCTATTTTATATTTCCAAATGAAGAAAAAAAAAATCACTAAACTCAAAATACATTTGTGATTCATGGGAATATACGACAAATAAAAGGGATTTTAGACCGGACTTCCTTTTTGTTTCTAGTTGACAGCAGGACTTGACATATCCAGAACGCAGGTAGCCCGATTTTACCTCTGGGTCCTACATATTGGATTGTTTCAAACAAATCTACGTACAAAACTATGCCTGGTTCCTAATTGGTCAAGCAACGTTTTATTAAACTGCCACTACCAAAAAAAAAAAAAAAGATTATTTTATGTTGCCGATATCTTACATGTGCTTTGTTTTCTTTTGCATGTTTTCGTTAATATTTTACTCAATATGTGTCACTGGGTATCTCCATTTTGTGTTGTAAAGTTCCTCCACAGTATCTTTCCATCACTTGCTCCTCACTGTGTGGCTTTGGCCATAGAATGGAGTCTATGGGCTGATCACGGACTCAAATCATTGTATTGCGCGGGAAATATTCAAAGGACATCACCAGGGGGTAGTGTAGAAATCTATTAAGCTCCCTATCATAACTAATTCAGCTGCCATCTCTAATCTCGGGAAGCAGTTGCAGAACAATACACCCCCCCCCCCCCCGGAGCCTCAGGGGTGTGGGAATTTTATCGCTCGGGACATGAAGATCCGGGCGAGTAGTTTTTTCCCAGATGCAGTCCGGCGGGCTTCTGCAGGCTAATTCCAGGGACACCCACGATACCGGAAGCCAGCATTGAGCTGGCTTGCTGGCATTTATGGGGCTGGGGCGGCTGTCCGAACGCTCTAACGGCATTCGGACAGGCCCCTGTAGCTTACCGTGTTTCGTACCTTCTAACGAGCGCCGCCGGCAAAGTCTTCCAGCGGCCGCTCGTTGGGAAGCCCCGTGTATGTCTGGCTGTCTGTCGAGAGAAAATATATATACACACATACACACACACATTACAGCCCTGTGTGTGTATTTACATACACATGTATGTACAGTGTGTGTATACATACACATTGTATGTATACACACACACGCAGGGCTGCAATGTGTATGTATGTAAATACACACACACACACAGGGCTGCAGTGTGTATGTGTGTATATGTATATAAATGCATACATACACACTGAGGGTTGCAGTGTGTGTATACATACTGAGTTTTGAAGAGAGTGTGTGTATACACACACACACATTTCAGAACTCCGTATGTATATATACAAACACATTGCAGCCCTCTGTGTGTGTATGTATATGTAGTGTTTATTATTGCAGAAGCCACCTGCACATCATAGCAACTCAACATACATATACATAGATACACACAACAAAATAGTGTTTAAATATAAGTCTTTATTCAGCACATGTATTTGACGCTGCCTCTCTAGGCTATTATGAATAAAGACCTCTATTTAAACACTAATTTTGTTAAAATTATTTTTCTTCTCAGGACAAGTAGATTGGACTACTACTTAGTCCGTTGGACAAGTAGATTTTTTTTTTTAAATTTCCACACCCCTGAGCCTTATCTAAACATTCCCTCTTCCATCTCAGTAATTTAAATATTGTACAAGATAAACCACAGCCACAAAGTAAAACTCTCCATAAGATTTTTGCAAATGTTGCATCATGGGAAAAGTACACAAAATGGAATCAGGAGATAAAAAAAAACACAACAATTTTTCCTTTTTAGGGTAGCGTCAGACGAACGCAGTCATCACGTCCGTATCGCCGCACAGTTTAACGTCCACCGTAGCATTGATTTTTGATCAATAGAGACCAACACACGAACTACGTGCGCACCGAAGCGTGCACACACCACGCAGGTGGCAATGGACGCAATTTAGGCCTCGACGTAAAAGCGCTAACACGGATGCCCAGAGTGCGTAGAGTCCGCGTAGCGGCCTGTGTGCCTGATGAGGCGACGTCAGACGCAGCGTATTTGCCACGTCCATCACGTGGACCCTCAGAAGTTTTTTTTGGTCTGGCTGACTGTACCAGTCTTTTAATTTTGTTTCCCCATATTTCCCTTTTTTGTTCTACATCCGTCTAAAAAAAAAAAAAACACTGTGTGGGGTCTACAGTATCTTCCGTCAGTACGTACGTCCATTATGCACGCACGCAGAGTGCGCTGTCTGCGTTCGTCTGACATTAGCCTTACATGCAATTATTTTTGGTGGAAAGAAGCAGCATGTGTTTTATAAGGTGGTTTTGTTTTTAACGCAAAAGTAATCTAGTCACAGCTCATGTAAGGGATGGTGTCGCTTTACATGGACATGTAGCAGACAGCACTTTAGAAGTTTGGGATTTATGATTTTCCTGTAGCCAGGAATGGATTTGTATCTTAGGAGCCTATATGCACAGAAATCTAGACCCCCCCTCCCCCCAAAAAAAGTGCCAAAGATACTTTAATTTTTGTTTTGGGGAGGAGGGGGATAGAGAACATTTTAAGGAAATGGAAAAACTGCTTCTCTGCTCACATCAAAAGAAGGGGCAAAATCTGCTGCTTTAAAATGAAGCAGAATGTTAGGGCTTGTGTTACCCCTAAAACAAGCACAAATAGTAGCCTAACTAACCCTAATTTCAAACCCTAGTCGCGGAAAAACAAAACTCTGGGCATCAAATCACAGCTGCGACAGAGGGTCTTTTTCAAGATGTGACTTTATAACCACTTAATTGTTTTGATAGTTTTATATGTGACAAATGGACATCACATTTGCTTTGCAAAAATAATTTCATGGTTGTGTTTGGCATTAAAAAGGCCAGAGTCTGACCTGTCCAATGACAAACTTGAACGTGTGGGGGTGTAAATAATTGAGATACAGGTGTCCAAAGCACCTCACAGCAGAGTTTGTGTTTTAGATGAACCAATGCGTAATGCCGCATTGCGCCATCACCTCCACAATTGTTCACAGCATGAGAACGTGTTTGCTTTATAAGTAAAAGCAAATATTGCCACTGCCTTACAACGAAAAAAAAAAGTATATTTTCTTTCCAATTTTTTATTTTTACACATTACATGGTCATGTTTGGTATTGTTAGAAAGGCCAGACTCTTTCCAACGACACCTCACTTGACCTTGTGCGTGCAAGAATCAGAGATACAGGATTCCAAAGTTCCCTTGCTACGCCTCACTACAGTGCCAATGAAAATGCATTGCGCCCGCTCTTTCACACTTGCTGGCAGCGTGGGAAACGGGAAGGTGAGCTAGTGCAGCATAATGGTTTACTTTATAATTGTAGAGCGAACAATAGTGCTGCATTAGGAAAAGAAAAAAAATACATATTTTATTTTTAAATAAACTTTGCCATATACTCTGGCCTTTCCAATAATACCTTATAGGTCCTTCTAGCCCATATGGCTCCAGAGATACAGGGGTTTAAATAATTGTGAAATGTAATTAATTTTTACAGAGCAAGGTGTCCCCTTGTGGCAGGTGCTTGTAGGCACATGCCTACACTGCCCATTTATAAAGCTGGCCCTGCCTGTAGCCTGCCCCCTGCAGATAAAATTGTAGTCTCTATGAACGGTCCCCGCACATAACTGGGCAATTTAGCACACAGTCTGACTTCCCCTTTCTGACCAAGTACTTCAACATGGCTGGCCAATTGTACATTTTGGTCTAACCAAATACCCCGGTGATCACTCCTGCTGAAGCCAGGGTCATGTAATCCAGAAGATAAATAGCTAACTTTAAAAATTTAAATGCAATCCTTGTTGGTGGATAAAGCAGCAGTAGCTGGAAAAAAATAAAGCTTTGATGTTGCAAGTGAGATCCTGGTTCTTTTGATTTTTGGCTGCTTCGCGGCTCTGCGTTTGCTTACTCTGTGGATCTAAAGATCTTGTGCAGGGTGTGCCCCTCGCCTCTGCACAAATAATGTTCCCATCTGCTTGTGATAGGCATAGTAATCAAAAAGTAAACATGATGACCTTAAGGGGGACATAGAAGATACAGTTAAAAATAACCAGTTTATTCTATACATCCTGTTCCCGAAGTTTTACAAAAGGGCGCCATTTAAATTTCCAAAGTAAATTTATCCTTTAAATCCAAAATTAACCCACTATCTCTATGCTCATGTATTCTTATTTAGAGCGCTCGAATTACATGCACCAATAAGAAGAATAAATAAAGGATGACAAGCACGAGGTAATTATAAAGAAAGTAAAATAAAGAAAAAAACAAATCGATTGGATTTGACCATTTGTGTTTTATTAGGGACGTAAGAAATGATATTTTTTTGAAATATTAATTTTAAACACTGAAAGTAAATTACATTTGCAGCATAATTTGATTATTTTGTAACGCATAATTATAGATTTATTAAACCATTAAATCATTTAATAAAATAGATAAAAATGTCTGTGTGTGCATCGCCAGACTTACTATTGGCCTGTGTGTTCCACCATCTTTGTCATGATCAGCTGGAAAACCCCTTACCCAACCCAAAAAAGAAAGGCTGTAGTGAACACTGGAGGGTTTACTGTAACCATGAAACAACAAAACGAAAAAAAAATGCATCAACAAGTGATGCTGTAAAAAACGCGCCACAGATTAATTGGACACTCTGGGCCGGAATGGAGAGTATTTTTCCAAAGCTAACGTAAGAATTTAGGCCTGGTTCACACCTGGGCGTTTTACAGCGCGTTCCTACGCGCTGTAAAACGCTCAAACACTGAAATCCCATTATTTCCTATGGGCATGGTTCACACTTGGGCGTTTTACAGCGTGTAGGAATGCGCTGTAAAACGCAGTACGCCCAAAGAAGTACAGAAGCTTCTTTGGGGCATATTACAGTGCGTTTGCAGCCTTAGACTTCAAAAAACGCGCGTACGACGCGCGTTTCTAATAGTCAAAAACGCTCATAAAACGCCCGGCGTAAAACGCTCAGGTGCGAACCCAGCTTAGGTTTACCTTAATCTCAAATTATTATTTTTTTTTCTTCGAAAGGATTTTACCAGGAAGGATACATTGAGATTTCTCTCGTTTTCAAGTATGTCCTGGGTGGCGAGAATGTACTGTTAGGTGTCTTGCCCAAGGACACTTACTGGAGAGGTGCTCTTGCCGGAATTGAACCTGTGTCTCCACGGTCTCTCTCAACAGTTCTAGAGCAGTGATTTTACCTCTACTCTACCCAGCCCCATTTTCTAACCCTGATTACTAAACCTAGAAAAATAATGTTCCGTTTTGGCTTGTAGCATCCAAATTAGGACACAGCCAAATGCAGATTGTCCAAATTCAGACATGATGGAATTGTACAGGTGTCCAATTCGTCCTTGGCCAAAGTTGTCTGTAGTGTCTTTCTTAAAGATTTGACTTTTTTATGGTGTCATTCTTTGACACAGCTTTCTATAGGCGTCGAATCCTATAGGATACCAGTCAAACAGTAACAATTCAAGCAATTGCTTATTACAATGAGTGAACAAGGGTAAGCCTAGCAAGCACTGAAATTAGGGATTTACTAATGGCAGCATACAAAATTAACACAGGAAGAGGATAGAATGCATGTCATTTTTTATATACATTAAAAAACTGAACGTCTAGAGAAAATGTTAGCATCAGGATGTGAGCCATTTAATGTTGAGTTATGTACTGAATTAATGTTCCTGAACTACAGGAAAGCACGAGAACATGGGTGTATGTACACCGGCAAGCACAGTAACATTTTCAATGGAAGTCTGAGTCACTTGATGACTAACATACAGAAGCTCATTACGGATATCACTCTCCAGAGAGCATCAGTCTGGAAGGCTTCAGAGTTCTAAATTGTGTGCCATACGGAGGAAATGATTCAAAGAGTACAGTTGTAAAAAAAAAGGAAAAAAAAAAAAAAAAGTCCTTTTAGAAGAAGCCAATTATCAATGTGAAAAAGAAAACTATTGTGAGGAAAATTTTAGCTTCCTTTTGAAAGTTCTATATTATTAAGATAGTTAATTTAAACTGGAATAACTTTAAAGACAAAATTCTGTGATAATCTAACTGGTCATGGTTGCAGGCCCAGTAGTTTTTGGTGGTGGCAACAGCTCAGCTCTTCACTCACCTTCAACCTGAAGACTGCTGCCTAGGGATTGTTCGACAACCTTCTAGAGCAGTGGTTCCCAACCGTGGTCCTCAAGTACCCCCAATAGGTGAGGTTTTCCAGATATCTGAAGCACAGCACAGGTGATATGATTTGCTGCTCAGTGATTGCAGGATTCAGTCTGCATTTCCCAAAGGTGATCTGCAAAATCTGGCCTGTTAGGGGTACTTGAGGACTGCGGTTGGGAACCACTGTTCTAGAGGTTGGGAGCACCAGGAATCAAAAACTACATTAGCGTGCAATGGAGTGCTGGTGTCATTTGAAAAAGAGTCGGCGTCAAATGACCATTATTTTATTCTTTGTATTGAGACGCATTTGACTGGATGAGTGTCTGCGAATTGCGCTTGTGCCAAATGGTCTTTAGTTGGCATCCAGCTACTTGGACGTGTGGTACCACAAGATAAATGACAAAAGGCAGGATTTACCATAAGAAATAAACACTAAACCCCATCCTCCAAAGCAAAGGAGTTAAAGGTCATCAGGGTAATCCCTCTGGGTTTAGCATGTTACACTTCTCAATTTAAAATTAACACATGGTGCTGGCTGGGTGGAGAAGAGGCAACATCACTGCTCTATATCCATGGAGACCCAGGTTTGAATCCAGGCCAGAGCACCTCTCCAGTAAGTGTCCTTGGGAAAGACACCCAACGGTACATACTTGCCACCTAATATCCACATAATATCGGCTGTGACGTCCAGTGGTAACGTCTCTGCTCTTCGACTGTGGAAAAGCAAGTCAAATCCTGTTTCCGCACATCCCTCCAATACAACTGTGGAGAAGCAAGTCTCTACTTTACGAGAAGCGAGTTCAACTTAACCACCAGGTCACTGCTCTACAATCATGGAAAGCTGACTAGCACACTCAGAAGACGCCTCCAGTGACTGTCCTTGAGAAAGACACCCAACGATATGGATGCGCCTACCTCACAAAATACTTGTACATCTCATGACTAAGTTCCCGTGGGAACAGGGTCCCCCTGAATCAGGCCGTATCATCCATGTGTGGTATTCTAATGTTATCAACTCCTTGTACACTGATCTTGTAAAGTGCTGCAGAATAATTAGCGCTATTTAAATAAAGGATAATAAGAACACATAAAATGACAACTGATCTGCAGAATTTGTAACCTCAGCCTCACCACAACTTATTAAGTCCAAATTTACCAATAGGAACATTCATAAATAATACATTCTCAGGTTTCTAGATATTTGAAAACATGGAAAATTAAGAGTAATCATTATTTTAAAAATCTAGTATTAAAATAGGGGTTGGGAATGAAGCCCCATAGCTACCCATGACAGTTTCCTATTCATTGAATGGTCATGGTAGCTAGAGTTTCTACTTACATAATGCAAAAAGAACATCTTGAAAATGGTCTACATCACAATATATGCACGGATTGCAGCTGTAGTCTACAGAAAACGATTTCTTACAAATTCTTGTAGGGTGGTGCTTATTTATTAGATAAACCATTGCACAGCACTTTACATTTTCCAGTAATTCGGTTTACTCCTGCTAGTAAAGCAATTGTAATCAAGCATGAAGTAACTAAAGTATTTGTATATTTCAAAGTCTGGTGAATCACAACTTGCAGTCGAATCTATAAATTTCACTTTTATTTGTTTTGCCATTTAAATAAATGCATCCCACTTGATAGAAGTAGCCGACTTGTAGAAAGATATCTATAGGTTGTCGCAATTTGGTAAAATTGTCATTGTGAAGTGCCACGTACGCTAATCAGTCACCCAATGACAGTCAATATTAGCCAGGCGTCTCGTTTGTGAAGGACTGTACCATAACTGAGCAAGTGCAACTCTACTATGGTTCTCTGTGTAGGAAGACCCCATCTATCAAAGACATATTAACCTCTTGCCGCTGGGAGTCTGCCAGCAGGCACACTGGCTTAAATGGCAGTCTGCCTCCATTCTCTGAGGCCGATCTACGTCATTGGCTCTGGCAGTCCCCTGCAGCCAATGACTTTGATTGGCCCGCAGGGAAGAGAGTTGCCAGAAAACCATGGGGTGTGCTATGCATCCATGTGCCATTTAGGCCCACCCACTGCCAGGACGTCATAGTAAGACCTGCGTCGTTAAGGGGATAATCGAACATATTGCTGTATTGACAGCATAAACACCATAATAGCTACAGAGAATAGCCTTAAGTGGATATTTTTTTTTTTTTTTTAGGAATGTGTCAATAATTCTGGAGGACAGAGATACTTTAGAAAGCTCACCTTTCTGAGAGCTGGCGAATCTGTGGAATACCCATATACTTCTGAAAATGCTCCAGCACATTCACCACTCCTTGCAGTAGGTTTGCAACTTCACCATACTGTCTCTTCCTTGTCATGGCCCTAGAAAGAGTAAATCAAAGCAAAAGAGTAATTCATCAGTGGTATGGATAACGAAAAGTTATAATTTGTTCTCTTCCTTTAAAGAATTGATCATTGCAGGGGGAACCAATGTCGAACCTGCAGAACTACAAGAAACAGAGCACTGATGCATAATTAATAAGTGAAACTGCAATTATTATGAATGCTTTCCAATTCAATTTAAGTTAAAACTCTATGTTCAAAGACATAATGAACTACCACTACAAACACTGAATGCCTTCTGTGTTTTACAGTAGGGATCTAAAAAACTCTAGACCAGTGTTTCTTAACTCCAGTCCTCAGGACCCGCTGGCACGCCAGGTTTATCAGATATGTGAAGCACAGCACAGGTGATATGATTTGCTGCCCAGTGATTGCAGGATTCAGTCTGCATTTCCCCAAGGTGATCCTTAAAACCAGGCCTGTTAGGGGGTCATGAAGAACGGAGTTGAGAAACACTGCTCTAGACCCCCCCAAAGTTGTCGCTAAACTACAACTCCAATGATTCTCTGGCCATCTGTTGAATTCAAACATTTCTGGGAATTGTATGCCACCAAGAGCTGGGAACAGGCGTTTGGGGTCCCTGTTCTAGGGTTAATTAAGGCCATATTCTAGATTTTATTACATCTGTGTAGAATTTTAACTAGCTTACTCCAAAGAATCTACTCCTCCAGCTAACATGTGCAGGTGGTTCAGAGTGGTTATTGAGGTAGTCAGATGACGCTTGGCATGGTCCAACTGCTTGATATCCCTGGTGATCTCTTTAACCTGAGAAGCAAAAAAAAAATTAAAAATAAATCATGTTAAAATAAATTGAGAACAGTGCAAATCAAGGTATAATGTCCCCTGCCTAAACTACTAATGTATGTTTAGAACTCGCTCAGGTTTTATTTTAAAGCAATCAAACGTCCAAAGCTGACTCTTAAGCACTCTAGCAGTGTCCCCCGACCTTTACTACTTGCAGGTCTGAAGCGGCTCAAGAGAGAAGATTACTTTGTCTTTATTGAGGTTATATAATTGTACAGATACCCGCTGTGGCTAAACTATCGAAGTAAGATACCTCTCTGAGTCAACATCAACCAAAGTCAAGGTCTGAACTACACGCAAAAAGACGACATGGAAATTAAGGGCCACTCATGCAAGTAAGTGGATTCCTATGATAAGTTCACCGCTGATCTTCGAGCTATTCCGTGAGAAAGGGACACTACAAATTTAATAAGCTGAAACTTGATTACTTGTGCATTACAAATAAAACCACCTTATAAAAATCACATGCCGTTTGAAGTAATTGCATATAAAAAGGAAAATAAAGTTAGGTTTTTATCTCCTGTCTCCAATTTGTGGATTTTTCACATCATGCAACGTTTACCAAACTGTGCAAAAGTTCTACTTTACTGCTGTGGGTTAGCTTCTACAGTATTTGTCAGTGGGGTGGAGGAGTGAATGTTTTCTAAAACACAAGGCCAAGTCGACCTGTCATTGGCTACAGCAGCATAAAGTGAAGGTTCTGGAGTGGCCATCTCAGTCTCCTGACCTCGATATCATTGAGCCACTCTGGGGAGATCTCAAAAGTGCAGTTCATGCAAGACAGCCCAAAAATTTACAGGACTGGAGGCTTTTTGCAAAGAAGATTGGGCAGCTTTACCATCTGTGAAGATAAAGAGCCTCATCCACGAATACCACAAAAGACTTCAAGCTGTCATTGATGTTAAAAGGGGCAATACATGGTATTAAAGAACTGTGGTATGTAAACTTTAGATCAGGGTCATTTGGATAGTTTCTGTTGTCATTATGATTTAGAAAGCGTAAACACACTTGATAATAAATGGCTTCAGCCAAACACTAACCATGAGTGAAAGAAAGGTTTTTGTGTTACTCATATTCTCTGAATGGCCTAGAAATCATAAATTCTGCCAGGGTATGTAAACTTAGGAGGACAACTGTATAACGCTAATGTGTTCTGTATGCTATTCAAGATAAAGAGATGGCAGCTTAAAAGACTTCTATCACCAGTGATGTCCTTTGAATACATCCCACACAATACAATGATGTGAGCCAGTGATCAACACATATACTCCATTCTATGGCCATTACCACAGAGTGAGGCACAAGTGATGGAAAGATATTAAGAGGGGCAGTTTGCAACACAAAAGATCACACAACGGATGCACCCAGTGACATAAAAAGTACAAGATTTTCTTAACTAAACATACAAAAGAAAAACAAAGCACATGTAAGATATCAACAACATAAAATAAACAAAATAAGGACATTTCATTATTTGGTGATAGTGTCTCATAGGCATTCTATACCTAGTGATATCACAAGATGCCTGTAATCCACAGGAAAGCAGCAAGTGTAATTAAATTTTTTATCTATTTTGAGGTTATTTGGCCTTTGCAAAATTACAACAACACGTTATGGAAGGCGCTATTATTTTACACATTGCGGAAGCTAGCAGAACGGCAAGTAACTTGAAAAGCATAGGACACATAAATACAGTGACTGTAGTTAAAAGCCGAATGATGCCGCATGTCTTCACTTGAGATAGAACATAAGTGGGGTGCTAACGTGTGCATGATGCCATGAAGTAATTAACCTCCCTGGCGGTGACCCCGAGTGTGTCTCGGGGTTAAATTTCACCGCTGAGAGCGGTAACCCCGAGACACACTCAGGCTGTATACATCTCCTCTCCCTGCCCTCCCTCGCTGATCTCTGCAGTCTCCTCCGGCGATCACAGCGTTTTACTTCCTGAATTCCCTTCTCGCGAGGAGGAAACCAGGAAGTAATGAGGTCGCAATTGCTGGAGGAGACTGCGGGGACATCGAGGGAGCGCAGGGAGAGGTGATGTATCCAGCGGCATCACGATTGTTGCTCTGGATTACCGCTTCCAACATAGGACTTTAACCCTGAGCCACACTCTGGATGCCGCGGGGGGGGGGGGGGGGGAGAGATTGACCGCTTTTAGACAAGAAATTTCAGAATAGAGGTTAACAAAGACTTGTGGTGGGAATATCGGCTAGCGTGTAACCTTTGGATAATTCACCCCAACACTCTTTATCCCATACTTCTAGTAAAAAGGTTCTCTCGTACCCCTTTTATATACTATCGCTTTGTCAGTTGGTGCGACTTACCTGTATTGCATAATAAAACTAAACAGGTATGGAGCAAATCCACCTACCGCTGTTTTAGAACCCCCATAATGCTGGGGATTACACCTTTGGCTAAATGTGGTCTAATTTTATACTCCTGGGTCTGTAAAACTATGGATTATTAGCTATATATTAGGGCTTAAACAACTAATCGATAATGGAAATAGATGACAACTATTTTAATCATCGATTAATCGGTGTTGATTAATCGTCCTGTGTACAGCACACACGGTTTACAGTCAGGCTGAGATAAAAATAAAAAAAAAACGCAGCTTCGGCGCTGTTTGCAGAATATGCGCCGATGCTTTACTAGGTATGATTTAGTTCTAAGGTTATGTCAGACACAACCAGTTTTTATTCCATTTAAAACAGGAGAACTATAACACAAACAATAGGATACTGCCACTGGGTGAAGGAGCTGTATACCTGTGTTTTATCCTTAAAGCTGGAGTCCTGTGCCACCACCACACACTCTTCGGTTGGGAAACTGCCATTCCCTCACTTTGGTCTGGTCCCCAAACTCACTCCCACACTCAGATTCGGTCTTTTGTCCATACCCACTCCCCCTCAGATCAAGTCACTTGAGCAAAGTAACTCCCTTCCACCTCCAGTCCCTCCACCCACGCAGTTTGTTCACAAAATTATTTAAAAGGGACACTGACCACGTTCGCTTATTAACCCTGATTTCATGCTGACATCATCATCTATGACAAAGTGCTTGTAGCTGCTTTCTTTTGAACAAGTAAACATGGGCTTAAGCTGCGCATGCGGGATCAACCCATCCTTCTGATCAAGCACTCGCATACCTCGTGTGTGAAAAGTACGTAAGATACGCAATTTGTGTATGTATGTACAAAAGTTACGTAGTCTACGCAAATTGCTTATGAAAAAAATTCCTTTTAAGTAAACACATTTTTTTCTATTTTCTTTTTTATCCGATGAATCGATTAAATCGAAATAATAGATCGGCTAATTAATCGATGAGAATAATCGTTAGTTGTAGCCCTACTATATATACACAAATCTCTTTGGAATACGCAATGAAAAAAAATAAACACTGACAAACATACATGCACGTACCATTTGTTCGGATTTCTCTGCTTTGTCCTTAATGTCTTTGATCTTAGTGAAGAGTTGCTGTATGGCTTTTTGTGCTTCTTCCAAAGCCTATGTGATTAAACAAAAAAAATATAAAAAGCCTAAGTAATTTATCAACTCTACATAAAAGATGACAGTATTTATTATTCATCATGCATATTCTTAAAAATGTATTTACCCCCACCACAATACCATCAAATCTTCTTACATAAATTGCACGAATGTAAATAGACCTGGTGTGTATATAACATATCATGTAAACATATTTATATATATATAAATTGCTCTTTTGTAAACCCTTTTAATCTATAATTTGCAAAAATAAACAATCTACACTGCAGCGCGGATGGTACTTGCCAAACATCCAGGGGCATATATCAATCATCTCAGATGAAATTTTGATCAAACAAACCAGATACTGCTTCAATGGATGTGCATTTACTATGTAATATAAAATTACAGTCTGGATTACATCTTCTAAAAGTCCTCCAAAAATCGGGGCTTAATCACTAAACTCTCAGTATGATTTGGGAATATGAATGTCTGGGCAAGTCAGCACATTAATTTATAAAGTATTTTACAAGGAAGGATACATTGAAATTTCTCTTGTTTTCAATTATGTCCTGGGTTCAAGAACATTGACATTTTTACAGTTGTTACAGAAATGTCAAAGTAATAAAATGCAGAATATAAAAACAAGATACAAATATACAGATTAACAGAAAATAAATCTGTCTTGAAACTGAAACTCATTTTAAACCTTTCAGGCCTATGAGCTGCAAATTGGGAGGGAAAAGATGAATTTTTTATATAAATCTGTATCTAAAAGACATGGAACACTAATGTAATTTGAAAAACTACATTAGTTTCAAACTGAAAATGAGCTTTCAAATTGAAACCACTAGGCCTGAAAGGGTTAAGTCAATCACATGTTCATTTTATCTTAGATTGTAGGTCTGTAAACCCCTATCTATACATTATGGTAGCAAGGGTAGAATTCCAAGCTAGCACTGAAGGAGCCCGATGCTGGTTTCAAAGTAAAGGGAACGCTAGGGAAAAATATGTGTGGATAAAAAAAATGTAAATTTTTTTTTAGCCACCAGCCTAGAGTGTCCCTTTATAACTTTTTACAAGAAGGGTCACCTGGACCAGGTCAGAGGGGTTCTATGTGAAACTAGGGAAATTGCAGAATTTTGTATTCTGCAAATTGTATATTCATATACGTTTAATAGCTTTAAGCTGATTATTAAAAAAAAAAAATGATTTGGTTTATTCTCTAAATTATCATCGAATAACATGCATCACAGATATCAAATGCTAGAAAGTAACAACTACCCAGTTTCCTTGTTTGAGTGGTCTATACTTAAAAGTTTGTAACAATAATGTACCTGTTATTATTAGGGAGTTTCCCCCGCTTATCTCCATGATGTTAAAAATAATTTAAAAACACCAACACTTAATAACGAGTCAGAGTTTTGTTACGGAAATAGCTTTGGAAAAAGATGTTCTCTGCCAAGCACATTGACATATATATTTGCCTTACTTTAGGTAAACAACAACAGAGACAGATTTTAGAATGCTCATTATTTAGCATATCATTTAGATCCCAGTGTAACCAAGCAGCAAAACAGCTACAGTGTCATTAAAACGCAAATTAAACGCTCTGATCTCTTTTCTAAATAGAAAAATATATGTAATATTGTATACCTGATACATAAAGATTAGAGCCAGAAACTACAAATGAGTATTTTCTACAGAGCACGGATTTTATTCATTTGAAAACGCAAAGTGTTTAACTTGAAAAGCCAAAATGATGCAAACCAGAACATGGGGAGATAGAGAGGTGAGTTTAGGAACCCCCCGTAAATAAACAATAGCTGGATTGAACCAACAAATGCTTTTAGAGCAGTTTATATACGTACATAACCTCAGCTGCCCTAATGGAGAGATCCATGACAGACTGAGCTTTAGTTGTGCATTAAACTTACAAAAATAATTGACTTGCAGCAATAGGGAAAATGTAAAAATAAATATTCACTTGTTTCATTATTATATTTATTGTAAAGATGAACATTTAGGCTGTGTCAGACGAGTGTCTTTGGAGAGTGGAAGGACAGTCCGTGAGAGTGGATGTTCCTTCCACTCGACGTCCGTCTGGCCATCTCGCTGAGAGCACTCCGTGTGCTCGATCCTCCTATGGAGAATCGCGCTTTGCAGCTCCGTCAACGCGCGTCCTAGCGCTTTCACGGAGAGGCTAGGATAAAGGACGCTTGTTGTGCGTGGTGCACAAGTGTGTGACCCGCCCCGTTGCAGCGTCACAATACTGCGACGGACGCCGGTAAGTACGTCAGTACGGGCGCACATAGGCTGGCCGCCCACTGGAACCGTTTTAGAACGACCGACGATTTCATCAGTCAGACCATCGGTCGTGCGACCGGGTCATACTAGGGGTCGTCCACTGCGTGCGATCGGTCGTGCGACCACAGAATATCCAGATCAAAATCAGAGGTGGAGTACAATGGACGATGGTTCCATTCACATTACAGGATCGGACGTACGACGACGGACGGTCGCACCATCGCATGAAAACGGTTCCAGTGGACGGCCTTAAGCAACAAATCATTGTGTTTGTGCAATGGGGGTGTTTGTATTTCAATAGGAATTAACCCTTCAAAGTCAATGCATTTATGACATAACAGTTACGTCGATGGCCCTAAACGGGTTAAAGCAGGGATCTCAAACTGTGGTCCCTAGATATTCTGAACTATACCTCCCATGATTCTCTGCCCATTAATTGCAGGCAATGCATTGTAGGCAATAAACATATGGGGGGTCCCCCCAGAGTTTGAGAACCCCGATTTATAAGCGACCATATCCCAGTTCATACACCTTAACATCATTTCATGGGGATTATAATTCTACATTAGGATAAATGAACATGTATATTTTTTAACAATTCTCTGAAATTAATATTTCCCCATATTTCAATTAAAAGGAGCAATTTCAGATAAAGAGAAAAAAAATACTTTCACCTATGCCGGACTTCTCAGCATTCAAACAACAGTAAAATAAAAGTATATTAAGGTCAAAGTTTATGCTTTCTACTTCAGAATAACAGTGGTGCCGCTGTTCAGCGTTATTTGACATTGTTTTCAGATACTTCTCCTGCCCGTGTTGATCTTTGGTAATCCAAAAAAGAAAAGTTCACCGTATGTGCAACAACGGTAATTTTTTCCCATTGCTTGAACAACAGTGAGCTTCTACATTTAGTGATCAACCCCTATTGTACTCAATTCTTTCTTTAGCTCTTCCGTAGAGACATCGAAAGAACTAGAATTATTTTTTTAATCCCACACTTGAACTTGCCATAACAGTTTAATAACAATTCATCGATGTATGAGAGATGGATCCAACTCCACCAGCAAAAACACATTTCCTTGTGTGCCATCCATTAATTCCATGGTTAAAATATTAAGTCAGAAATTATCATTTAAATAAATGTGCTCCACTGAAGGATCCTCAAATATTTTTCACATTTATATAAACGATCGACTGACTGTGCAGTGCAAGGTTATCTAAGGAAAACACGAAAAGAATACTTTTGTTCCCCGTTTTTTACATCTTAGTAATATGTGGCGTTTAAGAATGAGCTATAACTCAGTTCCCAGACAAGAACAAAGGAATTCTCTGAAATATGTTCCTGAAATGGGAAAGTCTTACCATCCCAGCCAATAACAACAGACTCCGACTAAGACGTATAATTTTACATACTTATGCTAAGCCTTACTGACATCTGAAGTTGCAGAGATGTATAGTTTAGGAATAAGAGAATGGTGGATTAAAAGTGGCAGAATACCGGTAATTAGAAAGTGTATTTGTGTTATTTCAGAATCTTGTGCAAAAGGGTAGCTAGTTTTCATTGGTTGGAAAAGAGCATACGCGATGCCTAGCTCATGTAATCCCATCAGAATTTATTTAAGGACATGACTCTCAATCTAATATAGGTGATCGTCCATTAAACGATTGGGTTTTTTGAAAAGATAGCAAATAAAAGGGACTCCCTAGGCACCATGGCCATTGATTTTTCAATGCCATTTCAATTGTCATGGTGACTTTAGTGTCTCCCCAATCAGATGACTGATTTAGCATGCCAAGTGGAGGCTTGATTTCTGCTGCACAGAAAGCTGCTGATCAGCCTTCAAGGATTAATGTCAGGTTCAGCACATCCCTGACCAGCCGTCAGATCTGCTGTCAATGCACTTGAATTGAGAGCCACTGAATTACCCAGATGCTTGAGTGCAGACAAGTGTCCAACTTCCTCTAATGGTCATATGACAAACACAGCTTCAATGGAAGCAGCAGTTGTAGTAAAGGAAAGGTGCTGAAACGGAACCCAGCACTGAAGAGAAGGTGAAGTTAAGTTAAAGACATTGGGCCATATTACATAGTTGGTGCTAACTTAACCAGAGCTGTTGTAAACTTAAAACCTCCATAGTCTATAATGGCTCTGGGAAGTTTACAACAGCTCTGGTTAAGTTAGCACCAACTATGTAATATGGCCCAATGTTGGGTGCCTGGAGTTGGCAAGAGCAAGGCCATATGTATGTAGTCTCCTATTTTTAATAGCTTTAATTAAAAATAAAGGCTTTAAGACATACTCCAAACTGTAATCTTATGACACATAAGTATATATTGCTGCTATTTAGTACTACAAGTACTCAAATTTCAAAAGGTATATTAAAGTACATATCCAGGGTAGAAGAATATATTTAACCTTTAACAAGTAATGTTGATTAAGGCCAGGGTCAGACCGGACGAGCGCACTAGGAGCACCCGTACGGACGTGCCTCCCGGCGTAGTGTTGTGAAGCTTCGACTGGGCCGGACACATGCTGTAGCACACATACGAATTGCGCGCACTACAAACGGACCTGCTGAAAGCCTCCCCGTTAAAACACTAGACGCGCGTTGGACGGAGCTGAAAAACACGATCCTCCATAGGAGGATAGAGCCTTGCAGCACTGAGTGCACCAACGGCGCTAAACGAGGCAGTCAGACGAGCGTCAGAGTGGAAAGACATCCACTCTCTCGGACGTTCCTTCCGATAGCAAAGACACTCATTCGACCCCAGCCTAAGAGCACATGCTTCTTTGACCTACTTGACCGTCGTATTCTAGATTCTAGGAACTGTAGTTTGTTTTCTGCTGTACAAAGCAAAAAAGTTAGACAACTGAATTACAACCGAATTGAAATAAATAGGTTCTTTAATTCACGGCGGGAACTACCGTTGAAGAAGAAAAGAAAATATGCAAGCGCCCTGATCGGCTGAGCCACATCCTGGTGTGTTAAGAGCAATTTGCAGAAGCGGCAAAGACCCTGCCTTTTCTTGAAATCGGTTCCAAGTCTGACATTAGTATCTACTTCTATAATGCTTTTCCTAAACAATATTAAGCCTAGATACAACATAAAGAAACACTCAGAGAGGTAGGGAGTGAACGCAAAGAGAATAAGAAAAAAAAAAAGGACAAAGAATAAAAAACAAAAAACGTTGGCCTGGTTAGCCAAATCATTTAAAAACCATGGCAGTAAAACTGTTACAAGGAGGAAACCTATAAATCATAAAAAAGCAAACAAGAACAGTGATCTGATACTTTGTTTCTTTAAACAGGACAATGTGCAGTTAAATAGACAAAGTCAACTATATGGTACTCTAGGGTGTAATAAACTGTTCCTTAGAAAACTGATCTAACTATGTGGCCAGGCCTGGGCCCAGAACTTGAGCTTGAATGGTATAATATGTAGGCTGTGGTATAATGTACTGCTCAGAAGACAGTTCCTGTTAGATCACATCTTTCTGCTTCACCAAACACATACAGAAAAGTTACAGAGTACATGTAGTAAACTGGCTTTTAATTCTAGCAATCACTAATGAGTTGTTTTGGCAAGTAAAATCTACCAATGGCAGGAGAAAAGGATATTGTGTTACCCATTAGTTTTCTATGTTAATTCAAACATATTTTACGTTGCTTGCTAAATAGATTAAAAATAGGCTAAGCCATCACTGAAGACCATGTCTGAGACAAGGAGGTACCTGATCAAGGTCAATCCAGAAGCATATAACCCACGGCTTTTGATCAGCTCAGTAAACGAAAACAGGGCCAATGCAGAAAACACGCAATGGGTTAAAATATTTTTTTACCTGAACTACAGCAAAATTAACAAAGAAAACAATAATAAACCTACACACACAACTCACAAAAACACAAACCCGACCCCTTATTAAAATAATAACAATGGGCACAATATAGACAGCGTTACAATACATTGAACAACATTTTGACAAATCAGGACAGGGGAAAACGAAGGCCCTATTCCCTTCGGAACTTACAATCTTGAAGGGTTGGGGGTGGAAACCGGAGGAGTGGACTGCAAGGCGAGAGTGATGGACTGGTTGGGGCAGAGGGGCGTATTATTGAGCCGGGTGGTAGGCTTGCCTGGATAGGAACGTCTTAAGAGAGCGTTTGAAGGAAGGGATGCTAGGGGAAAGTCTAACAGTACGAGGGAGAGCGTTCCAGAGGATGGCGGCAACGTGTGAGAAATCCTGCACTCTATCATGGGAAGAGGGGATGCGGTGAGAAGTTAGGTGCAGGTCACTGTTGGAACTTAAGGAGCGGTCTATGGTGTATTTGGTGATTAGTGAGGACAGGTAGTGGGGAGCTGAGTTAGTGAGACCTTTGTAGGTCAGGGTAAGGATTTTGAATTTAATTCTACACTGGATGGGGAACCAGTGAAGGGACTCACCGAGAGGAGAGGCAGAGAGAGTGCCGGGTGAGATGGAGGAGCCTGGCAGAGGCATTCTGGTTTGTAGGGGGAGAGGCGAGAGAGAGGGAGGCCAGAAGGAAGATTATTACAATAGTCAAGTAGGGAGATTACAAGGCCGTGGATGAGTTGTTTTGTGGTGTCAGCGGTAAGAAATGGCCGAATTCTGAAAATGTTACCTAATTGGTAGCTGCAGGAGGAGGAAGGCAACTGGATGTGGGTTGTGAGGGATGAAGAAAAGAGCGGAGTTAAGTGTAACTCCAAGACAGCGAACCTGGCTTGATGGGGAGATAGTGATACCATCGACCATGATAGAGACGTCAGGAGGTGTGGAGGCATTAGAGGGAGGAATTAGTAGGAGCTTAGTTTTCCACATGTTAATCTTTAGGTGGTGAGAGGCCATAGAGGAGAGCTTTAAAAGTGGACAAGTCATTTAGGGTTAGAGGACAGAGTAGATAGAGGAGAAGAAGGCTTGCTTGGCCAAGTGAAGTGCAGAGTTGTATGACCACAGAATAAACTTGAAATTAATGAAATCTGCTTCAGAGTGGATTTCCTCCAGGCACATTCTGCAGTGCGGGAGCATCTTTGCAGGTAGCGTGTCTGCAGGGTGTGCCAAGGCTGAAGCAGACGGTGTGGGGCCTTACAGAGTCAAGGAGGAGCAAGCGTGTCTAAAAGCAGAAATAAGAGTAGCGTTATAGTGGCCAGTGGCAGGGCAGGTGAAGGTTGGAGGTGTGTGAGATGTTGAAGGAGTTTGGAGAATTGATGGGGATCCACAGCATGTAGATTTCTGTGAGTGCGGGTTCAGGGAGTTTAGATAAACCAGATAGGTTGAAGGAGAGAAGGTGATGGTCAGAGATGGGGAAAGGGTGACAGACAAACTCAAATGGAGCAGAGATTGGAAAAACCAAGGTCAATAGAATATATATTTATCTCACACTACGCACTACTATACTCTAGTGATGTATAATATATATATATATATACACACACACACACACACACACACACACACACACAGACATTTCTGAAATTGTTGGCACCCCAGAAATTTTTCCAGAAAATCAAGTATTTCTCACAGAAAAGTATAGCAGTAACACATGTTTTGCTATACACATGTTTATTCCCTTTGTGTGTATTGGAACAAAACAAAAAAAGGGAAGAAGAGAAGCAAATTGGACATAATGTCACACAAAACTCCAAAAATGGGCTGGACAAAATTCTTGGCACCCTTAACTTAATATTTGGTTGCACACCCTTTGGAAAAAATAACTGAAATCAGTCGCTTCCTATAACCATCAATAAGCTTCTTACACCTCTCACCCGGAATTTTGGACCACTCTTACTTTGCAAACTGCTCCAGGTCTCTCTTATTGGAAGGGCGCCTTTTCCCAACAGCAATTTTAAGATCTCTCCACAGGTGTTCAATGGGATTTAGATCTGAACTCATTGCTGGCCACTTCAGAACTCTCCAGCGCTTTGCCATCCATTTCTGGGTGCTTTTTGACATATGTTTGGGGTCATTATCCTGCTGGAAGACCCAAGATCTCGGACGCAAACCTAGCTTTCTGACACTGGGCTCTACAGTGCGACCCAAAATCCTTTGGTAATCCTCAGATTTCATGATGCCTTGCACACATTCAAGGCACCCAGTGCCAGAGGCAGCAAAACAACCCCAAAACATCATTGAACCTCCACCACATTTCACTGTAGGTACTGTGTTCTTTTCTTTGTAGGCCTCATTCCGTTTTCGGTAAACAGTAGAATGATGTGCTTTACCAAATAGCTCTATCTTGGTCTCATCTGTCCACAAGACATTTTCCCAGAAGGATTTTGGCTTACTCAAGTATATTTTGGAAAACTGTAGTCTTGCTTTTTTAGGTCTGTGTTACAGCAGCGGGGTCCTCCTGGGTCTCCTGCCATATAGTGTTTCATTTCATTTAAATGTCGACGGATAGTTCGCGCTGACACTGATGCTCCCTGAGCCTCCAGGACAGCTTTAATTTCTTTGGATCTTGTTTGGGGCTGCTTATCCACCATCCGGACTATCCTGCGTTGCAACCTTTCAATTTTTCTCTTCCGTCCACCCACAGAGAGATTAGCTACAGTGCCATGGGTTGCGCACTGTGGAAAAAGGCAAATCTAGATCTCTGGAGATGGACTTGTAACCTTGAGATTGTTGATATTTTTCCACAATTTTGGTTCTCAGGTCCTTAGACAGCTCTCTTCTCCTCTATCTATTGTCCATGCTTAGTGTGGCACACACAGACACACAATGCAAAGACTAAGTGAACTTCTCTCCTTTTGGGTGTGATTTTTATATTGCCCACACCTGTTACTTGCCCCAGGTGAGTTTAAAGGAGCATCACGTGCTTGAAACAATCTTATTTATCCACAATTTTGAAAGGGTGCCAAGAATTTTGTCCAGCCCATTTTTGGAGTTTTGTGTGACATTATGTCCAATTTGCTTTTTCTCCTCCCTTTTTTTGTTTTGTTCCAATACGCACAAAGGGAATAAACATGTGTAAAGCAAAACAGGTGTTACTGCAATACTTTTCTGTGAGAAATACTGGATTTTCTGGAAAAATGTCTGGGGTGCCAACAATTTCGGCCATGACTGTATATGAAAAGGTAGAGGGAATACACACTCCACCTCACAAAGGTTACATGCAAAAGCCAGTGCCTAGGACCTCCAGGAAGCACATAGAAAAACAGTGTTGGAGGCACTTGAGATGTAAAAATAAAAACAATCATTCAAAAATTTCTTCAAACGCTTCATATTAGAAAGGGGAACTAGGCAGGGATGTCCACGGTCCCTTTTACTTTTCAATTTAGCCTTTGAATCCCTTATTCACATTCTAAAATCTAGTGGGGGCATAGCTGGCATTGATCTTACCTGTACAGTCATCCTGAAATTTGTGGAGTTTGACAATTACCTTTTTTTATTTTTCTCTAACCAGGCTTCGATGTCCCTCAACTACTCTTTACCGGATTCCTTTCACAAGGCGTCGGGATTTAAAATTAATTATAGCAAGACTTTTACCCTTTCTTTAGGTTCCTAGCCCAATGGGGACTGGGTTCACACATTCCCCTTTCAGTGGACGAGGGACACTCACGTTTCTGTTTCCAACCTCCAGCTGACTCTACAGCAGAATGGCGTTAATTTTCCTAACCAGATTATAGCCTAGCATCACTTCATCGTTCTGTAACAGACAAGCTACAAGGGTCCTCTTTTTACGTAGATCATGCGGTTGAACAATTGTTACTGCCTTCAGGCTCCCTCTTGGTGCTATACACCAACACTGACCCCTTTGTACGGCATTACCCCTTGCTGTATATCACTAAAATGGCTTGGCTTAAGGTACGCAAGTATTTAGGTCCATCATAGTGACTGGCTATTTGGTTCCCAAATTTGCATAACCGTAATTTCCACCAGGCTTTTCGGAAACCCGTCTTTAATACTTTGACTCAAAAAGGCCAGACCCAAAAGGTAGAAATTTTGGTGCTCTCCCGTTTGGGGCGCTGCGGTGATTTCAGTTTGCCCACCCTACGGTGAATTCAGCATTCACCGCAGGGTCCCCCGAAGTGCGCCGCACGGCTTACGCCGTATGCCGCCAATCAGCCTGCCGAAGACAGTCGCCGATCTGCCGAGCACCGCAAATCAGGTAAAAAAAAAAAAAATTGCGGAACTCTGCAATTTTAAAAAAACGCGTTTAAAGCAAACCAAAAAAATGCATGTAATAGAAAAGGTCCTACAAAAAAAAATAAAACTGTTGAATAATAATAAAAAAAGAAACACGAAAAAAAATGGAAAAATCTAAAATTTCTCCAACAAAATCGAGAAAATACAAAAAATAAATAAAGCTTTCTGCTGCAAATAAAAACTTTTTTTTTAAAAAAAAAATTGAATCCTATGGGATTCACCTGTTAAACCTGTTGAACTGAACCAACGAAAATCTGGGCATTTCGGCGTTCTGTGAGTAGATTGTCCCAATTTCACTGCCAACGAAAGTCACCAAATTGCAGGAATCTGAGGCGAACTGCACCGTATTTCATTCCAATTAGCTAATTCGTTTTGGCAATTTGATAGCTTTGTGAATAGCTGAACTGCCATGAAATTGTACCATACGGGAAATTCACCGTTCTGTGCAATTCGGTGGCAAATTCAGCTCTTATTGAATAGCCCTTTATGTCAATCTGTCATCCAAACAGCCTCTTTCCTACACAGCCTTTAAGGACCTCCTAGCATCCCATATACTACCTACAATTACAGAAGTTCCTCAATACTCTCTAGATCTGGTGAAACCTATCGATGCTTTGTGGTTGCAACAAAGATGTTGCCGCCTACCACTTCTCGCATTTATACCTTATTATTATACGCTGCGCTGCCCACTGCCACTCCATGGAAAGCGATCTCCAAGTGGCTCCCCGCCTTCCCTGCTCTTACTCCCAAGGACTATATTAATGCCACAATATCTTCTAGATCAGGGGTGGGCAAAGTGCGGCTCGCAGACCACATGCGGCCCGCCAGAGAGTTTTTTGTGGCCCGCCAAGCAGGGCTCGAGTCATTGCCGGCGGCCGCATAGTTTTCCTCCTACGAGCAGCCGCTGGCAGGAAGCTCGGCCGCTCACCTGGGATCCAACAGCCAGCCGCAATCTCGCGAGATCGAGGAGTTCACTTGGCTGGTGGATAGATCCCAGGGGAGCGGCAGAGATTTATGCCAGCGCCACTCGTAGGAGGAAAACCACGCAGCTGCCGGCAATGACTTGGAGGGGCCTGGCAGACCAAACGGCAGAGGTGACCTCATCCGGGGCAATCTATCCATGTGAGCTGGTCCGGGGCAATCTATCCATGTGAGCTGGTCCGGGGCAATCTATCCATGTGAGCTGGTCCGGGGCAATATATCCATGTGAGCTGGTCCGGGGCAATATATCCATGTGAGCTGGTCCGGGGCAATATATCCATGTGAGCTGGTCCGGGGCAATATATCCATGTGAGCTGGTCCGGGGCAATATATCCATGTGAGCTGGTCTGGGGCAATATATCCATGTGAGCTGGTCCGGGGCAATATATCCATGTGAGCTGGTCCGGGGCAATATATCCATGTGAGCTGGTCCGGGGCAATATATCCATGTGAGCTGGTCCGGGGCAATATATCCATGTGAGCTGGTCCGGGGCAATCTATCCATGTGAGCTGGTCCGGGGCAATCTATCCATGTGAGCTGGTCCGGGGCAATCTATCCATGTGAGCTGGTCCGGGGCAATCTATCCATGTGAGCTGGTCCGGGGCAATCTATCCATGTGAGCTGGTCCGGGGCAATCTATCCATGTGAGCTGGTCCGGGGCAATCTATCCATGTGAGCTGGTCCGGGACAATCTATCCATGTGAGCTGGTCCGGGGCAATATATCCATGTGAGCTGGTCCGGGGCAATATATCCATGTGAGCTGGTCCGGGGCAATATATCCATGTGAGCTGGTCCGGGGCAATATATCCATGTGAGCTGGTCCGGGGCAATATATCCATGTGAGCTGGTCCGGGGCAATATATCCATGTGAGCTGGTCCGGGGCAATATATCCATGTGAGCTGGTCCGGGGCAATATATCCATGTGAGCTGGTCCGGGGCAATATATCCATGTGAGCTGGTCCGGGGCAATATATCCATGTGAGCTGGTCCGGGGCAATATATCCATGTGAGCTGGTCCGGGGCAATATATCCATGTGAGCTGGTCCGGGGCAATATATCCATGTGAGCTGGTCGGGGCAATATATCCATGTGAGCTGGTCCGGGGCAATATATCCATGTGAGCTGGTCCGGGGCAATATATCCATGTGAGCTGGTCCGGGGCAATATATCCATGTGAGCTGGTCTGGGGCAATATATCCATGTGAGCTGGTCTGGGGCAATATATCCATGTGAGCTGGTCTGGGGCAATATATCTATGTGAGCTGGTCTGGGGCAATATATCCATGTGAGCTGGTCTGGGGCAATATATCCATGTGAGCTGGTCTGGGGCAATATATCCATGTGAGCTGGTCTGGGGCAATATATCCATGTGAGCTGGACTGGGGCAATATGTCCATGTGAGCTGGACTGGGGCAATATGTCCATGTGAGCTGGTCTGGGGCAATATGTCCATATGTGCTGGTCTGGGGCAATATGTCCATATGTGCTGGTCTGGGGCAATATGTCCATATGAGCTGGTCTGGGGCAATATGTCCATATGAGCTGGGGGCAAGTGTCTGGCTATAATTAGTTCTGGGCGCAGGTTTCTGGCTATAATTAGTTCTGCGGGCAAGTGTCTGGTTATAATTAGATCTGGGGGAAAGTGTCTGGTTATAATTAGTTCTGGGTGCAAGTGCGGCCCACTGCTAACCTCTGCTCCCACAAAGTGGCCCCCGAGCCAAAACAAATCCCCACCCCTGTTCTAGATGAATCATTCCCTTCTCTCAATATTGAGAAATGTTTTTATAGGCTCCTCCACTGAGCGCACATGGCACTTACAAGGATACTACCCGATGATCGATGCCCCAAGTATCAGTAACCCTCAATGGATTTGTTGTATTGCCTCTGATCTTGTCCCTTCATACAACTGTTCTGGGACACAGTTTGTACTTTCTGTCTTAAGTCTTTGGATCCTGGCTACTCCTGAATGGGCCATTTCCAATTACCATCCTCCCTCCCCGACACAATCAGTATCTAGACCACAAAGATTTTGTATACTGGCTGCTACAGGAAAGAACGCAATGGATCGCTTCCACATCCCCATCTTTTCACATGTATGATTGACTAGAGGCTTCATTAAATCAGGAAGATAAAACAAAGTCTTTAACAGCTAGTCCCCCTTTATAAGAGTTCTCCCAGTCGACACCCTGAAATTGTTGGACACTTTCCTCTATTCCTCTTGGTACTCAACGCAGATGCTAAAAGGAACCCCTCCGATCCCATTGTGCCGGCTGGGTGGAGTAGAGGTAACATCACTGCTCTATAACCGTGGAGAGAGACTGGAGACAGGTTCGATCCCGGCAAGAGCACCTCTCCAGTAAGTGTCCTTGGGCAAGACCCCTCTCCAGTAAGTGTCCTTGGGCAAGACCCCTAACGGTACATACTCGCCACCCAGGACATACTTGAAAACGAGAGAAATCTCAAAGTATTCTTCCTGGTAACATAGTTTCTCGAAAAAAAAAATTTGTTCAGCTTGACACCGCTCTTCAATTTTTAGCTGACATCTGATTTTGACTGTTCCTCTATGGTTAGCCACACCTCACGGTTTTGGGCCCTACTACACAGCGCAGTGAGTCCTGCCCCTAGGTTTGTTTGCGTGTTTGTTTTTTTCTTTTTGTCTCGCCTTATTTAGCTAGGTCACCATGTCCTTTATTGCTGTGGCCCTAGTGCTGTGGTCCTGTCTACCTAATAGGTTAGCACTATTTGACACTGATTTTTTTTAATGTAAATACTGTTTACATTACAAAGCATTGTAAGACCGACTGTTCTGTTTATCCTGTCTGTCTGCTATGGCTTATGTCATGTGCCGGATCCGTTAAGAAAAAGGTCTTAAAAATAAAACTTCTTTAAAAACCTCAGCTGTAGTTTAAATGTAAAAATAAAAATCCTTTTACTCAGGGTGCAACCAACTCTGTTTTTATATACATGTATAAAGACGATTGAAAATGTTCTAATATCGCACTGACATTGCTCTAAAAATACACAGGAATTAGGGCTGTGCAATATTGACAAAATAATCATATTGCGATTTCTTGAATGAATATTGCGATTGCGATTTTATTTGCGATTTAACCAATTGTTTTTCCTTTTTCAAACATGCTACATACATTCTAAATGTATTCAGTATTCAGCACATGGATACTGCCCCAGCACATGGATATACTGCCCCAGCACATGGATATACTGCCCCAGCACATGGATATACTGCCCTAGCACATGGAAATACTGCCCCAGCTCATGGATATACTGCCCCAGCACATGGATATACTGCCCTAGCACATGGATATACTGCCCCAGCACATGGATATACTGCCCCAGCTCATGGATATACTGCCCCAGCACATGGAAATACTGCCCCAGCTCATGGATATACTGCCCCAGCACATGGATATACTGCCCCAGCACATGGATATACTGCCCTAGCACATGGATATACTGCCCTAGCACATGGATATACTGCCCCAGCACATGGATATACTGCCCCAGCACATGGAATACTGCCCCAGCACATGGATATACTGCCCCAGCACATGGATATACTGCCCCAGCACATGGATATACTGCCCCAGCACATGGAAATACTGCCCCAGCTCATGGATATACTGCCCCAGCACATGGATATACTGCCCCAGCACATGGATATACTGCCCCAGCACATGGATATACTGCCCCAGCACATGGATATACTGCCCCAGCACATGGAAATACTGCCCCAGCTCATGGATATACTGCCCCAGCACATGGAAATACTGCCCCAGCACATGGAAATACTGCCCCAGCACATGGATATACTGCCACAGCTCAGATACTGCCCCAGCACATGGAAATACTGCCCCAGCACATGGATATACTGCCCCAGCACATGGATATACTGCCCCAGCACATGGATATACTGCCCCAGCTCATAGATACTGTCCCAGCACATGAAAATACTGCCCCAGCTCACGGATACTGCCCCAGCACACGGATACTGCCCCAGCTCACGGATACTGCCCCAGCACACGGATACTGCCCCAGCACACGGATATTGCCCCAGCACATGGATATACTACCCCAGCACATGGAAATACTGCCCCAGCACATGGAAATACTGCCCCAGCACATGGAAATACTGCCCAGCACATGGAAATACTGCCCAGCACATGGAAATACTGCCCCAGCACATGGAATACTGCCCCAGCACATGGAATACTGCCCCAGCACATGGATACTGCCCCAGCTCATGGATACTGCCCCAGCACATGGATACTGCCCCAGCACATGGATACTGCCCCAGCACATGGATACTGCCCCAGCACATGGATACTGCCCCAGCACATGGATACTGCCCCAGCACATGGATACTGCCCCAGCACATGGATAATGCCCCAGCACATGGATAATGCCCCAGCACATGGATAATGCCCCAGCACATGGATAATGCCCCCGCTCATGGATAATGCCCCAGCTCATGGATACTGCCCCAGCTCATGGATACTGCCCCAGCTCATGGATACTGCCCCAGCTCATGGATATTGCCCCCAGAACATGGATACTGCCCCAGCTCATGGATAATTGGATACTGCCCCAGCTCATGGATTACTGCCCCAGCACATGGATACTGCCCCAGCACATGGATACTGCCCCAGCACATGGATAATGCCCCAGCACATGGATACTGATCCAGCTCATGGATACTGCCCCAGCTCGTGGATATCCGCAGCTCACCTCTGTGCGCCGCTGTGTTCTGTGCGCCACGTGTTCGGCTCCCTGTTAACTTCCGCCGGCACATGGAGCTTGGGCGCTCGCCTGGGGGAACCATGTGATGAGCCGCGAGAACGCGGCTCGTCACGTGGTTCCCCCTGCGAGCGCCCAAAGCACCATGCCGCCGCCGGAAGTTACAGCCGAAAATCGGAGCCTTATGCGATTTAGAAATCGCAGGGGCGGAAATCGCGATTCGATTGCGATTGCGATTAATTGCACAGCCCTAACAGGAATGATTCATTTTCTGAAATAAGATCTTAAAAAATTTTGCAATGAAAATTTGGAGTGTCATAAGTAGCAGATGATGTAAAAATAAAGTGTCATTGGGGGTTTTTGTTTAAGGCATGTAAAATATAACCCACATTGTAAATTCTCACACATGTCAGTCATGGTGGAAGTTTTGAAGTAAAATATTTGCCGTTTTTAAAATTGTAATCACATATCATGCCGTAAAACGAGAGGAAAGAAATACTTCCCTTTAGTGAAGATGCCAGTGTAAAATATGCACAGCACTCCGGAATGCACGGTTAAAGGGGAATGAAATGCCCCGAGTATTATTTTAAAATAACCGCTTTCTGACTACAGCGTTTTAAGAATACATGAAAGGAGAGAAAAAATGGCTCGCTGTCAAATGCATAGGAAAGGCGTGCTACATTCTTGTCAAACACAATTAAAGGGAATTTACGTGTTAAGAACATACTGTTTGGGACATCAAAATAAACAGAAATGCTTGCATAGCTGGACAGAAGTTAAAATCTTTTAGTTGGTTATGGGGGTAATAATTTTCCATCACACTTACTCATGAGAAAAGGTCCTGCAGTGGTAGGAACGCAAACTATATACTACATGTGACGGAAGCCTCTGCCACCTTTTAAATGACTTGATTCCAAGCGTCGGAGACTGGCTGGCGCGGGAACTCCCAGCACTGTGCACACTATATATAGACTGTGCCCTTTGGAGAGGAGCAGATGCCAGCCTCATGCCCACAGACTATGGGTGATTATGGCAGAGAATGTTCATCGAGCATTTGGGCATTGCCATACTGTTTGTGATTCGGTTTAAAGCTGGTTTCTGTGATTATGCAAGAATGCTATTGTCTGGTCCATGTCTATCCGTTATCTTGCTCACAGGTTTAGCCGTCCAGCCGACCCTTGTCTCAGGAATGTGTTATCGGTTTCAATTTGAATAGGATGTAAATCTGCTGACTGTAATCTGCTATCCCGATTCCCATTGCCCTGCCTTGTTAGAAATGTTAAGCAATTTTTAATTTAAACGGTCTACCTAATCTAATTAGGTTTCACCTTCCAAAAGGCAAAGGTGTCCCATTGTCTGTTTTGGTCTGGTTGGGTTCCCCCCCCCCCAGCAGTTTCTAAGGGAGGTTTTGTATATGTAAATGACCCATGTAAGTCCCCCTGATTACACCAGTTCTATTCTGACCCAACATGCAGTCATGACTCATGGTTTGGGTAGCAGCTATATTCTGTTCGCTGTTAAATTTTAACCCTGAAAGACCTCAGATCTAGAACCACAGCTTATTTCTCGGGGCCGCTAGCAAGGCTCTCTACGTGTACCTGTCTTTAAGCTTCGGCTAAGGATGGGAGAAAGGCAAGAGAGAGTCATGAGGAGAACATGGGGGTCCAGCAAGGAAGCGGCATTGACAGATATGTCCCTGTCGGGGTACTGAGATCTGTTACACTACATATTTCGTCACAAGGACAAATTTGCATTTTGTATGTGTATAAGCACGCCAGTTCTTACATTGCATACAGAATTCCCTCCAAATAATCTTAACCCTTTCTTCTGATTTCTGGTTATGTCTGTGTGTTATAGTCAGAAAACCCAAAGCCAGTACCTTCCAAATTTGGAGACACCAGCCAACATTTCAAGTCAAGTAAGAGGATATATTTTAGGGTCAAGCATTTGTTACCATTCCACTTGCCATTTAGGCCTTTTCAGTGGGAAAGCTGTGCTTTTAGTGCGTCTTTTACAAAGTATAGACCCTGCAAAAGTAGCATTAGCACTAGATTAAAGAATGATTTTTCAATTCAGTGGCTACTCGTGCTACTTGGTTAAAAAATTGGGGAAAATTTACAAGACCCAAAACCTGTTATACAGTGACTTTGTTTTTGTGGAATCCCTTTAACTGAAAACAATGGAAGATAATCCTTGCTTCAAGTATACTGCAAATCTTTACAATAATTTGTAATTTCTATGCAGGTCCCGATTCCCAGTTTCGGGCTGCTGATCTGAGTTGTGCAATATTCTGGATCAGCTGACACCAAGTCTGGAACTGACACCCGACAATCCATAGGGTATCCCTGGTATGGGCAAGGGACAAAAAACACTGGTTAAAACAATAGATCAACTAGGTTTAGACTCCCTATGTTGAACTCTGTATGTTGAGGTCCACTAGTGTGGAATTAGCAATTATTGCTATCCCTAAAATATATTCGGGAAGGACCAGTAGTAATGGATACCGTAAGGTCCTGTGGTTCTCCCTTCCAGGTATCAGGTCTCTTTGGAGTGGGACCAATAGGTACCAAAGATTAGAAAAGGGACACTATACGATGTATCAATGCCCGACATGCGGTTACATAGTTACATAGGCTGAAAAAAGACATGCGTCCATCGGGTTCAGCCTCTCCCACATAACCTACTGCTGTTGATCCAAAAGAAGGCAAAAAACCCAGTCTGAATGCTTGCCAATATGCAACATACTGGGAAAAAATTCCTTCTTGACCCCAGAATGGCAGTCAGATTTCTCCTTGGATCAAGAAGCTTTTACCCACATATTAAATATTATAACCCTTAATATTCTGTGTCTTATATGTAACAGCTTCCTCAAGGGCACTTCTATGAAGTTCCCCTGAGGAATCTGTCACATATAAGCAGTGAAATGCGCTAATACCGCTAATATTCTGGTTTTAATGTCACACAAGATTTTAATTTCTATTAAAGCAGGGCTTGACAAATCCAGGAGCCTAGAATTTTACTCCTGGCTCCTAAATTTCCAGTTTATTTTACACCATTCTAAAGGCAGTCTTTGGCATCTAAAAACATCTAGTTGGCTTCAATGTTTTCTTCCTGTCTCCTACATTTAATGTAAATATATACAGTGTGTGTGTGTGTGTGTGTGTTTTAAATAGAGTGTCCAATGACAACAAAGCAAAGAAAATAAGTAAATAAATAAAACAATATCACAAGGTGCAGATGATACAAATAATGTAATAAGTATGTATATATATCAGAGCGGCCAAACTGATATTTGAAGCAACGGTCTACACTTCTAGGCTCAAAAAAGTAGCCAAAAGACCGCATGCACAAAAAATACCTAACAGCAAAAAGCACCAGGTAACAAAGTGATAAATAAAAGCAGCTACAGTTGTGTTCAAAATTATTCAACCCCCACTGAAATTGAGTGTTTTGGCCAGTTTGACATCGATTTTGATCATTCAGTCATCTTGCTTACAATTTGTCACGGATGGCTCTGTTCTGGGGCGCCTGGCAGCAGATTCCTCGCTGCTCGCTGGCCAGGCGCCGAATAATAACGCCACCGGGTGCGCTCACGTGGGACGCCGGGGGGCGGAGCCTGGCGTTATGACGCGGACCCGCCGGGTTTAAAACCCGGCTTCACTAGTTCGCCGGTGCCCTGACGTGGTATTCACTTCCCGCAGAGCTCTTGTGTTTTTGGCTAATTTATCTGTGTCTGACCTTGTTTCTGGCTAACGAACCATTCTGTGTATGACTCCTGGCATTGGCAAACGAACCATTCTGTGTATGACTCCTGGCATTGGCAAACGAACCATTCTGTGTATGACTCCTGGCATTGGCAAACGAACCATTCTGTGTATGAATCCTGGCATTGGCAAACGAACCATTCTGTGTATGACTCCTGGCATTGGCAAACGAACCATTCTGTGTATGACTCCTGGCATTGGCAAACGAACCATTCTGTGTATGAATCCTGGCATTGGCAAACGAACCATTCTGTGTATGACTCCTGGCATTGGCAAACGAACCATTCTGTGTATGACCCCTGGCACTGGCAAACGAACCATTCTGTGTACGACCCCTGGCATTGGCGAACGAACCACCCTGTGTATAACCCTTGGTATTGGCATTTACTCTGTTCACGGTTCTGCTCTTAACTTTGGTACCGAGGTCAGTCTATGTGGCACCCTAAGCACACATCAGGCTACCTCTGATATTACTAAGGTCCTAGGGAGAACGAGTACTCTATTCTGTACCTCTGTCTGGTGTTTACCCTTGCTTGTCTATTGTCTGGTTAATTATCTATCTAGTTGTGCCGACCATTCAAGGATCGGAAGGGTAGAGAGCGGTCTACGTAAAGGGACCACTATCTTAGTATTCAGGGGGATTCGTGACACAATTAAATCAAAGCGGCACATGTAGGTCAGACAAATATAACATAACATTTATAATGAAATAACCACAAATGTCTTTCCTGTGCTCACATCATTATCAGTTTTATTCAACCCCCAAGTGACATTCAATCTTAGTACTTAGTACAACATCCTTTTACAGTTATAACAGCTTTTAAACGTGAAGCATAGCTTGACACAAGTGTCTTGCAGCGATCTACGGGTATCTTCGCCCATTCGTCATGGGCAAAAGCCTCCAGTTCAGTCACATTCTTAGGCTTGCGCACTGCAACTGCTTTCTTAAGTCCCACCAGAGGTTCTCAATCGGATTTAAGTAAGGTGACTGCGATGGCCACTCCAAAATGTTCCAGCCTTTAATCTGCAACCATGCTTTAGTGGACTTGGAGGTATGCTTGGGATCATTGTCCTGTTGAAAGGTCCAACGTCTCCCAAGCCTCAGGTTTGTGATGGACTGCATCACATTGTCATCCAATATCTCCTGGTACTGACGAGAATTCATGGTACCTTGCACACGCTGAAGCTTCCCTGTACCTGCAGAAGCAAAACAGCCCCAAAGCATGTTTGACCCCCCGCCATGCTTCACAGTAGGCAAGGTGTTCTTTTCTTCATAGGCCTTGTTCTTCCTCCTCCAAACATAGCGTTGATCCATGGGCCCAAACAGTTCTAATTTTGTTTCATCAGTCCACAGAATACTATCCCAAAACTTTTGTGGTTTGTCCACATGACTTTTGGCATACTGCAGTCGACTTTTCTTATTCTTTGGAGACAGCAAGGGGGTGCGCCTGGGAGTTCTGGCATGGAGGCCTTCATTACGCAGTGTGCGCCATATTGTCTGAGCTGAAACTTCAGTACCCACATCTGACAAATCTTTTCTCAGTTCCTCAGCAGTCACACGGGGACTTTTCTCCACTTTACGCTTCAGGTAGCGCACAGCAGTCGAAGTCAGCATCTTCTTTCTGCCACGACCAGGTAGCGTTTCAACAGTGCCCTTTGCCTTGAATTTGCGAATGATGCTTCCTATGGTCTCTCTTGGTATGTTTAACATCTTTGCAATCTTCTTATAGCCATTGCCCTTCCTGTGAAGAGTAATCACCTCTTCTCTTGTCTTTCTGGACCATTCTCTTGACTTCACCAGGTTTGTAACAACACCAGTAAATGTCTAGAAGGAGCTGAGTATCACAGTCATTTTAAAGCTGCCTAATTGGTGCTTATTATGCTTTATTGCTGCTCCGTGACATCCACAGGTGTTTTCAATACCGGATTGAAAACACTTGAATGAACCTCTGTTCTTCAGAGTGGTAGTCTTTAAAGGGATACTCTAAGCAACATGACCACCTAAGCTATTTTAGGTGGTCATGATGCCCGGAGTATCCTGCCCTCTGTCCCCCCTCCCTGCGCTCAGCCGATCAGCTGTAAATGCTGAAAACAGCTGAGAGAGGCGGAGAAGTTTACTCCGCCCTCCCAGCTGTCAGTCAGCAGAGCGGGAATCATATTTCCCGCTTCTGCTGAGTAGGAGACGTCATCGCACTTTCAGCGCGATGACGTCTCCAACTCACCGCAGAAGCTGGCGGCTCCCTCTGAGGGTTAGTGTTGCGCGCATCCTCTTGCGCGCAACACTAATCCTAAGAGGGAGCCGGGAGGAAGCCTGCCGATTGGCTGGCTTATGTGAGAGGCGTGCATGCGCGCTTCTCACGTAAACCAGAAGCCAAGAAGCAAGAAGAAGGACGGGAGCGGAAGAGGAGGGAGGCGAGTATAAATAAAAAAAAAACGCGACTGGAAAGAAGAGGATTTTAGGGTAAGTATTACAGTTACACAAAAAAAAACCTATTTATTAAGGGAATAGGGATAGGTTAGGATTAAAAAACAGGGGGGTGATTTTTTTGTTAGAGTGTACCTTTAAGGGGTTGAATAATTGTGTCAATGAAGAATTCACAAAAGAAACATTTACTACTGTATTACAAAACCAATTGATGTCATTTTAGTTGCATATGGTTCTTTAAAAAGTCCTTGTAGGATTTAATTCTGAATACAATTACAAATGTACACTAAATTCCCTAAAACCCTTTACAGCATTGGGGGTTGAATAATTTTGAACACAACTGTAAATCATAATTTGGGTGCGCACAAACCACACTCCCAGATGCAGAGTAAAGGTTCCCAACGTTTCGGCGAAGATTCGCCTTTATCAAGGTATACCTTGGTGAATCCTCCCCAAAACGTTGGCTCCTAACTTTTGTAGCTGGCTCGTAGATTCAAAGAAAAATTTGTCAAGTCCTGTATTAAAGTTTGTTTTAACCTCCGTAACGTTACGATTCTGACATAATTTCTATGTCTGAATCGTTACAATTTTTCAGCCCCCTAGCGGTATTCGTGTGCCTCGGGGTTAACTTTCGGTGCTGAAAGCGTTATCCCCGAGCCACACTCGGGGCTGTATACATTAACTGGCTCTGCGCTCCCTCGCTGTCGCCTCTGGACGATTGCGACGTCACACTTCCTGATTCCCTTCTCGCGAGAAGGGAACCAGGAAGCAAAATGCTGCGATCGCCAGACGAGACTGCGATCGCCGGGGTCAGCGAGGGAGCGCAGGACAGGTATGTATCCAGCCCGAGTGTGGCTCGGGGTTACCGCTTTCAGCACTGAAAGTTAACCCCGAGCTACACTCGGGAATAACACCAAGTGGGTTAACTCATTGTAGCACTTGCCATATAGAAGATTACAGGATCTCATTTTGGCAACAGCTTGCTTGCAAAAGTATCTGAATAATCTCCAACTCATTCCTATGTAAAGTGAGTAAAGTGACCCTTCCATACCCATCACAGGGCATAACATCAAACCAGACTCCCACATCATTGGCAACATTGCTGCAGTCCACAATAAGCAGGAAGAGGAGATTAGGTTTAGGGTTGCAACTAACGATTATGTTTACAATTGATTGGCGGATTCTTTTTTCAAATTAAAAAGAAAAACTAAAAAAAAAAAAAAAAAAAACGTTTTGTTTACTGAAAGAAAAACTACATATGAATACCCATTCCTCCGTTCTTCCTTCCAAAATTTCATACGTATATATGCAAACTGGAACGTTTTTCACGTTCATTGTGCGCATGATCAGTGATGGATTGATGCTGCGTGCACAGCTTCAAGCCCATGTCTGCTTTCTACACAAATCAACGTTGCTACGAGTGCTTGGATACACATGAAAATGATAGCATACAAAGCGGGAGGGATGTCAGCTCTCGTCTGGAGAGATGTAGAGAGGGTGGATTGGTGGCACAGGACGCCAGCTCCAAGAAAGATAAAACCCCAGTGGTACAGCTACTCCACCCAGTGGCAGGACCCCTGAGTCCATGTGATTCGTTTATAGAAATGGCAAAACTAACATTATCCTAGAAGTAAATCATACTGAGTAAAGCAGTGGCTCGTCTTCTCCAATCTGTTCCAAAGTAGCATTTGAGGTTATTAATGGTAAACGCTGACTCCAGACAATGTATGCTGTAAACCGGCTGATTAAATCGACCAACCGATTAATCCATAATGAAAATAGTTGTCAACTATTCTCTTTATCGATTAGTTGTTTCAGCCCTAGATAGTGCATTACAGAGAGGTGTGATAGAGTTACATTTAAAGGTTGGTTTACGATTTGGTATGTAGGCTTCCATTTTAACTTAAATCACCTTCCAGTAGCATTCATGAAATATTAGGTGCTATCTGTCAATTATTGACAATATCTTAATTCTTCCGTTATAAAATTATTAGTCCTCAAAACAGGTCAGTTGGATACACCCATTTCCACAGCTTAAAAGACATATACTTGTTGCCGAGTATACTTGATTAAACTTTATGTAAACTATGGATATTAGAGACAATAAACAAATATGGAAGTAGAACAAGCTGCCATTCAGTTTTGGAGTATTTACTGCCTTTAACAATTGAAAACTTGTCCTTGAGTTCATAAGTTGCCCCATGGAATGCCGACATCTGTTACCATCTGGCTCTGGCATTTAGCAGCTTTACAGGGTTAAGGACCTCCTTGAAAGTAAAGCTTAAACACTGAACAGGATCGCTTTTGAGGAGTTGTTGAAATTGCAGACCTCCTGCTGGTACAGTGTAAGGAGACAGTCTAAAGATTTACTGTTTTTCATTTTAATTTTCATTGTAGTCCACAATCTACAAATCCTTAATTTAATCTAGACTGGTCAATGTGCAGGGACCCAGTCCCCCTGGTCCAGTTGTCAACTCGGTTTCCAAATAAAGATTGCAATTCCTCCCAAAAGCTTGTCAACCACAGGCCCAGGGATTAACATTTCCAAGCTTTAATTCCAAAAGAGTTGAAAGGGCAGTAGTAAAGGTTATATTTTCTTATTTTCAAAGTTCGATTATATGTCCAAGTAATATGTGGTAGGAAGGTAGAAAAGTGCTATGCAAGCTAAATGGTACAATGCAATACAAAATGGTGAATTTTTTGTATTCAAGTGGCAGTTTGCTAAACATTTGAGCATATCATTTGGGTTCTTCTTTCTATATTACGTTTCTCTATTAGAAGCAGTGGGCAAAGGTTATCAGGCTCTAGAAATGTTGGGTAACATCACAGTAGGTAAGCCTGGTATTTCTGTAGTGTTGTGTGTGTTTAAAGATAAGCATTTCTATAATAAGCATATAATATCGTAAAAAAATCATCGGTAGTGTATCAGAGCTTAGTGAGGTCATGAAGATAGGTTTCAGGAGGCCTTTTTCTTTTGCTTAAACACCTCACCGAGTCTCCTTTATGGGAGCCCTGGGTTATCCAGATTTAATTTGTAGGTATATTGTATCTCTGAGTAGTCTCTCATTGTTTCACTACTATACTAGACTATCCTGCCTTACCTTTATTAGATCACGGACATTCTAAATACTGTGCGCTTTCTTTTAATCAGCAGTTTTTGTCTGTAAGTGAACAAGGTAGTAACAGAGTCTACCACCAATTTTCAGAGTGGTGAGCATTACTTTGGCATCACCGTTAACCCCCTTTGGGGGTAGGATGTTTTCTGCTAATGCAGGTTGTTTTTATATTTAATGTTGGTTTTCCCAAATAATCATTTTACTTTTTGAATAAATGCTAAGTTTTAGTAATATAACTTTCGGCACTTGTATCTTTATAACTGATCATTTTATTCAATATCTAACCGTTAAATTTTTTTTGGATCCTTTAGGCATTTTTCGGGATTTGTTTTTCCATTTTCTTTAAAGCCGTTTTCCTCCTTTCTGTAACAGATATTTATATTATCATTCATAGGACCCTATATGTTAATTCCAGACATTTTCGTTCAGTAGTATTTTTGCAAACAGCGTTTCAGTTTGGACACTTTCAATCGTATTTTTTTTTTACCCGTCCGGCAGCTTGTCGGCGCTGTGCTCGGCAGCTGTGGCTGATTTCCTGCACTTTGGGGATCCTGTGGTGAATGGTAAATTCACTGCAGGGGAGAAATTTGATGTCCCTGAAGTGTGAGGAACGAGAGAGTACCGAAATGTAGGCGACATTTTAGTGCTCTGTGAATAACTCCTTGTGAGGGCTGGATGTGGGATGTACACTCAGGCCGCCAGGCTTATACAGGAGAGGTCTGAGACTCGTGTCCGGCGAGCGCAGTGTTCACGTACGTGTTGCCGCACATAAATCCGTCCGTGATAGCATACAATTGTGGTAAATGGAGCTGTCCGCACAGAAGTGCGGAGGCATTGTGGACACTGCAAACGGACGCAGGTTAGGCAAGAACGAAATACTGCTAGAACGGACGTGCGGAGTGCGCCACGTCCACAACGTCTGCATAGCTTTGTGTGTGAGTGATGGAACGTGATCAGACGGACTGCATTTATACATCCAGCATTTTTGACAGAAAAAATGTTTTTTTTATTGTATTTTCCCTCCTACAACAGTCATAAATAACGTCAGTCACAAAAACGGACTGTGTGGCCACTACTGTGTCTTCCGTCAAAACGTATGTCCGTACTGCACGGACGCATAGTCTGTAGAAAACGCTCTCATCTGACCCTAGCCTTATGAGGCATGGAAAGGAAGGAGCATGGTCACGGCAGAAAGGGCCAGGGCTATGCTTGATTGGAGACAGTCACCGACCAACAGACCCCATTCTAGTCCAGCTGCCAGAAAGGAACCAGCAAGCAACATAAAGATACTGTGGGGGGTTACAACAAAAAAGGATCACAAAATGGATGCCCCCAGTGACACAGACTAAATTATCTTAACTAAACAAACAAGAGAAAAACTAAGCACATGTAAGAGATCAGCAACACAAAATAACATACTTTTTCATTTTTTGGTGGTACTGTTCCTTTAACTTTTGTACATAGATAGGCAAATTGCATAACTTACGTACTTTTCACACACAAGGTCAGGTGTGCCTGGACAGGGAGATGGCGGAACCAGAAGTGGGATGGAGTGAGTTTGGGCAAGGTACTAAACCAAAGTGTGAGAGGGAGTTTGGAGGATGAGACCAGACAAAAGGCAGCTCCGGACCAGAGAGAGGGAGGCAGTGAAGGTGCGTGGTGGCACAATACTCCAACTGCAAGTAAGGCTAGATTTAACTAGAACAACAACTGTAAAGGTTGTCCACCCAGTGGCAGTACCCCAGGGTCCGTGCAATAGTTCTGCTACTGTTGTAGTTTGTAATTATTTTTGTTTACAACAAAGTTGTTTAATTAGATTAGTTGTTGATTGGTGGTATCAGCCCTAATCAAATCACATAAAATAAAATATATCAGCGTGCATAAAAATTATTTATTTAACATTAATTAAGAATGAGGCAGTTTTGTTTAGGACTGTTGACTCCGACCAAAATAAGGAGAGTAATTGAAATCCATCAAAATGAGAAAAATTGGTTTTAAAGGGCAGACATACAGTATATCTGTACAATCTAAAGTCGTCAAGTTCACAGAAACATTTTTATCTGTAGAGATTACAGACCAAATTTCAACCCTTCTATGCTGACTAGACCAGCCTGAGAATAGTCAGTAATTGTATCGGTCTCCTTAAGAGATAGCATTATAGGAATTGGGAACTGTCCCCTAGGGAAATGTCTTCAGGGAATTGTAGTTTTATGACATGTGATCAGATCTATGTGTCTAATTGGTGCTGAGACGCTTTGCATGCTGGTAGTAAGAAAGGCTTGTACTTCAGGAAGTAATTCCAGGAGAGCTTCAGCATGCTCGCTCTCTCTATATGAGAGTGAAATTACCCTTTTTTCACAACGTATAAAAGGACAGCATATAAATGATCCAGATGAATCTTTTCAATGACTAAGTTTTGTTTAGGAATACCTGGAAATAAATATCTGTATATGCCATTTCATCGGAGTTGAAGCTGCCTGTTTCTACAAAAGCCACCGTGGGGACAGAACGCCTTCTAACATTTCTTTATTCTTAAAGATCTGGAACATTATGAATATATTACAGTGAGCAGGAACAAGGGTTGTGAGGCCCTGAGAATAAGTCGCAGCACTAGTAAAATGCCCTACAGTGGGTTCCTGCTTAGCTCAAGGTTTTAGCTCCATGGTGCCATTACAGAGAAGCTTAAACCACATGCAAATCAGACTGCTATCACCCAGAAAGGGAGGCCAGAGCTGAAATGCCAAGACAACCTCCTCTGCAAGAGTTAATTCATTAGAAACAACTTTTCTTTGCAAAGGACTTTGATATGGTTGTGGATTAAATTTTAAGTTAACACAAATCCTTGCAAACAGAAGATCACTTGATGGATTTTCTTCCTAATTATTAGGCAAGACTTTACATGTCCATAGACATTAAGGTCTCCACTGCACTCAAACATGCATGATTAATGAATCATCATTCGACCACTTAGAACACCACAATGTTGCAGTATGTGGATGTCAACATACACAAAGGAACATAACCACCTGAAGTTTTCTGACAGTAGGGTTTCACAAATGCTGAGAAAAAAATGATCCCGATACGAGACTTTGGGGACACTTTACTTCTTCAGACTACACAACACAGAGAAGATAACATTATGACATATAATGCAGCAAATATTTTTTATTTAACTTATTTTCAGTTTTAGGAAAGCCAGAAAAAATATGGCATTTCTACAAGAGGACACAAGTTTTTTTTTCTTCTAAATAAACATTTTGGAAAGCTGAAACATAACTGCAGAATAAAGTAATAAACCTAAAAATATCAGTTTTGCTGGTCTTACAGGTGGTGTTTTTCACACACACACAATGTTGAAGGATCAGCAAAAGTCGATAGCTAACCCTGCTTGTTTTTTTGGGGGGGGGGGTGGGTTCATTCAGGTCACAAGAATCTCAATAGCACAGCTTAACAACGTAGCTCACATGTGCAAGAACAGCAGTAGGAATATTAATGTTTTGCATTCCAAGAAAAAGGAATATGTGCATGGCTGGGGAAAAAAAAAAAAAAATCACATCCCCCTGTGACCTGTTCAGCCAGGGGAAATAAACCTTCACAGTAACGTGAAGTTTATGTGCTGCCTATTACATATTGTTGTGGTGAGCAAACCTGCTGGTTGATTGTTAAAATTACAGTTCAGTTCCTCACAGGAAAGAAACAGGAAGTGTCCTTCCTTTGTTAAAGTAATCCCTTACCACCGAACGAGTGGTGGCCTGTGTACTAATACTGGTATGCCCTGTTCTCCAGCTACAGTGACGGGCCCCACCCCGTCTATGCAGCTGTGGCAGGTCATTGGCTGCATGGCGACGACCTGAGGTCAGGCCATCCCGCAGCAGCAAATGAGGAGCGACCATGCGCCAAAAGGTGGGTGGCCCTGTTGCTGCCCATAAACAACAGCGGGGCTTGCTATGCTGCCTGCCGAGGCGTTGAGCCCCACCCGGTGAGGGCACGGCATTTTAAGCCACTCACAGTAAAAGTGTTAATAAAGTTTAATGTATTATCGTACAACAAAGGTTTACTGCAGTTACAGAAGCCATTTTAGTTTCAGAAGCATACAAGTAATGCTCTTCTATTTTGACTCCACATACACATATGACTAAGTATTGATTGTCTAAAGATTATTTTATACTTGTGTAGCGCTGGGTTTAATTCCCTGTCGTGGCAGTACCTATTTTTGGCCACTGGAGGGAGACAAGCGCGATGAGAGACATTGAACATTGGGACTACATTTCCCGGCATGCTTTGGGAACGGACACAGGAAGTGGGTGGGACACAGAGACTTACATCCTGAGCCTCGTGGAGAGAGCTGGCAGAGCGCGCCAGGGAGTGAGAGGAGCAAGACGCAGAGCAGCAGAACGAGACAGTGACTAGACCGGAGCGCAGCTGGGGCCTGACAGAGCTAAAGACCGGGTTATTCAGCCTTACCAGAGGAAGACCCAGTGATTCACAGGACTACCCACGCTGATATTGAGGAAGCTGGAGGACCCCGAGTTAGGAGTACCGCAGATCGATTTGACAGGGAGAGCAGGCGGTGAACTGGATATCTTGCGGCAGCCACAGGAAGCCAGACAGCGGATCCAGTAACCAGGAGAACCCCAGTCAACATCGAGCGGAGAGACGTCTTGGGTCGAGCGGAGCATCAAGTATCTGGCGGATGGGTGAGAGGCCTTCCAGGCCGTTGTGAAAATAAAGCACACTGCTGTTTGTTTCCAAAACTCACAGGGCCCCAACTTGACTAGTCGAAGATACCTCATAAGCAATTCACTGGCCAGTTGAATATTGTACCCGGGTACCATAACACACACACACACACACACACACACACTCTGGGACGTAAACCTGAGCGGGACTCACTCCCCAACCTCAAGAAAGGGGGTTAAAGATATATTTTCTTCTTTTCTTTTCCGCTGCGCGTTTCTCGAATTACGAGGCATCGTATTTCTTTTACACTGCGCGTTTCCCGCATTACGAAGTACTGTAAATATATATACGAACACCGTGTTATTCATTATATGCCATTTATTCTAGTAAACTATATAATTTATAAAATCCACAACGGTACTGGAGTATATTTATTCCCTAGTGCGGAGAGACTGACCCGAGGTTCAATTTCAGCGGCTCCTCCGGGAGTGAGCGCTACACTTGAATTAAACTGATGTATGTTTGATGCAGGGTGGATAAAAATCAATGATTTTTAAAAAAAAAAAAAAAAAAAAGAAAAACCGGATTTTTTTGATTTAACCCTTTCGCTGCTGAGGCTTTTCCCGCCCCTGTGCTGAGGTCATTTTTACTGGTTTTGCTCATCATGTTTAAACGTGTTTTGAAGGCTTATTTTAGTATATGACCCAGACATATTATATATCTTTCTTTCCGTCAGACTCGGCAGATTCATAATATGTCATTATTATATGTATACGTCATGACCTGTCTGTATATTATAACAAAAAATGCAATAAAATATGATTTTTCAATAATTTACAATGTGTAAAGTGTTTTTTTTCACATTTTAACATGCGAGCAATTGCGGTTATATTTTGTATGGGGCGCGCTTGTTAAAAAAATTAGAGATGGGGTCTAGTTACATTTTTTTTTGGGGAAAATTACACGATTTTTAACAAACGCACCGCATACAAAAATCGTTAGTGCAGCATCATTGTTCACATTATAATTGAAATGGGAACAATATTGCTGCATTAACAAACCAAAAAAAAAGAAAAAAAACTTGTTTATTTTTTTTTTAAAAATATTTTTTTTTTGTTTATTTGTTTGTTTTTTACAAACTTTTTCACTTTCGTGTTTGGTATCGTTGGAACGGCCATGCTCTGGCCGATCCAACAATACCAAACTTTAACCCCTAGCTGCCACGGATCGGGAGATAGGGAGTTCATTGGAACTCCCTATCTCCACCATTGGTGGCAGCTAGGGGTTAACTCCAGGACTGGCGTCATCGTGCTATGCACGATGACGCCAGTCCTCAGGGGGAGTTCCCGGAGGCTTGGCCGACATCCAAGATGTCGGCCAGCTCCGGGAAAGGATCACGAACCGGCGATTTCAGCGCCGATTCGTGATCCGGCTCCCCAGGGGTTAATGCCAGGTACCATTTGGAAGGGCAGGCTGTGCCCTTCCAAATGGTGCCTGGGTTAACCCCCGCAACGCCGCCGATTGGGAGGGAGAGAGGTCCGAAGGACCTCCCCCCCTCCCTTTCAGGCGCCTCCTCCGCACATGCGGGGGGGGGGGGCGCCTGAATTAGGTGTTATCGCGCCCCCGCGATGACACCTAATTAGCCCGGCGGCGGTTCCGGATGCTGGGCTGACATCGAGGATGTCAGCCCGCACCGGGGGGGCCAGCGATCGGCCGGAACCCGGCCGAACGCTGACCCCAAAGGCTGGACGCGCTCGGCGCGTCCACCGCATGGAACGTGACATGCGGTTGGACGCGCTGAGCGCGTCCACCGCAGCGAAGTGGTTAAATCAGATTTTTTTACATAAATGCTTTTTGAGGAAAATATATTACCATCCAAAGGTTATTCCATCATGAAATAAAGATTCGTTTTTTAATTATGTAGAATAAGGCTGTATGTTTAATTTTTTTGGTAAATAAATTCCATTAATCCATTCACAATGTCATGCTCTTCCAGAGGTTTTTGTAAGAGTATTGGGCAGTTTCTCTGCCTACAAGATATTATCACAGATGCTTGGTTTACTTTTGCAGTTCTCAAAACTGAATTTGACTCAGCAGAGATCACATGCCTCTTCTTCACAGCAAAAATGTGATAACCTGAACAAAGTTGAGAAAAACACCTAATCCTAACTTCTACAAACCTATGAATACAGAATCAACTCCTTCAGTGCTAAGTTTCAAGAAGTTCAGTGAATAGAATAGAAACAATATTTTTCTGATTGTTTGGAGTGGAATAGATCTGCACAAGAAGAAAGTGAAACTAAGTGTGAGGAAGAAGTGGCAAGCAGACAAGCAGTACTACAAAATGAAAGTGAAACTTTCTGAGCACAATACTGCACAGCCACAGACAGACAAGTCTTTGGATCTTTTTGTGTGTATGACCTGAGGTTTATCACATTCTTTCCTTGAAGGAAAAAAACCTATAATGGCAGCAGGCCGTAAAAGAGATCCAATTTGGCAATTTTTTAATGAAGTTCCTCTACCTACGGTAGCCGCTGCGGGATAGAGATGGCAGCTGCTCTTTAAAAATTATGATTTAAATCGAGTTGATTTAAATCAAGCCTTTTTATTAGTGATTTAAATCGACTTGATTTAAATCAAATCCACCCTGGTTTGATGTATGATTTAAATATGAGCTGTGTAAAAAAGATCAATATTATAAATAAATACAAGTGTCACATGCAATACATATTGTAATCCTATATTATTTTGCAGTTTTATAGAAAAATTCACAGAAGTAGACTCCGTTTTGGAATCAAACACAAAGCTATGTCAGTTTTGACTAGCTGTTAGCTAAGGATAGGACAGCACAGTGAGAATATGAATCTCTACAGCAATAAAACTCACAGTAATGTGTGCCGTGTATGAGCCTATCACAGAGCACAATTGTGCAGTGTGTATGAGCCCCAGACCAAAAATATGCACAGCAATGTACAGTGTGTATAAGACACAAACACAGAAGGCTATATTACAAAATTAGTGTGAACTTAACCAGAGCTGTTGTGAACTTCCTCATAACAACTCCATAGACTAGAATGACGTTATGAGGAAGTTTACAACAGCTCTGGTTAAGTTAACACCAACTTTAGAATAATGCCCATAGGGGTTTATTCACAAAACTGAGAATTATGTTTAACACAAAATATCCAATTATTATCCCAGTAGTCCAGGTTTTGGGAGTGTGCCTACGTATAGGTTTATGCTTATAACAGGCCCAGGGCCATGAATTTGAGATTTACGGCATTTACTTGCTTTCATCTGTTTCCATATATACAGTTTACCCATTGGATCTCTATTCCTACCACAGCCATAGTAGTTTTTAAAATAAAAAAATTATGAAATTCCTTTTATTTTATGTGAAATCACAGATTTTACCATAGCGGCAGTAAATTCTGGCCAGAGCAGGAAATCATTACTTTACATCTTTATACTTAAAGGGATACTCTAGGCAACATGACCACCTAAGCTATTTTAGGTGGTCATGATGCCCTGAGTATGCCCTTGTCTGTCCCCCCTCCCTCCACTCAGCTGATCGGCTGAAAACAGCTGAGAGACGCGGAGAACTTTACTCCGCCCTCCCAGCTGTCAGTCAGCAGAGCGGGATTCAGATTTCCCGCTTCTGCCGACTATTGCCGAGTAGGAGACTTCAGCGCGATGACGTCTCCAACACGCCGCAGTAGCTGGCGGCAGCGAGCCGCCAGCATAGTCTGCGGCTGGGATTAGTGTTGCGTGCATCCTCTTGCGCGTAAAACTAATCCAAGAAGAAGAGGAAGCCTGCTGATTGGCTTGCTTAGGTGAGAGGAGCGCATGCGCGCTTCTCACGTAAACCATTAGCCAAATTCAACATTTTCAGGACGGGAGCGGAATATAAAAAAAATTTAAAAACCGCCGTAGGAAACAAGTGTTTTTTAGGGTATTACATTTAAAAAAAATAATTATATATATATATTACACACACACACAATAACTAGGTAGGGAATAGGTATATTTTAATGTAAAAAGGGGGGGGGGTTTAGCCTAGAGTGTTCCTTTAAACTTTTATGTTCCTGGGTTTACTGTAATCTCCTGTCTTTGCAGCTTCTTCAGAAAGCTCTGCCCAGACCAGGAAGTAGCTCATCCATTTAGGATGCTCCCTCAGCCTGCACAGTAGCACTAACCAAATCCCATATATCACTCCACACAGCACCTCCTTAGGGGAGCAAAAGGGGAGGGTTACACAGTTGCAGCATAATTTTCCAATATTTACTGTTCAACACCACAGCTTTAGTACACCTACCAGGTACTACCATTCTATCGCAAGTGGAAATATGGGCAGCAAAGGGAGTATTCTAGCCATAACAGATATTACTGTGCAGACAAACTATATGCAGGTAAATGGAATTTGTTATTGTGCTAATGTTGTCACTTTGAGCTTTAATAGGATGTATGATTCAATGCTAAATAATTTATATTTATTTTAAGAACCAGTTTTATTTCTTTTTGTATGAATAATAAGGCAACAATGAATTCTCATTTTTTTTTTAAAAAAAAGGGAATTTTTTTGGACTTTCGGAAGGTGGGCCGAAGCTGCTCTGTCTTAAGATCCGCATACGCATCTGCAATCTACTGCAGCATCCCAACCTTCTTCGGTGCTACCCACGGCCTTACGAACCCACCAGTAACGGTCTGCCTACACACATTCACGGCCCCTTCACACTACGGCATTGGATGCCACATTGGGGCCTTCGCACACACAGTGTTTGAAGAGTCTTGGAGGGCTTCCTGCAGGGCTACCACACACAGCGGATCTAATAGCTGGGGTCCACTGGGGACTCCCTCAGTCTCGTCTACCATACCCAGAACAGGTGAGGGGCGCTACCCGTTGGCTATCCCTCTCAGCCCAATACTTGAGATGGCTTCCATCAACATGAGATGGGCTAGGCTTTTTACTTTTTTTTTTTTCTACTCGGCTGTTGGAACTCCTGCGGCGGCTGTACATCTTCCTTGGCAACCTTCTGTGAACAATATAAAAAGCTTATAATGCATAATCCCAGGAATGGGACTCTGGACTAAATACTGCCTTCAGTCGACAATGAGGTACTGCCTCCGGTTTCTTTAGTAGCCTTACTCAAATGTCCCACGGAATCAGATTTACACTTTTACGGGCCGAATCCATTGGTCTCTTTCCAGGCCGGTTTGATAGAGTGAGTAACTGATCCTGTTATGTGACGTTCGCCCATTTTTTTTCTAGTTGCAACGCACTTTAGTTTAGTTGTTTTGGTTTATTTGGTAACTTTAAAATGTTTTGGACTAGGTATGGGTTCCTGCTACTATTCACTATCTCAAGTTTCGGAATATTTGGGGTGGTGGGGATGCTACTGGGACAGACTGCTACTATACCTCTCCTTTGTACATGGTAGCCCCCTTGACGCCTTTTTACCCCTTCCAGTCAGTCCTCCGTAGAGAACCCACATCACTTTACTTGCAATTCCTATAGACACTAGTACTATGGAACTTAGAGGATCCAAATTCACCCATAAAATGGAAAAAAGTCCTTTGACATCTCACCCAACTTGACCCAGATATTGTCATTCTCCAAAAAACACACTGGACATCCCCTTCCTAAGCTCTCAAAGCACCAGGGGTAGACTTTCAAACATCGGCAATTTATTCCAGGAAAAAAAGCGGCACCACAATTCTCCATAACAAATGCCTTCCGTACTGTTACGGAGGTTCTCAACGACCCGGAGGACTGTTTACCCTTTTAAATCTAACCATTGGCCAAGGACCCCCTTCAATTGCTTAAGATTTAGACCACTAATGCCCCAAATCTTGATTTCTATAAAGCCCTTCTACAGATACTCCACCTCCATCATGCTTTGCGTCAAATTGTTGGAGGTGACTTTAATGATGTCCTGATCCCATTATGGATTACTCCCCTTGACATCCTGCGGGTCAAGGCAGGCAGCACCCTACCGGCCCTAGTTTTCTATGCTCCCACTTCGCACTGACATATGAAGGACCCTGCACCCTACGTATACGGATTTTACATTCTACTCCAACCCCTATAAAACATTCTCTAGAATTGATCAGTTTTTTTATTTCCAATGCCCTTGCGCATCAGGTTCAATGCATTTCAATTGGTACAATTGCTTTGACCGATCATGCCTCGATTACTTTGGACCTGGTCTATATGACAGCCCTCCCCTACTCCAGAGTTTGGCGGACCTGTATCATTATCTAATGGATTGGCTGTAAGAATCTTCCCATTATGTGGATAGCAAGGTTGAACAAGCATTGCACCCTTTAGGTTCCTTGTTGGCACTCCAACACTCTCCGGCCCTCCTTTTAGTCATAAGAAATAACTCGTTACTATACACCCCCAAAATGGCATGGACTAAGGTACGCAAACGCTCAGGTCTCTCCTGGCGCATGTCTATATAGTCCCCTATTCTACATAAGGGCTTGACAAATCCAGGAGCCTGGTAGCCACCGGCTCCTAGAATTTTACTCCTGGCTCCTAAATTTCCATTTTATTTTACACCAATGTAAAAGCAGTCTTTGGCTTCAATGTTTTCTTCCTGTCTCCTACATTGCGAGTGTGTAAATAGGGTGTCCAATGACAACAGAGCAAAGACAATAAATAAAACAAGATCACAGGCTCAGTACAAACTAACTCCCAGATGCAGAGTCAAGGTTCCCAACGTTTCGGCGAGGATTCGCCTTTGTCAAGGTATACCTTGATAAAGGCGAATCCTCGCTGAAACGTTGGCTCCTAACTTTTGTAGCTTGCTCCTAGATTCAAAGCAAATTTGTCAAGCCCTGTACCTACGTAATGAAAAGTTCCAACAGGCTTTATAGATAGAAAAATGGGAACGAACAACCTATGCGGCCTCGATTTAGGTCAAGATTGTATGACTCCCGTGCTTGGGCCATCTTGTCTTTATTGTATATACCTGTTTCTGCTAGACTGAAAAATCCGAATGTAACTCTAATATGCCTGGTCCAACAATAAAAAAATTCAAAACAAACAAAAATACTATACTACATCACATTTACAGTGAAATTGTCTCAATAATGACATCTCTATCATGGTATAACCTCAGATTAAGAAACCTTGCTTAAAAGGGCCACTATCAAAGAATAAAATGTTCTTATTTTGTTTATTTTATGTTGCTGATTTTACATGTGCTTTGTATTTCTCTTTCATGTTAAGATAACATTTACTCTATACGCTGAGTGGCCAGTTTTTTATGACTACCTGACTTTTTTTAGACAAATTAACTATAATTTGACGCTGAAGTTGCTAGAGGGCCAGACCATTATAAATAGGGAAGCAGGTTGTTTACGACAGTAGAAGTGATTTTTTTTCTGAAGATCTGGGTAAACAACGTGATTTAACAGCCTTTGAATGTGGGATGATTGTTGGCGCTCGGAGCCATGGAGCGAGTATCAGCAAAATAGCAGAATTTGTTAAATGTTCAAGAGCAGCTGTTAAAGTGTTTAAAGACTGGACTGTCAGCCGAAAATCTGGGTCTGAACATGCGAATTGTGGACATTAGTGACTAGTCAACGTTAGGGCAGAATGGAGAGTGGCAAGACTGGTACAAGACAACAGAAGAGCAACAGTGCATCAAATTACTGCAGATCTTAATCAGGGATCCTCTCAAATGATCTCTAAACGCACTGTTCGCCGTACACTGCATTGTATGGGATATGGAAGCCGAAGGCCTGTTCGAACACCTTTGCTGTCTGCAGTCAACAAAATAAAACGTCTCCAATTCGCACAGGAACATAAGGATTGGACAGTCGAGCATTGGAAAAAAGTCATGTGGTCCGATGAATCACGTTTCCAGTTGCATCACGTTTCCAGTTGCATCATGCAGATGGCAGAGTGAGAATTTGGCGGAAACCGCATGAAAGCATGCACCCCACATGCATGAGTACAACTCCAAGCTGGTGGGGGCAGTGTTATGGTTCGGGGCCCTTAAATTCGTGTGGAACAACGTCTGAATAGCACAACATACCAAAGCATCGTTGCTGATCAAGTTCATCATGTTGATGGCGCATCCCAATGGATATGGTCTAACAACAAGACAATGCGCCATGCCACGGTGCTCGTATTATGCAGGAGTGGTTTCAAGAACATGAGGGAGAATTTACCTTGCTTAGGTGGCCCCCACAATCACCAGATCTCAATCAAAATTGAGTATTTGTGGGACGAAGTTGAAAGAGCCATCAGACAGCTGGCTCCACAACCAACAATTCTCCGGAACTGGACAGTGCTATTCATCAGGCATGGTGTCAGATTCCTCACATCACCTTTCAACATCTTGTGGAGTAAATGCAAAGAAGAATCAACGCAGTATTGAAGGCAAAATGTGGCCCAACGAAGTACTCATGGGGTGGTCATAATAATCTGGCCACTCAGTGTATGTATCACTGGGTGAATCCATTTGGTGTTGTAAACGGTCACCACGCAGTATCTTACATTACTTGCGCATACATCACATGTGGCTTTGGCCATAGAATGGATTAAATTGGTCGATCACCAAATCAAATCATTGTATTGTGTGGAATGTATTCAAAAGGACATCATTGGGGTAGACTAGATGTCTTTTAACACTTTAATGCCGCAAGACGTTCCATGACGTCCTGGCGGCAGGCGGGCTTTGAAGACACAGGGCGTACATGTACGCCCATTGTCTTCAATGGGGCCGCCTCGGCCCCTCCCCACAGCCTGCTCGCGGCGCACGTCATTGGCTGCACAGGGACATCCTGAACTCAAGCCGTCCCCTGCAGCCAATGACGCTCGCTGCATGCCGGCTGCGGGGAGGGCTCAAAATCAGTGCCGCGCAACGGCACCTGTCGGCGAGGCGTACTTGTACGCCTCGCCGGCGAAATCAACCCCTTAAGGCCGCCACCCGCTCGTCCTTAAAGGGGTTAAGCTCCTTGTTTTATCTAATTCAGTTGTCATCCCGTATCTCCGGTAGCCTGGCGAACACAATAGACCTCCTGCACCTTATCTAAAAGATAGAGTTTAGTAAACGTTGCATCATGGGAAAAATCCACAAAATGGAAACAAGTAATAATCCAATTTATTTCTAATTAGTGCATACAATTCCTAAAAAGAAAAACAGCAGCCTGTGTTTTATAAAGTGGTTTTATTTGCAGTGTGAAACTAACCTAGTTACAGCTTATATAAGTGATAGCATCCCTTCAATCCTACAACTTGCATTTGCTATGGTAGATTTTTGTGATAATGTAAATCCATTAAAACATTCTTCTGAGAAACACAGAATTCAGATAACAAAATTAGAACATTAGAATACTAGACAATGAATAAAAGGTGTTTACAGATTCTTCTTTAATGTTTTATCATATGGAATTCTTGCCTCGTGTGCCTGTTTTGAGTTTTACGGGAGAAAGAGGGAGGGGGTTGTTGAGGTTGGACACATCTGCCTAACTTATTACCTCTAGAATGTTTTCTCCAGGACAGGAAATACACGGCATTAGAGTGCGGTTACAGCTAATGTGAGGCAGATATGTATACAGAAACATAAAAATGGTTTTCTGGCAATGAGCAAGTATTACCCTCACTCTGCCCCATTTAAACCTCTCCAATAAATACAGTAAGAAGCTAACGGACCTGTGGAAAAGCACAGTCCATCCAAAGGCTTTTGATATAGCAGACTTGGCACAGTGGGGCTATATATGCACCCACGGTCCAGACAACTATTTAGGAGTCATTAAAAACTGCACATTTTGTGTGGCTTGTAACTATAATTCTGCACCTTCTCACCTCGACAAAACTCTGGTGTCAAACAAGGACACATCTATAGCAATTCATTTAGTGGCAAGTCAAAAGCACATCACAGGAGCCCAACAGAGAGAACATAGTGAAGATCTGGTTGGTGAACCACGTTTTCTTCAGTTGATGTCTTTATTAGACCTGATTCTATCCACCTGCTAAACAAGCGCTTGAAATTCTTTAGAAATACTGCTAAAGAGATTAATGAAAAAAAGGATCCCCTGACATTCTTGTTCTATCACCATGTCCACTTTGTTTCACAATTTGGCTTCGTTTGTTTTCAGTAGCTGTTTTATAAAACGCTGGGGACCTTTTCAATGCCTTGGAGCGCACAGAATGGAAATTGCAGGAAACACCAAAATAATTGTTCCAAGAAGGCAGACTTTTTTTTTTTTTTAAATTTATATATATATATATTTTTGAAAGGTAAATAATGCTGCCCGCTTTCCTTTCTTAATAAAATTAAATAGTAAAAGTATCAGAATATATACTCCCCGGCGCTGGCAGGCTCGCCAGGTCATTTTACTGCCATACACAGCTGCATTACCACAGATATTTTATTTATTATAAAGACTAAAGCATGTGGTGGCTAACATCAACAATTCCTCTGGAAGACATAACACCCCAATCGAATGACAACTTTGAGAACTGTGGAAACTTTCATGCTTTGCGACACCTTTAACATTTAGTATCAAAATATGTCTCCAGGTCTGAGGGGAAAATAGAAGTTTAAGGAAGGAATAAAGACAAAAAAACCAAACTAATAATATCCCTTGGTTTCCAGATCACATGATGAGGAGTGCAGACTCAGAGCATTTTGCTGTATTAAATTGCTGATGCCTGTGAAATGTATTATTTGGAACATTGAAAAGTAAGTGTTCGGTTGTTGCGTATTAGAAGGTATTCTAGGATGGGGCCAAGTTTAGAATGTACATACTACAATGTACTTGCTTTAAGGGACAAGCAGGTTTTGACAGTGTGCTTTTAATAACTCTGTGTGCTCTATGCCTTTTGAATGAGTTCATTCAGCATAAAAAAATATATATATATATTTTTATACACACACACACCAAATGCCACTTGCACAACATCACGATATCTCCAGAACCGTAAAGCCTGCAAACTTTAAATTCGGCACGTATGTTCCTCTCGGCTTCTAGGTGCTCACTAAGAAAGGATTTTTCAAAATGACCATCAGAGCATTAGTTATTAACACGCTCTGATGCTAAGGAGTTATACTCCCCCCTCCCCCACCTGAAAATAAATCTGTTCCAACTGCCACTTGCCTCACATATGCCGTTATCTCCGTTCAAACTGGCAGACGTTGCTCTCCTTCACTCAGGAGCGTCTGGGGATCCTTACAGCACTAAACCTAAGCTACCTCACCAACATGTCCACACCTTCCACCTATGGAACTGCTTGCGAACTCAAGGTGGCGGGGGATATATTCCCTAGTAAGTTTCAATCACCCACCAGCACGGAGCCAACAGATTGTGAACCAAATTTCTCCTGCATAGTGTCCCAGCCCCAAATCACTTCTTACACTGATCTCAGTTCAGACGGCTCTGTCCCTTCTACTGTAACAACTGTTAAAGGGAGAAAAAACACAGAAAAAGGATTTACAGATGCGATTAGGAAAACACAAGTAAAGGAAGCTGGAAAAAAAGTATCGTCAAACTCATCCCCAAGTCAGTAGAGCGGCTGTAATAAAGTATGCATCTAAAAGCCCCTATGTTAATGAGTTGCAAAGGAGATCAATGCCTTGGACTAATAAGTATTTGTCTGGTTTTAAATATGAATCTCAGATTACTCCAGGGAAAAGGTTGTTGATCTCGGTTACCTTGTGCCGTGCTATGAAGTGGCAGGAGTAGAGTCCCGGGATGTGTTGCAGTGGCGGGAAAGTCCAGCTCCCTCCTCTCCAGCCCTACCCTGAACCCTAAAACACAGCCTTCTCAACCACCAGTATCCAATGGCAGAGGACTTTCTTTCTGCTGCCCGGAAGTACAATAGATGCTTCCAAATGGCGTCTTTTGGAGCCAGAGAGGTGAAGGAGGGAAATTTTATGCCAACATTCAAAGTGCAGGGGCAGGTCTACCACAGGATAGGGAGTATCATGGCGAGGCCAAAGCAGCAGCCTTCGTTTCTGCAGATGTACCGTATTTTTCGCTCCATAAGACGCACTTTTCTCCCCCCAAAAAGTGTGGGGAAAAGTGGGTGCGTCTTATGGAGCGAATGCCCCATGATATGCCTCAGCTCTCCTGTCGCCGCCGCGTTAGGCTCCCTCTGAGCGTGCGTCCGGCGGCAGGAAGCTTGGGCACTCGCCTGGGGGAGCCACGTGAGCGAGCTGGGGCACATCCATGAGCGAGCTGGGGCACATCCATGAGTGAGCTGGGGCATTATCCATGAGCTGGGGGACAGTATCCATGAGCTGGGGGACAGTATCCATGAGCTGGGGGACAGTATCCATGAGCTGGGGGACAGTATCCATGAGCTGGGGCATATCCATAAGCTGGGGGGCATATCCATAAACTGGGGGGCATATCCATGAGCTGGGGGACAGAATCCATAAGCTGGGGGACAGTATCCATAAGCTGGGGGACAGTATCCATAAGCTGGGGGACAGTATCCATGTGCTGGGGGACAGTATCCATAAGCTGGGGGACAGTATCCATAAGCTGGGGGACAGTATCCATGTGCTGGGGGACAGTATCCATGTGCTGGGGGACAGTATCCATGTGCTGGGGGCATATCCATGTGCTGGGGCATATCCATGAGCTGGGGGACAGTATCCATGTGCTGGGGCATATCCATGAGCTGGGGGACAGTATCCATGTGCTGGGGCATATCCATGAGCTGGGGGACAGTATCCATGTGCTGGGGCATATCCATGTGCTGGGGGACAGTATCCATGTGCTGGGGGACAGTATCCATGTGCTGGGGCATATCCATGAGCTGGGGGACAGTATCCATGAGCTGGGGGACAGTATCCATGAGCTGGGGGACAGTATCCATGAGCTGGGGACAGTATCCATGAGCTGGGGGACAGTATCCATGAGCTGGGGGACAGTATCCATGAGCTGGGGGACAGTATCCATGAGCTGGGGGACAGTATCCATGTGCTGGGGCATATCCACGTGCTGGGGCATATCCACGTGCTGGGGCATATCCACGTGCTGGGGCATATCCACGTGCTGGGGCATATCCACGAGCTGGGGGACAGTATCCATGAGCTGGGGGACAGTATCCATGAGCTGGGGGACAGTATCCATGAGCTGGGGACAGTATCCATGAGCTGGGGGACAGTATCCATGAGCTGGGGGACAGTATCCATGAGCTGGGGGACAGTATCCATGAGCTGGGGCAGTATATCCATTATTACACTATTTGATTTCAGAATATTTATTTTCCTGTTTTCCTCCTCTAAAAACTAGGTGCGTCTTATGGTCAGGTGCGTCTTATGGAGCGAAAAATACGGTACTTTGTTGGTGATGGGGACAATGAGAGGGACATCCGTTGTGGAATCTACCTGGGCGATAATCCAGAAGTGGTTAGCCAACTCAGCATATGAAGTATGAATCTGTGGACTCTGTAATGGAGATTGAGGATGCTGTACATTACCCTGTGGAGTTCTTGCACACTCTCAACCCACCAGGATTACTACCTCATATCCTCTACCTCAAGGGTGGCGCTCCAATCATGCGGTTACACAATCTAACCCCTCCAAAGCTGTGCAATGGCACGAGACTTCAGGTGAAGACTATGTACAAACACGTAAATCAAAGCCACAATTTTCACAGGCGTAAATCAGGGAGAAACCGGTTTCATACCCAGCATTCCTCTGATACCATCAGACTACCACTTCGAGTTCAAACGTCTACAATTTCCTGTTAAGGTGTGCTACGTCATCACCATCAATAAGGCACAGAGACAGTCATTGAAAGCGGCTGGTGTGCATCTGACAAGTGACTGTTTCTCCCATGGCCAGTTGTATGTGGCGTCGTCCAGAGTCAGTTCACCTGACAGCCTGGTCATCCTCCAGCCAGAGAGTAAAACCAGGAATGTTTACAGGGAGGTCCTGAGCAAATCATCTGAGGGACAAATTGAAAGTCAATGCTATGCAAGGAATTAACCCGGCTACATAGACAAAAAACCCAGGGATGCTGGTGGGATTAAAGGGCTTAAACCCATCTATTTTATTGTTTATTATTATTATCATCATCCCTTATGTGTTTCAATCACCAACCACCACTAAACCAATGGATTGTGAACCTAATATCTCCTGCATAGCCTGACATTTTGTCGCGAAGCACGGGTATCCAGCTAGTATGATCTATTTTCATATTTACCTGCTTTTCTTTATGTTTTCCACACCCTCCTCAGAAGGCACTTTGTGCTAACCAATCAGTGTGCATACTTTAGTATACATATAAAACGCACCGAGCATGTGCGACTGGACAACAAAAACAAAGGCACAGAGACACAGCAAGAAACGGTAAAGAGAAAAACAGCAAGATAAAGCAGAGACAGCACAAGAAAAGGTGCAGTGAGAATGCACACAAGAGACAGCACAAGAAAGTGTGAGAGGGAGTGACTGCGTGAGGGACTTTGAGTGAGACTGTAAACCATGAAGGAGCACAAGTGAGCGTGTCAGTGAGTGAGTCTTTGTGAGAGCATGAGTGTGTGAGCGTGTTTTGCTTTCACAGTTGCAGAGATGCTAATATTCAGTCCCTCAGTTTCCCCATTCTGAGGTCCTGAGCGTGCACAAGTTTTCACATGCACAGCTTGTGCTAGAGGACAGAGGAAAAAAGAATGAATGAATGAAGAAGGACAGAGAGCAGAGTTTGCAAAGAAAGAAGCAGAGGGAAAAAAAATGAAATCTGGGAAGTCAAAAGCTGACACAAAATTACAGTTAAAGGAACACTCCAACAAAAAAAATCACCCCCCGTTTTTTTTTCCTAACCTATCCCTATTCCCTTAATAAAAACTTTCTTTTCTTTTTTTTTTCTTGTAACTGCAATACTTACCTTAACCACTTCAATGCTAAGGACGCGCTCAGCGCGTCCTCAGCATTACCGCTGGTGTGCTGAGGACGCGCTGAGCGCGTCCTCACATTGGGGTCAGCGTTCGGCCGGTTCCGGCCGATCGCTGGCCCCTCCGGTGCGGGCTGACATCCTGGATGTCAGCCCGGCATCCGGACCAGCAGCCGCCATTATTAGGTGTCATCGCGGGGGCGCGATGACACCTAATTCAGGCGCCCCCCCCCGCATGTGCGGAGGAGGCGCCTGAAAGGGAGGGGGGGGAGGTCCTTCGGACCTCTCTCCCTCCCGATCGGCGGCGCACAGGGGGTTAACCCAGGCATCATTTGGAAGGGCACAGCCTGCCCTTCCAAATGATGCCTGGCATTAACCCCTGGGGAGCTGGATCGCAAATCGGCGCTGAAAAGGAAGGATTCGCGATCCTTCCCGGGAGCTGGCCGACATCTTGGATGTCGGCCAAGCCTCCGGGAACTCCCCAGAGGACTGGCGTCATCGTGCGTAGCACGATGACGCCAGTCCTACAGTTAACCCCTAACTGCCACCAACTGTGGAGATAGGGAGTCCAATGAACTCCCTATCTCCCGATCCGTGGCAGCTAGGGGTTAAATTTTGATATCGTTGGATCGGCCAGAGCATGGCCGTTCCAACGATACCAAACATGAAAGTTAAAAATGTTGTAAAAAAAAGAAAAATAAAAATAAAAAAAAATAAATAAAAAAAACACTTTTTTTTTCTTTTTTGGGTTTGTTAATGCAGCAATATTGTTCCCATTTCAATTATAATGTGAACAATGATGCTGCACTAACGATTTTTGTATGCGGTGCGTTTGTTAAAAATAGTGTCATTTTCCCCAAAAAAAAATGTAACGAGACCCCATCTCTAATTTTTTAACAAGCCACCCCATACAAAATATAACCGCAATTGCTCGCATGTTAAAATGTGGAAAAAAACACTTTACACGTTGTAAATTATTGAAAATACATATTTTATTGCATTTTTTGTTATAATATACAGACATGACATAACGTATACATATAATAATGACATATTATGAATCTACCGAGTCTGACGGAAAGAACGATATATAATATGTCGGTGTCATATACTAAAATAAGCCTTCAAAACACGTTTAAACATGATGCGCAAAACAGGTAAAAAATGACCTCAGCACAGGGGCGGGAAAAGCCTCAGCAGCGAAAGGGTTAAAATCCTCTTGTTTCCAGCGGGGGTTTTTTTTGTTTTTTTTTTATACTCACCTCCCTCCTCTTCCGCTCCCGTCCTTCTTGCTGCGTCTTGGCTTCTGGTTTACGTGAGAAGCGCGCATGCGCGCCTCTCACATAAGCCAGCCAATCGGCAGGCTTCCTCCCGGCTCCCTCTGAGGATTAGTGTTGCGCGCAAGAGGATGCGCGCAACACTAACCCTCAGAGGGAGCCGCCAGCTTCTGCGAGGAGTAGGAGACGTCATCGCGCTGAAAGCGCGATGACGTCTCCTACTCGGCAAAAGTCGGCAGAAGCGGGAAATATGATTCCCGCTCTGCTGACTGACAGCTGGGAGGGCGGAGTAAAGTCCTCCGCCTCTCTCAGCTGTTTTCAGCCTTTTCTGCAGATCGGCTGAGCGGAGGGAGGGGGGACAGGGGGCAGCATACTCCGGGCATCATGACCACCTAAAATAGCTTAGGTGGTCATGTTGCCTAGAGTATCCCTTTAAGGTAATTAATGCATTTTTCCACTCATCTCCGTATTGATTAAAGCTAGGATTTTTCTTCTTGGTTCCATTTAAAAAAGACATACAGGGTTATTCAGAGAGCGTAAAAAGCAGGAGAATGACTGGAGAATGAAAAATTCTAGGTCAAAATAGCCAAACCAGAAAAATTCTCCCTTTCATCTCACTTTCCAAATCGGCTATTTTGACCTAGAATTTTTCATTCTCTATTCATTCTCCAGTCATTCTCCCACTTTTCACGCTCTCTGAATAACCCTGATAGTGTTACAGTTGTCTGTATTATAGGCTTAAAATATACAGTATGGGGGGGGGGGGGCAAACTGATAGGCCACATGTATTTCAGTAATGCGGCTCCCCTCTTGACTTATCTCTTGCCGCTGTGGCTCCCGAACAAAAAACTGAGGATCCCAGTTTTAGATGAAAAGGATCTGTTGGTTTTTTCTTTTAACTGTACAGCGCTACGGAACTTGTTAGCGCTTTATAAAAACTTAACTGTAAGGGGGGGGGGGGCATTCAGTCTAACTTTTTTTCCCTCTCCCTGGAGCTGGCTCCTTGTTGCCAGGGAAGAGGCTGCTTTAAGCAGAAAATCATCCAACAGGATGCCCCCTGCACAATCTGTGCTGCACTGGCTGTCACTCAGATCATGACATGCAGATAGAACAGCACACAGAGTAAGCCAAGGGCAGTCCTGTAAGACTTTGTTTTCGACGCTTGATCCAGGTTGCGCTGTATTTGCAATCAGTTTCTTTTTTATTTCTTTGTTACTTATTGGGCATTTGCTCTCAGTTTGTGCCATAACATGCATTCTCTTATTACTACATTGTTTTTGATTTGAGAGTCACTTTGAACTTGGGGTACATGGACCTAGAGATGTATTTGGGAGGTGCAGGCCCAATGTTCTATATTGTTTCGCTGCCCTGACCTATGTTAAAGTCACCCTGTACCTACAATTCTAGGTGAAGGGTGTTTGTCTTCCGTATGAATACTGTTATTGTCTTTGTTTATCTGTTACTATGGCTAATATGATTACTGTGTGGGTCACTGTAACCCTTTCCAAATTCCCCCATCTTGAATGTGTTTACATCTGTTAACATTTTGAGTGGTCTTTGTCTTGTTTGGCAAACACTGTCCTATTATCAGATACTGTAAATTTGAATTCCCGGTTTATCCCCACAATCTACTATTGTTCTGCTTTGTGGGAATGTTGCGCAGGGCTTCTACGCTTCCAGCATTAATTCCATTATCCATCCCCATCTAATTATACCCCAGACACCGAGACGTCAGAGAGGGATTTCTAATGTAACGCAGCAACATGCCAGAAGAGGGACTCCTGATGTATCACAGTAAGATACCAGAGAGTCATTATCCATTGGCCTCTAGGCCCCTCCTGGCATTATACACTTTAAAGGGTCAGTTCCTTTCCGATTGTACTAACCCCAAGATCTGCATGCTGCCTCATTTCTGCGGAATGCTATCACCATGCCTTTAGTGTACCCATCCATAAGCTTCAGCTGAGGGCTGGAAAGAGACTGCTGGTGGGAGAAAGGGAGTCCAACAAGTGAGCGGCTTTAACAGATGTGACCCAGTTGGTGTATGGAGATCTATTACACTATATTGTTACTTCTAGATCTGTAACTCTTGACACAGTATTTCCATATACGTTTATGATGCTTCTGCTTATTTGTTAACTGATATTACAGGAAGTATATTTGGACGAGTGTTTCCATTATGAATATATTTGTGCATTAATTTTATGGAATTATAAAGTATATATATTTTCTTCAGTTTGTTGTGCACCTCCAAATTTTATTGCTTACATGAAATTTTATTTACCAACAGCGCCAGGTTTATAACTAGAATGTAATCAAAACATCTCACGAGAGAAAAAAGAAAAACCAACTGGTATTTGGTATTCAAAGCCTCCCAGCATATCCTAAATAATGTCCATGCGGAATGTCAAACGCCCTTTGGAGGAATTTTAATTCCCAGTTAGAACCATTTCCTTTCACATAATGGGTTATAGCCAGAGTCTGTTTTGAAGTCTGTTCACACCATTCTTAGCACATATCGTGCAGGAAATAAACTGCAACCTTGATATTGACAGAAGACGAGCATCCAACAAGTGACATGCAAAGCGTTTGATCTACTTAGACACTTTAAAGCCTCTTTTTCCAAATATTAAATTTTAGGCTTAGGATCTCTCTGCTTATACACATTTTAGACATTCTACTGTTCTTTTATTAGTATTAAATTACAGTGCAACTGAATTAAAAAATCATTGTGATGTCATTTTCTCCCCACCGTCTGAGATTTTTAAAAGATTCCAAATTTAGATCTCCAGCTTCTAAAAGGACTACAAATACTATGAAGTGCTACAACACAGACAGCAAATGGTTTAAGAAAAATGGAACACTTTTTAAAATGTTATTCACATCACAGAATTATCCCAAAATCTGCTACTGGGTTGAATGGCAAAATTCTACAAAACAGTAGACAAGAGTTGGCCAACTGGTAAATAACGTAGATGTAAAATTGACAATCCGATAATGCCTTAACGACCTTAAAGCGACACTCTTGCCACAATGTCCACTTAAGCAACGTGAAGGGGTCATGGTGGCAAGTGTCTATGCCTCTGTTCTCGCAACGTTTGTGGCTCTAAGGCTGCTGGAAGAATGCCACAAAGCAGAGGCTTCATCTACTCCTTGAAATAGGTCAGTTGGCAGCTGCTGGATAATCTAGCTGGGTTCTACTGTGGACCAAAGACTATGAGGGTTAGTCACAAAGAGCCGATCTGGCCCCGAACAAGTAATTTCCCCATACGGCGCCATTTCATGGCCATTCAGCTACTCCGAGCAGGTAGTTTGCCAACTTTTGGCAAAATTGCCAGCAAGTATGGTGCCTGTTTGATGGCAGTGAAATCCCCCATAGAGAAGCAATGGTTAACCCCTTAGTGACTGGGCGGATTTACACAAATCCGTCCTTTAGTGACCGCTGCTGTTTTTACGTTTCTGCGCTGTTAGTGTTTAGGTCAAATTTTCCTCTTACTCGTTTATTCAACCCACAATTATACACCGTTTTTCCCGCCATTAAATGGACCTTCTAGAAATACCATTATTTCCATCATATCGAATAATTTACTATAAAAAAATTTAAAAAAAAAAGAAATATAAAAAAAAATGTTAAAAACACACTTTTTCGTAATTTAATCCCCAAAATCTACAACCACCAAAAAAGACCCCGGCTAAATAGTTTCAAAATTTTGTCCCGAGACTAGAAATACCCAATTTTTACATGTTTTTGCTTTTTAACCCCTTCACTGCTGAGCCAGTTCACCTATGTGCGCTGCGCTCATTCTGACCATTTTGTGCTAATTATTTTGAGATGACAGCCTAGGTCCTATTTAACTAAACCCCCTTAGGATCCCCTTATCTCTACATGGCAGCTAGAGGATTAACTGGTCCACTGACATCCTCACACATATGGTGAGGTTGTCAGTGGGTGGAGCGGGACCTGGAGGCTTGGCTGACATCCGAGATGTCAGCACCCCTCCAGGTTCGAATTGCGTTTTGGCGCCAATTAATGCTATACACCGCTGAAAAGGGGAGACTCTCCCCTTTTCAGCAGTGCAAAAAGCATCTCCCTAGCTTCAATGGTTGGTGAGATAGAGGGCTCCGAAGGAGCCCACCCCTCCCCTCCATTGATTTCAATGGGGGCGCCTGCTGATGACGTCACCACGCAGCGTGGTGACGTAATCAAGCTCACCGGCCCATGCAAATGAGGGAAGGCTTCCTCCCTTCCAGATCTGCGTGGGATCCAGCGAGGGAGGTAAGTATCGGGCGGGAGGGGGTTAGGCGCCGCTGACGTACCCTGTACGTCCGCGGGTCTAAGGGAGACCCGTGGGCAGGACGTACAGGGTACGTCAGCGGTCCTTAAGGGGTTAAGATATATATGTATCCTTTATCCACATATATCCTAATTCTAATATATTGCCTAATTTTAAACATTTTATGCTGGGGGTTATTCATAGTATGTAAGCGTATGATTATTAGAGTGACCGTGTGGACCATGTTTAAAGGGACACGTGAATAAGTCTTGCCCTGAAACATGTATTTATATGCTGCAGCAGGGAAGTTATTGTGGCTCACCTGGCCTTCCTTTTGGATCTATTAAATGCAGTGTAAGGATTCTACATGCTGTTGGGTGGCATTTATCATGCAATGCCCATCTTCCTTAATATATGTGTGCATCAAAACATGGATGATACGACCACCTTGGAGGAATTTAATAATTATGGGGTGTGAGGTTATTCACTGGATGTGTTCATATTCAAGCTTGTGAGGGCGGGGAATAGGTATGGCCCGGCACAACCGCATTAACGCTGGGTCTCAGCCCGGGTCTTAGAGTTTCCCTAGCGTGCTCCAAATGACCTTGTTCATGGACTACCGCGGACAAGGTGATCTTTTAGTAGGTCGTAAGCCACTAACAGGGTTATTCAGAAAGCAGTGAAAAGCAGGAGAATGACTGGAGAATGGAAAATTCTAGGCCAAAATAGACGATTTGGAAAGTGAGATGAATGGGATAATTTTTCTGGTTTGGCTATTTTGACCAAGAATTTTCCATTCTCCAATCATTCTCCTGCTTGTCACCTCTCTCTGAATAACCCTGTAAGTTTTAGCGACTCACACTAAATTTTTCCTTTTAGTGATTGTGTTTTAGCTCACACCAGGTGATAGGACCCTTAGTTTTATTCAGTGGTATGATTTAGTGGTGAAAATTATTAGTGCCCCCCCAGTTTTGGCTGCTGTATCTTATGTGCCCCCCTAAATATTGTTCCTAGAGTTGCCACTGGTGGCGAGTATGTACCGGTGGGTGTCTTGCCCAAGGACACTTACTGGAGAGGAGCTCTTGCCGGGATTCGAACCTGTGTCGCCACGGTTATAGAGCAGTGATGTTACCTCTATTCCACCCGGCCGGTATATTGTCCTTTGGCAAGACACCCAACGATACATACTCACCGTCCAGGACATACATTGGGATTTCGCATGTTTTCAAGTATCCACAAGTCCACCAGATTTTTATATACCAAGCACAGACCCCCTGAATTATATATACCCAGCACAAGCCCCCAGAATCAGGTGACCCTTGTGTTCCTCCGAGCGCCAGCGTGCTCCTGCACGTGGCCGTTGGTTTCTGAAGGCTGTGACAAGCTCTGACGAGATCTCGGCTGTAGGCCGCGTCACAGCCTTCAAGGGGCTGAGGATGGCAGCCGCGCGAGGGAGCATGCTGGCGCAGGCGCTCGGAGGAACACGTGACCAGTCGAGGGGGCTACTAGTGGAATGCTGTTAAACTTTGTCGGCTCGCTGCGGGAGAAGTGCGGCAACGCCAGGACTCGAGTCCTGCAATGTATCTTTCCTTGTTAAATACTTTCTAAAAAAAAGCCAAGCATTTGCTGCCATTGCAACAGCAATTTTTCCTGTGAAAAACACTAGCACTTGTTGAATATCCCCCTTAGTGCATGCCCCCAATATGCTGCCTGTGCTCCTCATGTATGCCAAGTGATGAAATTAAGACCCTGAATGCCCAAAGCACCCTTCACTTCACACATAGTGTGTGTGGGTCAGGGGGTAATTCCTACAATTGGTAAACATGAAAGAGCACAGACAGCATATTAGGAGTTTACAGTGAGCACGGAGGGACACTCCAACCTGTCTATTGACATATGGAGGTGCCGTGCTGAGATTAATGTCGCTCGAACCAAAACGGCTGACCGGGAGCAGGGCTTCTTTGAAACGTTTTGTACCCAGAATTGCTCATTTTTATTGTTGCTTTATTATTTATCGTCAATAGGGCATTTTGTGAAATTAGAAATTGTTTTACATATTATAGTCTTGAGTTACACAAATCAGTGTCAAATTATTTTTTTATTCCATTAAGTCAGTCCTTTTTATTCCATTAGTCACATGTTCAGTTGGTTTTTTTCTTTCTCTTGTGAGGTTACCTAACTTTAGACCACCATGCATCTTGCACTCATTGTTGACACAGAGTTAAGCATTAAATGGCCTGCCACACCTACGAGACTAATTGTTAATTTATTTTCCCACTTCAAATGAAAGTCAAATAAAGAGGCATTCAGTTGACAAAAAACATAAAAAGGCAACATTTAATTGTAGGAATATGGAGAATCAAAAGCTCTTGCAGTTGGAAAAAAATGTACGGACAAGCCAGATCTGACATGTGCTAAATGGCAGTGTTTGAATATTTGTGTACCAAATATAACCACCCTCAGAACAATTTGATGTCAATTATACTTTCAAGTTTCATTTATGGAGCTGAATCACCAAACAGCTCAAAATAGAGGATTCATTTCCATTTATTTCTCATGGAGAATGTCCTATACAAGAGGTGGCATAAACAGTAACGAAAAAATGGTGAACCAATGGACATGTACTATGGTTTGTTTGGTATTTATTGTCTTATATAAGACTTGCAGAAACTAAACTGGAACCAAAACCAGAGCAGTAGAGCAAATTGCCAAGCAAATGTTAAACAGAAAAAATTACAAACATCACAAACTAATTCTTGTCTCACTAAACAAAAAGATCAAGGCTATGTGCGCTCATGGAGTTGGCTTGACACTCTGCTGCCCACTAGATATTGTTGTAAGCAGCTGTAAGGTTCCAGAGATTTCCCGTTAGAGAGAAATTCCCATCACCAACATACTTCAGTGAAAGTTATGGAATTCTTATTCTCATTCACATAACACCAACACTTTCCACAGCACCAAACAATAGAAAATGAGGAACTGAGCTAACAAAATGACAAACTGATACATGTGCAAATAACTGATGAGTGCCCTGACAATTTTAGCTGCTTGGCAGTGTCATGAGATGAAAAAGACTGCAATTCCCTGATCTACAGGATGAAGTATGTAAAACTTAAATATTTTCTACAACACCACAAAAATTAAGGGAAGGATTTTTTTTTTAAAAAAAATGTAACGATCCTTTCAACATAATGCTCACTTTATATATCCCTTCATAGGACATAGCATTATCAAACGTATTTCCAGTTGTATTGAAATGGACCACAAATACATTGTATCTCCTGCCAAACTGCATGTATTCTCTTTAAAACCCAAATGATTGGCATATAATTCTTCAGATTTGTTTAGTAGTAAAATAGAAAAATGTCCAGAATATTGATAAAGCTCAATCTGTACTCTGTACTGTGTATGACCGTAAAAGAGCTCCATTGCAATAAAACTCAGTGATGTGCAGTGTGTGAGAGTATCAGAGCTCCGCAGCAATAAAACTCACAATAATGTGCAGTGAGCAGGAGTTACATATATACTAAGCAGTAAAAAAAAAAAAAAAAAACACTTGTGCATAACTGACAAAGCATTGCAAAAATTTAAACAGGTACAGTCAGGTCCAGAAATATTGGGACATCAACACAATTCTAACATCTTTGGCTCTATACACCACCACAATGGAGTTGGAATGAAACAAACACAATGTGTTTTAACTGCAGACTGTCAGCTTTAATTTGAGGGTATGTACATCCAACTCAGGTGAACGGTGTAGGACTTACAGCAGTTTGCAGATGTGCCTCCCACTTGTTAAGGGACCAAAAGTAATGGGACAATTGGCTTCTCAGCTGTTCCATGGCCAGGTGTGTGATATTCCCTCATTACCACAATTACAATGTGCAGATAAAAGGCCCGGAGTTCATTTCAAGTGTGCTATTTGCATTTGGAATCTGTTGCTGTCAACTCTCAAGATGAGATCCAAAGAGCTGTCACTATCAGTGAAGCAAGCCATCATTAGGCTGAAGAAACAAAACAACCCCATCAGAGAGATAGCAAGAACATTACGTGTGGCCAAAACAACGGTTTGGAACATTCATTCCAACTCCATTGTGGTGATGTATAGAGCCAAAGATGTTAGAATTGTGTCGATGTCCCAATATTTCTGGACTTGACTGTATATGAAAAATCAAAATAGCTGATAAAGATGTATTATTACAGAGTGGATAATGCCTTGTCTGTGTACTTAGCAGTTAGCACCTATCAACTTAGATGCTGATGGCATCATATGAAATCCTTACATTTGTGCCACTTTTTATTTTTTGTGTAGAGTGTAGATACATACACAAATGCACATTTGGCTGCCCATTCCTAATTCATCAGATAATTCAGCCCTGCATAAGAGCGGAGTGTGACATCCCTGCATTAGACTGTATAACAAACCAAGACTTATCAATGGAATTTCCATAATAGAACTTAAAATCCTCACACAACAGGGATAGAAGAAGTTAAAGAAAAATAGAATGTTGTAGGATAAGAGTTAATTTAAGACAGGGAGATGACAAACACAATCTGGCCATACAAGATGAAAAGGACAGCGATCCTACAAATGTATTATGGAGCTCTCTAAGTTTTCATTCACAATTCATAGACAAGCTAGCCATTAAGCATGCGCGCTCATCAGAGCGGAAGGAACACCCGTGAGAGTGGACGTTCCTTCCACTGATGCCCGTGTGGCCACCTCGCTGAGCGCAGTTAGTGCTGCAAGGTTCAATCCTCGTATGGAGGATCGCGCTTTGCAGTCATGAATGCATGTGGTGTTTAGAGGCTTTCAGCACGTCCAATGTAGTGCGCACGCTACAGCGTGTGGCTGGCCCAGTCGAAACGTCACAATGCTGCGACGGGTGTCGGAAGGCACATCCGTACGGGCGCACGTAGTGCGCTCATCTGACACTGGCCTTAAATGATTGAAACAAGGTAAGATATTACAGAGGGTGACTAAATATTCCTGTTGAAAGTGCTGTATAATGAAATGACACTTTGATCTATTGCAGTAAAGTATGGTCTTCCTTGTATAAAGACCAGTGAGTGTGTGGAGGGTTGATTTGTATATGGCAGACACCGCATGGGCTCATCTTTTTTCTTACATTCTGAGGGGCAGAATTTTGATAAGGAACATAAAGGAAAGTAGAGACAGCATGGGTTGATGAATGATCGGTAGAAAATGGACAAGTAAATGATAGATTGCTATTTATTGTTCAATTAAAACAGGTGTCTTCAGCCTTGACCCTCCAGATGTTTTGGATCTCCATCTCCCATAGCGCTCAGCCACTCATTAGATTGGCAGAGACTCAAGGGGAATGTAGTAACAAAACACCCGGAGAGCCAAGACTGCTGACCCCTGAATTAAAAAGTCATGATTTATGTTGCGGCGTTTGCTTTAGCCATACACAGAGGATAAAACGTACCTTCCTTAATTTTTAACAAAAATGATTAGACTTTTTTGTTTGTTTGTTTTAAGGATTTAGTAAGCCACTTCATCACGTGCCGAATTTGCACAGTACACAAATTATGGTCGAATATTCCAAAATGTCTTAACTGCTGTTACAGGAAACCATTTATCTCATTCCACTTCTACAGGCAGAGGATTCCCGATCTGTTGGAGTTCAGATGGGGACATAGAAGCAGGATAAATGGTATGGCCTTTGATCAACTATCACAACATTACTGGTGACAACCTCCTTACGGAAGGCTGCATGTTTGCTGCAGTGGGAAAATATTTAACAAATTTTATGGAGCTCGCAAAATTAATTTCGTTCACGATGAACCAGCTGCTAGCTTATCCTAAAGAGATCCATTTAAAGGGGGGGGGGAATAAAAAAAAAAAAAATAGGGAGAATGAGGTTATTTTTGTGACAACAAAATATTCGTAACTAATAATTAAAAACTGATGGGCGCATGAGGGCTTAATTTGAACTATATCATGTGTAGGTCCAGCTAATATCTGTTAATGCAGAAAAAATGGTTTTGCGACTATTCCCTACCAGGGCAGCTGCGCAGTCCTGAAGTATCTGTTCTATGTCGGTTAACCTCCCTGGCGGTCCAATTCTGACATATTTTATATGTCAGAATCAGTACCATTTATTCTGCCCCCTGGCGGTATTAGAGTGTGGCTCGGGGTTAAATTTCACTGCTGAAAGCGGTAACCCCGAGCCACACTCGGGCTGGATACATACCTGTCCCTGCAGTCACCTCTGTCCAATCGCGGCATCCTGCTTCCTTTGTCAGGAGAAGGGAACCAGGACGCCACGATCGGACGGAGGAGAATGCGATTGCGGGAGGTCAGCGAGGGAGTGCAGATACAGGTATGTATCCAGCCTGAGTGTTGCTCGGGGTTACAGCTTTCAGCAGTGAAATAGAACTCTGAGCCACACTCGGGAAAACCACCTGGGAGGTTAATATCTGTAAATGTGTAAATCTACTCTGGCCACTTTATTAGAAAAGTGTGCTCAGCCTAGTATCCTCACTGTGGAACGCAGATCAGGTTTGATTCTTGAAGGGCCTCCTCACTCCGTGGCAATGGCCATAGAATGCAGTGTATGGGTCAATCACTGACTTTAATCATTGTAATGTGTGGGATGTATTCAAAGGACATCACTGGGTGGGGGATAGATTAGAGGTCTTTAAGCTCCCTGTCAAGGGATGTAGCGAGGAGGCAGATTCTGCAAAACCCCAAACATTTTCAGTATATGCATTCACCTTATAGTGTTTGATAGCGAAGGCAATTAAATGCCTTCATCACACGATCAAGAACGAGTCAGGAAGGGATTTAAGACCAGGGTGAAAAGGAAAGGAGACAACGGACATCCCTGCCTTGTGCCAGTAGAGATTTTGAAAGCTTGCTTTTCAGCACCCTAAGCGAATACGCAAGCCGTAGGAGATGCATGTGAAGCATGGATGCTTTCAGTATAAGCCAAAAGCAATCTGAAGGTATCTAAGAAATGGCCACGCAATCTAATCTTCTCTGCATCTGAAGAGAGAAAGGTCCTGGGTGTGGAGAACCAGCTATAACAGATCAATGTTTTTTCTTGTGTTGTATAACGTTTTGAATAGCCTTGGCATGAGGATGTAATTGTATATGCAAATACTTTAGCTAATGTTTATACACCCACATTCAATATCTGTACTTTAGTGGTCTGTATCCTGCTAGGATAAGGGAATTGTCCCTGGTTTTGGCAATACCATCACAGGTACAGTGAGAGTGGCTTGTATAAAATGATACTTTGAGAACATTATTGTAAACATGTTACTGATTTTTATTTTAAATAAAAACCCTCATTAAAAGGTAGGTAATATATAATGGATGTACGTTTGGGACATGCTTGTTTTAACATACTGAATTGATCTGAATAAAGTTCAAACCCCATTAGAACGTCCCATTAAGTAAAATACATCAGGACATAATTTAAGTTTGTCTGTTAATGGCACACGTTTTAAACACAGACATATTTGAGACAGCTCCAAAAAAGGAAAAAAACCTTTACAATCAGACTTAAGCATAGGATATCCATTCCATACCCTGACAAGAAACAATTTTTGGAAACTATCCCTATGTAATGAAGTGCCAGAATACAGGCCTTGAATAATGAAGCTCTCTTGTCCCTGAGATATGAAAAGCGAAATCTAGAGCTTTACAAGAGCTTAAAAAATATATAAAAACGCACTACGACTTGGAGTTCTCATTTTAACATTTTATAAGCTTGTATCAAGAAATCCATAAAAAAAAAAAGATACATGGCAAAGGTTATTAATATAGCTCCTAATGGTGTATATGTTAGGACACTCATTATTAATGATGCATGGCAAAGTTGTTATATCCCCTTGAGTGTTGGGACTTGATATCTGGACAGCAACTTCATCCAAGATACAAATGTTATTTTAACCTTTCACTTCCCAGACATTAATAATAACGACAGCCACTTCATAAAGGAAATCTGATGAAAGGCCTTTTAACTCTTCAAATACCAGGAGTTTATATTATTTAGGATACGTGCCAAATAGTATATTAACATTTCAAGCACCAAGAATCATGTCTGTGGTAACTAAGGATTTAAAAAGTATTTTGCAATCACAAACAAGACAGCACAGAATGTGCAATCCCTTGTATTACTGACGTGTACAATAAACATGATTTGTTCTCATAAAAAGCTCAATCCTTTTCCTTTAGCATCAAAAATGTTGCTTCCGATGGTATAAGTATGGGAAGACCCTGTGTGGGTTTTATCTCACAGGTAAATATTTTTTTAGCTGTTGTTATTTAACTGCCTATGAACATTATTTACGGTGAGAGAATAAACTTAACCCGTCAACTACCATTCAAGTTTTAAATGCCTCAGCAGTTGGATGAGATGTAGAAGCAGAGAGAGAAATTGCACGTCCTACTAAAACAATGTCAGCTCCCAATAGTGCACTGATGTGGTTTTGTTCCCTGGATCCAAACCTGTGGAAGGCTTCCAGAGGCCACTGACAACTTTATGACTGGACGTAAAACCTCTGCTATGAAACACTGGCCTAGCAGCCAGGAACACCTGTTAGAAATCTTATGTGTATATGGTGCCTATAGTGTCCTTGTAACCAAGTATGGCCAAGTAATGCAACAAATTAACAATATTACCTCCCCCCCCCCCTCTAAGGCCGGGTGCACATGAGCGTACTCAGAGTGGATCGACCGTCAGAGTTTATGTGCCTTCCACTCGACGCCCGCCTGCTGCTGCCCCCCCCCCCCCCCAGCGCTGCAAAGCGCGATCCTCCTACGGAGGATCACGCTTTGCAGCCCGTCGACGCGCATCCTAGCGCATTGACGGGGAGGCTTTCTAGGCGGACGCTTGCTGCGCACGCACTTCGTGCAAGCGCACAAGTGTGTGACCGGCCTCGTCGCAGCATCACATGGCTGCGCCGGGCACCGGTAAGTGCGCTCGTGTGCACCCAGCCATAAATAATTGTGTAGATGCTGCGAATAGAATGTGCACTATTACTTTATTAATCAGTGTGTTAAACACTCGCCTTTTGTCCAGCGGAGCTCAGCTGATCCTCCTATCAGGCTCAAACTTACAAAACGTAAAAGGCCCTGGAGCTTCCAAATGTAAATTGTGTAAGTCTATGTAGCGTTTCAGATGTAGACTACGCAAAACGTGTAGCCTGCGCAGAAGCAACCCACACGCAGTTTCCCATATGCTCTTTGTAGTAAGCATGTAGGAGACAGGATGATGTCAACAGTCCGGGACAGGCAAGATATTCAAAATCCAGTCTCCGGAGTGACTGCTGTTTGGGTGGATGAAGATTCAAACAGCAGGGCTGGAGGGCACACCATTCCACCTAACCACTTTAATAAGCTAAAGGGGGCAGGGTGTGTAGAGTATCCCTTTAACGGTCTGCATAACATATTCACTAACTAGTCTTGCTTGCAATGATTAGACTACACTGGAAAGAAATCGGCTAAAACGCAAGGGGAGGACACTGAGCACAGAGATGCATTTTCCGAGTGATCTTCTAAAACGTTTCTCCAATTAATTCAATGGAGAAATTCAAGAACAGTTTGTAGGATTTCAGTCAGATAGGAACCTACTTTTAGAATGTTAAATATGTTTATGAACGTTCAAGTTTAAGAGGTAAATCAAGGAAGCAGTCATCCAGGAGAGAACATGCACGTACCTGTCGCCCATCTTGACCAACGTTTGTCTGACCACGCACCACTGTTCTGATATTTTCATCCAAACGCCTGAAAGAAAAAAAATGAAATGCTGTGAGTGAAGCTGAAAATGCTACAGGACCAATACATGAACATCAAGATTGAGATAACGGATTAAGTCAGGCTAACAAAGTCCTTCTTGTCTTTTTACTAATAACACTGGCTCCAGGGTGAACTTGCTGGATTTTTGTTTTACCTACTCCTTCCCAGTCCAAAAGGCATCCTGCCCAATAACGACCCTAGAAATGTTATCTACACTGAAATCTATAACTTTGCATGTGGGTCTACATCTCGTTTGCTTCTAAAGTGAGTAAGGTGAATTTTTCAAAACCTGTATAAATAAAGCCAACTTCGTACCAACTAAGGAAAAATATGTTCAGGAAAACACACTGCAATTACCAGCCAACATGAAAAATGTGCAAAAAAAATAAAAAATAAATATCAACTATATAATGTAAGTATTGATATAGAAACCAATATATTTGAATAGTGCATTTAATAAAACATTGATTTATCATGTGCAGGTACATTATGACATTGTCTATAAAATTATTTTGATGCAATTACAGCATGTGGAAGAAACAGAATTGAGGCACTGGCAACAACAGGTGAGTAAAAGGAGATCTGCGTGCGGACATTAATGCTCAGACAAGGTCGGAGTAAAGAGGGGATTATGGTTTTTTTCCATAACATGCGGTGTTAAACAATCTGATCTATTTGTGTGGTGTTCTCTTGCAGTGTTCCCATTCACAGAGGTATCCACTAGTAAACCTATATTTACTATGCCATTGCTGGAGAATATAGCTATTTTGAAGAAAAAAGAAAAAGTGCATTATTAGGACCATTCTTCCCTTGACACATCAATTGCATCACTTACCCAACAGTGTCTTCTACCAATATGATCATAAAAGATAATCAAATAAATTGCTCGTATGTTGTCTATCGTATAACCGAGCCAGCAATTCTTCTATGTTGGAAAAATCAAGCCAACTTAAGGCCGGCATCAGACGAACGCAGTGAACACGTCCGTGTAGCCGCACAGTTTAACGTCTGTCGTAGCATAGAATCATGAGCAATAGTGACCCACACACGAAGTACGTGCGCACTGAACTGCACAACGCACGTGGCAAACGGATGCAAGTTAGGCAAGAACGTAAAACCGTTAGACGGACGCGCAGAGTGTGCCACGTCCGCATAGCGTTCTGTGTGAGTGAGATGTCAGACGCAGAGCATTTGCGACATCCAGCACCTTGACGCACAAAATGGCTTTTCATATCCTTTTCAAATTTTTAGCATTTTTCATATTAATTTTATGTCCCATAATTCCCTTCTTTTTCTACGTCCGTCAACAAAAACGGACCGTGTGGTGTCTACAGTATCTTCCGTCAGTAAGTCCGTCCGTTGTGCACGCAAGCAGAGTGCGCTCAGACTGCGTTCGTCTGACAGTCTAAAGTGTTTACCTTATTTTCAACCGGATTTTGCTCACTACATCGTCAATATTGGACAGAGACTGGGGAAACAAAAGAACAGAAATTAAACATCTGGCACCTTTCAGTAACGCAGTGTATTATTTACATGTGCGAGAATCAACATCCCAATACCCTAAGGAAAACATTGTTCTACATAAAAGGGAAATACATAACTCACAAACATGGCTGTACAGTTTAATATGCCTTGGTATAAATCAAATTTAAAAGATGAAAGGCATTTTAAACATTTGGAATAGATAAAAAAAAATCCCAACTCATCCCAGCCACTATTTCCAAATTCAGAAGTTTTAATCCTGTGCGAGATGATATTTAAATATAAAAGGCTTTTACCGGAAACAATTTACTTTTAGGGGTACAGGGCGATATAGGGGATGTTGCGGTGGTCGCAGGGAGTGAAATAAAATCCTGCACATTTGTTAAAAATGTATCAAAACAAAACGCAGCCTACAAGAAACATTGGCAGCTACCAGCAAAGACTGCTCTATTGGTCTAGCTAGCTCAGGGATGTCCAAACTCCGGCCCCCCCAGATGTCCATGAACTACAACTCCCATACTTATCCATTTAATGCAGTCTGAGATTTCTGGGAGTTGCAGTTTTTATTGATAAGCCTTCTATGCGGAACAGTATCAAAAGCCTTACTTATCCTCTTGCGCGCAACACTAATCCTCAGAGGGAGCCGGGAGGAAGCCTGCCGATTGGCTGGCTTACGTGATAGGCGCGCATGCGCGCTTCTCGCGTAAACCAGAAGGCAAGAAGCAGCAAGAAGGACGGGAGCGGAAGAGGAGGGAGGGGAGTATAAATTTTTTTTTAAAAAAACGCGCTGGAAACAAGTGGATTTTAGGGTAAGTATTAAAGTTACAATAAAAAAATAAAGCTTTATTAAGGGAATAGGGATAGATTAGGATAAAAAAACGAGGGGGGTGATTTTTGAGTAGAGTGTTCCTTTAACATGTACAGCTTGGAAAAAAGACGAGACAGAGGAGATATGATAGAAACATTTAAATACGTAAAGGGAATCCACAAGGTAGAGGAAGGGAGTATATTTAAAAGGAAACAAAATAGCAAAACAAGAGGACATAGTCTTAGATTAGAGGGGCAAAGGTTTAAAAGTAACATCAGGAAGCATTATTTTACTGAGGGTGGTGGATACATGGAACAGTCTTCCAGTAGAAGTGGTAGAGGCCAAAACAGTAATTGAATTTAAGCAAGCATGGGATAGGCATAAGGCTATCCTAAACAAAAGATAAATCCAGGTAAAGTATCCATATAATTGGGCAGACTAGATGGGCCGAAAGGCTCTTATCTGCCGACATTTTTCTATGTTTCTATATAAAAATAAAAAATATATATACAGATTAACATAAAAATAAATATGTAGGAAATAGTCATTAGGTTACATGTTTACAGGTGCATTCTGTGTTGAGGTATGTTAATAGGGAGCTCGAGTGACTTTAGTCTGGGGGAAGATTTGATGGTGTCTGGGAGGTTATTCCATATTTGCGGTGCTCTGTAGGAAAATGAGGACCGAGCCACTGTCTTTTTGTATTGTGGTATTGCAAGTAAGGTGCAGGTCCTGGATCGGAGGTTATAGGATGAGGGAGCTGCTGGAGGAAGCAGCCTATTCAGGTAGGGTGGCAGCTTCCCAGAAAAGCTCTTAAACACCAGGTTGGAAAGGTGAAGGGTACGTTTAGACTCCAGCAACGGCCAGTTTAGCTCTTTTAACATGTCACAGTGGTGGGTCATGTAGTTACATTGTAGCGCAAAGCGGCAGCATGAGTTATACAATGTGGTAAGTTTCTGAAGGTGTGTTTGCCAGGCGGCTGCATACACTACATCTCCGTAATCAATAGCTGGCATAAGCATTTGTTGTACAATTTGCTTTCTTACCGTAGGGTTCAGGCAGGATTTGTTTCTGTACAGGCTTTGCAGATGTTAGGCAGATCATTTATGAATATTGTAAATAGCAGGGGGCCAAGTATCGAACCTTGGGGTACACCGCAAGTGACTGAGAGGGAGGAGCTGCCAGAAATGGACACATATTGCGACCGATCAGATACATATGATTGAAACCAGGTTAGCGTGTGATCACCAATACCAGAGTCTTTAAGTTTTTTTAACAAGATGCCATGGTCTACTGTGTCAAAGGCCTTGGCAAAATCAAGGAAGATAACTCCAGTTAGGTTTCCTTGTTCCATGGCAGCTTGGATATCATTGCAGACTTTTAAAAGGGTGGTTGTAGTTGAGTGATTTGGACGAAAGCCGGATTGATCCGTGGTTAAGTAGTTCCAATATTGATAATAATCACGTAATTGTGTGTAGACGCATTTTTCCAAAATTTTTGAGATTACAGGGAGGAATGATATCGGACGGTAGTTGGATATCAAAGTATTGCCACCACTTTTATGGATAGGTACCACTCTCGCAGTCTTCCAGAGTTTGGGTATGTATCCAGTCGCCAGTGATTCATTGATTAGGGTTGCGACAGGATTTGCAATTGTCGGTGCACTGATTTTCAGCAGCATTGCTGGTGTTTGATCATTATTCTGCTGTTACATATATATTTTTAAATGTTTATTGAAAGTTTTGCATAAACATTACAAGAACAAAAATAATTGGATAAATTAGTAAAAATATTCAGGGATTTAGGGTCATCATACACAGAGCCTGATCAGATGAGAAAACCTCCTTTTGCCATAGTTTTTCATATACATTCATATGCACGAATGGTGTTTCTGGGAGTTAAGAGTTCATTTATTTTAATTTTAAATTCTACTATTAAAAGCTTGTCAGATCCAGGTCAGAGGTGAGCTCATTGCAGAAGCTGCAAAGCTGTGAGACTTCTAGCAAACAATATAAAACAAGTAAAACAGAGGAGGAGCCCATATTTTAAAAATACCAACTGTGCAAATTGCTATAGCACCAATATTACATATGAGAGACACTCACAGAAAGGGAGTGTTTAAATGGTAAGGGGGGGTTCTCTGATTTGTTGGATATAGACACCTGAAAACAGGACTTCTAGCAAACAGACACTTATAAAGAGCATATTTTATCACTTTAGCAGCATAAAAGTACATAATTTATAACAAAGTTACTTTAGTGTTTGTTTGCACCATGGCAAATGTGGTAAAGCTGCAGCTAACATGTGATTGTAATGTATTAAGGCAGAGAGAGACCTCTAGTGGCGACAAGGAGGTAAAACGCCCAATTAATATGCCAAAAACACAGTGGGCATCAAACTATGTGAACAAATTCTGTTTGGAGTTCTGCTTACAAATGATTCTAGACAAGACTAATATAAATAAAACTGGGGATCGCTGGATAACAAATCATATTTAAACTTAAAGTGCCCATGTCATGGGCAAAACAGAATTTGCCCATTTGACAGAGTACCTCTCCCTTTAGGTTGGCCGTGCACTGGGTCCGTATTCGTACGATCATCCGATAAAGGCCCCTATTACATTCTTCACGCAAAGCCGTCCGCGCAGCGCATTTTTTTGCGCGCAGCGTTAAGCGTTATCGCGCAAAAATTGACGGTGTTACGATCCGAACGCATTTTCTCATCCGTCCAAAAATAACATTCGTAAAAACTGCGCGCAAAACGAAGAGTAATACGCGCACAGTAAAGGTAGCACACGTAAATCAGTGTGCGGACTGTTTTTTTCGTGGGATTCAGCCAATCAGAATGAAGAACCTTAATTGACATCAATTTACCTTAATTGACTCACATTTTTGCGCCTGACAAAGTAAATCTGTATATACATGCTGCAGCAATAATAAAAACATGCACAAATTCACAATTTTATTTTTTGGGTATGTGTAGAATGTGTAACTATACTGTGCTGTATTTTATTTTTTTTGTGCTGGTGTTTTTCGTTTCGGCCAGAACGTTCCGATTTGCAGTTACCACCAGCTTTTCAAAGACGTTAAAATTACGCTCGCAAACGTCGTTCGTAAAAAGATGCGCATCAATTGTAATACCATCCGCATACCAGCGCACGAATGAATTTGCGCTCACAATGTTAAGTATAGGACACAGCACAGTTCACACTCCCGCAGGTCCATCTGTGTTAAACGATAAACGCGCATCGTTTGCGCGAACGTTGTAATACAACGGTCAGCGCAAAGGGTTTTGCCCCTCGCGCAAATGCGCATGCAAAAACAAATGCTCGAGGAATGTAATAGGGCCCATAGTCTTTCATCATCCGACCAATCCCACAACATGGAGGTGAAATCAGCCCTCATCCACTGCCTCGGACTTCAGTAGATTTTTTGTGACAACAGACTAGCGATCTTTCCCATTTCAAATGGGATTTTTTCAGACGTCGTCAGGATGATCTGGTACAATTTAATGGAAAAAACATGAATTGTTTAGTTAAACCGCAGTTCTGAAGCAGGGAAATTGTCCCATAGTGAAGGGATTCATTTCACAGTGGAAGCCCACAGGATTCAATGTTTTTCTTTTATTCACCCATTATTCTTTGCATCTGCAGCAAAAAGCCTTTTTGTGCATTGATTCTTTTTTTGCCAAATCTTTGATCCACTTCTTTTAATAATAATAAAATAATTTTAAAAAACGACTAGGCTTTTTTTCCTTTCGAAAAGCGGCATTTATTTTATATAGATCAATGTTTTTCACTGACTTACATAATTGAAAAAAAGGGAGATATTTCCATTCAAAGTTTCCCATTCCCATAAGTGATCTGTGGCATGGTGCAGGTGAGACAACCTCTGCTAGCAGTGTCTTCCTACAGGGTGGTCCTTGCTTAGTGTGCTGCTCTGCGTGTCACTCAACTTTTCAATGACAATTAATACAGCACATTGAACGTCCGTGAGGGTGGACATTCCTTCCACTGTAACGCCCGTCTGGCCACCTCGCTGAGCGCAGTTAGTGCGCTCAGCGCTGCAAGGCACAATCCTTATTGGAGGATTGCGCTTTGCAGCCCCGTTGAACGTACGTAGTTAAAAAGAAAACGAACCTTCAACAGGGGGTCAGCAACCTTGGACCTCCCAAATGTTCTGGAACTACATCTATCATGATGCTCAGTCACTTATTAGATTGGCTGAGCTTCACGGGAGAAAGAGTTCCAAAACATCAAAAGGGCCAATGGGGTTGCTCACCTCAGGATAAAAAGGTTGAGGTTAGCTTGTTGCATTTATTTGTTCCATGCCTATCCATTATCAAAGGTAGGTTATAAAATGGGATCACTGGCACTTCTGATTATATTTACCTGTTCAGTAGGAAACAGAGTATTGATATACTCAACAGCATTGAAATCCGCACGATCCAATGGGTCCTGACTTGGAAACACCTAAGGAGACAGAATACGCAATATGTCAGAGTAAGGAAGTTCTTCAATGGAAATGAAAAAAAATTGCAAACCGTCATGGAAAAAGGGTTAGGTAAAAATATGCATTTCTTTTTGGAAATGCCCTCACTAGTTTTATGTGCTAAATCAGTGGTTATCAATCTGTGGACCGTCAGGACCCACAATTGTTCTTGGTCATTAAGTCGCGACCCAAAAATAATTGAATTTCTGAAACATTATAATTTATTCCACAAAACAACGTGCGTAATATTCTACAATGTATACACTTTTTAAACAATTTTGTAAACAAACCGGGCTGCTTTCCAAAATGAATAGTGCAGTAATCTCAGCATTAGTGAAACGGAAAGTGCTGTTGAGGCAAAAACCCAATAAAATAAACTGTAATTGAAACATATGAAATTAATTAGAACTTAAGGGAAAACTGGGGATGCTTCTTGCGCTTAGACAAAGCAACTCTATTTTAAAAATCACTACTGAATAATAAAATATTATAAAAAAAAACTTAAAACGCATCTGCTGCCCCGCCGTCTGTCTCTGCCGCTGCGCACAGTATTTTTTAGCAGCGGCCTGCCCTCCCAGAGCCTACGCAATTTGTGTAGCTGAACGCTACGCTAATTGCATAAACCCAAGCTGGCCAAGAGATTGAGAAGTCTGCAGCGTGCATCTGGCGCTGCCTACTTCCTGAACCTATGCTCTTCAATGCCTCAGAGAGACACTGAAGACGGAGCAATGTAATAGCTTGGACCAATGGGAAAGCACCATTGGTCCAAGCCATTCAAAAAAACGCCTCCGTGAGAGGCTGGCCTATATAAATATACTTTGCTTCACTGAGATGTGCATTGTGCACAGTGGCTCCTGGTGTTGTGAGTACAGAGCATGTCACCAGTCACTGAGTCCTACCCCACACCTTTCCATTACAGACCCCCCCCCACCTTGCCATTTCAGAGTATCTTACCTGGTGCAGCGGGTCCCAGGTGGCGCCTGGGAACATTCAGAGGTAGCCGCGCCACCTGGGAACCGCTGCCGCAGGTAAGATGCATCAGTGGGTACCAGGCATTAGAGAGGCCTGGGGGCACTTGCCCCATGACCCAGTCCACCCCTGGCTGCGACCCACCACTTGAGAAACACTATGCTAAATGATCCATTACAAAGACCACGGCAGCACATGGAAGGAATGATAACAATATGCAAAGAATATTTATACTTGACTTTGACCTTCATTTCAATGAATCTAGTAGGGATGAGCGTTCGGTTCGGATCTGTTCAGAGTTCGAATCGAACATCGGCTGTTCGAAAGTTCGAACTTATTTGGGACGTTCGCCAAAAGTTCAAAAAAATAAATAAAATTTTGAAAAAAAGTATAAAAAATGTTTAAAAAAAAATACTAAAACATCTAGAAATAAAGAGACTCTTTACTGCAGAATATTATAAGCAACGGTTTATTAGATATTGAATTAAAATAACGGGAATATTTTTAACATTGAAGACTATGGGAGAAAACATTCTTGTTACCTGCGGCAGACCCCTCCCCCCCACAACCAGGATCCAGGGAGCCCCCACTGACCACCAGGCTAAGGTAAGGCAACGCATTTCTAAAAAAAATAAAATCCGGTGGACATTTTTTAATGTCCCTGGAACATAAAATAAAACCTTTTTTTTCTTTCTCTACCTTGCTGAATGTATTTAATTATATATATTAGATACATTCAGCTAGGTAGAGGGGGGTGGCATGTGGGCTGCGCGGGGTCTCAGGCAGTGTTTTTTTTTTTGTGTGTATATTTTTAGCAAATTTATAGGGGAAGGTAACGGCAGGTATGATAGATTATATACATATATATATCTCCAGACTTGTATTACACACACATTTTGGCAACTAATTGCCCCCCCCCCCCATTTGGCTGATCCCTCCAGAAGAAATGTTGAACCCGATAGAGCAGAGAATAATATATATATTCTCTGCTCTGTCGGGTTCAACATTTCTTCTGGAGGGGTCAGCCAAATGGGGGGCGCATTTAGTTGAGATTGTCCACATCCCACCCCCATGTGCGTATGTGTATATATGGTCTGAGGGTGGGTGTGATATATATATATATATACACACACACACACACACACACGTGTTGATATATACGTATATATAGGTCTGCGTGTTGATATATACATATAGGTCTGTGTGTGGTATCAATGCATCCCTACTTATACACAGCGCTCCGTGTCCCTATAATATATATGATATGGGGTTACTTTTTTTTATATTTTTATACTATTCCTATTAAATTAACAGTAATTTTTGACGTATTTTATTCAGTAGAAACTTTTTTTTGCCTATATAACATGTGCTTTGTGAAAATAAAACGGTTTTGTGTGTACATTTTAATTTAGTTAGTGGATTCCTGTCCAGTGCGGTGAGAAGCAAACGTAATGCAGTGTAGACACGCTGCGAGGAGGAGCGGAGTGAAGTCAACCCTGCAAAATGTTTGCTTCTCTTCGCTACACGTTCAGTGTGTCTCAGCCTTTATTCCCGCATCGCTAGCTTACCGAATCAGTTTGTATACTTGTTACTGACCCGGCTTGTTCTGAGGACCCGATCTGTTGCCGACTTTGCCTGCCATTTGACTATTCTCTCTGTGTATTACCTGCCTGTTCTGTTTGCTTCCTGTTGCTACTGGTGTGCGCCGATTCTCACCATATACAGTAGCGCAGTACAAGTGCCTAAACATTGCTGACCCGGTTTTGATATAGCTGCTGATGTAACTGAAGAGATCGGGGATCTCTTCTGCATTACCAAAACCTCCAACACTGCACTATTCCACGATACCTCAGAGGGGTTACGGTGTGAAGGCACTTGCTGCCACCAAAGGCACAATATTTGGGTGCACTGCCACTGACGCCTATACCAGATTCATATCATTTTAATATTGGACCGTAGGGTCCACCACTGCACTCTTCCACAATACCACAGAGGGGTTACGGTGTGCAGGCACTTGCTGCCAAAGGCAAAATATTTGGGTGCACTGACGCCTGTACCAGATTCATATCATTTTAATATTTGACCGCAGGGTCCAACCCTGCACTCTTCCACAATACCACAGAGGGGTTACGGTGTGACAGCACTGTTGCCGACACTAAAGGCCCAATTTTAAAGCACCTGTTGTTACTTTCATCCAAAGCCTGCATAGGTTTCACCATAATTTAGCCAAAAAAATCACTAAAACTTGTTCTGCGTGTCCTAAAACGTCTCCTCTTTTCATACAGGCTGCCGCCCCAAGCAGTTATTATGGGCAGGTTATGGGGACCTCCTAGGCACGATATTTGAAGGAATTTTTCGTTTTTATTCTTAACCTTTATTTCATGGAAAACTCACTGTTCCTTTAAAAACGTTTTTTTTTTAAACCTTTTTGTCCTTGTTTCCTGTCCACCAGGGCACTACCCGGACCCCCATACACCTTTTATGGCAAACATCTAGCATATATGCCCTCTTTGAGGGCACTCTAAAAATCGAACGTTCGGGTCCCATTGACTTACATTGAGTTCGGACTTTTGAAATTGTTTGAGTTCGAAGTCGAACCGAACACGGGGGCGTTCGGCTCATCCCTACTCTCTAGAAGCTAGTGGCAGGACAGGTAGTGGCTTTAATAATCCAACATATATCATGGGAAGAAGACAGAAGAGAAATACACAACCTGATAGATTAGAAAAAGGGAGCCACGAGTATATGAATAAGAAAAATATATACTCCCTACTACATAAATGCCTATAATAGATAAAACTTTGGGCTCCTCCCACATTTACAACCAATCCACCAAGTGATTCTCGATTTCTGCATTTTTAGAGGACACTTCATGCATCCTAGCCCATACAGCTTATTGCACTAGTTGCATTTCTGGAGCCTATGGGTCTCACCCATTTGGTATAGAGGTAGTGCTGCAACTATTATTTTCATAATCAATTAGTCGGCCAATTATTTTTTTCGATTAATCGATTCATCGCATAAAAGAAAACAATCAAATTGCATATTTTTTGGCACAAAAAAAGTACATGACCACCTGGTCACAGTGATGGATGCTTTGTACGCAGCTTAAGCCCATGTCTGTTGCTCCCCAAACGAACGCTGCTACAAGCGCTCAGATACATGATGATTAGGAATGCACCGATACTAGTATCGTGCCGATACTGCCGTTTGTACGAGTACTTAGTAGTCGTGCAAATGGCCCAATACACCCCCCCCCCCCGATACCGGAAGCCAGTGCTGGGCCGGCTTGCCGGTATCCGCGGGGCTGGGGAAGCTGGCCGCGTGCATGAAAAGCACACGGCCAGCCTTCCCCTCCGGCGGCTGCAATACTCACCTGCTTCTGAAGGTCCGGTCGCGCTGCTGTGGCGCGATCACGTGGCCGCCGGCGCTTCTGTGACGCTGCCTCCAGCCGAGAGGCAGCGTCACAGAAGCGCCAGCGGCCACGTGATCGCGCCACAGCAGCACGATCACGTGGCCATCGGCGCTTCTGTGACGCTGCCTCCAGCAGCCTCTCGGCTGGAGGCAGCGTCACAGAAGCGCCGGCGGCCACGTGATCGCGCCACAGCAGCGCGACCGGACCTTCAGAAGCAGGCGAGTATTGCAGCCGCCGGAGGGGAACGCTGGCCGCGTGCTTTTCACGCACGCGGCCAGCTTCCCCAGCGTTCGATGGGGGCATTCTGTGTGTTATATCTCTCGGGGGGGGATATATACATGTGAACTGGGGGCATTTTTATATGAGGTCTGTTCTTATTGGAAAGCGGTCACATGACATAAAATAAAAGTATCGGTACTCGGTATCGGTGAGTACTTAACGTATCGGTACTCTGTCTTCAAAAAGTGGTATCGGTGCATCCCTAATTGATGTCGGAAGGAAAGGAGTGTGAGAAGGGGGGGGGGCACTCCACACAGCCTGACCACTTTAGCTTATTAGAGTGTCCCTTTACAATAATTTAAATCAACAAACTGAGTGGGAGGAGGGTCCAGAGGTGGAAGGGAATTAGTTTGAGCAAGGGACTTGAACCGAGAGGGAGTGGGTTTGGGTAAACGACTGGACCTGCGTGTGGGAGGGAGTTTGTGGAAAGTAGGGATGCACCGATACCACTTATTTAAGACCGAGTAACGATACTTTTTAAAAGTACTCACCGATACCGAGTATTGATACTTTTATGTCATGTGACCACTTTCCAATAAGGACAGACCTCCTATAAAAATGCCCCCAGCTCACATGTATATACCCCCCCGAGATATATATATATATATATACAGAAAGCCCCCAGTTCACATGTAGCTTGCCCCCAGCCTCACGTGGATATTGCCCCCAGCTCATGTGGATATTGCCCCCAGCTCATGTGCATATTGCCCCCAGCTCATGTGCATATTGCCCCCAGCTCATGTGCATATTGCCCCCAGCTCATGTGCATATTGCCCCCAGCTCATGTGCATATTGCCCCCAGCTCATATGGATATTGCCCCCAGCTCATATGGATATTGCCCCCAGCTCATATGGATATTGCCCCCAGCTCATATGGATATTGCCCCTAGCGCTCACCTATATGCTGGGGAAGCTGGCCGCATGCATGAAAAGCATGCGGCCAGCGTTTCCCTCCGGTGGCAACGATACCCATCTTGAGGTCTGATCACGCGGCCTCTAGGTGCCTATGTGACGCTGCATCCAGCCAAGAGGCAGCATCACAGAAGCACCCGGAGGCCGAGTGAACGCATCACAGCAGCGCGACCGGACCTCAGGATGGGTGAGTATCGCTGCCGCCGGAGGGGGAACACTGGCCGCGTGCTTTCATGCACGCGGCCAGCTTCCCTGCCCCGCAGATACCGGCAAGCCGGCCCAGCGCTGGCTTCTGGTATCGGGGGGGGGGTGTATCGGGCAATTTGCACGAGTACCAAGTACTCGTGCAAACGGCAGTATCGGCACCGATACTAGTATCGGTGCATCCCTAGTGGGAAGGGACCAAAGGGAGACAATGGCAGCTCCAGACCAAAGAGGGGGTGACAGGCAGGTTGAGGTGGTGGCACAGGATGAAGCAGAATCTGAGGTTATAATGTATAACTCAGTCTGACTCTACACAGTATATGCTGTACACAAATCAATCACCAGCCGATTAATCGATAATAGGAATTGTTGTCAACTATTCTCATTATCGATAAGAGGTTTCACAAAGTGCAAAGCTGTTGTTCTCTGCATAGGAAGTAGAACTTCCTCCTAGTTTCAGAGGGGGGGGGGAGACAACATTTGGTTCATTGATTCACAGGAGCCAGTGACAGTCTGAAGAGTGGAAAGGGCTTGACAAGTACTAAGGTAGGGTTGTCAATCTCCAGTCCCCCAGATGTTTCTGAGCTACAATTCCCATGATTCTCTGGCCATCTATTGCATTCCAAGAATTGTAGGCAAACAACATCTGCAGGGCAGAAGTCCCCTGATTTAAGGGGCAGCACTCTACTAGGTGCCGGAAGGAGCATTGCAAGAGTGAGTGTGGAGTGGTTTAATCAGATGTAATGTTTGCCTTAATACATTGCTCCATCCTGGACCCAATCAGTGCACTCATTTCTTTCCTCTTGTTTTAGGTCAGTCTGTCCTCTTTGGTTGGGTTTGCAGATCTGATGCAAATGTGACCGTGTAAACTCAAATGGGAAAGACTGGTAATCAGAGACCATTGGGGACATTCCTCTTTGACCATGTCAAAGGTTGGAAGCTATGGCTTAAAATTACTAGAATAAAAGATATGAAATATGTGTTTAAACGAAACTATTTGGTAGTTTACATTCGATTGTGATGCACAGATGATTCACACCTAAATCAATCTGACAGCTACCCTAATTACTGGCAAATAAAGCTAGGCAGATCTATTTATGAAGATAAAATCATTGGTTTGTCTATGGCTACAGAGAGTTCTGGGACTGGTACCCAAGATCCACTGGCTCTGGGAGGTCATAGTATTAGAAGCTCACCCAGTTAGGAATATGGGTTAATCTAAACACTGATGGATCCCACTCATGTTTATTAGAGGGCTTCTGCTCCCTGTCAGAGACCTGACCTGCTCTATGGCTTGCTGCACCTCCGGAGACAGGTGTAACACGGCCTCTAGCTCCTCCACAATCTCCAGTTCATCTTCATCCATCTTCAAAACCAGCTGCTGCTCCCTGAGCACAGCTCCGGACTACTTCCTGAATCGCGAAGCATTCTGGGAACGGCGGGCGGAAGCAGGGTTACTTTGGAAGCAACGCAGCTGTATGGACTACTGACACCTGACCAAAAGGTGTAGTAGTGTAATATATGCACGTAGAATTAATGTACAGCGTTTTTAAAGTGCGTGCATTGTTTTAGAAGCATACTCAGCAGTGTTGAGACAAATATGCCCAAATCAAATATGGCCGCTGCTCCTTCCGACGAGTAGAATCGTGGCACGTCAGTAGTTCCATTGGTGCTCTAGGTTAGAGCGCGTTCACGAGCTTTGTGGCGCGCCCTCGAGTATAATGACAGAGCACCTTGTGATATCCGTCTATATTAATTACTGCGAGTCTCGCTCGCGACCGGACCTTGGCGCGCAGACCTGGCCCAGGTCCTGAAAGGTCGATAAACACTTCCAAAGCATATGTTCTGCTGTCACTTAATAAAATGCTTCTCCTGGCACATAAAACAATATCTACTAATGAATGACTGAATTTTTATTTTCTTTAGCCAAAATAAATTGTAAAATAAAAGTTATGTTTTTTGATCTTCTATAAACACAATACTTGACGGTCGATACACAAAGTTGTTTTTCGCTGCATTTCAGCACACTTCAGCTATCCCATTTAACCGAAAATACGGTGAACACACTAGTAAGCGAATGGTCACTGTAATTTGCTGAAATTGGAGTTATCGGAACGGCAGCGAAAACCGCCGAATTGGCATCGTTGGATTTCACCAAACTGAAAAAAAGGGAGTCTCCGAATAGGAGTTTAAATCAATAAAAATGTATCCAAATAATAGAAAAAGTCCTTTAACCCCTTTACTGCCAAGCAATTTTTGTGGTTTTTGTTTATCATAACATTTATTTGAAATACAGTATTCAGCTAACAATTAATTCTAGTGTTAAATAGAAATTTTGCCCAGAGATTGTTGACAAAATTTAAATAATGTCAATTCGCTCATTTTAAATTTTTTTCATGTATTCGTTTATCCATTACAGAAATATTATTGGAATGAAAGATTCTGAACTCATGGTGGTATCCCTTAACTTGCACAAAGTCACACGGGGTCTGCATTATCAGCAAACAGGCAGAAATGGCCTGTGTGTCAAATACTGTAACTGTGATAAAACACAAATAATAAAAATGGACAGATCTCCTGCTTGTTGTGATCTGTAGCGATCACAATGAGATTATTAGAAATGCAGCTTCTAAAAAAAAAAACAGCACGATATATAAAAATATTATCTCTATATGGAAATTACAGTAACTCCTTGTATCTGTACAGGGATTTTCACTCATATCCCCCTGAATAATATCACTGTACAGCAGTGAGTGATCCCAGAGCTCGCCCTGTATTCTGCCAAATCCCTGGCTGTTGTATTGCAGCAGTAATGTACTTAACCCCTTCACCACCAAGATTGAGCTACTGGGTGGAGTAGAGGTAACATCACTGCTCTGCGTGGAGAGAACCTGTGGAGTCATGGGTTCGATCCCGACGAGCAACCTCTCCAGTAAGTGTCCTTGGCAAGACACCCAACGGTACATACTCGCCACCCAGGACATACTTGAAAATTAGAGAAATCTCAATGTATCCTTCCTGGTAAAATCCTTTCTCAAAAAAAGGCACCAACTGGTTGTTACGTCCTCAGCCCCTGCTGCGCTCCCTGGGGAGTCGGGGCATGTTTCTGTGCCACTGGCTGGTCGAGTGCCAGCATCCCATGATGGCTGATTGGCGTCTGAGGGGGTGAGCCTGGTGTGGTCACAAGGAGGTTTAAAGCAGGGCGTGAGGAGTCGCCCTGAAGTGGAGTCTAGTTCCTGCATCGCCTGTTGCTGATTACGCGCATTGCTATTTTGTTGCCAACCAATTTCTGTCTGTGGACCCTGATTTCGTATTTTGATCCGGCTTAGGCTAGGGTCAGAGTGGGGCAGTCGGAACGCGCGTGCAGACGCACTAAATCACGGCGGCAGTAGCAGCACATAACGGCCAATGACGGCCAATATACGCAGTACGTGCGTACGAAAGTGCGCCGACACCACGCAACCAGCAAATGAACGCATTTTTATCAGAACGTGAAACCGCTGCTACTGACGTACAAAGTGCGCTGCGGCCGCATAGCAGCGTGTGTGCGTGATTAGGAGATGTCAGACGCTGCTAGTGTGCGGCCAACATAACGTTCAAACAGCCGGATTTCCCTAGACTTCTTTTTACCCCACCGTCATGAAATACGTCCAGAATTGCGCATCGTCTGACCACTTAAGCGTATTCCGTGAAAAAATGCGTGCGCACGCATCGACGTACATTTTGACGGTGGCTGCAGAAAATGCGCTCATCTGTCCCTAGCCTTAAGGCTAGGGTCAGACGAAAGCATTTTTCCCCGCGAACGTGAAAAAGTGCGTCCGAACGCATTGACGTATTTTTTGACGGAATGCGCAAAAACGGTCAGACGACGCGCATTGTCGGTCGTGATTTTATACGGATCGTCAATAAAACTCTTTTTGCGTCTGGACGTTATGTAGGCTGGACATTAGCAGCGTCTGACATCTCCTAATCACGCAAACACGCCGCTATGCCGCAGCCGCGCACTCAGTACGTCAGTACTAGCGGTTCAGCGTTCTCAAAAAAATGCGTTCAAATTCCACTTGCGTTGCACGGCCGGACTTTTGTGCGGCCGTACATCGTATATTGGCCGTCATTGCCCATCATCTGCTGCTAGTGCGGCCGTAATTATGTGCGCCAGAACGCACGTTAAAAGTGCGCTGGTCTGACCCCAGCCTTACACTTTGACTATTCTCTGGTTTATCCCCTTTGGGTTTTATTTGTACGGATTGATGTTGCATTGTTTATGTGCAGGTTTGAGACCTGCTCGTCTCCTTGAACAATCCATCTCACGCTCCTGGCCTCTGATAGCTACCCATTCCATCCTAAGTCCTAATCACAAGGCACCTTATTGTGGGTCTATCTATCATGCTGTGAGCTCTGCATATGATACTTACTATACGATATCTGTACGATCAGGTTTGATTACGAATGTCAGATTTTTCTCTAACTGCCCTGCAGCCTGCACAATTCATAGGCCGTGACAAACCATTGTGTACAAACAAATGTGAAAATCTGCATGCTTATATAAGTCTTAGTCCAGTCTATGATCCCAAGACTTGTTATATTGTATCTCATTGTCTTTTAGCGACGCTAAGGCCGGGTGCACACTAGACGTTAAATTCTGCGCTCTAACGCGCGTTACCGGCGTGCGTTACTGCCTACAGTTAACGCCGATAGAGCACAACACACGCTACCGCGCGCTGCGCATAACGCGCGCTGTGGGACGTGCGTTTACAGAAACACCTAGCTTGTGCGCTAGGATCGACGCGATGTTGGCGCGTCAAATTCATCGCGCATGCGCACAACGCACAACGTTGGCCGCGTGGGAACGTCAAATGAACGCACTTTATTAAATTAATTTTATGGCCAGCTTTTTTTTCCTCCAGCTCACAAAATTCACGTTTTTAAGACGTGTGTCAAAATTAACGCATCGTCTGACATCTACCATCTCTTCCGTCATTTTTAACGCACGGGTCCGTCGTTTTTAACGCGCGTTAGTGCGCAAAAATTAACGTCTAGTGTGCAGCCGGCCTAAGCTGTCTATTTGGTCACGAAACCAATTGAGCTTCAGTGCTACTCAAGATTGTCTACCTACTCCCGGGCTTTGGAAATCAGGCTCTTGAATACTATTTATGTTGTATTATGTTTGTCAGAAAAAATCTGCTCTCCACGATCCTAACTACGCTATTCCAGTGTGAGCGCTATACCGTTCGTTACACTGGTGCCCCGATAGAGATATCTCGATCTGCAGCCCTGTCAGGTCCCTAGCCGCCGGCGCCATAGGAGAACTAAAGGCAAAGTGTCTCAGTGAATAACTAACCAAGTTGTTCCAGCAACCAGGTGCTAGCCAAAGCATCATGATTCCTCCACTATAAAAAAGAGCCACTCCCAAGGCACAATGCTTCTGCATTGTTCTAGTGAACCTCTCACTAGGAAGGAGCTGCCGTCAATCGCTGCTTCCTCGAACCTGTTTTGTCTTGGTTCCCACCATACTGTTTATAGTTCCTGCAAGGATCCTCTAATCCTGCTGCCCTACATCCTGCAAGTATCCTCTGATCCTGCTGCCCTGCAGAATCCTCAGCCTGCTGCCCTACATCCTGCAAGTATCCTCTGATCCTGCTGCCCTGCAGAATCCTCAGCCTGCTGCCCTACATCCTGCAAGTATCCTCTGATCCTGCTGCCCTGCAGAATCCTCAGCCTGCTGCCCTACATCCTGCAAGTATCCTCTGATCCTGCTGCCCTGCAGAATCCTCAGCCTGCTGCCCTACATCCTGCAAGTATCCTCTGATCCTGCTGCCCTGCAGAATCCTCAGCCTGCTGCCCTACATCCTGCAAGTATCCTCTGATCCTGCTGCCCTGCAGAATCCTCAGCCTGCTGCCCTACATCCTGCAAGTATCCTCTGATCCTGCTGCCCTGCAGAATCCTCAGCCTGCTGCCCTACATCCTGCAAGTATCCTCTGATCCTGCTGCCCTGCAGAATCCTCAGCCTGCTGCCCTACATCCTGCAAGTATCCTCTGATCCTGCTGCCCTGCAGAATCCTCAGCCTGCTGCCCTACATCCTGCAAGTATCCTCTGATCCTGCTGCCCTGCAGAATCCTCAGCCTGCTGCCCTACATCCTGCAAGTATCCTCTGATCCTGCTGCCCTGCAGAATCCTCAGCCTGCTGCCCTACATCCTGCAAGTATCCTCTGATCCTGCTGCCCTGCAGAATCCTCAGCCTGCTGCCCTACATCCTGCAAGTATCCTCTGATCCTGCTGCCCTGCAGAATCCTCAGCCTGCTGCCCTACATCCTGCAAGTATCCTCTGATCCTGCTGCCCTGCAGAATCCTCAGCCTGCTGCCCTACATCCTGCAAGTATCCTCTGATCCTGCTGCCCTGCAGAATCCTCAGCCTGCTGCCCTACATCCTGCAAGTATCCTCTGATCCTGCTGCCCTGCAGAATCCTCAGCCTGCTGCCCTACATCCTGCAAGTATCCTCTGATCCTGCTGCCCTGCAGAATCCTCAGCCTGCTGCCCTACATCCTGCAAGTATCCTCTGATCCTGCTGCCCTGCAGAATCCTCAGCCTGCTGCCCTACATCCTGCAAGTATCCTCTGATCCTGCTGCCCTGCAGAATCCTCAGCCTGCTGCCCTACATCCTGCAAGTATCCTCTGATCCTGCTGCCCTGCAGAATCCTCAGCCTGCTGCCCTACATCCTGCAAGTATCCTCTGATCCTGCTGCCCTGCAGAATCCTCAGCCTGCTGCCCTACATCCTGCAAGTATCCTCTGATCCTGCTGCCCTGCAGAATCCTCAGCCTGCTGCCCTACATCCTGCAAGTATCCTCTGATCCTGCTGCCCTGCAGAATCCTCAGCCTGCTGCCCTACATCCTGCAAGTATCCTCTGATCCTGCAGAATCCTCAGCCTGCTGCCCTACATCCTGCAAGTATCCTCTGATCCTGCTGCCCTGCAGAATCCTCAGCCTGCTGCCGTACATCCTGCAAGTATCCTCTGATCCTGCTGCCCTGCAGAATCCTCAGCCTGCTGCCCTACATCCTGCAAGTATCCTCTGATCCTGCTGCCCTGCAGAATCCTCAGCCTGCTGCCCTACATCCTGCAAGTATCCTCTGATCCTGCTGCCCTGCAGAATCCTCAGCCTGCTGCCCTACATCCTGCAAGTATCCTCTGATCCTGCTGCCCTGCAGAATCCTCAGCCTGCTGCCCTACATCCTGCAAGTATCCTCTGATCCTGCAGAATCCTCAGCCTGCTGCCCTACATCCTGCAAGTATCCTCTGATCCTGCTGCCCTGCAGAATCCTCAGCCTGCTGCCCTACATCCTGCAAGTATCCTCTGATCCTGCTGCCCTGCAGAATCCTCAGCCTGCTGCCCTACATCCTGCAAGTATCCTCTGATCCTGCTGCCTGCAGAATCCTCAGCCTGCTGCCCTACATCCTGCAAGTATCCTCTGATCCTGCTGCCCTGCAGAATCCTCAGCCTGCTGCCCTACATCCTGCAAGTATCCTCTGATCCTGCTGCCCTGCAGAATCCTCAGCCTGCTGCCCTACATCCTGCAAGTATCCTCTGATCCTGCTGCCCTGCAGAATCCTCAGCCTGCTGCCCTACATCCTGCAAGTATCCTCTGATCCTGCAGAATCCTCAGCCTGCTGCCCTACATCCTGCAAGTATCCTCTGATCCTGCTGCCCTGCAGAATCCTCAGCCTGCTGCCGTACATCCTGCAAGTATCCTCTGATCCTGCTGCCCTGCAGAATCCTCAGCCTGCTGCCCTACATCCTGCAAGTATCCTCTGATCCTGCTGCCCTGCAGAATCCTCAGCCTGCTGCCCTACATCCTGCAAGTATCCTCTGATCCTGCTGCCCTGCAGAATCCTCAGCCTGCTGCCCTACATCCTGCAAGTATCCTCTGATCCTGCTGCCCTGCAGAATCCTCAGCCTGCTGCCCTACATCCTGCAAATATCCTCTGATCCTGCTGCCCTGCAGAATCCTCAGCCTGCTGCCCTACATCCTGCAAGTATCCTCTGATCCTGCTGCCCTGCAGAATCCTCAGCCTGCTGCCCTACATCCTGCAAGTATCCTCTGATCCTGCTGCCCTGCAGAATCCTCAGCCTGCTGCCCTACATCCTGCAAGTATCCTCTGATCCTGCTGCCCTGCAGAATCCTCAGCCTGCTGCCCTACATCCTGCAAGTATCCTCTGATGCTGCTGCCCTGCAGAATCCTCAGCCTGCTGCCCTACATCCTGCAAGTATCCTCTGATCCTGCTGCCCTGCAGAATCCTCAGCCTGCTGCCCTACATCCAAATCCTCAGCCTGCTACCCTGCATCCCGCAGAATCTGTTGCTCTACAGGCCCAGGACCCTCTGTAGCTCCAGGACCCCCCCCCCCCCCTCTGCATACCCAGGACCCCTCTGCCTCAAAGACTCTTCCGTTTCTATTTTTCTAAAGATCTCCTTCACTCTTCCTTCTCCTATTTCTCTCCATATCTGGTTTAACCCTGCTCTAAGTTCAATCTACTCTTTCTTTATATGTAGTAGTGTAGTTTAGTTTTGTTACTTTTGGTCTACCTTTCTCTCATCTTGCCTTTTAGTTTATCTTGTTGCTGATTTATTATTCAGTGTTTTCCTTTTATTACCCAGCTACATAATTGTTTATTCATATTTGTTTACTGCCTCTTATGCCTTACTCTTAATAAATCCCTTTTGGTTATGTCTTCCTACTTCTTATCATTGCACATTGGGCTCAAACCTGCCACCCCGGAACCAGCTCCCTTACAAGCCCAAAGGCAAATGAAATTCGTTTGATGCAAACAAATTTCTTTTACTTTTAGGCTGCAGAAGGTGCCCCCAAAGTTTTAGCCCTGTGGGCATAAATATCCAAAGCGCTTAAACTGTATAATCCGCTGCTCAAAGCTCTAAAATATCGGGCTTTCAGCAGCTGATGCAGGGAGAAGAAGAAAATAGACCAACCCTTCAAACAACTGTAACTCAATTTGGCAGTAGATGGCGCCATCTACTGGCCAGAATAGGTCATTTACAGTAAGAATTCAATGGGTACAAGAGCAAATATTTTTTACTTTAAAATTAAAAATGATTTTACAAAAAACACATTTCAGACTTTTTTTGGAAAAATCACTTGGTAGTGAAGAAGGGGTTAAACGTTTTGTTAGTGAGGTTTGGGGTTATTTGCAGTTTGTTTTTATATCTCTGCAGGGTGCCTGAATAGCGATCAGACAGTGGGCACGGGCCACACAAATATGGCTTTAAAGTTAAATTCGGATTTGACATGCTAATGAGTGCTTTTCAATGAATTACAATGTAAAATGGCGATAACTCAACTTTGGGTATGAAAAAGGGTTGAAAATAAATAATAGAAAGGTCTGGTACAAAATTAAAAAAAAACATTTAAAAAATACATGTCATCTAAAAATTAATGTTTACAAAAATTAAAGTCTTTTAAAAAAATAAAATCTAATACACAGTACTTTGAACCCTATCTGAAACACAGTTCATGAATTGAAGATCTAGTCTTCTATGGGGCAATTTTGGTGCCACCGACATGCATCATATTTCTTAGACAAATTGCACTGAACGATGAAATTCACCATTCAGTGCAACTTGGGCTCAATCTGAAAGTTAGTGAATAACCCCTTTTGGTAATGCATTACCAATGGAGCAAAAACTATTTTAGTGACACCTAGTGGAATTTATGGTTATTACAGCCATGCAGAGTTTTTGCACATCAGAATACCTTGTAATTTTGAAGCAAAAAAAAATGGAAATGCAAATTAGAAAAAAAAGGAAAGATCAATTAACACCAGGCCCTTAGAGCAGACGTTTGCTCAAAAATACCTGTTTGAGTCATGAACTTTGAGCTACCATGAAATCCCATAGAGTTTCTACCTGTTCTCTTGTGGAGCTAAGCAATGCATTTCACACGTGTGCTGGCCTCATTTTTCAGTTTTATGCTCCTGTTTAAACGTGGTTTGAAGTCATGTTTTATTCAGAGGTGAAAACCAGGAGAATGACGGGAGAAGTGAAAATTCTAGGTGAAATACGTGCAGTTCGCCACAGTTCACTGCAACTTGGTGATCTTCGGCAGTAGTGAAAGTGTCCCATAGAGAAGTAATGGTTTAGGCTAGGGTCAATCGAATGCATTATTCGCAGCGACCATCAAAAAGTGCGTCCGAACGCATTGACGTATTTTTTTCATGCAATGCGTGAAAACGGTCATTTTCGTGCGGCCGTACTTCGTATATTGGCCTGTCGTTTGCTGCTAGTGCGGCCGTGATTAAGTGCGCCTAAACGCACATTAAAAATGTGTTAGTCTGACCCCAGCCTAATCTATTCAGAGAACGCTGAACTGCACCGAAGAGTCAGTGAAATGCCCTAATTTGCTGTGATTCAGTTTGACAGGTTTAAACAGGTGTATCCCATAGAATTCAATGTTAAAAAATATTATCATATACATTTTTTTTTTATTCAACGGTTTATTTTCATTTTTAGCAAACTGTTTGGCGCACTTTAGGGAATTTGTGTTGAATAGTGTATTCACCGAAGGGTCGGCAAACTAGAATCGAAGCCTATATCAAAGTGCGCCGAATGAGAAATCACTGATATTTCGGTGCTTTCCAAGTAACCCTTTATGTATATTGCTGTAACCACTCCGCTTGTATTTCCCCTCCACTCCAGTGAAGTGATCAATAGTGATGGGCCGAACACCCGTGTTCGGTTCGCATTCGACCATTTGAAAAAGTTCAGATTCGAACGTGAACACGATTCGAACTCAATGCAAGTCAATGGAACTCGAACGTTCGATTTTTAGAGTGCCCTCCAAGAGGGCATATATGCAAGATATTGGCCATAAAAGGTGTATGGGGGTCCGGCTAGTGCCCTGGGGGACAGGAAACAAGGAAAAAACGTTTGAGAAAAAAACATTTTTAAAGGAACAGTGATTTTTTTTTCCATGAAATAAAGGTTAAGAATAAAAACAAACTTCCTTCAAATATCGTGCCTAGGAGGTCCCCATAACCTGCCCGTGAAGTGGCAGATTTGTAGAATGTATAGAAACATTTAAAGAAAAAAAAATGACATTTCAAATGACTGTAAATGTTTTTCCTTTAATCTATTAATAAACAACTGCTTGGGGCGGCAGCCTGTATGAAAAGAGGAGACATTTTAGGACACGCAGAACAAGTTTAGTGATTTTTGTTTTTGGCTAAATTATGGTGAAACTTATGCAGGCTTTGGATGAAAGTAACAGGTGCATTAAAATTGGACCTTTGGTGCCAGCTAGTGCCTTCACACCGTAACCCCTCTGAGGTATTGTGGAAGAATGCAGGGGTGGACTCTGCATTCAAATATTAAAATGATTGGAATCTGGTACACGCGTCAGTGGCAGTGCACCCAAATATTACTGCGCTATAGTGTATGGCAGGATGGAAGCGCACCAGCAGTAACAAGCAGTGGAATATACCAGACAGGGGCACAGAGCGAGAGTAGTTATAACAAAACCGGTCAACGTTTAGGCACTAGTACTGCACTACTGTATATGGTGAGAATTGGCGCACGCCAGTAGCAACAGGAGGCAAATAGAACAGGCAGGGAGTACACAGAGAGAATAGTCAAATGGCAGGCAAAGCCGGCAACAGAGCGGGTCCTCAGAACAAGCAGGGTCAGTAAGTATACAAACTGATTCGGTAAGCTAGCGATGCGGGAATGAAACTGCAAGGCAAGGTGTACAGTGCGCGCTCCTGATTTAAAGGTCCCGGCGGCTCTGCGTCATCACGCCACGCCCTGCTCCCTGATCACTCACAGCTGTGCCGGGTGCCACCGGAGCCCCTGGCATTCAGCCAGCTGGCGGCACCATGCGTCTGGGGCCCCCCCCCCCCCGATCCCCACCCAGGGCCCAGGATGTCACAATAGATTACAATCCAAACGCAAACGGGTTAAGTAACCAAATTTGTAAGAAGAATAATTAACGCATATGATTCTGCACACTGCCGGGCAGCACCTTTACAGTATAATAATGCAGCATATGAATCCTCACACTGCTGGGCAGCACCTTTACAGTATAATACTGCAGCATATGAATCCTCACACTGCTGGGCAGCACCTCTACAGTCTGATGCTAGCTTTAACCAGAAGATATGTTATTAGTGTAGCGGGGAAGCCGGCTGCGCATTTTGCATCGCTAACTAAAGAGACTGGAGTATTGCTTGTTGTGTTAAGCTCGAGTAGCTACTAAATTGTGAGTTGCGGTCGCTGGGGACGGTTGGGTAAGCGAGTGGTGGATTGTTGTCTGCGTAGTCATTATCTGGGCCTAGGATAGACAATAGTGGATTGCTTAGCCCTGCGTCTTTCGCTGCGACGCGCATAGTGTTCAGGGGAACTGGTGGCAGTGTAACTAATAGAATAAGAAAGTGGGCACAGGGATTGTGGGAAACATAGTCACTACCCAATTCAAGAGAAGATTGGTACTGTGTTGCAATCCTGGGACCACTTTATTGTGCTCTACATGCCTGTTGTGTCAGGGTGGCACCAGGCGTGAGCCGATGTGGGACCCAAAGTTCAGTATATATCCCAGGCGCTGGGGTTGAACAGGTTAATAAAGGCACTGGATACAATGAAGCAGGTAAATAAGGATATATTGAAACTGTGGCAGATAAAGAACACACAGAGCTTGAGAACAGCAGGTAAGAAACCAATAAGCACAACGGTGATCTTTGGCAATATGAAAATCCAGATACTGCAATACAGTACACAACGATGAACAAGTACAGCTGAATAACACACAGTCTCTGGTACAGCAGATATGGTGATTGTTGCAGCACGGTAATCCAGTAGTCTCTCCAGGTACTGCAGAATGGAGTGCACAGCAATAGAGGAATAAGCACAGTCTCTGGTAGCAGATATGGTACCCGGAACCAGCACAGTGGTTTACATCAGAAACTAGATACTTGAAGGAACAGTCCAGGAAATAAACAGCAGCAACAACAGGATCAGTCTTGCAGTGATGTGCAGGAGCTCAGGAGGGGAATCCTCTCAGAAGCAAAGCAAGTAGAACAATGCCAGATTGTAGAGGAAAGGGCGTGACCAGGTTTTAAGCAAATCACACAGGTATCCAGAACAAAAGTTAACCCCTGAGTGGATGCAAACAGTCTCCCAAACTAGCCACAGCAGGCTTCTCGGGCTGAGGCATGACATGTTGCGAGAGAAAGTGTGCGGGGACGGATTGGTAAGCGAGCACGCAGGGATTGTTGTCCACGCAGTCATTATCTGGGTCTAGGATAGACAGATAGTGAGCGGCTTAACCCGACGTCTTTCGCAGCAGCACGCGTAGTTGCCTTAACAGGAGGCTGCACTTGTTTGTGGATCCAGGAATCAGGTGAGTATTAGAAAGAAAAAAAAAAAGTTTTATTTTATGTTCCAGGGGACATTTAAAGATGTCCTCAGATTTAATTTTTTTTAAAAAATGTGTCGCCTTACCTTAGCCTGGTGGTCAGTGGGGGCTCCCTGGATCCTGGTTGAGGGGGAGGGTCTGCCGTGGCTCCCTCCCTGCGCCACCTCTCTGCCACATGCACCCGGCCGGCCAGCCCGCACAGTCGCAGCTCTGTCATCCTGCGGCCACATGCTCCTCAAGGGGTCCTTGGGAGGCCCCAGCGGGCTGCCCTCTACAGTGCCTGATTAGAGGGCCTCGTCTGCCTGATGTTTTAGCAACAAGAATGTTTTATCCCATTGGCTTCAATGTTAAAAATATTCCCGTTTTAATTCAGTATCTAATAAACCATTGCTAATAATATTCTGCATAAAGAGTCTCTTTATTTTTAGATTTTTTTAAGCATTTTTTAAAAAAAAATCTATTTTTTTTTCGAACTTTTGACGAACGTCCCAAAAAGTTCGATGTTCGAGAACATTCGAACGGCCAATGTTCGAATCGAACTCATGTTCGAATCGAACCGAACGCCCATCCCTAATCATCAAAAGCCCCAGGAAAGCATTGAGAGCTCACTTTATGCTCAGGGAAAAACAGCACAGTTCATCCCTGTGGTTATCAAGTTAAGACAATTTTGAGCAGATTTCATCAACTACAAACCATATAAGCAATCCCTGAAAGTTTCTTCTTAATATGCATCTTCTGCAGTGACAGCAGGGTCATTCGACTATTCACACAGCAGGCAGCTTGCCAAATCTTGGCGACTTGCCAGCAAGTACGTTGCCTGTTCAACGGCCGTGAAATCCCCATAGAGGAGCAATGGTTAATCTATTCACAGAAAACCGAACAGCAGTGAAATGTCAGAACTGCCCTGCTGTCCGTTAGTTTCATTCGGTAGGTTTATTCTGGCGAATCCCATAGGCTTCAATGTTAAAAATATTCCCGTTTTAATTCAATATCTTATAAACTGTTTATTCTTTTAATCTGCAGTAAAAAGTCTCTTAATTATTTTTTGTTTTAGGATCTTTTAGGCATTTTTCAGAATTTTATCGGCAATTTTTTTTCCTTTTTTTTATTTTTAAAAGCATTTTTTTCTGTAACAGACCTTTTTTATTATCATTCATAGGATCTTATATGTAAATTCCAGACATTTTTGTCCAGTAGTTCTTTTGCAAACAGCGTTTCAGTTTTGACACTGTCAATCGTATTGTTTTTTGGGTCTTTTACCCGTCCGGCGACTTGTCGGCTTTTTTCTGCGGCTGGTAGGCTTTGTGTGCGGTGGCTCGTCGGCTGCATTTGGCAGCCCTCTGGTGAGTTTGCAGCGGTTGGTGGCAGCGGGCATTGTGTTTTCGGCGGTTTACAGGATCGGATCCAATCCGATAATGTATCAGATCCGATCGTTGCTGCCTGATTTTTAAAAAAAGCCACAAAACTGTTGAAATTATCGTTTTGGCGGTTTTGCAGCTAATTCTTCTGGCGGCTTTGTTGGGACCCTGAGGTGAATGATGAATTCACCGCAGGGTGGGAAACTTGATTCCCCAAAGTTCGGGGGAACAGAGCACCAAAATATCGGCGATATTTTGTTGCTCTGTGAATAACCCTGTGTGTGTGTGGTTGAGTCTAATGAGAGTGGGTATGTTCGAGGGTGTCTTTGTGGCCCCACACGTAGCAATCATTTAGCATGGCTGATGGTTTTTGACTGACTATGGAAGCAGGGACCTCTTTTGCTACTTGTTCTGCCCAGAGAACCTATGGTACCATGGGTTGAGGCACTCTATAGTGATTTTGTATTGTCATCAGATCTACAATGAGTTTGTTGTGCGTGAGATTTATATATAGCATTTAGGAAGTGGAATTAATAATAAATGACGTTGAGCTGAGTGTTCACCAGTCCCACTCATCTTGGGATGTTCCTGAGTGCTGCTATAAACTTTTATAAAGAAGGTCTCCCCTCTGTCCTGAAGGCTGTTGGGATATGGAATTTAAATTTTGTAATTAATTTGGTTTGCTTTAAATTTGTGTAATCTAGATATGAAGTGAGTCACATTCACGGTAATCTGCTGCAACAAAAGAAAATAACGAGCCATCACTGTATTGCAATACAGAGTCTGCTGCTGTTTATCATACTTACAAATTTTATTATCCAACATGAAACATTCCTAGTCTTGTGTGACCTACACAATCAGCAACACATTGTTTAACTAATTTCCATTTTTCAATATATATTATTCAGTTTGCTTGTATGTCCAAGCTATAGAAATGCACATAGGATGAGAAGATTGTCATCCTAAAACGTCAACAGTATATGTCACTCTAATTTCTGGTAGTCAACAGTTTGACCAGAATTCCAATGAGTAACACAAGGACACCTGTAGCCAGGGCAAGACCTCGAGAAATTATAACGTCCTTCAGTGGTAGGATCTCTCCATAGCGAGGCGTCTCTGTGTGCAATGTTGTATGACCTGTTTGTTTTGACTCAGGAGCGATATCTGATAATTTGATAGCATGTGATGAATTCTGCACCACTGAAATGAGAGAATCAAGAAAGCGTTACAAGATACACCTGCTAAATCAAAAATTTACATTTCTCTGCATATTAAAACCAACAGGGTTATTCAGAGAGCGTGAAAAGCAGGAGAATGACTGGAGAATGAAAAATTCTAGGTCAAAATAGCCAAACCAGAAAAATTCTCCCTTTCATCTCAGTTTCCAAATCGGCTATTTTGACCTAGAATTTTTCATTCTCCAGTCATTCTCCTGCTTTTCACGCTCTCTGAATAACTCTGATAGTTTTCGAAGATATTATTCGCTAAACTGTAAATTATGGTAAACTGTGAATGTTTTCCACTTTTTCTTGGATTTTGTTTCTCTGTAGTTGAAAATCGACATCAAACCTACATCGGCATGGGATCACTTGCAGATTTAGCTTGATCAGCTGGCTGAGCAGTCGAACATCAATCCTCAAGGCCAGTGGCGTAGCGTGGGGGGGCCACGGGGGCAGGCGCCCCGGGTGTCATTTTCTTAGGGGGGCGCAAAATTTCAAAAGAAATTTGCATAGAGATGATCTCAGGGTCTTCTAACCCAAGCAAGCAGCAGCCAGACCGACCCTCACTGGCATATTGCACGTCTTTCCGCCGTCTGTACAGTTTGAGCTGCGGGAGAGACAGAGCTCCTCATTGGCCCTGCAGCGCTGCCAGGCTTCAGTGAGGGCAGGCTGGCTTCCATGAGCAGAAGAATCCTTAAACCACACCCCCATCAGCTGACACCAGGCAGGAGGAACTCACTGCCCGCGTGCAGCAATAACACTGACTGTGGACTCAGGTGGAGGGAGGCTGGGACTCCAGAGAGGCCACCATGCAGCTCCAATGTTTGGTCTGAGTGGGATTTCTAGTGAGTGGTGAGTAACTGACATACATTTCACACACACACGGCCTCATTCCACACACCCTGTCACACACTGCCTCATTCAACACACACACATCCTCATTTCACACACTGTCACACACTGCCTCATTCCACACACACACCCTGTCACACACTGCCTCATTCCACACACACTACCTCATTCCACACTGTCATACACGGCCTCATTCCACACACACGGCCTCATTCCACACACACACGGCCTCATTCCACACACACACGGCCTCAATCCACACACACACGGCCTCAATCCACACACACACGGCCTCAATCCACACACATTGCCTCAATCCACACACATTGCCTCATTCCACACACCCTGTCAAACACTGCCTCATTCCACACACTGCCTCATTCCACACACTGTCACACACTGCCTCATTCCACACACCCTGTCACACACTGGCCCACTCCACACACACTGCCTCATTCCACACACTGTCACACACACTGTCACACATGACTTCATTCCACACACACTGTCACTCACTGCCTCATTCCACACACTGTCACACACATGACCTCATTCCACTCACTGTCACACGCTGTCTCATTCCACACACACTGTCACATGCTGCCTCATTCAACGCACACACTGTCATACGCTGCCTCATTCCACACACACTGCATGCTAACATTTTCACAGAATGGGGGGGGGGCGCAATTCTTGCCTTGCCCCGGGTGCTGGCAACCCATGTTATGCCACTGCTCAAGGCTTCTCCTTGAGAAGCATTTCATTGGTCATTAGGCATCCCGTGAAGTGTCTCTAACACCGAAAGCGGAATTACTGACCACTTTTACACTACACATACTTAGAAACATAGAAAAATGTCGGCAGATAAGAACCTTTCGGCCCATCTAGTCTGCCCAATTACATGGATACTTAACCTGGATTTATCTTTTGTTTAGGCTAGCCTTATGCCTATCCCATGCCTGCTTAAATTCAATTACGGTTTTGGCCTCAACCACTTCAACTGGAAGGCTGTTCCATGTATCCACCACCCTCTCAGTAAAATAATGCTTCCTGATGTTACTTTTAAACCTTTGCCCCTCTAATCTAAGACTATGTCCTCTTGTTTTGCTACTTTGTTTCCATTTAAATATACTCCCTTCCTCTACCTTGTGGATTCCCTTTACGTATTTAAATGTTTCTATCATATCTCCTCTGTCTCGTCTTTTTTCCAAGCTGTACATGTTAAGATCATTAAGCCTTTGCTGATAACTTTTCTCCTTCAAGCCGTACACCATTTTAGTAGCCCTTCTCTGAACTCTCTCTAAGATGTCTATATCCTTCTGGAGATACGGTCTCCAGTACTGCACACAGTACTCCAAGTGAGGTCTCACTAGTGCTCTGTACAGTGGCATGAGCACTTCCCTTTTCCTACTGCTAATACCTCTCCCTACACAACCAAGCATTCTGCTAGCATTTCCTGCTGCTCTATTACATTGACTACTTACCCTTAGATCCTCTGAAATAATAACCCCTAAATCCCTTTCCTCAGATGTTGAGGTTAGGACTGTATCAAATATTCTATATTCAGCCCTTGGGTTTTTACGTCCCAGGTGCATTATCTTGCACTTATCCACATTAAAACTCAATTGCCACAGCTCCGACCATTTTTTTAGTTTACCTAAATCATTTGTCATTTGGCTGATCCCTCCAGGAACGTCAACCCTGTTGCAAATCTTTGTGTCATCAGCAAAAATACATACTTTTCCATTAATACCTTCTGCAATATCACTAATAAAAATATTAAAGAGAATGGGTCCAAGTACTGACCCCTGAGGTACCCCACTGGTAACAAGACCTTGCGCCGAATAAACTCCATTTACCACAACCCTCTGTTGCCTGTCACTCAGCCACTGCCTAATCCATTCAACAATATTGGAATCCAAGCTCAAAGATTGCAATTTATTGATAAGCCTTCTATGCGGAACAGTATCAAAAGCCTTACTGAAATCTAAATAAGCAATGTCTACTGCACCACCTGTGTCTATTATTTTTGTTACCCAATCAAAAAAATCAATAAGATTAGTTTGGCATGATCTCCCTGAGGTAAACCCATGTTGTTTCTGATTCTGTAATCTATGTGTTTTTAGATGTTCAACAATCCTTTCCTTTAACATGGTTTCCATTAATTTCCCCACTACTGACGTAAGACTAACTGGCCTATAGTTCCCCGATTCCTCCCTACTTCCCTTCTTGTAAATGGGCACAACATTTGCTAATTTCCAGTCTACTGGGACGACTCCCGTTAGCAAGGATTGGTTAAATAAATCTGTTAACGGTTTTGCTGAGCTCTTTTAATAATTTAGGGTGGATCCCATCAGGCCCCATTACTTATTTGTCTTTACTTTAGACAGCTGCTGTAGAACCTCCTCCTCTGTAAACTGATATGTAAATGTCTCGTTAGTGTTTCCTCCTAACTGAGGTCCCTTTCCTTCTGCAAAGACTGAACAAAAATATTCATTGAGGCAGTCAGCGAGACTTTTATCCTCTTCTACATACCTTCCTTCCTTTGTTTTTAATCTAACTAATCCTTGTTTTACTTTTCTTTTCTCGTTTATGTATCTAAAAAATGTTTTGTCTCCCTTTTTTACTGACTGAGCTATTTTCTCTTCTGCGTGTGCTTTGGAAGCTCTTATAAATTGCTTTGCCTCTTTCTGCCTAATCTTATAGGTTTGCCTATCTTCTTCACTCTGAGTTGTTTTATAATTATTGAATGCGGTCTTTTTGTTCTTCACTATTTTGGCCACTTCTGCAGAGTACCACAGTGGTTTCTTCCCTTTTTTGTTTTTGCTAACAAGCCGAATGCAATTGCCTGTGGCCTTCAATAATGCTGCCTTTAAATAATCCCATTTCTCCTGGACTCCCTTTAAACTCCTCCAGTCTGATAATGACTCCTTCACACAAAATCTCATTTTAGAAAAATCTGTTTTTTAAAGTCTAAAACTTTTGTTTTTGTGTGGTGCGACTCCATCCCTGTTCTTATATTAAACCATACTGACTGGTGATCACTAGATCCCAAATTTTCACCTACAACAACGTCCGATACCAAACCTCCATTTGTGAGTATTAAATCCAATATGGCCTCTTTACGGGTCGGCTCCTCAACTACTTGTGTTAGAGATAATCCCAGTAGGGAGTTTAGAATATTTGTACTCCTGGTGCACCCAGCTGTTTTGGTTTTCCAGTTCACATCAGGAAGATTAAAGTCCCCCATGATAATAACTTCCCCCTTCATTGCCATTTTGGCTATTTCCTCAAACAGCAGATTATCTAGCTCTTCTACTTGTCCAGGGGATCTATAGAACACACCTACACGAGCTACTGTATGATTGCCAAATGTTAGCGTAACCCAAACTGACTCTATGTTCACCTCGCTCACTTTTATTTGGTTCGTTTTTATGTTGTTTTTCACATACAGGGCAACTCCTCCTCCTTTCCTACCTTCTCTGTCTTTTCTATATAAAGATTACCCCAGTATTGTTATGTCCCAGTTATTTTTCTCACTGAACCATGTCTCAGTAACCGCCACTAAATCTACTTTTTCAGCTGCCATCATTGCCTCCAGTTCATTGATTTTATTGACTAAACTGCGAGCATTTATAGACACGACTCTGAGCTTGTCATTTTTTTCCCCGCATGTTGCTTGCACCCTCCGATTTAGTTTTGGGGGACAATCAGGCAGATTGTTTTTTACCCTTTTGTCCCCCCTCCTAGTTTAAATATTTCTTTGTGAAACCTTTGAACTTCTCACTGAGAACATATGTTCCCCTATGAGTAAGATGCAAACCATCTTTTTTATACAGTTCCTTTCTGCTCCAATTAGAGCTATCATGGGACACAAAGCCAAATCCTTGCTCCCGACACCATTCCCGAAGCCACAAATTAAATTCCCTATTGCGCATCTGCCTATCCTGAATGTTATGCACAGGCAAAACTTCAGAGAATGACACAGTGAACGCAATCTGCTGAATTTCACCTCCAAGAACACAAAAATATTCCTTAATCTCAGAAACCTCATTGCTAGCCAAGTCATTTGTCCCTAGATGGACTAGAACGTCCACTTCCCCTTGCTGCTTTGCCTGTTTGACAATATAGAGAATACGTCTCTTGTCTCTACGAGCAGTAGCCCCAGGAAGACATCTCACCAAACCACTACTCTCCAGCTCAACACCTCTTATGATAGAATCACCCAGCAACAATTGCCTTCTATCATGTTCCACCTTTTCCTTTTTGTTCTTGGTTGCAGTCCTGCATACCTTAGGCATAGGGGATGGTGGTTCCTCAACTATGGTGTCTGAGCCTACTTCCGTCTCACCACTACACTCTGAAAGTGCCTCAAAAGAATTAAGAAGAGCCACAGACTGTGGGACATGTTTTCTATCCACAACTCTAAGTCTACCAGATCCTAATCTCTAACTATTGCTGAAATTATACTATAAATATTGACAAGACATGCTTAGATTAGTACCTGCAGGAGCTGTTTCTCTAACTGAAACCCCAGCTCTTTCTTGAGCCTAAACATGAAACAGAAACAAGTGAAAGAGACATGACATAATATACTGGATATTGTAACATATTGTAACAGATATTTAACTAGCAGGGTTATTCAAAGAGAGCCGATCAGGCCCGGAAATGTAACCAGACACTGAAATTCAGCGTACGGCTACATTTCCTGGCCATTCGGCTATTCAGAGAGAAATGTTGGCGAATTGCCTGCACTTACAGTGCCTGTTCGAGGGCAGTGAAATCCTCTATAGAGAAGCAATGCTTCGTCTATTCAGGGAACACAAAACAGCAGGGAAAAGTTGCCGAAATGCCCTGCTGTTCGGTGGTTTCATTCGACAGATTTATTCAGGAGAATCCCATAGGCTTCAATGTTAAAAATATTTTTTAATTCAATATCTAATAAACCGTTTATTATTATATTCTGCTGTAAAAAGTCTCTTTATTCATAGATTTTTTAGGATCTTTTTGGCAAACTTTTTTCTTTTCTTTTTTTAAATTGTTTTTTTCTTTTTTCTGTAACAGCCATTTTTATTATCATTCATAGGATCTTATATGTAAGTTCCATACATTTTCATGCAGTAGTTTTTTTGCAAACAGCGTTTCAATTTTCTAATTTCAAATTTTCTGGCGGCTGTTCTGCGCTGTGATCGGCGGCTAGTCGGGTTTCTCGGCGTGGTTAATCCAGCTGTTTCTGTGGGTTTCGGTGAGTGTTCAGTGTGTTTGCGGCATGTTTTCCCTGCACTACGGGGGGCCCTGCGTTGCTTGCTTGCTGAATACACAACAGGGTCGGCGAACTAGGAGGAGCGCCGAATCGCCCCGAAGTGCGGGGAACGAAAAGTCACCGAACGTGCGGTGACTTTTCAAATCTCTTTGAATAACCCTGTTAGTGTACTTTTGCTTTGATGCTGTCATTCATACATTGATATGCATTCTCATGAAGGTACTAACAGACCTGTCAGGTCACGCTATTTGGGAGTGTTATACACAAAGATCAGAAACTTCTCCTGATCATACTACAGAAACACAATATCAAAATACAGTTAGAAATGATGTCACTGCTTAGCATATCACTGGAATAAGATTGGTTAATAAGTAATATACATATGGCCTCTTTGATAGAGTCTGTAGTAGATTTTTCATATTATGTTGGGATAATATCGATATGTTTTGATGTACTAATGTTTGTTTTTTATTTCGTAGTAACTGGTATTAACTTTGAGATCTGTTGTTAGGACCCGGCGGCTGGCCCGTGTTAGGACCCGGCGGCTGGCCCGTTCCTGGCGCTCCCGAGGGTTGCGTCCTCCTCGTGGTCCCTCCTGGCGTCCTATGCGCGCGTGTCGTCGCCGCTTCCGGGTATGAGGTTTCCCAGCGGCATGACGTCATCACGCCTCCACCGTGGTGCCTCCTGAGTCAGGTGATCCTGTTGGCCAATCGGGAGGCAGGGCGCCTGATTTAAACCTGCTTTTTGCTTTTCTCTGCGCCCTTTCGTGGTTTTAGCTTGCTATACCCTTTGGTGCTGTATTCTGAGACTCTTATTTGACTTACTGTGCATGACCTGGCTTTTGGCAACCGACTCTGAGTATCTCCGTATTCCTCTGACCCGGCTTATGTGTTTGACGCTGCATTTGGTTTTTCCCTGTGTACTGAGCTGTTTTATTACTCGCTATCACTTAACCCAGCCACCGCAAGGACTGGTATTGTGATTAGATTTCGGGGTTTTTCTGGTTACCTGTATAGCTACCTAAGCTTATCCTTCGACTTACGTGTACAAGCTTGACGTACACTCTCTGGTACTCCGTACTGTCCTGTTTCTATACCAGCCACGCTAAGGACTGGTTTCTATCCTCCTTGCCTACGTCCCTGCCTTATAGGTTCACTTCTAGCTACTGCGTAACCCAGCCGACTATAAGGACTGGTATCGCATTTAGGGTTCCAACCTCCTGTTTCGCCTTAGGGCTGACCGTAGCTACCTACGGGTACGTGTGTCCGCCTGACATCACGAAAGGGCCATGGACCTTGCAGGGACCGCTCAGCAACTATCTGGCTTAGAAAGTCGTTTGGAGGATCAAGATCATCGTCTTGATCAGTTCGCCCAGTCCCTTCAAACTTTGCTTAACCGTACTGCCCCTACCCAGGTAGAGGTTTCCCCTCCAGTCAATCCGCCTCCTTCCGAACCGTTTTCTGTGCCTACCTCGTATCCTAACTTGCTACCTCCGGTACGTTACGGAGGTGATCCTAACGCCTGTAGAGGTTTTTTGAATCAGATCTCTATCCACTTTGAATTAACCCCGTGGTCTTACCCTACTGATCGTGCCAAGATCGCCTTTGTTATCAACCATCTTACCGATAAAGCGTTATCTTGGGCTAACCCTCTCTGGGACACCGATAAACCTATTGTGTACAATTATCGTGAATTTATGTCAGCCTTTCGTAGAGTGTTTGATCCTCCTGGATGTAAAACTAATGCTGCCAAGTCCTTGTTGCGCTTGCGTCAGGGTACGAAATCCCTGGGTGATTATGCACTAGAGTTCAGGTCTTTGGCCTCAGAATTAAACTGGAATAATGAGGCTTTAGTAGCCGTGTTTTCTGAGGGGTTAAACGATGAACTTCAGGACGAAATAGCAGCCAGAGATCTCCCAGAGGAGCTAGAGGATTTAATAACCTACCTGTCTTTCATAGATGAACGTCTTCGCCATCGTAGACATACCAAAGAGAGGTCTAAAAAAACCACTTGTTAGGACGCCTCCCCGGTTTTCTGTACCTTTGCTTCCCGAGTCACATCCCCCCGCCGAGCCTATGCAATTAGATAGCACCAAACTTCCAGACAGTGAGAAACAACGCCGGAGGCGTGAGGGTTTATGTCTGTATTGTGGATTGGGGGGCCACTTACTGAAGGGTTGTCCCAAGCGCCCCCAGGGTCCATCGGGAAACTCTCATGCCTAAGTGCCTTTAGGGGACAGCTCTTGGGCTCTTTTTCTTCGTCCCCCAAACTGGAAAATAGACTCCGGGTTCCGGTTACTCTGTCCTGGGAGAGTTCCCGTAACCCGGTTCATCTTTATGCATTAGTCGACTCCGGTGCTGCCGATAATTTTATCGATTTGGGTTTTGCCCAGAAACATGCTATACCCCTTGTGGAAAAGAAAACACCATTACTCGTACAAGCTATTGACGGTAGACCTCTTGAAACCCCGTTTGTCTTGTTTGAAACTCAGAACATTTCTGTTGGGATAGGATTATGTCATAAAGAAGAGATGTTTTTTCATGCCATTACTTCGCCTTCCTATCCCATCGTACTTGGTTACCCTTGGTTAACCCGTCATAACCCTGTCATTGATTGGCGAGCCCGTCAGATTGCTAAGTGGGATAACGATTGTTTGCTCTCTTGCATTCAGATTCCCTTGTCCGTCAACACCCTTAATGTGCCCACGTCTCCACCTCTCTCTACGATTATTCCCCCTCCATATGCTGATTTGGCTCCTGTGTTTGATAAAAGAGAGGCCGAAAAATTACCTCCGCATCGTCCCTACAATTGCGCCATTGACCTTCTCCCAGGTACCATTCCTCCCCGAGGGGCAGTTTATCCATTATCTGAAAAAGAGAATAGGGTACTGGAGGAGTATATTACCGATTCCCTCCAAAAGGGGTTCATCCGCTCCTCGTCTTCCCCAGCCGGAGCGGGTTTCTTTTTTGTTCGGAAAAAGGAGGGGGATCTTAGACCCTGTATCGATTTCCGTGGCTTGAATAAAATAACCGTCAAGAACGCCTATCCCATCCCACTCATCCCTGAGTTGTTCGATCGCCTGAAATACTCCAAGGTGTTCACTAAATTAGACCTTAGGGGAGCTTACAATTTAATACGCATTAGAGAAGGGGATGAGTGGAAGACTGCCTTCAATACTAGACTCGGCCATTATGAATATTTGGTTATGCCCTTTGGCTTATGCAACGCCCCTGCGGTTTTTCAGGCATTCATTAATGATGTGTTAAGAGAGTATACTCCTTGTTTTGTTGTGGTTTATCTTGACGTTGTCCTGATACATTCTCCTGACCTGGAAACACACCACCAACATGTACGGCTAGTCCTATCCAAGTTATTGTCTAACGGTCTGTACTGTAAACTCGAGAAATGTCTATTTGATGTACAACAAGTACAGTTTTTAGGTTATGTAATCTCCTCTTCTGGTTTCATAATGGATTCCTCGAAACTAGATGCAATCCTTCATTGGCCTCTTCCTAAAGGTCTCAAGGCCATTCAACGATTTATCGGCTTCTCCAATTATTATAGAAGGTTTATTAAAGGGTTTTCGTCGATTATTGCACCCATTACGGCCTTAACCAAAAAGGGTACTGACACTCTGAGTTGGCCTTCCACCGCTGTGGAGGCATTTGAGAAACTAAAGGCCGCCTTTTCCACAGCTCCCATTCTTAATCACCCTGACCCCACCAAACCTTTCATATTAGAAGTAGACGCCTCAGAGTCTGGGGTAGGAGCCATACTGTCCCAACGCGCTGCGGAGGACCAACCTTTGTTACCCTGCGGGTTCTTCTCCAAAAAGTTGTCACCTACTGAGACCCGTTATGACATTGGAGACAGGGAATTGTTGGCTATCATATTGGCTCTGAAAGAGTGGCGCCACCTGTTAGAGTGTTCCAATTGCACGTTCTCCATACTAACCGACCATAAGAATTTAACCTATCTATCTGAGGCTAAGAGGTTGAACCCCAGACAAGCCCGATGGGCTCTCTTCCTTACTCGGTTCAATTTTGTCATTACTTACAGACCCGGATCTAAAAATGTTAAAGCTGACGCACTATCTAGACAGCATGAGCCCATGTCTACTCAATCCCTAGTACCAGCTCCCATTGTACCCGAGGAAAAAATCCTGGCTTCTCTGAATATCCAAATTGATTCTCCGTTTTGGAAGCTCTTACTATCCAAACAAGCTCTAGCACCTTCGTCTAAACCACCCGATAAATTATTCGTTCCTCCAGAGGAGGTCCTAGTAGCCCTAAGACTGTTTCATGAATCGAAGTTTGCCGGTCATTTTGGTATAGAAAAAACTCTATCCCATATTAGTAGGCACCTTTGGTGGCCTACACTTGCTAAGGACGTTAAAGACTTTGTTACTACCTGTCCAGTATGTACCTGTTCCAAACCCTCCCGTCTAAGACCCACTGGTCTCCTCCAACCACTACCTGTACCTGAACGTCCCTGGTCCCATTTAGCCATGGACTTCTTAGTGGAACTACCTCCTTCGTCTGGTAATACGGTAATTTTCGTCGTGGTTGATCGCTTTTCTAAAATGGCACATTTTATTCCATTGAAAAAACTTCCCTCCTCTATCGAGCTGGCACACGTTTTTACTAAAGAAATTTTTCGACTACATGGCGTTCCTAACGTGATTGTGTCAGATCGTGGTTCCCAATTCATTTCCAAATTTTGGAGGGGTTTTTGTCAACAATTGGGAGTTCAGCTCTCCTTTTCCTCTGCATATCATCCGCAGACGAACGGATTAGCTGAGAGAACAAATCAGACACTAGAGACATATTTAAGGTGCTTTATTTCTGATACTCAGGATAATTGGGTCTCACTATTGCCGTGGGCGGAATTTGCGTACAATAATGCCACATCTCAGTCGACTAAATATTCTCCATTCGAGATCGTTACTGGTATGCACCCCACTGTGTTTCCGTCTTCCTTTACACATCAGAATATTCCGGTTCTGGAGGACCACCTCCGTGTCCTGCGTTCCATCTGGGAAAAGACTAAGTCGAATCTCGAATCCGTCTCTCTCATTCAGAAGCGTTCTGCTGACCTGAGACGCAGGCCATCGCCGGTCTATCATGTGGGGGACAAAGTATGGCTCAGTACACGACACATTAGGTTAAAGGTTCCGTCCATGAAATTCGCACCCCGGTTTATTGGACCCTACAAAATCCTTCGGTGTATTAACCCCGTATCGTACACCTTGCAATTACCCACGTCCCTTCGTATACCCAATACGTTTCATGTGTCCTTGCTTAAACCTCTCCTGTGTAATCGTTTTACTCATCCCGAAGGTCTCCCTCCTCCTCCTGTTGTGGTGGACGGGAGTCCTGAATTCGAAGTTGAGTCCATTCTTGATTCCCGTCGTTCTCGGAACAGGCTGCAATACTTGGTCCATTGGAAAGGTTATGGTCCCGCGGACCGGTCGTGGGTCTCCCTCCGCGATCTTCATGCTCCCCGTTTGTTGGCCGCTTTCCATCGTCGTTTTCCTGCCAAACCGGCTCCTATCCGCCCGGTGGGCGTTTCTCGAGTGTGGGGTGCTGTTAGGACCCGGCGGCTGGCCCGTGTTAGGACCCGGCGGCTGGCCCGTTCCTGGCGCTCCCGAGGGTTGCGTCCTCCTCGTGGTCCCTCCTGGCGTCCTATGCGCGCGTGTCGTCGCCGCTTCCGGGTATGAGGTTTCCCAGCGGCATGACGTCATCACGCCTCCACCGTGGTGCCTCCTGAGTCAGGTGATCCTGTTGGCCAATCGGGAGGCAGGGCGCCTGATTTAAACCTGCTTTTTGCTTTTCTCTGCGCCCTTTCGTGGTTTTAGCTTGCTATACCCTTTGGTGCTGTATTCTGAGACTCTTATTTGACTTACTGTGCATGACCTGGCTTTTGGCAACCGACTCTGAGTATCTCCGTATCCCTCTGACCCGGCTTATGTGTTTGACGCTGCATTTGGTTTTTCCCTGTGTACTGAGCTGTTTTATTACTCGCTATCACTTAACCCAGCCACCGCAAGGACTGATATTGTATTAGAATTCGGGGTTTTTCTGGTTACCTGTATAGCTACCTAAGCTTATCCTTCGACTTACGTGTACAAGCTTGACGTACACTCTCTGGTACTCCGTACTGTCCTGTTTCTATACCAGCCACGCTAAGGACTGGTTTCTATCCTCCTTGCCTACGTCCCTGCCTTATAGGTTCACTTCTAGCTACTGCGTAACCCAGCCGACTATAAGGACTGGTATCGCATTTAGGATTCCAACCTCCTGTTTCGCCTTAGGGCTGACCGTAGCTACCTACGGGTACGTGTGTCCGCCTGACATCTGTATAGCATCGCTTAGCTATTTAACACTTATATATGTGTAGCGCTTACTCCCGGAGGAGCCGCTGAATAAACCTCGGGTTAGTCTCTCCACACTAGGGAATAAATATACCCCAGCACTGTTGTGGATTTTATAAATTATATACTTTACTGATCCCAATAAAGTGACACATATAATACAATTTCGGTATAGAAACGACAGGATTTTTGTGATGCGGGAAAACACGCGGCGGGAAAAAACGCGGTGGGAAAAAACGCGGTGGGAAAAAGGAAAGAATTAACCCCCTCAGTTCTGGAGTGCAAGTCCTGTGAGTGTAAGGTCTCAAAAAAGGTGTACGTGTATTGATTCGGGTACCCGGGTACTGTATTCAACTGGCCAGTGAATGTGATAAGCAAATCTTCGACTAGTCAAGTTGGGGCCCTGTAGAATTGAAACATTACTGCAGCGTGCTGGATTTTACTTGGACTTTCGGCCTGCAAGGCCTCTCACCCATCCGTTATACAGTCTGTCCCTCTGTCTGGTCGAGGATGTCTCTCCGCTGGTCCTCCGGAACTCTGTGCCACCGGATCCGCTCTCTGGCCCGTCCGATCTCCGAGTCAAGAACCACGGCCTACCGCCTGCACTCCCTATGGATCATCGCGGTCTCCTTACAGGGGGTCCAACTGGAACGGAAGTTCTTGTGTACACTTCCTGGTGATGACGGGTATGCCTCCGCAAGTTACTGTCCCGATCTCCAGCGCCCAACAGATAGCGTCTGCGCTCCGGCCTGGTCTCGATCCCGAGCAGTCTCACTTGTGTCCTCTCTCTTTCGTCGCTCTGCTCACTCTGGCGCTCCTCCGCACGAGGCTGCTTACGTCCTTCCTCCCTGTCCCACCCACTTCCTGTCCCCGCCGCAAAGCCTGATGGATATTGTAGTTTGTTTAAGTTCCGCATTGTCCATATGGCTTTTGTCTCCCTCTGGTGGCTAGAACCCAGTAATTACAGCAATACAGTTTTAAACCGCGCTACACTCTCCCCCTCCTAGAACTCTTGGGTCTCTCCAAGGAGGTGTAACATTTATATGACATTTCAACATTTACATTAGGCAATATATACAGGCTCAGCAGCAAACATAGAATGGGTCAGATATACGTCCTCAAGTTGACTCATGCTCCTGACTACCTCAGCTAACATAGCAGACACTTTGGGCAGCCTCCGCACTGTGGTGACAGCCTCTTCAGTGCTATGTCCTGGTGAGTCGTAAGTGAGTCTCTGAGGGGGTCGGATAGAGCGTTTTGACTCTGGCTCGATCGTCTCCTCTTCCGGTGGAAGTGCCACAGGTACGGGCTCAATTCTCTCGTCCACAACTGGAGCAGACACCTCTTCAGAATATGACCCTTCCAGTGAAGGCATAGAACTGTAATCTATGGACACCTCTTCCGGAACTACAGGAACCTCCAAATTCTCAGAAACTTCCAACTGGAACTCAGGAGCCTCAGGTTACTTTCCCACCATTCAGAAACTGGGATGACCTCTTCAGGCTCAGGCGAGCGCACCCAGTCCAGAGAAAAACTTCCTTCCTCACTGTCTCCTTCACTATCTTAAACAACCCGGGTCTGTTGAGACTGAGTAACCGGAATCGAACATGGAACAGGCAGTTTCGGCAAAGAAAGTTCGTCTCCAACTGTCACTCTTACAGCTTCTCTCAGAGGCAACAAATGGTTTCGGTGCCAGTTTTTTAGAGGCCCACCTTTCTCCATCAGGTCGGATTTGGTAAACTGGCAGACCCGGCAGTTGCTTGCGGACAATGTAGACTTGAGAACTCCATCTATCCGCCAGTTTATGTCTTGCAGAAACACCTAAGTTCTTAAGCAACACTATCACCCGGCTGTAGATCTTGTATGCGAACTCTCAAGTCATAGTTTCATTTGTTCCTCTGCTCTCTTCCTCTGAATCAAACGGGCCTGTTCAATGCAGAGGCCAAATTCTTCCGAAGTCTATCCACATAGTTTCTATGAGAGGCCACAGACGTCTGATCAAGAGATAACCCAAATGCCAAATCAACCGGCAGTCGAGCTTCTCTTCCGAACATGAGACGGTACGGTGAGTATCCAGTAACGTCACTCTCCGTACTGTTGTACGCATGCACCAGCGTAGCGATGTGACGACTCCAACCCTGCTTCTCTCTGCTTGACAATGTCCCCAACATATTTAGCAGCGTGCGATTAAACCTTTCCGGTTGAGCATCACCTTGAGGGTGATATGGTGTAGTTTGGGTTTTCTGAATTCCTAGCAGTTCCAGCAATTGCCCAACAAGCCGGCTCTTGAAGTCTCTGCCCTGATCCGAGTGGATTCTCCTCGGTAGGCCATAGTGAACAAAATTTTTTCCATCAGGACCTTCGCCACAGTAGGAGCACGTTGGTCTTTAGTAGAAAAAGCTTGGGCATAACGCGTGAAATGATCAGTCACTACTAGAATATTTCCCTGCCCACTAGCATCCGGCTCTAAGCACAGGAAATCAATGCACACCAAATCCATAGGTCCTTGACTTTGCAGGTGGCTCATTGGAGCAGTTCGAGTGGGTAGGGTCTTCCTCTGGATGCACCTTAGACACGAATGGCAGTAACTTTCAACTTCAGATCTCATACAGGGCCAATAAAATCTGTCTCGCACTAGCTTAAAAGTTCTCTCTGCACCCAAATGTCCATGTTCATCGTGTAATGACCGCAGCACACCCTCTCTGTGTTTGGTGGGAAGGAACAACTGCTGGGTCTCTTCAGCATTGATTGAGGGGCCCCTTCGGTAGACCACCCCATCCAACATCTTCAACCGTTCCCACTCTTTGTATACCAATCGGGCTCCTTCTGGGGAATTTGTTAGTAGATTTTCCCGTTTGTTCGTGGTTAGGGCCTTCACTGTTAACGCAATTAAAGGATCTCTAGCCTGATCGGTTCTGAAAGGTAGGCGGACTTTCATCCCTCAGCTGTGTAGGATTACAATAGAACTCTGGAACAGCTGCAGCCATAACTCCTATAGCTTCTGCATCAACCACTCCCTTGACCCGGCGTTCTGCCCCTTAACATAAGGCTTGCACCCCATCTGGAGTCAGCTGAGTCCATTCTGTAGTGTAGGGCCTTCTCGACAAAGCATCCACATCTCGATTATTCACTCCAAGGCGATACTTCAGGCTGAACCGAAACCCTGACAGAGCGGCCAACCACCGATGTCCCGTTGCATCCAGCTTCGCAGTAGTAAGGACGTATGTAAGAGGATTGTTGTCAGTCTTGATCACGAATTCAGCCCCATACAGATAATCTTTCAGTTTGTCTACTACCGCCCACTTCAAGGCTAGGAACTCCAACTTGTGGGTAGGATAGTTCTTCTCTGAAGGCGTAAGACTTCGGCTCACATATGCTACAGGCCGCAACAATCCACCATATTCCTGGTAAAGGACTCCCCCTAGGCCTTCTCTGCTGGCATCCACATGTAATTCGTACGGCTTATGAGGGTCAGCGTAAGCCAAGACGGGAGCTCGAGTTAGACTCTCCTTCAACTTCATAAAAGCACCTTCACATCGATCAGTCCATTCTTCTTGAATGGATTCTCGGGCCTTCCTTTGCCCTTTAGCCGATGAACCTTGATCAGAGGCCTTGGAGCCTTCTTCCACATCTTCCTTCTGTAGGAGCTTATTCAAGGGTTGAGCTATCTTGGCAAATCCTCCTACGAATCTTCGGTAATACGAGCAGAACCCCAGGAAAGATCTAAGTTCAGTAACATTTCGGGGTCTAGGCCAGGAAGCTACGGCTTCCAACTTTCGAGGATCCGTCGAAACACCTTCAGCTGAAACAACATGTCCCAGGTACGTAACAGAAGGTAGGCAAAATTGACACTTCTCCAGAGACAGTTTCAACCCTTCTTCGTGGAGCCGCTTCAAAACCTTCTCCAACCGCTGCTCATGTTCTTCCAGAGTCTTCCCGAACACGATAATATCATCAAGATACACCAACACTTCGATCAGGTTCATGTCTCCGACTGTCTTCTCCATTAACCGTTGGAACGTGGCGGGAGCCCCCGTAAGGCCTTGAGGCATTCTGTTGAACTCGAAGAACCCCAGTGGGCAGATAAACGCAGTCTTCTTTGTCCTCAGGATGCATTGGTATCTGGGGATACCCACGTCGCAGGTCTAGTACACTAAACCATTTTGCTCCAGACAAACACTGTAAGGCATCTTCTATCCGAGGAGTGGCATATTGATCCGGAATGGTTCTCTGATTTAACGTGCGATAGTCTATACATAGACGAATAGAACCATTCTTCTTCCGAACCATCACTATTGGAGAGGCGTATGGACTCCTGGACTCTTGAATCACCTTAGTCTGCTGTAATTCATTCAGCTGTTCTCGTAGATCATCCAAGTCTCCCAGCGGAACTCGTCTTGACCTTTCTCGAAACGGCTTATCCTCCTGTAGTCGTATGCGATGTTCAGTGCTCTTGGCTAAACCCACGTCGAACTCATCCTTCGAGAACAAGTCTCTCCATTTTAGGATCTGAGACTGAAGACGTTTTTTCCATTCAGGTGAGATGGGAGCGTCCTTAGGATAGAACCTTTCAGCAGGAATCTCTTTATTCACTCCCCCTCCTACATCGGTAGGGGAGAGAGGTGTAGCGGACGCTACTTGCCCGATGGGCATTCGTGCTTTCAGGATCACTGGAGAATCAGACACATTACACACACTAACTGAGACTCTTCCTCGTGTCCGTTTCAGAGCTTTTGTGGAGATTATCTCAGGGATTACTTCTACTCCGGCTTCACTCCCATGACTGGGATCAGTTTCCAGCACCACATAGGGACCCGGTTGTGTTCCGTTCAACTTAACTGAAGCCCGGAAACTCACCACTTCTCCTGATTGTAGAACCTTCTCTGTCCTGGCCAATCTCCACAGACACCCCACTTCGGCAGGTGCCCTCTGTTCTTCGACCATTCGCTGATAGACCGGACGTAACATCGGGTGCACTCCTCTAGTAGAACTTTCTTCCATCACTATTGGAGTCAGAAGACGTCTCACCAGATCAGTATTTGTCCCCACTATCATTGAACTTCTGTTGGCCCCTGAAGGCCGAGGACACACAATGGCCAATGCATCACAACCTCCAGACTGTTCAATAACTTCGGATCCAATTTCTAACTTCACCTGTAGATATCCATCATAGGGAAGCTTCTCGGTTCCGATACCCCAGATCTCGAGGTCCTTTATCTTCTGCAGAGGTATGTGCTTCAAGTGCTTCTCGTAGAAGTCTCGATAGATCAATGTCACTTGAGCCCCCGAGTCTAACAGAGCTTTAGTGTAGACTCCCTCCACTTGGATTGGAACAATGGGAGAAGGACCTATCAGCTGGTCCGGAAACTTTGTCGTAGCCGCAGGAGGTTTAGACCCAGTTCGCTGTACCCTGGCCTTCTTCTTGACTCGTGGAGGTTTTGGGTGTGCATTGTTTCCCCATGACATAGGACCAGATACTAAGGGAGTAACTCTTTCAGTCGTGGTAGGCTCAGCAATTGGCAAGACTCTGGGCCCTCTCGGCCTTTCGGTTCTGGCTTGCATTTTGGAGCGGTTTTCAACCATTGGGCACCTAGTTTGCTCCTTCACTTGGGCCCTCTGGCGTTTCCCGCCTGTGAGGTAGATAGCAGCCCTTCCAGGGCCTTTAGGAACTCTTCCAGTTTATTTACCTCAGGCCTTTGGTTTTTGCACGGTGCTCGGAAATTACCCATTTCCCCACAACTGAAACACCTCTTCTTTGAAGATGGAGGCACACTTGCTTGTGGTGATTCGGTTGAAGGACCCTGGCCAGACACCACAGCAACTCCAGTTGTCCACATATCAGTAAGGAACTTCTGCATATCGGTCGGAGTCTCTGCCACCTTCAAAAGTACTCGGCACAGGTCAGTGTGTGCCTGTTTCAGTTCAGCTTTGGCTTCTTGCACCTTCTTAACAGTCTTGTGTATTTCACTATGGGTAGGAATGATTGACTCTTTTGCAGCACTCTCTGTGGATATAGGAATAATTAGATGCTCTTGCCCGTCCACTTCGGATCCTTAGGTGTCCAACGAATCATCTTCAGTTTGCAGATATTCGTTATGCCTCACGGGTTGTGCGTAAGCTCTTTCTCCTCTCCTTAAGGATTTTTCTTCCAGTAGAGCCTCTTCCTCTCTGACAGCTCGAATCAGTTCCAGATATTTCAATTCTCGGTTACCTTCTCTGGTTCTCAGCTGTAACATCACAGGATCCAGAGGTTGAGCGCCCATCAATATCTGCTGCATTCGGATTTTGGCTATTGTGGCCGGTTTGGCCCCTTTCTTAAGAAGTATCTGTTGCAGAATTTTATCTAGGCGCCTCATATATTCAGTCATTTTCTCACCTTTTCTCTGGTAGGTATGTTCATACTGGTACATGAGCTCGGCAGCCTTTAACGTTCGCCCAAAGACTTCCTGTAGCACATTTAGGTAATCTAAAGCAGTGCAGTCTTGCTTACTCAACTTCAGGTTTCTGACAGCCTCTGACACAGGTCCCTTTAAGCTCTCAGTAATTCTTTGCTTCTTCTGCGCTTCAGGGATGTCCCACTCATCCAAAGCCTGCATCGCCTGTTCTACCCATTCTTCAAACGTTTCTTCTCCCGCCGGAGTTGGTACGTTTCCTGTGAAATTTCTCAACCGTCGATAACCAAAGTTAGTGTGTGGAGGGCTTGTTCTTTGACATTTAGCCAGCAAATCTCCGATAGCCACAATGAATTCATGTCCGATCATGGCCAGCGGACTGGGCGCGGGAACACTCGCGGGATCACCACGTGACGTACTTGGCTGAATCAGTTGAACTTCCACCTCATCGGTCAGCTTCACGCTTGCGCCCTGAAAACATACTGGAACACCCTTTCTCCACTCAAAAAGAACTTATGTGTGAGAAGTATCCGGGTTCGTTTTAATGTCCAGGATTAACCCCCGATGATCTGGTGTCAGCGCGGCCACGGCCCGGCGAATCTGATCTTCGGCCCAAGTGTCTGCAGGAATATCCATGACTATGCTTAACTCTGTCTGGCTATTTTGCTCCTCACACCATTTGGCAGCAGTGTCTGGATCCATATGTAACCCGTTAAATGCAGTTTAATCTAGCGACTAAAATCCTGGAAACGAGCCCCCATGTGTAGCGCTCACTCCCGGAGGAGCCGCTGAATAAACCTCGGGTTAGTCTCTCCGCACTAGGGAATAAATATACACCAGCACTGTTGTGGATTTTATAAATTATATACTTTACTGATCCCAATAAAGTGACACATATAATACAATTTCGGTATAGGAACGACAGGATTTTCGTAATGCGGGAAAACACGCGGCGGGAAAACACGCGGCAGGAAAACACACGGCGGGAAAACACGCGGCAGGAAAACACGCGGCGGGAAAACACGCGGCAGGAAAACACGCGGCGGGAAAAAGGAAAGAATTAACCCCCTCAGTTCTAGAGAGTAAGTCCTGTGAGTGTAAGGTCTCAAAAAGGTGTACGTGTATTGTTTCGGGTACCCGGGTACTGTATTCAACTGGCCAGTGAATGTGATAAGCAAATCTTCGACTAGTCAAGTTGGGGCCCTGTAGAATTGAAACATTACTGCAGCGTGCTGGATTTTACTTGGATTTTCGGCCTGCAAGGCCTCTCACCCATCCGTTATACAGTCTGTCCCTCTGTCTGGTCGAGGATGTCTCTCCACTGGTCCTCCGGAACTCTGTGCCACCGGATCCGCTCTCTGGCCCGTCCGATCTCCGAGTCGAGAAACACGGCCTACCACCTGCACTCCCTATGGATCGTCACGGTCTCCTTACAGGGGGTCCAACTGGAACGGAGGTTCTTGTGTACACCTCCCGGTGATGACGGGTATGCCTCTGCAAGTTACTGTCCCGATCTCCAGCGCCCAACAGGTAGCGTCTGCGCTCCGGCCTGGTCTCGATCCCAAGCAGTCTCACTTGCGTCCTCTCTCTTTCGTCGCTCCGCTCACTCTGGTGCTCCTCCGCACGAGGCTGCTTACGTCCTTCCTCCCTGTCCCACCCACTTCCTGTCCCCGCCGCAAAGCCTGATGGATATTGTAGTTCGTTTAAGTTCCGCATTGTCCATATGGCTTTTGTCTCCCTCTGGTGGCTAGAACCCAGTAATTATAGCAATACAGCTTAAACAGCGCTACATATGTAATAACTATTTGGCTGGATTGTTAAATTAGCTGCTTGTGTATTGTATTACACCATCATTTTACTAATTATCTTGTAAGAGATTTTGTATTTATAGGTACAGGGTCTAGATTCACAGTAACTTGACAAAGACCACATTAGGTCAAAACATCGTTGTATTAAGCATTGGAGGAATAAACCCGTGCTTTAACTCAGTGTTTCCCAAACCTGTCCTCAGGACCCGCTGACACGCCAGGTTTGCCAGATATCTGAAGCACAGCCCAGGTGATATAATTTGCTGCTCAGTGATTGCAGGATTCATTCTGCATTTTCCCAAAGTGATCTGCAAAATCTGGCCTTGTTGAGGGTATCGAGGAAAGGTTTGGGACACACAGATTTAACCCTTTCCTGCCGCAGAGTGTACCATGCCATCCCTGCAGTGGGTGGGCTTAGAAGATGCGCAGGTACTATTACGTTCTGTTGACTTCTAGAGGCCACCTCGTCCTCGTCCAGCAGCCAGAGCATGCTGTTGGCTGCTGCAGCATGGCCTGAGCTCAGGCCATCCCACTGTAGCCAATGACACGCATAGCGGGTCAGCGGCTAGGCAGGCCAAAGGCGAGGCCGGCTGAAGAAGCCGACAAGCGGGGCGTACTAGTAAGCCCTGCTGGCATTAAGCCCCTCCCACCAGGCACCACCTGCTCGGCATTAAGGGGTTAAAGAACAGGCATTTCCTTGGATAAATGAACTTACTAATACATCCGGCCGGCATTAAGCTCCTACCAGCGGACGTTGCCATCCTATCCTTAAGGGGTTAATCATTGAATATTATGCTAGCGTTATTTACTGAAATCATTTCATTGAGATCTGGATGCGAGGACCCTTGCCAGCTGGGACGTTTGTGGTGAGTACTTCAACTGAAGTTTACGGCTTTAACCCCTTCACTTCAAGTGATTTTCAAAAACAAATTGGCAGAAACCAGTGTTTTTTGGTAAAATCATTTTTAATTAATTATACATTAATAAATAGTTATTACAGTAAATAACCTATTTGGCCAGTAGATGGTGCCATCTACTGCCAAATTGAGTTACAGAGGTTTGAGCAGCAGGTCTGTTATTTTTCCCCCCCTGCTTTGGCTGCTGGCAGCGTCTGAAAGCCTGATACTTCAGAGCTTTCATCAGCTAATTTTACAGTTTTATCTATTGTCAGGCGAGCACACGTAAGTCCAAGAATGTGCTACGGTCAGTACTATATGTAACAATAGGTAACCCTAAGCCTAGGTGCGATACCAGTCCTTGAAGTGGCTGGGTTACGCAATAGCGAGAGGTGAACCTATAAGGCAGGGACAACAAGCAAGGAGGACAGAAACCAGTCCTTAGAGTGGCTGGTATGGAGACAGGTAAGTATGGAAAAGTATGAGGCGGTAACCAGAAACAGTACGAGGTACCAGAGGGGTCTAACACAAGCCCAGGTCATATGGATACAACAGAATACGAAGTCAAGTTCCAAAAGCTGAGTCAAAGGAGTATAGAGATAAACAGGTCAATATCCAAAAGCCAGGTCATACACAGAAAAATCAATCAGAGGTATAAGAAATAAGCACTAGGGGTCAGGCAAGCAAAACCACGAAAGGGCAATGAGAAAAGGCAAAAAGCAAGTTTAAATCTCGCGCCCTGCATTCTGATTGGCCAACAAGATCACATGGTGCAGGGAAACCCACGGTGGAGGCGTGATGATGTCGCGCCGCCGGTAGGAGCTTAAACCCGGAGAGGCTGGCGGCACGCACACATTGGGCGCAAGGAAGGGCTGCGAGGGAGATGCAGACCACGGGGACGCAGGGAAGGACGCTGGAGCCGCGCCAGCCGCCGGGACGTGACAGCTATTAGGCATTATGCTCACAGGGCTAAAACTTTGGGGGCACCTTCTGCAGCACAATAGCAAATGAAATTAGTTTACAGCAAACAAATTTAATTTGCTTTTGGACTGCAGATCAGCATATTGAGATATCTTGATATCGAGGGACCAGATGGTGCCTTTTGAAGCCCGAGATATCTCGGTGAAGGGGTTAAATCTGGAAATAGACACTATTTAAATAACATTTTTCATGAGAGTAGACTACATTTGTGGGGGGGGGGGGTTTAAACAAAAGATCAAAATGTTATAAAACAACAATAAAAAAAAATTCTCCCTGTCTTCTTTGCTTTTATTTACCAAGGGTGCCAATACTAGTAGAGGGCACTATATGTAAGGACACACCCCTTCCTTAGATACATTCCTTTAAAATAGTATTTTTAAAAAGGCAAAATGTGAGTCTTACCTCAACAGAGATATTCTGCCAATTTATTCTAAGGAGGTATACTGTGAAAAACACAGTCAGGAAAATTCCACAGAAGATCATGCCACTCCACAGACCTGTGTGAAATATGGATAAAGTCTTAATATGATAATAAATGTAATGGATAAGGTATTGATGGTATGAAATACACCACTACTATTAGTTAGTTAATGTAACATGCTGATATGTTAAAAGTTACAGAATAAGTATGTATATTGTAGCAAATAAACTTGATGTTGATTCCCACGGCCCCTAACAAACAATCGTTTATAATTAAGGGATCTAGATATGCAGGGAGTTAATCGTATTGTTTAATACACTGAAAAATTGCAAGGAAGGGAACTTTGCTACAAATCACTTATGTGGATTTTAGGTGTTCAACAGTGATATTGTATTGTACTGCGTGTATTTAGAAACCCAATAGTGAGATTCAATTATTTTGTACTTACATGCATTTATTTAAATTCTGTAGCACAGTTGTTTGAAGGTATTCTTGACATTTTTACATACTCAGCAAAAAATATATTCTTTTTAATAGGGTTGCACCGATACCGATACTAGTATCGATATCGGTGCCGATACCGGGTACTGCAGGAGTACTTGGTACTCGTGCAGTACCCCCGATATTTTTTTCCGATACCGGAAGCCGGCATTGAGCCGGCTTGCCGGTATCCGAGGGGCTGCGGCGGCTGTCCGAATGCTCTATCGGCATTCAGACAGGCCCTGCAGCTGCTCACTTTGTTTAATACTTACCTTCCTTCAGCGCCGCCGGGAAAGTCTTCGCGCGCGCGCGCTCCTTGGAAGGACCCCAGCCGCACCACGTGGGACCATGTGATCGCGGCTGGGGTCCTTCCAACGAGCGAGCGCGCGTAAACTTTCCCGGCGTCGCTGAAGGAAGGTAAGTATTAAACAAAGTGAGCAGCTGCAGGGCCTGTCCGAATGCAGATAGAGCATTCGGACAGGCCCTGCAGCTGCTCTCCGCTCATACTTACCTTCCTTCAGCGACGCCGGGAAAGTTCCCGCGCGCGCGCTCGTTGGAAGGACCCCAGCCGCGATCACATGGTCCCACGTGGTCGCGGCTGGGGTCCTTCCAAGGAGCGCGCGCGCGCGAAGACTTTCCCGGCGGCGCTGAAGGAAGGTAAGTATGAGCGGGGGGGGGGCATATCCATGGGCCTGGGGGGCATATCCATGAGCAAGGGGGGCATATCCATGAGCTGGGGGGCATATCCATGAGCAGGGGGGCATATCCATGAGCAAGGGGGGCATATCCATGAGCAGGGGGGCATATCCCTGAGCCTGGGGGCATATCCATGAGCCTGGGGGCATATCCATGAGCCTGGGGGCATATCCATGAGCCTGGGGGCATATCCATGAGCAAGGGGGGCATATCCATGAGCCGGGGGGCATATCCATGAGCCTGGGGGCATATCCATGAGCAAGGGGGCATATCCATGAGCTGGGGGGCATATCCATGAGCAGGGGGGCATATCCATGAGCAAGGGGGGCATATCCATGAGCAGGGGGGCATATCCATGAGCAGGGGGGCATATCCATGAGCAGGGGGGCATACCCATGAGCAGGGGGGGCATACCCATGAGCAGGGGGGGCATATCCATGAGCAAGGGGGGCATACCCATGAGCAGGGGGGGCAATTATCCATGAGCTGGGGGGGCAATTATCCATGAGCTGGGGGGCAATTATCCATGAGCTGGGGTCAGGATATCCATGAGCTGGGGCAATATCCATGAGCTGGGGCAAATCCATGAGACCTGGGGGCTTTATAGGAGGTCTGTTCTTATTGGAAAGCGTCACATGACATAAAATAAAAGTATCGGTAATTGGTATCGGTGAGTACTTGAACAAAAGTATCTGTACTCGTACTCGGTCTTAAAAAAGTGGTATCGGTGCATCCCTACTTTTTAACCCTTAGACTGTTTTTAGTTAGTTACAAGTATTTATAACCTTTAAAAAAGTTGGCCAATAGGTGGCGACCTATCAATAGTAAACCCTTTAGTTTCTGACACAAAAGTTAAAGAATTCCCCCAATTTAGAATTCATTAAGGGGATGGGTAGTTAACTAATAAAGAAACTTGACAGTCTGCAGAATTTTAATTATGGTTTTGTGCTACCTTAGGCTGGATTCACACCAGCGCGTTTTTTGATGCGCGCAATACGCTCGTTTTTGACGCGTGTATCGCTCAAATGTAAAAAACGTGCGAAAGCGCATTGCGGCGCGTTCACGGCCATGAACTGCAGAGTGAACGTGCTGCATTACGCCGCAAAGAAGCTCCTGTACTTCTTTGCTTGTAGGATGTTCCTACGCGCTGTAAAACACCCAGGTGTGAACGGGGCCTTACAGTGAGAAAGCAACCCCTCACATTTTAGATTTTTATGTGTGTTCTTACAAACATGTTTCTATATATTTGTATCTATAATGAACTGTTGGGCCTTTTATGGATCTTGCAACTGAACGGAAAATAAAAGGTCTATTACAGACCATTATTCCTATTCTGCAACACAGCTGTGATAAACTGTCTCAACCATTAAGGCTGGGGTCAGTCGAACGCAGTGTGAACGTGCGTTCAGCCGCACTTTATTACAGCCGTAGTAGCAGCAAATGACATCCAATGATGGCCAATATATGAAGTACGGCTGCACGAACGTTCGGCCGCGCGACGCAAGTGGCAAACGAACGCATTTTTTCGAGAATGTCGAACCGCTGTTACTGACACACAGAGTGCGCTGCGTCAGCATAGCGGCTTGTGTGCGTGATTAGGAGACGTCAGACGCTGCACCATGTCTGGCCTACATAACGTCCAGAGACGCAAACTTTGGTTACTCAGATTTCCTTTTTTTTCTAGCTCCGTCAAAAATCACGGCTGTAATTGCGCACCGTTTGACCACTATCGCGTCTTCCGTGAGAAAGTGCGTCCGCATGGACGCACTTTTTGACAGTAGACGTAAAAAAATGTGTTCGTCTGACCCTAGACTTAGTTTCTCAAGAAAAGAGATTCTTATTGTTCTTATTGGACATTACCATTTATTTCATAAACCGGTCAGATGATTTTATATTCATACTGTAAACCTAATTAAATGTGGTTATTTTAATTACATGTAAATCACTTTACACATGTTTTAATTGATTTGAAATAAAATGTAAGGTTCCAACAATTAAATAAACCAAGCCTTTCCTTTAGGAGAAGATTTTTTGGCGTTTTTCTTTTTCGAATTTGAGAAATATTCTGTTAAAACAATGATCTTCTGATTTAAAGTACCTTTTGTACCCACTTTGGCTGCAAACATTAGAGCACCAGCAGCTGGCAGACCAATCACATAGTAACCAATGCCATACACAATAGCACCAATACTTTGCCTCCCTGATCCTCGAAGTACACCACCTGAAACACACTGTCAATAAAACCTATTTGTAACGTATTACTATATATTAGCATGCATTTTTATCATTGTAATTTGAAAACAATGTCCTAATCTATAAAATGCCAAATGTTTCACAAATAAAAATGCAGGGGGTTATCTATTAACCCCTGATATTTTCACTACACTGTTTGTTTTTTTAATAATGGAAAAAAAAGGTATGGACTTACCTTTTTATCCTTCCCTGTCATCTCCTCTTCTGCCACACTGATTTACGTTATGCTCCGTTCTGGACTCCAGCTCAAGAAGGCTGTCCAGCGGCCACTGACAGCTTTCAAGGTATATGTGGCAAACTATAGTTTTAAATGAATGCACTATATCTGAGGGCTAAACAGAATTCTTAAATGAAGAATTTCTTCAAATTACTTCCACGTTGCCCTGGATTTTAAAAATGACCCAACTAACTTATACATGACCCATATTAAACGGCTAATGGATATGACTCATACTTAGGCATATTGCACTGAAATCCTGCTAGATTTGTTATCACTTAGCAATAAGTATCTGTTCTGAACTAATCTACTTTGATAATGTAGTAAACAAATCTTTATCATAATGCATGGTTTAATTACATTTTTTGTTAACTTACAGCAATCGATTCAAAGATGTGAAATACAATGTATATGGGGATAACGCCAGAAACAATCACCATTATTTCCCTGGAAAAGAAGACATGCATTAGTGATAAACCAACATGCAAAACCTGAAGAGAACCGAAAAAAATGATGTGGTGTGAAATAAATCAAAGGGATTAAAAAAAGAATTGACCTTAGAATTTAACAGCTTTAAAAGGTCTAATGTTGGGTTTTAGCACAACCCAAATGTTTTTTTAAATGTTGACTTTTATACGAGGAGACATCCCCAACAACCCAGACCTAAACAGGCACTGGCTCATAAGACACAACAATCAAATGCTTTCTCTGGGATGTAGAGGAATTAGTGCTTGATGGACCTTGGAATATAACATTTTATTGCTCATCGGTTCCAGTAGATGATTTATTAGAAAGCTGTCTGCATAATCTGGAAATTGAAGTTCTCTCTGCAATCGACTATGACTTTAGTAACCCCTACTATTTTACAATATTGCTTCCCCCTTTTCTCTCCAATCTTTAACAGAGGTGCTTGTTGGACATACGGAGTTGTGCAATTAAAATAAATGAAATGCACTCCTCATCCTTCACTTTCTAACTGAACTCTAGCTGAAGAATGTTTAGATTCCTCCTCAAAATGACAATTCAGTCAAGCTGTAGCTTCTTCCAACCCTACCCATTTTCCCATCTACACTTTTGAAGGTTCTGCAGTTTCCTGCAGGTGGAAATGGACTAGAACAGGAGTTCCCTCTGTATGAATTCCTGTGTTACAAAAAAGAGTCTATCCAACTGATGAAGCTAGTGGCAACCTAGCGAAACGCGTTTTGGAAGACTACCTTTTATTCACCCATTCATATTCTCTTTTACTGAACACTTACTGCCTGACCCCATTATTTTATTGTGATTACAGAGAATAAACCCCTTTTTTAGCCGCATCCCTGCATCCAGCGTTTTCATTCTAAGGAAACCCTAGACCCCACTAACATCCTGGTACCCAGAGAAGGGCAACGTTGGATCCGTGGAGGTCTGACTTCATAAAGGAACATCGCAGGAGCAGAGGAAGGCGAACCAGAAATGGGCACATCGGTGAAACAATTTAAAGATCTTTTGGGAGACAGAGCAAAACGTAAGTGTTTTTGAGAAACCTATCCAGTTTTCCATTTTTCAAGATTTAATCTTCCTTACCTAACCCCCACTCTCTGTCTTGGAGGCACAAGACCAAGAGAGGGGAACCAGGACACAAGGAGGAATAACAGATGCCCTTTTCCAGAAGGAGAAAACCAAAGACTTTTTTTTCTTCTTCATTTTTTTCCTTTTCTAAAAGACACTGTTATACACCAATAAGACACTAGATGGCAATCTTGGATAAGGACTAACATCCACAGTGCCGTTTCCATATACTCTGACAGTCACTGTATGTATTGTTGTATACAAACCCATACGGTTTACACTACAGGGGCTTTATACATTGTCACTGTATGTTCTGTTGTATTTTAACTCATACGGTCTACACTGCAGGGGCTTTATACATTGTCCTTGAGACACCTACTGAAAATAGGAGCCTAAACCATCAAGGGATTTTTCAGACATATCCACCTTTTCTCTTGCGAGGAGCGCCATATAGCGGGACCCCCCCCTCCTTCGCTTCATTATTCTGGTAGCAGTTACAGGGCTCTGCTGCAACCCCCTATTGGCAGCACACACGCTATTCATCTACACACGAACTCGGGAAGCGCCATAAGGGTATCCCCATTTATACCATCTAGCTGAAGAATGTTTAGATTCCTCCTCAAAATGACAATTCAGTCAAGCTGTAGCTTCCTCCAACCCTACCCATTTTCCCATCTACACTTTTGAAGGTTCTGCAGTTTCCTGCAGGTGGAAATGGACTAGAACAGGAGTTGTGTCTTTAGAAAACAGGGTCCCCTTTCCATGAAGTCATAACACCTTTAGTCTTCATAAAGCTAGTCCCATGGTTTCAGATGAGAAACATTGAATGAAGAGCACTTCGTGAAAATGTATTCAAGGTCAAATTGTAAAAATTCTAACTGATTTTAACAGTGAAAGGAAAATCCTGGACGTTTATTGGGGGAGCAGTTGCCCACAATAAGCATTGGCTCAAAATCCTGTGGGTGGACTTGTATGCAGCTTCAACATCATTACGTGATATTTTGCACCATCATGACCATCACAGAGGCAACAGGTGAAATTACTAATATGTGGTCCAGAACACGTTCATCCTCCATTCAGCCACAGAACTGCAGCTGGGTGCTCTAATGTCATGGGGTGGTTTTATGCAGTGGTGTATTTTAGTTTTGTGCTGTCCTAGGCAACACAAAATATGGGCACACGCCCCCACGTAAAGATCAATCTTGCTTATTAGCTCATGCAGGGCTTTTATAGATCTCTGAAAAAAATTCATTTTCATTCACCCCCCCCAATTTAATCTACAATCCCCTATATTTCATCTCCATGATTTACTCCTATAATATTCCATGTTCATTACCCTCATATTTCATGTCCATGATTCACCCCTTATATTTAATCTTCGTTTCCCCCATATTTCATCTCCATGATTCTCCTACCCATTCCCCTCATAACTCATGACCATGATTCAGCCCCTTTTATTTCATTTCCATTCCCCCATATTTTATCTCCTTTATTCACTCCCTTATATTCCATGTTCTCCCCCCCATTTCATGTCCAAATACTGGCAGATTGACAGCAAAATACAGTGAAAGTTGCCATAATGTCAGCGGCACCGTAATTGCCGCATAGAAGACTATCCGGTTTTCTATTCACAGAATGCCGTAATGCCTGATTTTCAGGGGTTTAAATTCGACAGGTTTAAATGTGCGAATACCATAGTTTTCAATGTAAAAAAGCTTATTCTTTTGTTTTTTTACAAACCCCTTTTTATTTTATTATTTTTTAAACCACCATAAGTATTTTTTGAAACGACATTTTTGTTTTTCTTCTTGTTTAACTGACCTTTTTAATTTTGCAACAGACCTTTATACTCTTTTTTAAAGGACCTTTTCTTTTACTAAGGTCAAACAGTGACCTGCGCCTAGCTTCTCCCCGCATCACCTCTTCCCATGATAGACTGCAGGATTTCTCACGCGCAGCCCCCACTCTCTGGAACGCTCTCCCTCGTGCTGTCAGACTTTCCCCTAACTTCTCTTCCTTCAAACGCTCCCTGAAAACATTGCTATTTAGGGAAGCCTACCACCCAACTCACTGACGCAACCATCAATCACTCTCACCTTACAGTCCTCTCCTCCTGTTTCCAACCCCAACCCTCCTAGATTGTGAGTTCCTATGGGAATAGGGCCCTCATCTCCTCCTGTACTGTTTGTCAAATGTTGTTCAATGTATTGTAACCCTGTCTGTACTGTGCTTATTGTACAGCGCTGCGGAATATGCTGGCGCTTTATAAATTAATAATAATAATAATAAATAATAATTTTACTTGGACCCATTTTATTGATTTACATTATTAGGAGAATAGGCAGGGCTCAGCTGATGTATAGCAGCTGCACAGTAAGAGAAAAATAAAAAAATATATAAAAGGCACCTGTCTGCTTGTTTTGTGGTTGTTACAGTATTTTAAATAAATTTAGATGAAGCGGGTTGAATTGCTTTCAAATCACACATAAAGCTCTATTCACAAAGCACCGAAATTGCGTGCGATTACATTTCGTCAGACATACAGTGAATTCACTTTCTAGTGAATGGTCACCGTATTTAGCTGAAATTGAAGTCGCCGAAACAGTTATCGTACGTCAGCATAAACTGCAAAATTACACCAATAACTGCTGAATTGTGCCAAAATAGCATTTGTGAATTCCAGCGAACTGTGAAAACAAGAACAACATAACTAGGGTCATTAGCAGGTATGTGTGTGAAAGTATACTGACACCAATTGATAGTGCAGAGTATTGCAATCAATCATCTCACCATCCCAATATTCTGTTTAGCACGTCCCCAAATCCCCAGTCATCCAGGGATTCAGATTTTTTGCGCCCCTCCCTCCAGTGCCATAAGGCACCAGCCTGTGTTGCCATAAAGGAAACGCTGGTCTTGTATGTGAGTACCAGTGTGTCATGGCTGGCCTGTAACTGTTGTGGGCTTTACAGTTGTCTAAAACATGATTGTGGTTTTTTTTCTCTGCACATTTTTTTCTTTAAAGCAAATGTTTCCTCTAATCTAGTAAATAAACACACAGAATACCTACCGATCATTAGTAAATATGTACGAAAATACATTCTTAAGGGAGGCCAATAGGATTGCGTCTACAAGCACGAAAATACCTAGGTAAACATAGCAAAAATAAAATATATAAACATAAGACAAAAAATCTGTAATGTACACAGTCAGGTCCAGAAATATTGGGACATCGACACAATTCTAACATCTTTGGCTCTATACACCACCACAATGGAGTTGGAATGAAACAAACACAATGTGCTTTAACTGCAGACTGTCAGCTTTAATTTGAGGGTATGTACATCCAACTCAGGTGAACGGTGTAGGACTTACAGCAGTTTGCAGATGTGCCTCCCACTTGTTAAGGGACCAAAGGTAATGGGACAGAATAATAATCATAAATGAAACTTTCCCTTCTTAATACTTGGTTGCAAATCCTTTGCAGTCAATCACAGCCTGAAGTCTGGAATGCATAGACATCACCAGACGCTGGGTTTCATCCCTGGTGATGCTCTGCCAGGCCTCTACTGCAACTGTCTTCAGTTCCTGCTTGTTCTTGGGGCATTTTCCCTTCAGTTTTGTCTTCAGCAAGTGAAATGCATGCTCAATGGGATTCAGGTCAGGTGATTGACTTGGCCATTGCATAACATTCCACTTCTGTCCCTTCAAAAACTCTTTGGTTGCTTTTGCAGTATGCTTTGGGTCATTGTCCATCTGCACTGTGAAGCGCCGTCCAATGAGTTCTGCAGCAATTGGCTGAATGTGAGCAGATAATATTGCCCGAAACCCTTCAGAATTCATCCTGCTGCTTTTGTCAGCAGTCACATCATCAATAAATACAAGAGAACCAGTTCCATTGGCAGCCATACATGCCCACGCCATGACACTACCACCACCATGCTTCATTGATGAGGTGGTATGCTTAGGATCATGAGCAGTTCCTTTCCTTCTCCATACTCTTCTCTTCCCATCACTCTGGTACAAGTTGATCTTGGTCTCATCTGTCCATAGGATCTTGTTCCAGAACTGTGAAGGCTTTGTTAGGTGTTGTTTGGCAAACTCTAATCTGGCCTTCCTGTTTTTGAGGCTCATCAATGGTTTACATCTTGTGGTGAACCCTCTGTATTCACTCTGGTGAAGTCTTCTCTTGATTGTTGACTTTGACACACATACACCTACCTCCTGGAGAGTGTTCTTGATCTGGCCAACTGTTGTGAAGGGTGTTTTCTTCACCAGGGAAAGAATTCTTCGGTCATCCACCACAGTTGTTTTCCGTAGTCTCCCGGGTCTTTTGGTGTTGCCGAGCTCACTGGTGCGTTCTTTCTTTTTGAGAATGTTCCAAACAGTTGTTTTGGCCACACCTAATGTTCTTGCCATCTCTCTGATGGGTTTGTTTTGTTTCTTCAGCCTAATGATGGCTTGCTTCACTGATAGTGACAGCTCTTTGGATCTCATCTTGAGAGTTGACAGCAACAGATTCCAAATGGAAATAGCACACTTGAAATGAACTCTGGGCCTTTTATCTGCACATTGTAATTGGGGTAATGAGGGAATATCACACACCTGGCCATGGAACAGCTGAGAAGCCAATTGTCCCATTACTTTTGGTCCCTTAACAAGTGGGAGGCACATCTGCAAACTGTTGTAAGTCCTACACCGTTCACCTGAGTTGGATGTACATACCCTCACATTAAAGCTGACAGTCTGCAGTTAAAGCACATTGTGTTTGTTTCATTCCAACTCCATTGTGGTGGTGTATAGAGCCAAAGATGTTAGAATAGAAACATAGAAAAATGTCGGCAGATAAGAACCTTTCGGCCCATCTAGTCTGCCCAATTAGATTGATACTTTACCTGAATTTATCTTTTGTTTAGGATAGCCTTATGCCTATCCCATGCTTGCTTAAATTCAATTACTGTTTTGGCCTCTACCACTTCAACTGGAAGACTGTTCCATGTATCCACCACCCTCTCAGTAAAATAATGCTTTCTGATGTTACTTTTAAACCTTTGCCCCTCTAATCTAAGACTATGTCCTCTTGTTTTGCTACTTTGTTTCCTTTTAAATATACTCCCTTCCTCTACCTTGTGGATTCCCTTTACGTATTTAAATGTTTCTATCATATCTCCTCTGTCTCGTCTTTTTTCCAAGCTGTACATGTTAAGATCATTAAGCCTTTCCTGGTAACTTTTCTCCTTCAAGCCGTACACCATTTTAGTAGCCCTTCTCTGAACTCTCTCTAAGATGTCTATATCCTTCTGGATATATGTCTATATCCTTCTGGATGTGCTCTACACATCGAATTGTGTCGATGTCCCAAGGACTTAACCTGCTCCAGTATTTGGAATTATATAAAATGTCCAGCCTTTTCCTGTTTCTTTCCTGATTAACATTCCCCAGCCTGTTTATGAATAGTATTATAATAACTATCAGGGTTATTCAAAGAGATCCGAATTGCTGGCGAAAGGTAACCGAACGCTGAAATTCAGCGTACAGTTACCTTTCCTGGCCATTCGGCTATTCAGAGAGCAGGCAGTTCGCCAAATCTTGGTGAATTGCCTGCACATACGGTGCATGTTCTTTGCCTATTCAAGGGCAGTGAAATCCCCATAGAGAAGCAATGCTTCGTCTATTCAGAGAACAAAAACCAGCAGGGAAAAGTTGCCGAATTGCCCTGCAGTTCGGTGGTTTAATTCGACAGGTTTATTCAGGTGATTTCCATAGGCTTCAATGTTAAAACTATTCCGGTTTTCACTCAATATGTAATAAACCATTGATTATAATATTCCGCAGTAAAAAGTTTCTTTTATTTATAGATTTATTAAGATCTTTTAGGCATTTTTCAGTATTTTTTTGTTTAAATCTTTTTTTCATTTTTTTTAAATAGTTTTTTCTTTTTTCAGTAACAGCCCTTTTTATTATCATTCATTGGACCTTATATGTAAATTTCAGACATTTTCGCTTGGTAGTTTGTTTGCAAACAGCGTTTCACTTTTCAAACATTCAAGTGTACGGATTTTTTTTTTCACTCCATTCGTCTGCGGTGTCGGCTTTTTCCGGCGGCTGCTCTGCGCTGTGATCGGCGGCTGCTCAGGTTTCTCCGGCGTGTTCGACGGGATTAATCCAGATTTTTTGCGGGTTTTGGCGAGTTTTCGCTGGGTTTTGCGGTGAGTGTTCGTCGGGTTTTGCGGTAGCTTTTCCCTGCTCTACGACGGCCCTGTGGTGCTTGCTGAATACATCACCGCAGGGTCACCAAAATGGGAATCGCCAAATCGCACCGAATTGAAGAGAACAAAAAGTCACTGAACGTGCGGTGACTTTTCGATTCTCTTTGAATAACCCTGTATATACAGTATATATGACTCTTCAACACAAGCATAATTTATAGGGCAATGATAGGGAGTATTACTATTAACTCATATTTATATAATGCCATCATTCTGCAGCACTTTACAAATGGGAAATACAGACAACGCGTACCAGTAGTAAAAATGTTTTAAAAAAGAGGACCCTCCTCATGGGATATACAAATCCAGCAGTTACAGCATTTTACACAAGTGGTCTGCAAGTTGGCCCATCAGCTTACACTTTAAAGCAGAACTGACAAACTCCAATCCCCCAATGTTTCAAAACTACAACTCCATGACTCTCTGGTCATCTAATAGATTCAAAGATTTCTGGGAATTGTGGCCATCTACATCGGGGGAACAAGGAGCTTGACAATCCTTAGCAAAAGATTATATGTCTGGAGAATATTGAAGAGAGAACATCTATTATAATTGATATTTTGAAGATAAGTAATGACTATAACATTTTGATATGCAATTTTGATATGCAATTAAACAATATTATATCACACATTTTTATGATAATAGGTATAGACTGAACTCCAAAGTAAGTCAAGCATGTATGTAAATTGAACAGAAAATTAACCTGTTACTAGGAAAGCAATCCTTATTGATCTCTTCACTTGTTCAATGTCCCCAGCACCAAGTGCATTGCCCACTCTAACGCTTGTGGCCATACCTATGGAAAATGGAATCTAAAAAGCAAATTATTATATTTAAAACAATATAACAAAATGTGAGTGAAGCCGATGTACTGCATATTTGTTAAACCAATGAAAAACAATTCTATTTCCTAAAATTCTAAAATTCTAAATTTTCCAACAGATTTTTCTAAAATGAGATTTTGTGTGAAGGAGTCATTATCAGACTGGAGGAGTTTAAAGGGAGTCCAGGAGACATGGGATTATTTAAAGGAAGCATTATTGAAGGCCACAGGCAATTGCATTCGGCTTGTTAGCAAAAACAAAAAAGGGAAGAAACCACTGTGGTACTCTGCAGAAGTGGCCAAAATAATGAAGAACAAAAAGATAGCATTCAATAATTATAAAAAAACTCAGGCAAACCTATAAGATTAGGCAAAAAAAGGCAAAGCAATTTATAAGAGCTTCCAAAGCACACGCAGAAGAGAAAATAGCTCAGTCAGTAAAAAAGGGGGACAAAATATTTTTTAGATACATAAACGAGAAAAGAAAAGTAAAACAAGGATTAGTTAGAATAAAAACAAAGGAAGGAAGGTATGTAGAAGAGGATAAATGTCTCGCTGACTGCCTCAATGAATATTTTTGTTCAGTCTTTGCAGAAGAAAAGGAAGGAAAGGGACCTCAGTTAGGAGGAAACACTTACATATGAGTTTACAGAGGAGGAGGTTCTACAGCAGCTGTCTAAAGTAAAGACAAATAAGTCAATGGGGCCTGATGGGATCCACCCTAAATTATTAAAAGAGCTCAGTGATGTAATAGCAAAACCGTTAACAAGGATTGGTTAAATAAATCCGTTAACGGGAGTCGTCCCAGAAGACTGGAAATTAGCAAATGTTGTGCCCATTTACAAGAAGGGTAGTAGGGAGGAATCGGAACTGTAGGCCAGTTAGTCTTATGTCAGTAGTGGAGAAATTAATGGAAACCATGTTAAAGGAAAGGATTGTTGAACATCTAAAAACACATAGATTACAGGATCAGAAACAACATGGGTTTACCTCAGGGACATCATGCCAAACTAATCTTATTGATTTTTTTTGATTGGGTAACAAAAATAATAGACACAGGTGGTGCAGTAGACATTGCTTATTTAGATTTCAGTAAGGCTTTTGATACTGTTCCGCATAGAAGGCTTATCAATAAATTGCAATCTTTGAGCTTGGATTCCAATATTGTTGAATGGATTAGGCAGTGGCTGAGTGACAGGCAACAGAGGGTTGTGGTAAATGGAGTTTATTCGGCGCAAGGTCTTGTTACCAGTGGGGTACCTCAGGGGTCAGTACTTGGACCCATTCTCTTTAATATTTTTATTAGTGATATTGCAGAAGGTATTAATGGAAAAGTATGTCTTTTTGCTGATGACACAAAGATTTGCAACAGGGTTGACGTTCCTGGAGGGATCAGCCAAATGACAAATGATTTAGGTAAACTAAAAAAATGGTCGGAGCTGTGGCAATTGAGTTTTAATGTGGATAAGTGCAAGATAATGCACCTGGGGCGTAAAAACCCAAGGGCTGAATATAGAATATTTGATACAGTCCTAACCTCAACATCTGAGGAAAGGGATTTAGGGGTTATTATTTCAGAGGATCTAAGGGTAAGTAGTCAATGTAATAGAGCAGCAGGAAATGCTAGCAGAATGGTTGGTTGTGTAGGGAGAGGTATTAGCAGTAGGAAAAAGGAAGTGCTCATGCCACTTTACAGAGCACTGGTGAGACCTCACTTGGAGTACTGTGTGCAGTACTGGAGACCGTATCTCCAGAAGGATATAGACATCTTAGAGAGAGTTCAGAGAAGGGCTACTAAAATGGTGTACGGCTTGAAGGAGAAAAGTTACCAGGAAAGGCTTAATGATCTTAACATGTACAGCTTGGAAAAAAGACGAGACAGAGGAGATATGATAGAAACATTTAAATACGTAAAGGGAATCCACAAGGTAGAGGAAGGGAGTATATTTAAAAGGAAACAAAGTAGCAAAACAAGAGGACATAGTCTTAGATTAGAGGGGCAAAGGTTTAAAAGTAACATCAGGAAGCATTATTTTACTGAGAGGGTGGTGGATACATGGAACAGCCTTCCAGTTGAAGTGGTAGAGGCCAAAACAGTAATTGAATTTAAGCAGGCATGGGATAGGCATAAGGCTATCCTAAACAAAAGATAAATCCAGGTAAAGTATCCATGTAATTGGGCAGACTAGATGGGCTGAAAGAAAAATGTCAGCAGATAAGAACCTATGTTTCTATGTTTCTAATTTAAGAAAAAAAAAATCAAATGACTTAAAGCCCTATTCCAAGCAAGCTGTTAAACTAATGAGTGGGGCGTTACAGTTAACCTCTTACTGCTGCGGGGTGTACTATGCCGTCACCGCAGCTGGTGGGACTGAATGCCACGGGGTGGCATAGTACACCCCGTTGGTGTCTATGGACCCGCCCAGCAGTTGGCACGTGGCGCGCGTTATTGGCTGTTACGAAATGACCTAAACTCAGCCTGTCCCCCTGCAGCCAATGACGTGCTCCGCACGTCAGCTGCATTGGGGGACTGGAGGAGGGGCACAGCGCAGCAGCCGAAAAGCAAGGTGTACTAGTACTCCCCGCTTGCATGAACAGCCTCATGCCGGGCGCAACCTGCCCGGCGGTAAAGGGTTAAAGGCTCCATTTGTTAAGTTAAAAGGTTAAAAGCTTGGAGGCTCTATAACAACTACACTGTAAATTTTGCTTGCGGCTCGCTTTTAGCAGCTGCTTATTATAATTTAACAGTTCCAATAAGAGCCAGTGGCTATTCCCTGGTAGCTTGTTGTTGGCATAAGCAGGTAGTCAAAAATTAATTCAGGTTTGGAGACTCTGGTGTTAAATAATTTTATTTTTGCAAAACCCATGGTTCATCTATTCCTTATTTAGAAGATTACTGGAAACAAATTGTTCCCAGTGTCTTTATTCAGCCCTGGCACAAATATGCTTATGTGAGATCCCAAAGGGTTGTGTTTTTTCCCACTGAGTTCCATGGACTTTAAGAGCAGGACATCTACCTTACTGTACTATGTGATAAATATGCAAACTGGTGGTGTAGAACATGCATTGTTTCTGTCTAATAATGATCTGCGGCCTGGCCATATTCAGTCATTAATATATAACAATTCTTTTTAAGGGTCACTGGTCATGATTCTGTATGTATCTATAGGCTGATTATCGGAGTTGCCCCTTGATACATGGCCAAAGTGGAAAGTCACAATGCATCACATTGCAGTAGAATAGCAAATTGGCATAAATGCTGTGAAAAGAGCACTAAACACTATAACCAGGACCGTCTTTAACGCAGGGTAAAAGGGGCAGTTGCCCCAGGCCCAGTCATTTTTGAGGGGCCCAAAGCAGCTGCCCCTTGGGCCCACGTAAACCAGGAGTGGCTGTGGACTGACCCATCAGGCACTGCCCGCGGGTTGATGGGGGCCTAGTTTTGGCATTTACTGTCTATTACCCTGCACAGCGGCACACTCACTGAGGCTGAGCGTCTGCCGTACGCAGCCGCAGTCACTCACTCAGACCACCACGGCTGCCTGTAGCATGTGTGCCTCCCACATTCAAAAGCACAGCACCCTGCTATGGCTTCGCATCATGCACGTAGCAGTGGCAGAAGAGAAGGCAGAAAAGCACATGTTTGCTCATCACAGCCAGCCCAGCCAAGCCCAGTCTGAGTCTGCATCCACTCCACACTGGGAGACTGACACCAGCCGGAAGACTGGAGGGTGACACCTAGGATACCCAGCCAAGAAAAGAAGAACAACAGGACCTCAAGCGGTGAGTAGTGCAAGTAGGAGAATATCTTATTTGGGAAAGCAAGCCCAGCAGTATCAATGATGTTTCGGCTCAGTAGCCTTAATGATATATATGATTATATATTATATATATATCTTATATATATGATTAAGGCCACGGGCTGAAACGTCGTTGATACTGCCGGGGTTGCTTTCCCCAATAAGATATTCTCCTACTTGCACTACTCACTGCTTGAGGTCCTGCTGTTCTTTTCTTGGATGACTATGGAGACTTCGGCATACCCACTCTAGCGGACATCGCGGTGAGACGAAGCATTGGCTCCCACCGAGGTAGGCTGCGGCACCTTTTTTCGACCTAGGGTACCCAGGTCAGGCCCCAAACGATTGTGGTAAATATGTAAAAAAAAAATCTGTGGCTCATGTGCCTGCCCTGCTCATACACACCAGTATTTACTGTGACTGAGTTATATTGATGTGGATTCTGTGCTTGCTCATAGACACCAGTGTTTACAGTGACTGTGAGTTATATTGCTGTGGATTCTATGCCAGCCCATACACACCATTGTTTACTGTGAGTTATATTGCTGTGGATTATGTGCCTGCTCATACACACCAGTGTTTTACTGTGAGTTCTATTGCTCTGGATCCTGTGGGTGCTCGTACACACCAGCCATTACTGTGAGTTATATTGATGTGAATTCTCTGCCTGCTCATACACACCAGTGTTTACTGTAAGTTGTATTGATGTGGATTCTGTGCGTGCTCATACACACCAGCGTTTACTTTGAGTTATATTGCTGTGGGGCTCTGTGATACACTCATACACATCGCACATTACTGTGAGTTTTATTGCTGCGGAGCGCTGTGATACACACACACTCTGCACAGTACTGTGAGTTTTATAGCCGCAGAGCTCTGTGATTCACTCAAACACATTGTACATTATTAAAGCGTTATGAGACAAGTCCATGATGTTTTTGTGTTTTTTGTTTTTTTGGGGATGTTGGGAGTGGAGAGCAAAATTATGCGGTGAGGGGCAAGAAAATGTTTGCCTAGGGTCCAATCCATATTAAAGACGGGCCTGACTATGACCTGCCACTTGCCGCAAAAGTTGGGATGTGCATGAGCTAACAGTCAGGTAACCATTAAAACATATGTTAGGTTTATGGTGAATTCAATATATTTTCGTTTTGTGTCTTTGGTAACTTGCGTGTTGAAAAGTGACATGCGCACTTGCGCAGTATGCATAGCTTGATCAGGACAGTGTGTCGTTTTTGCTTATTTCACTTTTCTTGCTCTGGGTGACTTTATTTCGGATGAGGTGTATATCAACTCAAACACACTGGCAGGTGATTGTGTAAAGATTGCACCTGCTGTAGCTCATACAGGCTTTTTGATTTTTTTGTTAGCTCCCGGAACCTCTCAGCTGAGTATTCATTATCATTTCAGTGCTTGGCAATTCTAGGCCAATATTTCATTTTAAAAAAAAACTATTTTATGAATCTGGTATATCCTTACTGCGTATGCAATGGTCACGACCTGATATAGGACAGACTGTGCTCCTAGCTCCACCACACTGATCAAACCTGAAAGAAAATAAGGCCAATTATGAGGCAAAAACAAAGAAAGCAAAGACCGAATGACTAAAATTTCCCATTTGTTTCAAAAGTTTCTGTTTAACTTTGGATAATAGAACCATGAATTTATTAATTTGGTGAGCCTCATTCCTGTGCTAGAGATTGTATATGTGTTTCTAGTATTTGACTCACCTACTAGAAAGCTTCCAATTTCATACGTCCACCATTCGATGCACACCATTAGCATGCTAGGCACAGCGAGTGCTACATAAGAGTTCCAGTCTTGCAAACATTCAGTGGACCACCCTGGTGAAAAAATTATAATTTTATCAGGTTCACAAGAGGATTCTGGGTTCATCCTGATATAAAATTTAGTGTGTCGTTAGTGTGAGAGTTGGCAGTGCTGGAGGAAACAGGACAGGTGTAGTCTTCCTGCTGACTCGAGTGATTTAGAAGGGGTGTGCATGTGGGGTATGGAAGATATGTACAGAGGGGTCGTGTCATTGATGGCTTTGAATGTGCGCATCCATATTTTAAACTGTATCCTGAAATGTACAGTAAGCCAGTGAAGGGACCGGCAGAGGGGGAGATATGTATGGAGCGTCCGGTGAGAAATATAAGCCTGACAGCTGCAATTATTACAGATTGCAAGGGCACAATGCAGGTGTTAGGGAGGCCAATATGGAGCCAGATACCGTAATTGAGTCATGATATTATAAGTGTATGAACTAGCACTTTTGCAATATCTTGCATCAGGAAGGGGCGGATATGGGCAATGTTTTTAAGTTGATAATAACAGGATTTGGTTACTGTCTGTATGTAGGGAGAAAAAAAATGGTCGGAGTTGAAAATGATGCCTAGGCATTGAGCTAGAGGAGTCTGGCTGATGAGTGTTCCATTTACATGTAGAGAGATAGGCGGCATTGGGTTCTCCTTGGAAGGAGAAGTGACAAGAATTTTAGTTTTGGCAAGATTGAGGATACGGAAGCAGAAAGACATCCAGTTAGAGACGACAGAGAGACCGTCAGTGACTCGATCCAGGAGAGCAGTCAGGGGACAAATAGTATATCTGGGTGTCGTCAGCATATAGATGGTGCTGGAATCCAAAGGAGCTGATCAGTTTGCGTTGATAGGCAGTGTAGATTGAAAAAAGAAGAGGGCCGAGTACTGAACCTAGGGGTACCACAACAGATTTCCTTATACTCATTATTATGTCACAGGTGTTTGGGAGTGTGTTTTGCATTGATGACATTTTAACCACCTCACAGCAAAAAAAAAAAAAAAAAGGAGTAAGCCGACATTAGTTATATGAAATAATAAAATTGATTAGTCTAAACAAATCCTTTTTTTTAAAAATACATTTTGTGAACAGGATAAACGCAATCACAGCACTGCAGAAAATGTAGAGTGACATTACAGCAAGGTGTGCTCTGTGGTATGTTACATGGGTGCTACTCTCTGCTTATCCTTCTTGACCTCTCTGCCACATTTGATACAGTTGACCACTGCTTCAAACCCTTAGTGATATAGGCCTTCATGGTACTGTTCTTTCATGGTTCTCTTCCTACCTGTCCCAATGATCGTTTAGTGTCTAATTTTCTGGACGTACCTCCTCCCAGCAACCTGTTCTTGTTGGGGTGCCCCAAGGTTCAGTACTGGGCCCTCTTCTTTTTTCAATCTACACAGCCTCTCTAGGAAAACTGATCAGCTCCTTTGGATTCCAGTACCACCTATACCCTGATGACACTCAAATATACCTCTCCACCCTTGATCTTTCTCCTGCTCTCCTGGATCGAGTCACTGAATGTCTCTCTGCCATCTTGAATTGGATACCTTTCCTTAAACTCAATCTTGCCAAAACTGAAATTCTTGCTATTCTTCTCTCTAAGAAGAACCCAATGAAACCTATCTCTCTACGAGTAAATGAAACGCTCATTAGCCTGATGCCTCAAGCTTGCTGCCATGGTGTCAGGGGCTGACTGGCAACTTTCGGCCCAGGGGACAAGTACCAGCCAGAGGCCCATAGTGCAGCAACTCGGGCCCTTACACCAAGCTATTTCTAATAAGGTTTATTTAAATTTAAAAGACACATTAAGCTGCTCTTCCTTTTCACTCTGCAGCTCTGTTATACACAGTGGTTCTGTGGCACATTTAGGTGAATTAGGCTTGCAAGGAGACAGGGCCCCCATATATTTTAGGGTTAATAATTTAAAGTGATGAACAGCTCGGCAATAACTGCAGATCAGCCCCAGACATGTCACAGGCAGTCTGTCACTGACCATCTCCTCCAGGTTTCATGTTACATGGCTGAGGCTGAGTACTGTGTATGTCCCTTTAAATACTTAACCCTTGCTGTGCTCTGCCTGGGGACTGAGTGTGTAGATCAGAGCAGGAAGTCTGACAGATCTTTTGGAATTCCCTTTTGGCAAGGGAGATTGTGTTTTAACCAAGGGTTGGTGTAAGTCAGGAAGGATTTAAAGAGACTGGGTACAGCAGTCCTCCCATGGCAATAACACCCCCCACCTCAGGCCTGTCCCACCTCAGGAGGACAATGAAAAAAGTTTGAGAGCCAGGGTGAGGCAGGGGCCAGCAGCAGGACCAGACACCCAGGAGGAAGGAGCCAGGGATAGTGCAGGGAGCTGGCAATGAGAGCACAGGAGCCGGGGAGACAGCACAACTGTGTGTGGAGCAGCAGGGCTGAGAGGAGTGAGGCTGCGGGCTGAGAGGGGGTGAGTGTGATCGCAGGAGCAGATTCCAGGGGATTTGTGTGTGTGAGGGAGTGCCTGGGGCAGCAATTTCTTAACCCCAGTCCTCCACACAGAGACAGAGGGCCTCCCTTTAATTTATTCACCAACACAGCAGCAGGCGAGATTGCCACCACTCACCTTCAGTCTTCAGAGACAGAGCAGCGAGGTCTTTTAAAGCTCTCTGGGCTGGCCCCGGCCTGGTCTCTGTGTCCTGGGTGGGTGGGTGGCTGGCTTCTCCACTGTCTGCCTCCCTCGGCCCCTCCTCGCACTGGCAGGCTGGCTAGCGTGACAGCATCTGCACTTGGCTGAGGCTCCCACCGTCTGATGTCTCCCTCGGCTGCGCCCTCCTCTGCAGCGTGTGCACGGCACGCTTTGTATCACGTGGGGGGGCTGGCCCAGCACTAACGCTGCTGCGCATTGAAGTCTTTGGCCGTTCGTGGAAAAAAAAAAATACAGCTCGGTCGGAACTCGGCCGGGGGGATGCTGGTCCCCCTGCCCCCCGGCCCAGTCCGCCCCTGCATGGTGTCACTTTCGATTGTGACCTAACATTTTCTCCCCACGTCCAGACAGTGACCAAATCCTATTACTATCAACTGAAGAACATTGCCCCAGTCCGCCCCTCTCTAACACAAGATACTGCAAAAGTGCTGGTTCATGCGCTTGTCATTTCACGACTTGATTACTTCAACTTGCTCCTTATTGGCCTCCCCAACTCCCATATTGCTCCTTTGCAATCTGTAATGAATGCAGGCACTAGGTTTATTTTTCTCACCAGACACTCCTTGCATACCTCACCTCTCTGCCGGTCTTTCCATCGGCTTCCTGTTTCAGGATACAATTTAAAATACTGACGCTCACGTTCAAATTGCTCAATTACTAGACCCCCCCTTACATGTCTTTGTTACTCCAAGCACGTCCCGTCTAGAAAACTCCAGTCGGTGGGTGACCTCCACCTGTCCTCTGTCTACACCCTCACTGCCAACTCTCACCTCCAAGACTTCTCCAGTCATTTGGAATTCCTTGAAATAAACGATGACGAACCACCATATACGAAAGGTTAGCAACCAGTAAAGTGACTAAACACTAAATCAAAAGTAGAAACAAATCCCCTTGCGAGGACAAGATTTACTATTGCTTGAAAAAATTTAAAAAACATATTTTATTAAACGTAAATTTAAAACACACTTCTTAAGTTAAAGAACTGTTGTCACATTGAATATATCGCAGCATTAGTACTTTATATAACATAGATTATGTATTATTAATATAATAATAATACATAATACAAATAATACATAATCTATGTTATACATAATCTATGTTATATAAAGTACTAATGCTGCGATATATTCAATGTGACAACAGTTCATTAACTTAAGAAGTGTGTTTTAAATTTATGTTTAATAAAATATGTTTTTTTAATTTTTTCAAGCAATAGTAAATCTTGTCCTCGCAAGGGGATTTGTTTCTAATTTGGAATTCCTTACCTCGGTCTGTAAAACTCTCCCCTAATCTTTGGGCCTTCACGAAATCCCTCAAAACCCATCTCTTCAGATCAGTGTACCACATCACTGATGCAACTCACCCATATGCTCATCTACTCACACATGACTGAAGCCGATTCCATGGCCCCCATCACCCCTGAACCACTGGCACCAATGATCCTGACATCCAGTAAAACTCCCCTTGTCTTCGTTAACGCCAGTCCCTCTAGACTGTAAACTCCTATGAGCAGGGCCCTCTACACCTCTTGTTTCCATCCTATATCTGTTTATCTGTATCTCGTTTCCTTTGGTTATTGTACAGTGCTGTGGAAACTGTTGGCGCTACATAAATGATGATGATGATGATAATAATGCAGAGTTCAGTGAATGCTGCTCTGTGGCTTTTGGATGCTTGAGGGTTAGTGTTAGGTGTCTAGAGGTCATAAGATGATTAGGGCTCTGGAGGCTTGTGGTTGAAAAAATATTAAGAATAAAGTGAACTTAGATTTTGCGGGCACCTGACTTTCAGGACATGGGGGTTATATCTCGCTTTACCTTTAGACAAACATTGGGCCCTAATCCCTATGTAGAGCTAAAATGGGGCGTTGACACAGGTTTTGCCGTAGCGTCCCCATTTTAGTGTGATATTCCAGGGCAGGTGCTACCTCGGCACCTTAACCCGGAATGCAGCGCTAACCGCTGGGATGGTAGCGGTAGTGCCCATTGTTTTTTCTCCATGTGTTTTTTGCCTTCACCTATTAAATGTATGATTGATCTCATTGAATATTTATATTGCTTTTCTGATATTATTTTGTTATACTGATCTTTGCTTAGAAAAGCAATGCAAATAAAAAAAAATGAAGAACCGATTAATACACTATGAAACGAAGTTTTAATTTTTTTTCTCTACTTTTAATCCTACGTCCTACAGAAAAATCCTCAAAATCAACAAACACAAATTACCATCCCAAGTATCCACATGAAGTCTCTTTGCACGTATGTATAAGAAAAGAAGCAGGGCCTGAGAAAATTGTGCAATGGTATTAGCCCACGCTGATCCTCTATAAAACAAGAAAGGAGCATTTGACACAATGATTTTTATCATTTATGATAACTTACTTATGAGAAATTGTGTCAGTGATAATAAACAGTCTACTACACAAGAGTGTCATCAAATAATACTTTTTCATGGTCCTAGCTAGGCAGCTATCCAGCAGTTGCTCCACATAACAGAAGAATGATACTGCCAGACAGTGGGTTGTACTCCATCCATATTGTAAACTTAATCAAAGTTGTAATCTGAGAGAAAGGGGGTGTGGGGATCCTGAGGAACCTTGTGAAACCTGAGCGGGCACCCACCGTAGAGCAGGCCATTAGTGCTGTTGCTCGTCCTCAGGATCCTCACACCCCTTTTCTCTCACTATAAGTATACAGGATCATCCAGACGTGGACCCCTTCCTTGATGTGCCTAGAGGGGTGTCAGCTTTTCCCTCCTGACGAGGCCCAACAAGGCTGACACTATCGTCGGGGGTTGCTGCACCTCTCATGCAGGGATGATGTCCTTGGCAGTCAGTACTGGCCACTCTCATTGGGTGAGAGCAGACTGATTTGCATATGGAGCATTGATCTCTGTAATGGCACAAGCAAGCTAAAACCTTGTGAGACCTGAGCGGGCACCCACCATAGAGCAGGCCATTAGTGCTGTTGCTCATCCTCAGGATCCTCACACACCCCCTTTTCTCTCACTAAAAGTTGTAATCTTCCAAGAGCCATTAAAGTCTATGGACTTGGTAAGTTTACAACATCTCTGGATAGGTTTGCAACATGTTTAGAAAACAGCCCTGTATTTTTCATGCCCTCTAGAATGAAAGGAGTGACACTGTCTCTGCATGCCAGAACTGTTCTTTAACCCTTCACTCCCAAAATCGAGTTATCTCGATTTTGCATTGTAAAGAATTGAAAAGCAGTCATTAGCATATCAAAAGACCATTTTACCCCCTTTTACAGCAGGATTAGTGTGTCCCCTGTGAAGGAATGAAATCCTTTGTTTTATGACTCTCCAAGCACCCTAGAGAGACATAAAACCAGCCACAAATAGAAATCCAATCCTCACTGTAACAAAAAGTTCAAATAGAATACTGTTGCATTACAGCTGCCAGAGAGAGTGCAGAAAAGAGGGAGAGCTGAGCGATCACTCACTGCTGTAAAGGGATAAGATTCAGGGGGTTATAATGACTGGAATCCCAGTACAGATACAAGGTGTTACTGTAAATTCCATATAAAGGCATTACGCCGCATACAGATATTTTTAAATTCTATTGGTATTTTTGTGGAAGCTGCATTACTAGTAATCTCATTATGATCGCTACAAATACCTACAAGCAGGAGATCTGAACATTTTTATTATTTATCTTTATCACAGTTACTGTATCTAACACAAATGTCTTTTATGTCTGTATGACAATAAAGCAGACCCAGTTTGAAATTGTGTAAGATAAGGGACACCATCTAGAACTCAAAATCTTAAATTTCAAAAATATTCATGTAAAGGATCAACAAATACATGAAAAACGGGGTCTGCATTATTATCGTACTGGCACAAATGGCCTTTGTGTTAGATACAGTAACTGTGATAAAGATAAATATTAAAATTAGGGCTGGTAACGATTAAAATTTGTGTTCGATTGATCAATTTTTTTAAAATCGATTAATAGATCAATATCGATTAATTATAAACTCACATACAGATCCAACTCATCACTCATGCCCCCAGCTCATCACATGGATATATTGCCCCCAGCTCATCACATGGATATATTTGCCCCCAGCTCACACATGGATATATTTGCCCCCAGCTCACACATGGATATATTTGCCCCCAGCTCATCAAATGGATATATTTGCCCCCCGCTCACCACATGGATATATCGCCCCAGCTCACACATGGATATATCGCCCCAGCTCACACATGGATATATTGCCCCAGCTCACACATAGATATATCGCCCCAGCTCACACATGGATATATTGCCCCAGCTCACACATGGATATATCGCCCCAGCTCACACATGGATATATTGCCCCAGCTCACACATAGATATATCGCCCCAGCTCACACATGGATATATTGCCCCAGCTCACACATGGATATATTGCCCCAGCTCACACATAGATATATTGCCCCCAGCTCACACATAGATATATTGCCCCAGCTCACACATGCATATATATTGCCCCAGCTCACACATGGGTATATATTGCCCCAGCTCACACATGGATATATATTGCCCACAGCAGCTCACACATGGATATATGGCCGCCAGCTCACACATGGATATATGGCCCCCAGCTTACACATGGATATATTGCCCCAGCTCACACATAGATATATTGCCCCAGCTCACACATAGATATATTGCCCCAGCTCACACATAGATATATTGCCCCCAGCTCACACATAGATATATTGCCCCAGCTCACACATGCATATATATTGCCCCAGCTCACACATGGGTATATATTGCCCCAGCTCACACATGGATATATATTGCCCACAGCAGCTCACACATGGATATATGGCCGCCAGCTCACACATGGATATATGGCCCCCAGCTCACATATGGATATATATGGCCCCCAGCTCACACATGGATATATGGCCCCCAGCTCACACATAGATATATGGCCCCCAGCTCACACATGGATATATTTGCCCAGCTCACATATGGATATATGGCCCCCAGCTCATGCATGGATATATGGCCCCCAGCTCACGCATGGATATATGGCCCCCAGCTCACGCATGGATATATGGCCCCCAACTCACACATGGATATATATTGCCCACAGCAGCTCACACATGGATATATGGCCGCCAGCTCACACATGGATATATGGCCCCCAGCTTACACATGGATATATTGCCCCAGCTCACACATAGATATATTGCCCCAGCTCACACATAGATATATTGCCCCAGCTCACACATAGATATATTGCCCCCAGCTCACACATAGATATATTGCCCCAGCTCACACATGCATATATATTGCCCCAGCTCACACATGGGTATATATTGCCCCAGCTCACACATGGATATATATTGCCCACAGCAGCTCACACATGGATATATGGCCGCCAGCTCACACATGGATATATGGCCCCCAGCTCACATATGGATATATATGGCCCCCAGCTCACACATGGATATATGGCCCCCAGCTCACACATGGATATATGGCCCCCAGCTCACACATAGATATATGGCCCCCAGCTCACACATGGATATATTTGCCCAGCTCACATATGGATATATGGCCCCCAGCTCATGCATGGATATATGGCCCCCAGCTCACGCATGGATATATGGCCCCCAGCTCACGCATGGATATATGGCCCCCAGCTCACGCATGGATATATGGCCCCCAACTCACACATGGATATATGGCCCCCAGCTCACATATGGATATATGGCCCCCAGCTCACACATGGATATATGGCCCCCAGCTCACACATGGATATATGGCCCCCAACTCACACATGGATATATAGCCCCCAGCTCACACATGGATATATGGCCCCAGCTCTCACCTCCTGCCGCCGCATGGTCTCCATATGAGAGTCCGAAGGCACGGAGCTTGGCTGCTCGCCTGGGGGAACCATGTAACCAGCCACAATCTCGCTTTGCATCGCTGGTCGATTAAAATATTTTTAAATCGACCAAAAAATATTAACGACTAATCGATAGATTAATCGTTAACCTCCCTGGCGGTCTAATTTTTTCAAAATTTCGTGTCTAAAAGCGTCTCAATTTTTTTTTAAAGGAAACGTGTTTTTGTACATAGTTAGTCTGTAATAATTAGGAATCACGCACTGAAATCCGTGCAATCAAGAGTCCTTACTGGTAAAATCCTTTATAAATAAATAAATAAAATAGTAAATACACTGAGTCCGATAAAGATTGAAACACGAAATAATAATTTATTATTCCAAAAATTATTATCCAAAAGAATGCAAAAAAATGATATTCAATAAAATACAACAAAAAACACTGAAATCTGTCTGAAAACAAGGGTAAGAGGATGTATGGTCTATTTCTTATCCTGTACTGCCACCTAGTGGCCGTTCATAAACATTGCACTTTGGATTACAGTGTTTTATGAATTGTTTATAAGTTTGCTGCTGGTCTCGCCCACCCTGCACCGTGTGACTCGCAGGGAGCCTTCCAGGAAGCAGCTCGCCGCGATCACACTGCGGGGGACAGCGAGGGAGCCAGGAGGAGGTGAGTATGCATCCAGCCCGAGTGTGGCTCGGGGTTACCGTTCACGGTAGTGAAATTTAACCCCGAGTCACTCGGGAATACCGCCAGGGAGGTTAATTTCCACAGCCCTAATTAAAATATTAAAAAAATATGCTATGATCTCCTGCTTATGGAGATTTGTAGTGATCACAATGAGCTCTTGGCAATGCAGCTTCCAAATAATACCAATAGAATATAAAAATAATATCCGTATGTGGCATAATGTATGTGTATGGAAATTACAGTAATGCCTTTTATCTGTACTGTATAGGGATTTCCAGTCATTATAAACCCCTGAATCTTATCCATGTACAGCAGTGTGTAACCCTAGAGCTCTCCCTGTATTCTGCACTCTCCCTGGCAGCTGTAATGCAGCAGTAATCTATTTGAACCTTTTGATACAGTGAGGATTATGGCTGCTATTTGCAGCTGGCTTTATGTCTCTCCAATGTGCTTGGAAAGACATAACACAAAGGATTTTGTTTCTCCACAGGGGACACACTAATCTTGCTTTAAAATGGTGTGAAAATGTTTTTTTGAGAAGCTAATGAGTGCTTTTCAATCCAAAATCAAGATGTCTCTATTTTGGGTTATATGAGGGGGTTAAGAGCGTACCTATCTTTCCGTTTATGTTGGTGTATCTATCAGAAATTCGCCACTTTCTGGCTGTGACTAAACAGCCATCTAAAAATTTGCGTTAACAAATTAAAAATAACCATTAAAACATTGCAAGGAACAAAGTCTCTGCATATTTAAACATTGGCAATGGTGTTGTGTAAAATAGACTTAGGCGCTGATGTTAATTTAAAAAAAACAATGTCAAATTCTATTTAAATTAGAGTTAGATTCAGTACCAGGGTTAATGTTAGTATAAGGTTTAGTGTTAGCATTAGGGTTAGAATTAAAATAAGGTTTAGTATAAGAGTTAGGATTAGTATTTATTTATTTATTTATAAAGGATTTTACCAGGAAGGATACATTGAGATTTCTCTCGTTTTCAAGTATGTCCTGGGTTCAAGAACATTGAAGTGTTACAGTTACAGAAATACAAAGTAATACAATGCAAGATATTGAAAAACACAAATATAAAGATTAACAGAAAATAAATATGTAGGAAATAGTCATTATGTTACATGTTTACAAGTGCATTCTGTATTGAGGTATGTTAGTAAGGAGCTCGAGTGACTTAAGACTGGGGGAAGATTTGATGGCGTCTGGGAGGTTATAATATAATTGCGGTGCTCTGTAGGAAAATGAGGACCGAGCCGCTGTCTTTTTGTATTGTGGTATTGCAAGTAAGGTGTTGGTCCTGTATCGGAGGTTATAGGATGAGGGAGCTGCTGGGAGACGCAGTCTATTCAGGTAGGGTGGCAGCTTCCCAGAAATGCTCTTAGACACCAGGCTGGAGAGGTGAAGGGTGCGTTTAGACTCCAGCGATGGCCAGTTTAGCTCTTTTAACAGGTCACAATGGTGGGTCATGTAGTTACATTGTAACTAGGGTCGGTATTAAGTTTAAGATTGGTAATAGTGGTAGTGTGTTAGTATTAAGGTTAAGGATTAGGCTTAGCATCAGTATTAGACATAAGGAAAAGTATCAGGGTTTGTGTTAGTATTAGAATTAAGATAAGAGTTAGGGTTAGTATTAGGTTGAGGTAAGCGTTAGTTTTAGGGATAGCATTAGGATTGGTTTTAGGGTTTAGGATAGAATTAGGGATAGTTTTATGGTTAGTGTTTTAGGGTTAGTTTTCAGGTTTGGGTTAGTGATAATTTTAATGTTAGGGTTAGTGCTAGTTTCAGGGTTAGGATTAAGGTTCATTTTAGAGTTAGGGTTAGACTGTCATAGCCACTGGTGTTAAAAAAGTTTACTTTGCTCTGTCCAGTCTCCAATTCCTGCAGTGACCATAGTTGCTCCGGTTTTCTTCTTTTTTATGAAACGCCACCACCAATGCATCAGTCTGAACACACTGCATTAATGTGTGCCTTAACTGTAATCCTGCTAGTGACAAGTCCCACATGTTTCACCCTTTTTTTTTCCATAGTAGTCTAGCCACGTTCTACCCTTACATATTTCACATATACTTCAAAAATACTGTTATTTAAATAAGCTACGAGGCTGCCTGTAATTGCTTAACTAGCTTGCGACTCTTTTAGAACGTGATATAATTTGTACGTCATTAAGTGAAGAAGATGGAATTAAGAACAGATAATTACTTAGAAATGTACCACATTTAGCTTGGGCAACAAAAAGGTTTAAAATTGTAATGTATGACATTAACAATTGAGCCTTACCATAATAAACATTGCAAATAAGTGAAAAATAGAGAGACAAGTGGCGCTAGTAGATATTAAAAAATATGTGGAATGTTGCAGCTCAAAACACTTATGTATACCCCATACAAATAAACGACAGCAGAAATATGGGCACTAGGCCCGGTGTGACCGCACTTAACTTAATCACTAGATAACTGGTAATCTTGAATAGGGATTTTCAACAATATCCTGAATACTCGTGGTTGAAGGATCATATTCAATTGAGCCTATTGATAGAAAATAAGAAGCTCCATAGTGCAATATCGTTTAAACAGACCGGATATGAAAGATATGAAAGACCAATCGTGTGTGTCAAGAACTCACAAGTGTAGAGTCCTAGGCTCAGATGGTAACGCCTTTTGACCACTCTGGGGGGGTCACACCCCTTCTGTAGGATTCTTTACACTTGATTAACAATGGATTTGTCCGTGGGAGACTTCTTAAAACTTAGAGGAAAAAAAAGACTTCCAATGCGCAGACATCAAAGTTCTTATGGCATGCCAGTATATAACAAATGGATACTCACAGTATTTTGAGCCTCTTCGAGAAGTGGCTCAGTATATAAGCTTGCATGGAATCGGTAACCAAAAGGTAGGTCCCAAGCTGGAGAATAGTGAGAATAATGGCAGGATAATGAAAAGAGGAGTAGACTGGATAAAAGTAAACCTTTTAATCTAAAAATCACGTAAAATAAATGTAAAAGAGACGCGTTTCGCCTAAACAAACTGTAGGCTTCCTCAGTCCTGTGTAGTGTGTTAGTTCCCATGCGGCTTTTAAATAGCCGCTTCATGATAGTAGATATTCATCACCTGGAGTTGGCAATCGCTAATGCGTTCCAACTCTGGTTCCGGCGTGTGTTCCACGACATGACTTCCGGTCACGTGATCGGATGTTAGATCCAATTCCGGTTTGCGGCATGCGTTTCAAATATGACTTGCGGCATGCGTTCCAAGAGTTCCAACTTTCAGATGTAGCGATCCCTATTCCGGAGACAATTGGTCGTCCAGGTGGGTTATCTTGATCTTTATGAACCTTGGGTAGATGATAGAGGACAGGGATTTTGGGATGTAATACATATAAATACTTGTATTCTTCTTCTTTTAGGATATCAAATTCTTTCCCCTTATCTAAATAATCTAGAAACTTTGTAGTGATCGATGACGTAGGGTCTCCCTCCAAGCATTTATAGGTGTTTGTATCTCCTAACAACCTTAAAGTCTCTCTTTCATATTTATCCCTGCTAAGAACTACCACCCCACCTCCTTTGTCTGCAGGTTTAATAACTAGTTGTTTATTTTTAGAGAGAGTTTAATGCTTGGGTTTCTTCTTTAGTGATGTTATTCCTTCTTATTGTTTTTTTCTTCCTTTCTAATTTCAGTTAGTATCATCAGAAACAAGTTTAGAAAAAACTGAAAAAGAAATATCCCTAAGAAAGGAAAGTAAATATATTCGAGATAAGAAAGATTATGCCAATAAGAAAGTTTGGTTATTCGCTCAAGATCATACTCCATCTTATAGTGAGCCTAATCAACAATGGAAACGACCTAGGGATACACGATTTAATAACTCCACTTGGCTCGAGAGACAGAAAGAAAACAACGTGAAAGAAAAGCTGGTTTAACCACTTCAATGCGGAGGACCCATTGGGGTCAGCGTTTGGCCGGGTTCCGGCCGATCGCTGGCCCCTCCGGTGTGGGCTGACATTCTCGATGTCAGCCGCGCATCCGGAACCGCAGCCGCTGGAATTAGGTGTCATCGCCTAATTAGGTGACACCTAATTCAGGCGCCCCCCCCGCATGTGCGGAGGAGGCGCCTGAAAGGGAGGGGGGGAGGTCCTTCGGACCTCTCTCCCTCCCGATCGGCGGCGTTGCAGGGGTTAACCCAGGCACCATTTGGAAGGGCACAGCCTGCCCTTCCAAATGGTGCCTGGCATTAACCCCTGGGGAGCTGGATCGCGAATCGGCGCTGAAAAGCGCCGGTTCGCGATCCTTTCCCGGAGCTGGCCGATATCTTGGATGTCGGCCAAGCCTCCAGGAACTCCCCCTGAGGACTGGCGTCATCGTGCGTAGCACGATGACGCCAGTCCTGGACTTAACTCCTAACTGCCACCAACGGTGGAGATAGGGAGTTCATTGGAACTCCCTATCTCCCGATCCGTGTCAGCTAGGGGTTAAAGTTTGGTATGGTTGGATCGGCCAGAGCATGGCCGTTCCAACGATACCAAACACTACTGTGAAAAATTTTGTCAAAAAAAATAAAAAATAAAAATAAAAATAAAAAAAAAATCAAAAAAAATTATAAAAAAAAAAAAAAACACTTTTTTTTTCTTTTTTTTGGTTTGTTAATGCAGCAATATTGTTCCCATTTCAATTATAATGTGAACAATGATGCTGCACTAACGATTTTTGTATGCGGTGCGTTTGTCAAAAATAGTGTAATTTTCCCCAAAAAAAAATGTAACGAGACCCCATCTCTAATTTTTTTAACAAGCACACCCCATACAAAATATAACCGCAATTGCTCGCATGTTAAAATGTGAAAAAAAAACACTTTACACGTTGTAAATTATTGAAAATACATATTTTATTGCATTTTTTGTTATAATATACAGACATGACATAACGTATACATATAATAATGACATATTATGAATCTACCGAGTCTGACGGAAAGAACGATATATAATATGTCTGGGTAATATACTAAAATAAGCCTTCAAAACACGTTTAAACATGATGAGCAAAACCGGTAAAAATGACCTCAGCACAGGGGCGGGAAAAGCCTCAGCAGCGAAAGGGTTAACAAAAAAAAGCCAATAAGAAAGAGGAAGAATTAGAAAGAATTAGATATCCTAAAAGAAGAAGAATACAAGTATTTATATGTATTGCATCCCAAAATCCCTGTCCTCTATCATCTACCCAAGGTTCATAAAGATCAAGATAACCCACCTGGATGACCAATTGTCTCCGGAATAGGGTCAATTTCTTCCAATTTATCAGAATATTTAGACCATTTGTTGCAACCTTTAGTTATTCGAACTCGGTCTTATATCAAAGATACTATGGCTATCATTAAAGAATTAGAGAGTATTACCTGGGAAGAGGACTTCCAATTAGCCACATGTGACGTGAATTCATTATACACTATAATACCACACCAATTAGGATGTGAAGCTGTACAATACTTTTTGAGAGAGGTGGGCCATTTTGAGTCAGAACAAATAGAATTTATAACTGAGGGCATTAGATTAATACTGGAGAATAATTATTTCTGGTATGACCATAAATTCGATCTGCAGTTAACCGGAACCGATATGGGGACCAGGTTTGCCCCAGCTATGCCAATCTGTTCATGGCATACTGGGAGCACCAGATGGTATGGACGGGGCATCGCTGGGGGCAACACCTGGTCCTATACAAAAGGTATATTGATGATGTCATAATCATCTGGAAAGGAGATAAACATGCTCTAAGAGAATTCATAACTTACCTTAATGATAACCAATGGGGAATTAAATTGGATTCCAAGATCAGTGATATAGAGGTAGAATACCTCGATTTGAATATATATATTGAGGATGGTACTATGAAGACTAGAACACATTTCAAAGACGTCAATGTAAACAGTTACATCGGTTTAGAAAGTGACCACTTCCCTCCATGGTTAAAAGCTGTTCCGAAAGGACAGATGACTCGTCTTCGGAGAAACTGCACTGAGATCCGAGAATTTGAGAAACAGTCGGAGAAAGTAATGGATGACTTTGTAGAAAAGGGATATGTGAGGACGGAATTAGAACGTACAAGGGAAGAAATCCGTAATTTGGATAGAAATAAGTTACTACAATACAAAGTTAAAGAAAGAACTGATATAATTGATTTACCCATTGTTATGGATTATAATGCTGGAAACAAAAATATCAAAAGATATATACAGAAATATTGGCCAATATTGAGAGAGGATCCCGTACTTAGAGACATTTTACCAAATCAACCTCAAGTTATCTATAGAGGTGGAGGCAGTCGAAGACAAAAATTAGTACAGAACCATCTACGGGAACAGAAGGAACAGATAAACTGGTTTGGATTAACATCTGGGTTGTATGCATGTGGAGACTGCACTAGTTGCAGGAAATCGCATAGTAAGAAACGACATATCACTACATTTTGTGTTGGTCAAAACAATTATAAAATTAGAGATAAATTAACTTGCTTCTCAAAATATCTTATTTATGCATTACGATGCCCCTGCAATAAATATTATATAGGTAAGACCACACGAGCACTACAAGTTAGAATTAAAGAGCATATTTACAATATTAATAGAAGCTATGAGAAACATTGTGTCTCTAATCACTTCAAATTTAAACATAATAACAGTCCAATGGGTTTAGAATTTTTTGGTATTGAGAAGGTAACTAAAAACTGGAGAGGGGAAGATCTTGACTTAAAATTAGCAAAAAACTGAAATGAAATGGATTTATACACTGAACACCCTTGAACCAAATGGCCTCAATGCCGATTTTGAGTTATGGCATTTTTTATAGATTGCTTATGTTTTTATAGACTTTTTTTTCATTTTTTTTCATTTTTTGTTTTAATAACCGAATTATTTGTTACTCGTATCCACCAGTCGTTTGACTGCATGTCATCATATTCTACTGTGCTCTATATTGCCGATCTATATAGACTTCATATGTTATATTTTTATTTGATCATCGATTATATTAGCATTGTCTATATTCTATTATAGATATTGTTCCCAATATTTATTGGCCAGCTGATCGTATGACATTATATTTGACTGCTTATTTCCGATGTATTGTTGTTGGGTTGATTTGTGACTTCTTCTGACAGCGTGGCTTAGTGGGGGTGATCCCTGGGATGCGGACCGCTTACACTACACAGACGGAACCCAAGCCCTTGTGACCGGAAGCTACATCTGAAAGTTGGAACTCTTGGAACGCATGCCGCAAGTCGTATTTGAAACGCATGCCGCAAACCGGAATTGGATCTAACATCCCATCACTTGACCGGAAGTCATGTCATGGAACACACGCCGGAACCAGAGTTGGAACGCATTAGCGATTGCCAACTCCAGGTGATGAATATTAACTATCATGAAGCGGCTATTTAAAAGCCGCATGGGAACTAACACACTACACAGGACTGAGGAAGCCTACCGTTTGTTTAGGCGAAACGCGTCTCTTTTACATTTATTTTATGTGATTTTTAGATTAAAAGGTTTACTTTTATCCAGTCTACTCCTCTTTTCATTATCCTGCCATTATTCTCACTATTCTCCAGCTTGGGACCTACCTTTTGGTTACCGATTCCATGCAAGCTTATATACTGAGCCACTTCTCCAAGAGGCTCAAAATACTGTGAGTATCCATTTGTTATATACTGGCATGCCATAAGAACTTTGATGTCTGCGCAATGGAAGTCTCTTTTTTCCTCTAAGTTTTAAGAAGTCTCCCACGGACAAATCCATTGTTAATCAAGTGTAAAGAATCCTACAGAAGGGGTGCGACCCCCCCAGAGTGGTCAAAAGGCGTTACCATCTGAGCCTAGGACTCTACACTTGTGAGTTCTTGACACACATGATTGGTCTTTCATATCTTTCATAACCGGTCTGTTTAAACGATATTGCACTATGTAGCTTCTTATTTTCTATCAATAGGCTCAATTGAATATGATCCTTCAACCACGAGTATTCAGGATATCATTGAAAATCCCTATTCAAGATTACCAGTTATCTAGTGATTAAGTTAAGTGCGCTCACACCGGGCCTAGTGCCCATATTTCTGCCATAATAAACATTGCTTGCAGTTGGGGAATAATATTAGAAAAGTTGGTTGATTATGGGCTAGGTACCAACGCGATGGTTTGCCTTTAAAACAGGGCATACTTGGTAGAGTAAATGATAGGATGGTATTAAAGGGAGGGTAGGTAGGGGTGATTGCAGCTGCCAAAGGTGATGAGCCCTGCAGGGATATAGATAAGTATTTAATTGGCCAACTTACCCCTCTCACAAGTCCAGGTCTACAGCCTTTACATTTATATGATTTTCACAAAAGTTGGAAATATTAACAGTTTGCTTACATGACTCCAAAATCGAGCACATAGAGGAATATATAGTTCACAATCACGTTTATGATGTTTGAAACAATGCTGGCAATGATCTGAGCCTTGACAATACCCTGTAACAAACAATACCACCATTTACAGTCAGCAATAATGTGATATGGTTTAATTATCATTTTTATTGTTTAACACATTTTACCATTTTCCAAAAACCCAAGTGGGGGTGTGTGAAAAAAGAGGGTTGAGTATTTTAAACAGGATACCTATATCTTAAAAACGGAAGATGTTACAGACCTGAAAATTGGTAGTTAGATTCGCCTTGAAAAATAAAAAAAACACGTATTTCACCATTTTCTGAAAATCCAGTGAGCAGCTGAAAAAGGGGGGGGGCTGAGTACTTTTATCAGTATACCTAGATTTCAAAAACCAAACATGTTACAGGTGTGAACATTGTTATTTACAATGTTCATTAAAAAAACACATGTTTTACAAAAATCCAAGTGTGGTGGTTGAATATTTTAAATTCAACTTTGTTTTGTAGCCAATACGCCATGACTAACGTCTGCAATAAATATTACTTATTACTTTAAGACGTCAATCTGTAAATTATATTTCTTACAATTTGGACAAAAAAAACTCATGCTTCTTTAAAAAACAATTGTAACAAATTCCAAAATTCACCGGAGCAAAGCCGCGGGTAAAAGCTTATCATATAAATGTATTTGTATATGAAGATACTAGACAATATATGGACCATATATGGATTAACACAGTGGTATATTCCAATAAAAATAAGTGTGGGAACTCTCCAAGATTTCTGCTCCTCAACTATTGACATGTTGCACTTAAGATACCTCAATGTTTAAACACAAAGAAAGGCTGGGTTTTAGGGAATCCTTGTGATAATTGTAATAAATATAATCTATTTCTGGTGACTTAATAAGGAAACTTATGATTGGAACTAGGGTTGCACGATACCTTTTTTAGGACTGAATACAAGTACTGATACTTTTTTTCAGGTACTCACCGAGTACCGATACTTTTATTTAAAGTCATGTGACCGCTTTCCAATAAATAATTTAGGATGTTGCTGAACGCCTGCCCATTTTGTTAATATTGAAATGTATGACAAGACACCCCATTTATCCACTGCACAGACCTGCACACACCGTGACCACACACACACCACACCTCAGATATATGTATACAGACCTCACACCAGATCTACCCATATACAGACCACAGACCAGACATAGCCATATTCAGACCTCACATCAGACATACCCATATACAGACCACAGACCATATATATACCCATATACAGACCAGACATACCCATATTCAGACCTCAGACCAGACGCGGGGGCAGCTGGTCAGATGTATTAAAAGCATTTTCTCAGTTTTCCCTTCTAGCTGACAGCATTAATGTGCGGCCTCCGGGCTGTGGAGGCTGTGACGCTGCCTCCTTCCAAGATCATGCAGGAGTTGCGACATCTCACGTGAGTGTGTGACTACCCTGTGGCTGCAGGGCTGTGACGCACTGCTGCGAGAACTCGGCAGGAGGCTGCTCATTAACACTGCAAGCCAAAGAGGAACACTGGCCAAATACTTTTAATGCATCCGGCCAGCTTCCCCAGCCCCTGGGATATTGGGAAGCCAGCCCAGCGCTGACTTCCAGGTATTGGGGGCGGTATCGGGGCATTTGCACGAGTACATAGTACTTGTGCAAATGATGGTACCGATACCGATACTAGTATCGGTATTGTTGCATCCCTAATTGGAACCTAATAAAAGCTTCCAAGTGTATGGGCCAGAAATTAACTCCATTCCCTCTGGGAAAATAGTGGAGGGAACTATGTTCCCATGCGTTCCCACTCAACTTGAACACTGGATTAACATACATTTTCTTGTTGCTATTAAGGCTCCCCGTTACCTTAAATAATTTATAACTAAGAAGTTACAAACATAATTGTTTTTACCCGTTTTGTAGCTGGAATAAAGTCACCCCTAACCAACAGTTTCTAATATTGAAAATTTTGTAATCATAAAAAAAAGCTTTTTTCAATTAGCCAATTTATATCTACTTATTACTCCAATGAAAT